>CAKXYN010000042.1:13467500-14122500 GCA_935064755.1 Tragelaphus eurycerus
ATTTTATTTAACTTTACAATATTGTATTGGTTTTGCCATATCTTCTTAAGTATATCATTCATTTAATGCTTGTATCTGTCTGTCAGTAGAAGTTAGGCAGGAAGAGGTCTTGTTCTTGCCTATGTGCAAAGTTCTTACTACAGTGCTTTACTTAGTAGTTTCTCAACAAATATACAGTTAATGAATTCATTGAATATGTGCATTTTCTCTCACAAAGATATCATCCATTGGATAATTCTAAAACAAGAAAATTATTGTACAGGAGTATTTTTGCATAAGATTGTCCTTGGATTGGATTCCCCAGAAATAGACTTAAGGATCTGTATGCAAGTGATTAATTAAGAAGTATTCCCAGGATAAACTAGTAAGGAACTGAGAGGAACAGAATAAAGACAGGGAGAATGGGAGAAACAAGCAAGGAAGTGATTTCAGGTTGTCTTTTTCTTAGAGGCTAGTTTCAGTCTGATCTTGCAAAGGATCTCTGAAGTGCAAATTATACCTCAGTATTGTTTGTCTTGAGGGAAGTTAGTTTGTGTGGAGTGCTGTAAACTCAGACCCTCACTCCCAGGTCTCTCTGCATCCATATAGAAAGTGACTCCAGTAGAAGGAGGGAAATTCTCTAAAACAGCATAGTCAGTGTGGGCTGTTGGGAGCAAAGACACCCAAGGTCAGGGAAATGGGGCAGAGAAATGGCAAAAGGTTTTTGAGCCATAGCAGCATCAGTAGCTATCATTGTATATAAACACTTATTTTTGGACTCATTTTTTAAAAGGTGTGAACTGAGATGTTACTGTGTTGGTGAAAAGCAAATCACATAAGCTCTGCTAAACTTCCTTTAAAATATATCTCATCATCTTATCTCTTAAAATGTCTTTTCCTCTCTTGTGGAGGAAACATTCTGATTTTCCATTCTATTTTATAAACATTTAAGTAATATTTTAATATGACATCCCCAAAGGCTGTTATCCACAAATTAACACTTTTTATTTTTTGGTTTCAAAGTTATCATCATGGTTTACAAAAAGAAAAGGAAAGAAAAACACTGGTTATACATCTGAGGGATCCTAAGAAAAAGAGAGGAGAAGGAAAGGATAACCCACCCCAGTGTTCTTGTCTGGGAAATTCCATGGACAGGAAAGCCTGGCAGTCTACTGTCCATGGTGTTGGGCTACAGTCCATACAGTAACATAAAGAGTCAGACATGACTTAGCAACTAAACAAAACAATAAGAGAAAATAGAGGGGAAAAATAAGATAGGAACAAGTTTGGAGAACATTTGGTGGCCCTAAAATCCCAGTTTTCTACCCCCATTTGTCCTCTTTAAAGTGAAGAATTATATCAATTTTGTGTAAGAGGTTTTATTTCTGTTTTTTTTTTTTCTTGCTTTTTAAGGTTTATTTGGTGTTTTAGTTGATATGATACATGGATGGTTTACTGCATTATTATATGCAAAATATTTTACTTACATGACAATGTTCACTATTCTAACACAAATAGTACATAAAATAAGATTCTTTAGAACAGTTATGCACAAGATATATGATATGGGATTTATACATTGGATCCCAGGATGTGATTGATTGGACAAAATAAGTTGGACCGGGCATGTTTGCTAAAGGAACCAGAAGTATAATTGGTATACAACACACAGTAAACACACATCTGGTTTGAAGGACAACTGTAGCGTGTGTGACATTAACAGTGGTGCTTCTTGAAGAGGTGATCTTAGAGCAATGCCAGGACTTGAAAGTAATACTAAATTTTATATGATTTCAACCATCATTCAGAGCTTTGAAGAACTCTGATGTACCATGGCCCTTATGATTCTCTTAATCTAAGCAATCCACAAAGCTTCTTTAAATTTGGCTCCTTCTCCCAGGGCATGCCATGGACTTGAGTTGGTTTAATGGAATATTTCTGATGGATAAAATAATACCTCCCTACGCCATACCATTCTGTGCCATGTAACACAAAAGAAATTTCTCAACACGGCTAATAGTTAGGCAAAGGAAAATTTAAAGATTCCTCATATTCCAAACTTAATTTCTAATTAATATCAGTTGGAAAGTACTATAACACCTGAGAGCAGGGAACTCTAAGGGTTTTGCAAAAGTTCCAAACTTGGCAACTTTCTACATCATATTAGAGCTGCTGTATAGAAGGAGGTTGTTTTGAGGTTCTTAATTCCATTCTGCAAAAACCAAGTATAGTATCATTCTGGAATTTTATAAAATATTACTAAAACACACTGTAACTGTTTTTTGTTCATTAGATATAGAAAACTATCCTTGTTGATAGAGGAGGGGAACTGCCTCTTATGTGTCTTCCTATAGACATCTTTTTCCAAAATAAATACTCACAACTGAAAACTGGAAGTATGGCAGCCAATTTTGGGTTTAGTGAAATACTTGGTCCTATCTCCAGGAGGAAAAGAAAAGGAAGGATGTGCTGGATAAAATTTTTGAATGGCATCCAACTTTCTGCCTTTTATTTTTAGCTGTTCCTTGGATCTTGACTGGAAACAAAGATATTAACCCATAACTTACTTTCATAGAATTTTAATTTCATATCAAACTTCAGTTTGGGGAACACAATTGACATTGATTTTGCTCTTAATACTGAGCATGATAAATACCATGCTCGAGTCTGAAGATACAAAAATGAATAAGACATTGCCTGTCTTCAAAAAGCTCAAAATCTTCCAAATTAGATAATTTTAATAAAATGTGCTAACTTTTATGAGGTTTGTTTCTGTACAAAGAAGAGGTACATATTTCAGGAACTTAAAAACAATTTAAAAAGTTTCTAGAACCATCCATAAATTCATTCTTACCCATAAAATCTGTAAGGAAGACCAAATATGTATCACAGATTGAATTAGCTTTGTAGACCCAAGAGGGAGTTGCCCCTACCAGGATCCTTCATTAGTAATTCTAAATTTTGATAACTTTTGTTTTACTGTAAATGCTCCTCATAATCAGAAGCACAATTTATCCAGATGGCCAATTGCCTTCTGACCCTAAATAAAGTTAACAATTTGGCCCCAGTCATTGATATTTTCTATTTTTCTCTTCATCATTTTTTATCTTTTAAAGCTTCCTCTTCTTCCTTTTAGCGAAGACTGTCCTTTCATGAAACTGTCTGTTTTATGAAGTGTTAAATTAAGTGCATTTATATCATCTAAATTGGCTTCCTTAATCATTTTTAACAAACAGTAATAATTGAATAGAAGAGAAAACAGAGGCTCAGAAATGCTGTGATTGCTATCCTCTCTTTCCTGGCCAGCACTCTTGGTAGGTGTCTTTGCCAATCCTTCCTCATCCCTTGTGCACCTTTCAACACAATAAAACATGAATGCTATGTGCAGAATGTCACCAACTTCTTTCATAAAACTTTTTTTTTCTCCCAGTCAAGGTCTTATTGTGGCCTCTGCTGCAGTAGGGAGGGAGCAAGACCAAAATCAGGCTCCCTTGCTTGTGACCTGAGGGGAGGCAAGCTTGTTCCTTATATGAAGGAGGGGTAGGGATGTGTCCAGGAGTCAGACTGAAGGGTGGCTTAGGTAGTTTGCCCACCCCATAGGTAGTGTTGCGTGCAGCATCCTGCTTTTGCTTCTCCACCCTTTATTTTTGCTTCTGGCTCTTCAAAACTGGCAGTTGAGTTTTTTGGTCTCTTTGTGTCTTGGTCCAGAATTTGCCTTAGCTGCACATGCATGCAGTTATTTTTAGTTTCATACAGTTCCTTGGTATTTTGTTGCTCAGGAGAAGTGTGTCCAGATGCAAGCACTGCAGCTCTGCAACAAATGGTCCCAGGTCCCAGACTGTCTCATTCCTCTCTAAGAGACTCTGCATACTTATTCTTTAGGGTTAAGGGGCCAAAGGTCTCTTCTGAAACTCCTTCCTGCTGGACAGAGGCCACATGGCCTAGTTTGTTTATTCTTTTTGGTTGAGTTTGTGTCTTTTAGTCTCCAACAGTTTGAAGTAAGGCTTATGATGATTCTAGGAATTAGCCCATTCCAGAGGGAAGTGCTCAGGTCCCTGTGGGTTCTTGGAACATCAGCAAGGAACTTCATTAAGAACTTCTACCCTCTCTTTATTACTGAATTTCCCTGTCTGCTTTATTATCTATAGTATTTCACAGTTTTGACCTCTCTCTCTCCTAGGTTATTGTAGTTTAACACTCAAATGGGTCTCCTCTTACCTTCAGTTTCCTTTTCCCACACTTATGTATTTGTTTGCTTATTTATTCATTAATGTTTTCCTTGTTGTTCTTTTTCTAGTCTTTAAAATGAACTTTATAAGAGACTTACACAGGCCAGTGTCTTCTCATTCATTATACATCATTGCATGATTAATCACTTTCCATGGTTTCAACAATTATTTAATTGATGAACTGAATCACTATAATATCTCTCTAGATATTTCTCCTGGAATTGAAGTTGAGGTCTTAACCATTGACATTTAAACGAGAGAAAGAGAGATACAAAGGAGATAGGGAGAGGATTCTAAGACTTACTCAAGTTGTTTGCATGAACAGTTTCAATACAGTTTAAGGGAATTCATTCTAATGAGAAAATACAAGATTAGAAGAAGGTGTACAAATGGAGTTTATGCATTCAGTTTAATTGACTAAGTATGATGGGCTAGTAGGTCCTTTTGATGCTGTTAACTAGACCTCATAAGAAATATATGGGAGGGAGATAATAGATTTGAGAGTAATTAGTAGATAATTGCAAAGGAAAAGAAAGAATGGCGAATGGATAAGATAACTATCAGAGAACATACAATCTGAAGAATAAAGAGACAATATGTGGAAAT
This sequence comes from Tragelaphus eurycerus, assembly GCA_935064755.1. Lineage (NCBI taxonomy): Eukaryota > Metazoa > Chordata > Mammalia > Artiodactyla > Bovidae > Tragelaphus > Tragelaphus eurycerus. The sequence goes on from CAKXYN010000042.1 coordinate 13,472,315, forward strand.
ATGCAGATGACACCACCTTTATGGCAGAAAGTGAAGAGGAACTAAAAAGCCTCTTGAAAGTGAAAGTAGAGAGTGAAAATTTTGGCTTAAAGCTCAACATTCAGAAAACGAAGATCATGGCATCCGGTCCCATCACTTCATGGGAAATAGATGGGGAAACAGTGAAAACAGTGTCAGACTTTATTTTTCTGGGCTCCAAAATCACTGCAGATGGTGACTGCAGCCATGAAATTAAAAGATGCTTACTCCTTGGAAGGAAAGTTATGACCAACCTAGAAAGCATATTCAAAAGCAGAGATGTTACTTTGCCAACAAAGGTTCGTCTAGTCAAGGCTATGGTTTTTCCAGTGGTCATGTGTGGATGTGAGAGTTAGACTGTGAAGAAGGCTGAGCGCCGAAGAATTGATGCTTTTGAACTGTGGTGTTGGAGAAGACTCTTGAGAGTCCCTTGGACTGCAAGGAGATCCAACCAGTCCCTTCTGAAGGACATCAGCCCTGGGATTTCTTTGGAAGGAATGATGCTAAAGCTGAAACTCCAGTACTTTGGCCACCTCATGCGAAGAGTTGACTCATTGGAGAAGACTCTGATGCTGGGAGGGATTGGGGGCAAGAGGAGAAGGGGACGACAGAGGTTGAGATGGCTGGATGGCATCACTGACTCGATGGATGTGAGTCTGAGTGAACTCCGGGAGTTGGTGATGTACAGGGAGGCCTGGCGTGCTGCAATTCATGGGGTTGCAAAGAGTCGGACATAACTGAGTGACTGATCTGATCTCATTTGATGTGGAAAAATAGATTTGAAATATGATTATGAGTTTAATTTGGGATGTATCTATAACACCAAATATAAAGGTCCAGGAGATCAACTTTTTTTTTCCCCCATTGGCTCCTCAGATCCCAAGTATTCCTTAGGAATCAATGTGAGTTACAAGGAAGGCAACATGATTTCCTTTAAATTGCAGCCTATTTTACAGCGTGAGGTAAGTCATAAAGAAAAACACCAATACAGTATATTAATGCATATATCTGGAATTTAGAAAGATGGTAACGACAACTCTATATGTGAGACAGCAAAAGAGTCACAGATATAAAGAACAGACTTTTGGACTCTGTGTGAGAAGGTGAGGGTGGGGAGATTTGAGAGAATGACCAGTCCAAGTTTGATGCATGAAACATGGCACTCAAAGCTGGTACACTGGGATGATCCAGAGGGATGGATGGCTAGGGATGTCCGAGGGGGCTTCGGGATGGGGGACACATGTACACCTGTGGCTGATTCACATCAATGTATGGCAAAGACCACAGCAATATTGTAAAGTAATTAGCATCCAATTAACATTAATTAATTTTGAAAAAAAAGAAAGGCAGTATAGGAAAAGTTGGTGACTTTGAGGCTTTGGAGCCTCACTCTCTAAATCAAAGAGACTTCATGGCAGACTATTTTATTCATTTACTTATTGCTGACATAAATATTTGAAAACTGATAAAGAAAATATATTTTTAAGCTTAGAAAATTGACCCCTAAGAAAAGTTAAACCATTTAACCAAAGTCCCACAGTTTCTAAGTGGCCAAGAATGAACTTAGGTGTTTCTCCATTATACAGTATTCTTATACTGTTTTATTCATTCAATTTATATCCAAAACATCTTTAAGGTCAATGATTTTATTTGCATCATCACTCATACTTTGTTAATTAATACTATCTTCAGCTATCTTATAGATTATGGGAAAGATCTCCTCTAGACTTACCTAACCCCACTCACCCTACTTGATTCTCTCTCCCTTCTCTTGTCCTTTGCACTTGTTATTTCCTCTACTTCAAACTAGATGTTCAGCTTCCATAGAAGTAATTTTTATCACCTTTCCATAATTAACTTAATTTCATTCTCTAGGACACAGAGTAAATATTATCTGTTTGGAGAGTGTATTAGTCACAACAAATTGAATTTTGTAACAAACAACTTCAAAATCTCAGTGTTTAACATAATAAAATCTATTTCTCACTAGTAAATTCCAGTGTATATGTCCCTGGATAGACAGTTCTTCTGAAAGCCTTTCTTCTGAGGGGTGACTCACAGACATGACTCACTCTAAATTGTGTCTTCTGGACAGTAGATTCTAATATATATATAATATATATTATATATTAATAAATATTATAATATATTATATAATATATTCTAATATATTGTATATTAATAAATATTATAATATATTTATACATAAATATATTCTAATATATAAATATTATATAATATATATAATGTATTATATATTATATATAATATATATAAGGTCTTGAAAGTGTTTACAAGTAAAATAATACTATATAATATAATATAATGTAACAATAATATAATGTATTATTAATGTAATATAATATATAATATAATAATATAATGTATTATTAAAATAATATAATAATATAATATAATATATTAAAATAATATAATATATTATTAAAATACTATAATAATATATGATAATAATATATATTATATATACATAAAAGGTCTTGAAAGTGTTTACAAGTAAAATAATACTATTTAAATACAAAAACATTGACTGAACTCTGAACCTAAATATTCATGAAATCTCAGTACAGTTGAACAACAATTATTATTGTTGTTGTTTAGTCAGTAAGTCGTGTCCAGTTCTTTGCAACCCCATGAACTGTAGCCGGCCAGGCTCCTCTGTGGATGAGATCACCCAGGCAAGAATACTGGAGTGGATTGCCATTTACAAGGATCTTCCCAACGCAGGGATTGAACCTACATCTCCTACACTGGCAGGAAGATTCTTTACTACTGAGATACTGGGAAAATCCTTGAACAACAATTACAAATTTTCAAATTGTTAATAATTTAGATGCCTTAGCCATCAGTTTCCATCACTATAGCAGCATAATAAAATACATCTAATTATGGTTTTCTCTGGATACATACATGCACCCCAATATTCGTTGCAAAACTCTTTGCAGTAGCCAAGACATGTAGTAACATCGACATTATTCCATCAACAAAGGAATAATGAAAATATACTATGTGCAATGGAATATTATTCAGCCATAAAAAAGAACAAAATAACCATTTGCAGGAACATGGATAGACCTAGAGACTATCATACTAAGTGAAGTAAATCACACAGAGAAAGACAAGTATCATATGATACCACTCATACTGGAATCCAATTTTTAAAAGTAATATCAATGAACTTATTTACAAAAAATAAACAGACTCACAGATTTGAAAAAAATTTATGGTTAGCAAAGGGGAAGTAAGGGTGGGGGAGGAATAAATAAGGAGTTTGGGATTAACATAAACAAACTTTTATATATATGATAGATAACTAGCAAGGACCTTCTGTATAACACAGGGAACTCTACTCAATCTTCTGTAATAACCATACAGGAGCTGCTGCTGCTGCTAAGTCGCTTCAGTCGTGTCCAACTCTGTGCGACCCCATAGATGGCACCCCACCAGGCTTTGCCGTCCCTGGGATTCTCCAGGCAAGAACACTGGAGTGGGTTGCCATTTCCTTCTCCATTGCGTGAAAGTGAAAAGTGAAAGCTAAGTCGCTCAGTCCTGTCCGACTCTTAGCGACCCCATGGACTGCAGCCCACCAGGCTCCTCCGTCCATGAGATTTTCTAGGCAAGAGTACTGGAGTGGCTTGCCATTGCCTTCTCCGAATACAGGAGCTAAGCTAAACTAAGCTAAGTCACTTCAGTCGTGTCCGACTCTGTGCAACCCCAGAGAGGGCAGCCGACCAGGCTCCCCCGTCCCTAGGATTCTCCAGGCAAGAACACTGGAGTGGGTTGCCATTTCCTTCTCCAGTGCATGAAAGTGAAAAGTGATAGTGAAGTTGCTCAGTCATGTCCAACCCTCAGCGACCCCATGGACTGCAGCCTTCCAGGCTCTTCCATCCATGGGATTTTCCAGGCAAGAGTACTGGAGTGGGGTGCCATTGCCTTCTCCGAACTATATGGGAAAAGAACCTGAAAAAAATGTAAAGACATGTATAACTGAATCATTTTGCTGTACACCTGAAACTAACACAACATTGTAAATCAACTATACTTTAATAAATTTTTAAGGATAATAAAATTTAACTCTAAATATATATATGCACTGGGGTCTCCTGCATTGCAGGTGGATTCTTTACCAGCTGATCTACCAGGGAAGCCTGTATAGACATAGTCACTATCTAATTTTAAGATTTATTTTCTTGAGATATTGCTTGTAATAAACAGCTTCACCATAGTTCACCTCAAATTTTTTAATAAAAACATTATTCCTTCTTTTTTTTTTCAAAATTTCCCCATAGAACTATAAGCAGAATTTCTGACTCAGTGTAAACATGTAGGATCATATTGCTTTCTATTAAAAAAAAAATTCTGAAAGTTTCTAGTCTTAAAATGATCATTAAGGCAATACATTGAAACAGATATACTACTTTATTTTGTAAAATAATACTTAATAAACAGTGAGGATGAAAATGTACTGCTTAAAATGACTTTCTGTCATGTGTCTTTCAGAAGAAACATTTAAATAGGCAAAATACTTTTGATAGTAGTTGATTTTTTTAAGTAAAATGAAGAAAAGTTCTTTAAATTTACCAGCCTTAAAAAGCATTATGTTCACTGTTTTGTAATATTTTTTATGAAGTAGAATACATTATTTTTTCAATAAACAATGAGTTTTTCATACTGAACTTCCAGTGATATCTGAAAAACATAATTACAGTTATGTTATCATACATATTAATTTTCATTTTTCAAGATAATGCACACAGTTCCAATAATGTTTCTTGTTAATATATGTTTTTTCTATAATGCATTGATACAGTTGGCCAGCAGCTTTTTCTTGGACTTTGGTTTTGTGATTTTAAAAAGGCAAATATAGCAATTAAGAGCCCAGTAGAAATCCCTCATCAAATTAAAATCGGATGGCAAATTTGGACCATAGCTAATTAACTGTGCTTCTAAGAATTTTTCTGAGAAATGAACTCAATTTAAACTTAAATTAATTAAATGAAAATATATTCTAAAATCTGATAGATCCAAACCTATTAATTTCAGTTTGGCTAGTTCAATCCAGCCAAATCGTGTCTTCTGACTCCATGTACCTCTCACCCATAACAATTATGCAGTTAGCATGACAAAGGACAAGGATTCTGCACTAAAGCATGTCAGATATCATTAACTTGGTCTAATAAAATTATATGTAGTGTTGTTATGACTCAAGCATGAATAAAAGTGAAAAAACAAAGTAGTTCTTTTCTTTCTAAAGTGGTCATTAAATGGACATACAGAAAAATGTTTCTACTTTCTCCAAAATTGAAAATTGTTTTTACTTCAAGTATTCACTAAACTGGTCCCTCATACTACTGCTCTGCTGCTCAGTCTTTTCCAACTGTTTGTGATCCTATAAACTAGCCCACCAGGTTTCTCTGATCATGAGATGTTCCAGGCAAGAATACTGGAGTGGGTTGCCACTCCCTTCTCCAGGGGATCTTCTCAACCCAGGGATTGAAACTGTGCCTCCTATGTTTCCTGCATTAGCCTTTAAAATGGAGATTCTCTACCACTGAGCCACCTGGGAAGTCCAAATTGGCCCCTACAGCAAGTTTATCACAATATATTCAACAAAGAATATATTGGGTCTATGCTTTTCCCAAAGTTACACATACACACTCACTTTTTGTCTGTTATTTTCCTCTCTATATACATTTTGTCTCACCACTGTCTGAAAGAAGAGGGAAAAAATCCATAACAGCCTATTTCATCCAATTTTTAAAAGTAGTTATTATATGAAAGATTTTAAAAATTCAGAAGGAACAAAATAGTCATAAAGTGTCAAACACCAAGCTTTTTTACTGACAAACTCAGAGGGACCTAAAAGACAATTGTAGGCTAATTAGTTAGAAGTTCAAACAATTATATATACGTAATTTCACACAAACAATGGTGAGATATAGTAGAAGAATAATTATTTTACTTATGCTTCATAATAACCATTATTGGCCAGATAAATATAGGCCAGTAATTTCACAGGACAGTGCTGTTTATGTTTGTTATCTTAGTCAATTTAATAATTATTAAATTGGTTTGGACCTAAAATTGTATAACTTCTTAATTATAAGAGTCTTTTTGTAGGATAATTCTGCCAATATTTAGAGAAGCCTGGTCAGTTGCTAGAAAGTCATATATTGTAAGTTTCAAGAAAATAGGAAGAGTCATAAGATGCTCAGAAATATGAATTAAAGTAAATATGAATGAAAGATTAGAATGAGTAGCTCTTGAAGAGTAAAGGGAGGGGGGTTGCATTTATTTACACTTTTTAAAAATTCTGTAAGTAGACTAAGTGTGTGTGTGTGTGTGAGTTGCTCAGTTTTGTCCGACTCTTTGCGACCCCATGGACAGTAGCCTTGCCAGGCTCCTCAGTCCATGGAATTTTCCAGGCAAGAATACCGGAGTGGATTGCCATTCCCTTTTCCAGGGATCTTCCTGCTCCAGGGGTCGAAGCCAGGTCTCTACATTGCAGGCGTATTGTTTACTGTCTAAGCCATCAGGGAAGCCAGAGATTTGAGTAACACTTCTCTAGATAGAATTAGCCAGTTTCAGTAATCTAGCATAGTGGTCTCTAGAGCTAAGCTTGAGAAATCTAGTTCTATTGATGTTCAATTTTACTTCACTTTTTCCATTCTTCTTTTTGTATATGTTTCATAATGAATATAATAGTATTCAATAGGTTTTAAGTAAATAACTTAGCATGTTGGAGACATGATAACAAAATCTATACCTATGGGCTAAGCAAACAAATTGATTTTGCTAAAGCACATCTATTGAATAATATATGTTGAATCTTTATTAGGCATTTTATTAGACATTAACTTATATTCTTATCACAGTCTACAATTTAAAGGCCTTGGAACTATATTTTTTAACATCTGGACTATATTATCACTATTAATAGTATTATATGAAAATAAGAACCCTCTCATATACAAGCTTTTTTTTTTTCTTTCCCCACTGTTTGTGTTTGGGATTGCACCTAATGGCTGTGCTATGCTTGGTCACTCAGTCGTGTCTGACTCTGTGATCCCATGGACTGTAGCTCCACCAGGCTCCTCTTTCCATGGGGATTCTTCAAGTAAGAATGCTGGAGTGTGTGGCCATGCCCTCCTCCAGGAGATCTTTCCAACCCAGGGATCAAACCCCAATCTCCCACATTGCAGGCAGATTCTTTACCATCTGAGCCACCAGAGAAGCCCATGAATACTGGAGTGGGTAGCCTATCCCTTCTCCAGGGGTTCTTCCAGACCCAAGAATCAAACTGGGGCTATTTATTTCCAAAAAATAAACAGACTCACAGATTTGAAAAAAAATTATGATTAGCAAAGGGGAACTAAGGGTGCGGGAGGGATAAATAAGGAGCTTGGGATTAATATAAATAAACTTTTGTGTATAAGGTAGATAACTAGCAAGGACCTTCTGTATAGCACAGGGAACTGTACTCAATCTTCTGTAATAACTATATAGGAAAAGAACCTGAAAATAATTTAAAGACATGTATAACTGAATCATTTTGCTGTACACCTGAAACTAACACAACATTGTAAATCAACTATACTTTAATAATTTTTAAAGATAAGTGAATAAATAAAATTTAACTCTATATATGTGAACCAGGGTCTCCTGCATTGCAGGTGGATTCTTTACCAGCTGAGCTACCAGGGAAGTCACATTGCACCAAATAGTCTTAGTTAAAAGTTACATGAATGAAGTTTTCCAAGCAACAAAGCAAATTTTGTTCCCATGGTCTAGCATGAGAAAATTTGAAAGAGTAATCATTATTCAGGATATTACATACACAAAAACCATGAACAAAATAAGTAAAGTTGTGTGAGTTAGTATGTAACATCACATCAGCATATGCAACAATGTTGTTTTGGTTTGGCCTATTAGATATTTTAAAATTAGCAATGTGCAAAACTCTACAACTTTAATTCTTAAATTCTGGCAATCTTGAATTTGAAGACAGATTATACAAACATATAGTGCATTTACTAACACATCTTTCATGATAATTTTGAAATAGATATTCAAACTATAGTGTTTATATATGTTGACTTTCTGGCCCTCTTGGAGAAATTATAAATTTACAGTCCTTGTTGTATGACAGTATTTCAGCATATGAAGTTTCTATTTTTGCTGTTAGAGGAATACAAAGTGTAAGTCTTGAATAATTTAACTAGAAATATACTTTTTTACTTTCAATTTATCTGGCTAAATTTCTTCTAATACCAGCAGAATACTAGCACACAGAAGAGACACCATAAGTGCATAAAATTCATGGCTCTATTGCCAATTTCATACCAGATACTGAAAACAAAGGAGATAAAATCACATGAAACCAAACTTAAGAACCCATAATTTAGTGCCTGCCACTGCAGGTTGACTTCCCTGGTGGCTCAGATGGTAAAGCGTCTGTCTACGATGCGGGAGACCTGGGTTCGATCCCTGGGTTGAGAAGATCCCTTGGAGAAGGAAATGGCAATCCACTCCAGTACTATTGCCTGGAAAATCCCATGGACAGAGGAGCCTGGTAAACTACAGTCCATGGGGTCGCAAAGAGTCGGACACGACTGAGCGACTTCACGTCACATCACGTAACTGCAGGTTGGGTTTATACAGTTGCAAAATTAAATGGAGAAACAGTGGAAACAGTGTCAGACTTTATTTTTCTGGGCTCCAAAATCACTGCAGATGGTGACTGCAGCCATGAAATTAAAAGACGCTTACTCCTTGGAAGGAAAGTTATGAACAACCTAGATTGCATATTCAAAAGCAGAGACATTACTTTGCCAACAAAGGTTCGCCTAGTCAAGGCTATGGTCTTTCCTGTGGTTATGTATGGATGTGAGAGCTGGACTGTGAAGAAGGCTGAGCGATGAAGAATTGATGCTTTTGAACTGTGGTGTTGGAGAAGACTCTTGAGAGTCCCTTGGACTGCAAGGAGATCCAACCAGTCCATTCTGAAGGAGATCAGCCCTGGGATTTCTTTGGAAGGAATGATGCTAAAGCTGAAACTCCAGTATTTTGGCCACCTCATGTGAAGAGTTGACTCATTGGAGAAGACTCTGATGCTGGGAGGGATTGGGGGCAGGAGGAGAAGGGGACGACAGAGGATGAGATGGCTGGATGGCATCACCGACTCGATGGATGTGAGTCTGAGTGACCTCCGGGAGTTGGTGATAGACAGGGAGGCCTGGCGTGCTGCAGTTCATGGGGTCGCAAAGAGTCGGATACGACTGAGCGACTGATCTGATCTGATCTGATGATTTTCATAGTTTGTGTAAGAATTCTTTCTGTGAAAGTGGCAAAGGTCTGAGACAAGGGCCTATGTATGAAAACCAAGGTGATATAAGTCAAATTCTGTGACTGATCTGGTAAGCATAAGAGTCCAGATTTCCATTTTAAAGGCTGAAGAAAAATACATTTGATTTCTTTTCTTTAAAGGAAAATTGAATAAAAATACTATGAATAACTTATACCCATTTTAAACCTGTTTCATCTTCTTTCAATAGTCTAAATGGATGAAAAGATCATAAGCACTTTGCCCAAGAAAATATAAATCCATAAAAATTCTTTGAATGATTTCAATCAGACAATTACTTATTTTAATCATAATGTGGTTATTATGACTAAAGTAGAAAAATATTAACAAATATAATATTATATAGTACTACTATAAATATATTCTTAAAGACAAAGATATTTATAGTCTGAAGGGAAAAATAATTTTTATAAATTTTCCTAAATTTGTTTGTGCTTTGCTATGACCAAAGCCCGTCAATATAAAATGGTTTAATCACATACTAAGAGCAAGATTGGGTGACTCTGAAGTCTATGAAATAAACACTGAGATAAATATCTGGAGACATATTGATAAACACTAGTGTCCTGTATTCTAAGACATGGGGTTATCTAAAAAATTTGTTCAAGAAAAACAAATAAGCAAAAAGTGCTGCAATTTGACATGTATTAAAAATAGTAAGGTTCAAAAATATTAAAATCTTGAAAAACATTCATCTTTGAATTGTGGGAATGTTGTACATCTTTATATGTCTACTTGGGCCTCTTCTTTTTAGAAAGTCCTTGTATATAATGCAGTGGATTTGCATAGGTAGATAGACTATTCTGATGTACACAGTGTATTTTATGATTTATTATTTTATAATCAAGTATAGCCAAGAGATATGAGCTCCAATTCTGTCTGAATGAGTGACCTAACCTAGTAGACCTCTTGTGTCTTCTGAGTGACAGTGTTTGGTCTGCACTTAAGGAGCTATAAAATTCTAGCCTTATCTTCACAATAGGGAGAGACAGAATTTAGGGCTAGATATGCTCCTTTGGGGGAGAAATCAATGTAATTTTTTGAGGAAATCATGGCGGACAAAGCTGTATGGCAAGTCATAACGGAACTCCTTGTGGAGGTAGGTAGTGGGCAGTGAGATTTGACAGCTGGGTTGTCAGAGCCAGGAGACAGAGCACAGAGAAGGAACTTGGCGTAGAGGATGGTAGAAGAGAGGAGGTGCACACTCTAAGCCAAGGAAATATTCAACTGACATAAGGGATCAGTGAATAATAACAGGATCCAATCCACTATTCGCTGCTACTGGGAAGAGAATAAGAAGTATAATAGTATAGCCAGGACCACTGGTGAAGCTGAAATCAACCTTTAACTCTAAAATATACACTGATGGCTGATTGCTGCTGATGTTTGAGAGAAAACAACAAAATTCTGTAAAGCAAGTATCCTTCAATTTAAAAAATTAATTAATTAAAAAATAAAATACATTCACTGCACGATGGCAAATGAAAACATTTTTAGAAATTCACTCATCTGATTTTCTGATGTAACTGTAAGGATATAAAAAAATTAACTATGCAATTTGTGATATTTCAAATAAATAAAGCAAAAAAAAAAAAAAGATATGTTCTTTTTGGGGAAGAGAGTATAACACAGTCTTTGGGTGAAAGATTTGAATTTACCCTACCTTAAACATACACTTGCCTGGAGAAGTCTATAGACAGAGGTCACAAAGAGTTGGATGGACATCAGCAACTTTGGTAACATGAAGGCATAACGTTTTGTGCGTCAGATTTCAGGCAGTTCTATGATAGATGTATCATCTTCTGACACAACAGCAAAGACACTACTGAGTGACTAACGGTTTCACTTTTTTTTCCCCCCAAACATACACTATAATGTGCAGAGTTAACAAGATTTTATGATTAAATAATTTAACACAATAATCAGCACATTCTACATGCTTTTAAAATGTTTTAAATATTGTTCTCCAAAATAATCTATTAAACTGAAACCCTTACTTTATTTTAAATATAAAGTTCAAGATGCTGGACTAGGTATAGTAGGAATTAAAGATGACTAAGTCTCTGCCATCCAAGAGTTGGCAAGTCCTCAGTCAAAATTGTACAACTGAAGTCTTGCTATGGCATGAATGTATTATTTAGCCTCTATGGAATCAAGAGCTAGGAGAGAGCTCCAGCATTCCAAAAGTCAAAAGGGAAATTTGTATCAGTTCTGTTCCTATTAAGGATCATTTGTTATCAAGCAACTTGTTTGCAGCTAGCAATGACTGTCTTCTCTAAATTGTTATTTCATTTTCTAATCAGAATAAAATAATTGATGAATCCCACTACCAGCAATGTTAGGCTTGATTCTCTTATACCAATCATCTAATAAGAACAATTAGAAAGCTTAGATTAAAAAATAAAAAGTGTGTGTGAAGTTATTGGAGATCTGCAGAGATAGAAAAGATTTGAGGAACTAAGTTTCAAGACAGAAGAAAACTACAGAAAGGTGAGCTCAACATTTGATATCAAAGAATTCAAAAAAGCAGAATAAAACTTATGATGAGGCAAATCAATACATAAATCAGAACTGACGCTGATACTAGACTTTGCAGACAAGGACATTAAAAGTTATTACCATGTCCCCCATGATCAAAAGTTAAGTAGAGACATATACAGTGTTAAAAAAAATTAAAAATTAAATCAAGATTCTAGAAATGACAACTGGAGTGTCTGAGATGAAAAATATACTAAATCTCTGTATTAAATCACTATTTAAATAAATACACTAAGTACTAATATTAAATCATTTATTAATATCTCAGCTTTCACTCTTGAAGTGAAACTAAAAAAAGAAGATCAAATGTCACTGTAAATAATAGAAATAGGATGAATATAAATGATAAATGATATTGACGAAATATTTAGAAAGTCTAATAAGAGAGAGTGCCAAAGAATTGATGCTTTTGAACTGTGGTGTTGCAGAAGTCTCTTGAGAGTCCCTTGAACTGCAAGGAGGTCTAACCAGTCCATCCTAAAGGAAATCAGTCCTGAATGTTCATTGAAAGGACTGAGACTGAAGCTGAGGCACCAATCCTTTAGCCACCTGCAAAGAGTTGACTTATTGGAAAAGACTCTGATGCTGGGAGAGATTGAAGGCAAAAGGAGAAGGGGGCAACAGAGGATGAGATGGTTGGATGGCATCACTAACTCAATGGACGAGAGTTTGAGCAAGTTCTGGGAGTTAGTGATGGGCAGGGAGGTCTAGCGTGCTACAGTACATGGGGTTGCAAAGAGTCAGACATGACTAAGTAACTGAACTGAATAAGAGAAAAATCAAAACCAAAATATAGCTTTTTGAGACTAATACAGTTGATAAACCTCTGGCTAGACTAAGAAAACAAAAAGAGACAAGATGCAAATTACCAATATTATTAATGACAAAAGTTGTGTCTCTACAGATAGATGGATGTTAAAAGAAAAATAAATAACTGTCATTAAAAAAACTTTATCATGTCAAAAGCTTAGAACTTAGATGAAAGGGAAAATTTGCTGAAAGGCACTTGTGTAGCTTTATGTGTATTAAATTGAATTATTTGTTAAAACATTTGTTAAGCAATCAATCCCAAATAACTTCAGGTCCATGAAATTTTCCTCATGAAATGCACTTAAAAATCAAAAAATGAAATAATTACAAATTTCTTCTTGAAGAGAAGGAAATGCTTCCTAATTTATTTTGTGAGTCTAGCATCATTCTTATTCCAAAGCTAAAAACATCACAAGTAACAAAAACTACAGACAGCTGTCCTCCATGAACACTGATGCAAATATTCTCAGGTTTTGCCATATATCAAAATGAATCCACCACAGGTATACATGTCTTCCCCATCGTGAACCCTCCTCCCTTCTCCCTTCCCATACCATCCCTCTGGGTCATCCCAGTGCACCAGCCCCAAGCATCCAATATTGCATCAAACCTGGACTGGCAACTCGTTTCATATATGATATTATACATGTTTCAATGCCATTCTCCCATATCATCCCACCCTCTCCCTCTCCCACAGAGTCCAAAAGACTGTTCTATACATCAGTGTCTCTTTTGCTATCTTGTATACAGGGTTATCGTTACCATCTTTCTAAATTCCATATATATGCATTAGTATACTGTATTGATATTTTTCTTTCTGGCTTACTTCACTCTGTATAATAGGCTCCAGTTTCATCCACCTCATTAGAACTGATTCAAATGTATTCTTTTTAATGGCTGAGTAATACTCCATTGTGTATATGTACCACAGCTTTCTTATCCATTCATCTGCTGATGGACATCTAGGTTGCTTCCATGTCCTGGATATTATAAACAGTGCTGTGATGAACACTGGGGTACATGTGTCTCTTTCAATTCTGGTTTCCTCAGTGTATATGCCCAGCAGTGGGATTGCTGGATCATAAAGACAGTTCCATTTCCAGTTTTTTTTTTTTTTTTTTAATTTTGGCAAAACAAATGTTTTAAATTATTGTATTTAAATGCAAAGGAGGTTTTATTATAGGAATACCAATTTAGTTTAACATTTAAAAATAAATTGATATAATCCATTGTATTAACCAGCTTAAAAATACAAAGCTAATGCACATCTTATAAGATACAGAAAAAAAATGAATTAACAAAAGTTAACATCCATTTCTTCTAGAAACAGTGAAGTAGAAATTGAAATAGGTATCCTTAGGTAAAGTCATCTAAAAACATATAGCTAACTTCATATTTTATAGTAAAAGATAGAATGCTTTTCCAATTTTAGGAAAAAGTCTAAGACATCTATTCTCACCACTTGTCTTCAACATTGCACTAAAGGTCTTTGAGAGTATAATATGCAGGGAAAAGGATGTATTCAAAGTTGTGAAAATTAACAAATAGAAATTTCACTAAAATGGATTGAAGCAGAAACTCTCATGAAGTACCACTCAATGTCAATTACAGTACGAATTGTCAATTATAGACCCTAACAGAAGAACTATCAATAAGGGGAAAAAAAAATAATCAATTATAGGCCCCAACAAGACAATATGTATTTTGCATCTTCTACAAGAAATTACAAGTTACTCTAGTAACTCAACCAATGAAAAACTGTCATCATCCTGAACCCTCACTTTCCTCTGATGGACTTTTGTTCAAAACAGCCCATTCTAACCTCCTCTTCTTTATAAATTAATGTTTTTCTCAAGTGTTTGTTTGACTTGCCTATGACTTTTGCTATAGCTTGCTTGTCCTGAATTGCCATTCCTCTGCTATACCTGAATAAATTCCAGTTTTTGCTGGTAAAATAACTGACTGTATTATTTTTAAAGTCAATAAGGTTTAAAAGGAAAGAAGCAAAACAATTTAATAACAATATGGTCATCTATGTAAATGCAATTCAGGGACAAAAAAAAAACACACACACACCTTTCTAGAATGTATAAGAAAGTATATCAGGTATACAAGTCAAAGTTTATAAAATCTAGTGTACTTTTACATATTAGCAAAAATCAAAATTGAGATTTTAAAAATATTAAATACTTATATACTTAGAAATGAATCTGATTAAGTTTCAACGCAATTCAATAAAATTTATGAAGAACTTTTGGTTGACATTAACAAGTTGTTTCTAAAATGTATAAAATATGTAGGGGACTCGAAGAATTTGAGATAGTTAAAACAATTAAAAAAATAATAAAAGTGCCAAAAGTATTTATGTCAAGAATTATTATAAAACCTCCATAATCAAGACTTTGTGATACTGGCATAAAGACATTAATAGACTAAGCAAAACACACATGCAATCACATGTTTGACAATGCTACAAAGGCAACTGAGTGAAGAAAGGATCATCTTTACCAAAACACAGTGCTAGAACAAGTGGTTCTTCATTGTGTGTGTGTAAGTCACTCCAGTCATGTCCAACTCTGTGACTCTATGGACTGTAGCCCTCCAGGCTCCTCTGTCCATGGGATTCTCCAGGCAAGAATACTGGAGTTGATTCATTAGGAAACAAAAAATAAAAACAAATTGTCATGTCAAAAATTGATTAAAATATATAGTAGGTTGAAAAGTAAAATCTAAAACTATAAAATTTCTAAATGAAAATATATGAGAAATATTGTTAGATCCTTAGTTTTGGCAAAGATATTTCAGATGTGACACGAAAAGCATAATGTGTAAAAAAAAAAAAAATACACTAGACTTCACCAAAATTAAAGACTTCTTCTCAAAAGACTACAGTATATACTTTTTTGTGTGGCTTTGAGAAGAAAGGATAGAAGATAAAAAGGACTGTTTGACAACAAAAGCATACTACAAGAAAATGAATTAGAAATATATTTTAAAAAACTGTAAACCATGTTTTCCAAGAAAAAGATAAAAACCATTTGAATTAAATGGCTTGAATCAAGCTATTTGATAGCAAAAATCAGAATTAGAAAAATTCAGAAGATATAAGGACTTAGAAAATGATTACATAGTAGAGGGGAAAAAATAGTATCAGCAACAAAGACTAAACTAAAAGAAATCAAGAGTAAATAAGCATAACTGATAACACTTTAAAATTAATTAAAAATTAAAAAGAAGATTCTTAAAGTTATGAGAAATGAAGAAAAAGATGAAGTGTTTGGGGGAAATCGACTAATACTGAAGATAAACAAAGAAGATCCAACAACAGATAACAGAATTTCTTAAACAAGAAAATCAAAGCAAGGGAAGAGAGCAAATAATAAAATTGTATTTCATGAAAAGTATTACAGCATGCAGGAATAAACACTAATTGATTTAATGCATTATATCACTAAGAAAAAGTGATCCACAGAGACCAACACCAAAATCTTGTACAAAATTACTATAATGTAGAGAAAAATCAAATATTCTTTAGATGTTTATTAAAAAATAGCAAATGTTTTATAAGACAAGAAATTGATTAGTATCAGTAATTTTAACATCTTTCAGTCAGAAAAAGATAAAACATATTTAAGACATACAAGGACTTAAAATGTGAACTAAAGACTATTTCTAAACAAGCAAATTTTCAAATATATAAAAACATAGGCTTATCAACAAACAATGTAAGAAATACTCATGATATAAGTCTTTCTTGAAGATTCATCCTCTAGACGATAAACTTCAAACATTCAAAATTGCTAAAGATATGAAACTAAATACAACTGTGTGATAAATATATAATTAATTGTGATAAATATATAATTAAGACTAAATTAAGGCTAAAGATGAGAATATTATATATAATAGTTATATGCTCTGACAACATATATATAGTGCACCTATTAAAACATAGGAGAAAGTGGACAGCACATGAAAGTAATAAGTATAGTAATTGTATTTGTGGTAGTATAATATTATTAGTCTTAGACTGTTGCCTGTGTAAAACAGCTAATAATAAAAGCCCTAATGCTACTCCCCTCTCTATCTATATTACCAAGATTCACAGTGTGAAAGGAAGATGATATTGTTATAATATAAAAGATGTTATATAATCTTTTTAGTCTTGAACAGGAAATATGTATATGAATCCATGATGATTATATACACATAATATATTTATGTATATATATAATGTAATATCTTTTATATCTAAATATTATTTATTTCTAAGTATAATTGTGTTATATTATTAATTGTGTCATGCTGCTACTGCTGCTAAGTCGCTTCAGTCGTGTCCGACTCTGTGCGACCCCATAGAAGGCAGCCCACCAGGCTCCCCCGTCCCTGGGATTCTCCAGGCAAGAACACTGGAGTGGGTTGCCATTTCCTTCTCCACTGCATGAAAGTGAAAAGTGAAAGTGAAGTCGCTCAGTCAGGTCAGACTCTTAGCGACCCCATGGACAGCGGCCCACCAGGGACCTCTGTCCATGGGATTTTCCAGGCAAGAGTACTGGGGTGGGGTGCCATTGCCTTCCCCGAATTGTGTCATTCATATATATATATATATATATATATATATATATATATATATATATAGTCACTCCATCTAGAAACATAAGGCAACTGAGAAGTAATGATCATTCTTGGTACCTGGAGTTTTCTTTTAAAATACTATTGTTCACACAATCACATACAAAAACAGAGTTCTTTGGGGAAACATCTGATTTTAGGTTTTAACAGTTCTGAGTATATAGCATCTTGTTATATCAAAGATAAAGAAAGAAATTACTACTATAATCATTTAACAATGAATCCACCTATGAAGAGAGAGAAGCCAATGAACTTCAAAAAAGATATTAATTACACAGATCGAAACACATCAGATAACTTAAATCCACAAATTCAAAATATTATGACACAAAGACTGATGGATAAACTCATTTGAAGTTTTGTCTAACCTTCATGTCTCCCTTTATAAACTGAGAAGAATTAAAGACTAGGATTGCCAATAAGAGTACATGTGGTATCTTCACGTTCTTAATCTTTACACAGCATTATGACCACAGAATAGTCCAGTTTCTTACATGACAAACATCATATGGTATACATTGCTGTAGTTTGAAAATAAATTGTATAGCTGGTAAATTCTCTTAGATCACTGGTTCATTTGGTATACTTTACATGTGTTATATTGCTACAGGTAACTTTTGCTACACTGTCCATAATCAAATACCAAATGTCTTTTTTGTCTGCTGTTTTTCCAGTCATCTTGATGGTTTTTTTTTTTTTTTTATTTTTCAATTTTAGCTCATTCCCCAATGTCAAAGCCAATACTGTATGTTTCAGGTTTATGTTATAGCAGCCCTTCATGTCCAGGTATAGAATAATTGTTTCTCTTTCAATTCAGAGACATAAAATAATAACTATCTTATTATACAATTGCAGTGGGACAGAATCTTGGGAAAGGGCAAGGAGAGTGATGGGAGGGGAAAGCTAAACTCTGCTTTATGAAGATCAGTTTTAGTTTTGAAAAACTAGAAGACTATGCGTGATTGATATCTTGGAACTAGAATCATGTGAAGATTGATTCACTTGTATGTCTAGTGCTTTGGTGGGGAAGACAGATTAGAATTGCTGACCATATATAGCACAGGGAGTCCAGCCTGGTTCTCTGTGATGATTTAGAGAGGTGAGATAGGGGGAGAGGAGGGAGTCTCAAGAGGGAGGTGATATATGTATAATTATGGCTGATTTGCGTTGTTGTGTGGCAGAAATCAACACAGCATTGTAAAACAATTTTCTTCCAATTAAAAAAAAAAAAAAAAGAATTGCTGATCAGAGCACTTGCAATGGCCTCTCTATGTGGTCTTACTTTCTGACAGCATAGTGACTTCAAGTTAATTAATTAGACTTCTTAGGTGATGACCTGGAGCTCTAAAATGAAGTGTTCCAGTGAACAGGGCAGAAATGCGGGCACTTTCTGCCTTAACTTTGTAAGTCATTTGGTATTTCCACAGCATTGTTTTGGTTATAAGGAAATCACAAGTCCACCATGTTCAAGAGAAGAGACTTAGACCCCACTTTTCACTGAAAAAAGCATGACGGTCACATTGTAAATGATCATGTAGGATGGGGGGCATTGTGTGGCTATCTTTGAAAAACACAGGAAGCACACATATCACTGGTCTCCTGAAGAGAGAAGCACCACCACGTAGAGTTCATGCTCTGTATTTACCAAAACTGATCAAAATCTGTCTTATCAAACACATCTCTTCATATTTCAATAGACTGAAAATGTATAGACTACCTGACCATAAAAAGTCAAATTAGAAATCAAAAACAGATTAAAAATTCCAAGAAATTAGAAATTTAAAACATACTACTCATCAAGGTTATTAGACATTACTTGAAATGAGTGGTAATGAAGATGCACATGTGTGTGTGCTAAGTCACTCCAGTCAGGTCACTTTGTGACCCTATGGACTGCAGACCATAGGCTCTTCTGTCCAGGGATTCTCCAGGGAAGAATCCTGGAGAGGGTTACCATGTTCTCCCCCCGGTGGAGCTTCCAGACACAGGGATCAAACCCACATCCTCTGTGTCTCCTGCATTGTGGATGGATTCTTTACCACTGAGCCACCAAGGAAGCCCAATAATGAAGGTATGTCAAAAATACAAAAGGCAGTTCTTATAAGGAAATATTTGTATACTAGAATATTCATATGCTAGAAAATACTCCAGATTTTTCTAGATCCTGGCAAGCAAACTCCAAAATGTACATGGAAAGGCAAAATACCTAGAATTTAGAGTAGGAAAGGAAATCTTCAAAAGAACAAAAGTAGAGGATTTGTTAACCATAAAATTTATTTCCAAGCTGCAGCAATTTATACAGTATGGTGTTTGTGTGAAGATAAATATTTCAATGGCAGGGAATTACAGATTCCAGAAACAGACCCACATGTATATAGTAACCTGATTTATGACAAAGCCACCTCCACAATTCAGTGGGGGAAACGATTGTCTTTTCAATAAATGGTGGTGGGTCAATTGAATATCCATATGGAAAAAAAATGGACCCTGACCCTATACAAACCATACACAAAAATCAATTCCAGATGTATCATAGAAATAAATGCAAAATCTAAAACAATAAAGCTTAAAAAGAAAACATAGGAGGAAATGAATTTAGAGTTAATATTAAACAGTATAACATCACTAACAACAAAATTTTTTTAATGTGCTTCATGAATATTTAAAACTTATTTTAATCAAATACACAATAAGAGGGGAAAGTCAAGTCACAGAGTTAGTAAAGATATTTGCAATACATATATTCAATTAATGATTCATTCCAGATTATGTAATAGGTCTTACAAAATAAAGTATAAAAAAGAACAAAATGTGGAAAATGTCACTAATGTGCTCTTTACAAAAGATATACAAGTGGTAATAATCACATGAAACATTGTTTAAAATATTAGTTATCAAGGAAATAGAAGCACAACCACAATGTATTATCATGACAATCCTATGAGAATTGCAACAGGATTTCAAATATCATGGAGGATGTGGAGCAATTAAAACCCTCAGAAATTTCTAGTAAAAAAGTAAGTTGGTAATCCACATTGGAAAGTGGTGTGGAGGGTATCTACTGCAGCTAAAAGTGTATTACCTTGTGATCTAGTAATTTCACTCTTAGGAATAGCCTGAACAGAAATAAGTGCATGTGTTCATTCTATGGAAATAAGAACAAAAAACCAGAAATAATTCAAGTACACTTGAGGTGTAAGATGGATAAATAAGTAATGGAGTATTCATATAATAGATATTTAAGAGCAATGTGGTGGGGAGGAAGAACTGAAGCTGCATGCAGGACAATCATGAACTTATAATTTTTAGGAAAAGAGGCTAGACATGAAAGAGATATATTGATATACATGAAATTACAGAACATGAATGTAGAATAATAGAACTGTGTTCCTAGGGATGGTAAGTAATAACAGCCTTCTGAAATTGGAACCATTATGTGTCTTGATTTGGGTGGTGGTTAATGAAGTGTATACACTTTAAATGAGCTGTACTCTTAGCAATTGTTCACTTTGTTCAATATAACAGGCACATATACTAAAAAAATTTTGCATGTGTTCATTAAGGAAAGTATACTAGAATGTTCAAAGCAGCCTTAAATATTTATCAACAGAAAAACAACTAAATTGTCACCTTTTTACATGTGCCATAAATACAAAAGTAAAGAAATTAGAGTTATGTATAAAATTATAAATTATGGACTCCAAGGATGTAAGAGTGAGGGTTGTAGAAGAATACTTGTACTATCATACACTTGTGGTACCACTTATTTTATAAAAATTAGAACCATGCAATACACAATTACATACTCATATAGAAAAATTATAAAGCAATAAATAATGATGAGATCAGATCATTTTGGAAAAGCTATTTTGTAGAAATTTAGAGTATGGCTGGATAAGAGATATTACCAAAAGATAACTGGGGAAGAGGTATTGATTAAGAGGCTATTCCACTGGAAAAAGTTGATGAGAAGGAGATTAATAAGAACATATTCAATGGGAATGGAAAAAGAGGAAAGACATAAAATATTTCAACAGGAGATCAATAGAATCTGTTAATCCATTTGAAATGGGAGGCAAGAAAAGAGGTAATGTATATTTATGAAATATATACACTTTATATGCCCAGCCATTAAGCCAGGTGTTTTACATAAGCTGTGACTTTTAATCCTGATAATAGCCTTGTGTGATACACATATTTATTTCTATTTTACAAATGAAAAAAAAAAATGATTCTCTTGCAGGTTATTTAATTTGCCCAAGGTCAAATGGCAAGGAAATGGAGATGTCCTATTTGAAGCCAGGTGTGTTTGATTCAAAGGTCATGCTCTTTTCATTTCAAAATGAATCCTAATTCATCACATAGAATTTGAACATTGTTGCCTTGGCAAATGGTGATCCCATTAATTGAAACAAGGAATTCAAAAAAGTAGCTTGTTCTATAATATACAGAAGGGGAATCTGATTGTTAGATACATTTTAATTTTTCAAACTAAATGTAAGTTAAAAATAAGCCTAGATCTATGCTGTCTAATACTGTACAGCAGTCCCTGGTCACATATGATTATCTAAATTTACATTAATTAAAATTAAGGAAAATTAAAAATTTCAGCTCCTCTTTCACAGTACCCACATTGCAAACATTTTACAAGTTACATGTGGATAATGGCTGCCATATTGAATGCCAGAATTGTACATTCATCATAGCAGAAAAGTGTATTAAATAATTCTTGGATATATAGTGCTCAAAGAGCTTGGATCCAGCAGTCATCATTATGTTAGATTAGAATATATCATTATAAACAGTAATGATTATAATATTTCCCATTTATTAATTAAAGCTTTTGTGTGCTCATCAGCTCAATCATGTTCTACTCTTTGCAACCCCATGGACTATAACCCAGCAGGCTCCTCTGCCCTCTAGTAATTCTCCAGGCAAGAATACTGGAGTAGACTTGGCATGTGTCAATAATTTTGCATACACTATATTATTTGATCTTCACTGCAACTCTTTGAACTCAACACACAAATCATTATACGTGGAGAATGTGAGAGAGACATAAGATAACACACACTTTTAAGAAAAGAATTTAGAAAGAATAGCCTATATGATCAACTTAAATAAATAGTTGAAAGAGAATATTGAGTTTTCCTGGTGGATCAGTGATATAAAACCCACCTACCAGTACAGGAGATGTGGGTTTGAACCCTAGGTCCGGAAGATCATCTGAATAAGGAAATGGCAACCCAGTCCAGAATTTTTGTCTGGAGAATTCCATAGACAGATAAGCCTGGCAGACTATAGTCTATGGCGTAAAAAATGAGTTGGACACTACTTTGCAACTAAAAAACAATAACAAAAGAGAATATTATAGATGAAGCTAAAGGAAAAGTTATTTTTTTCCAGAAGGACTGTTCCTCAAAGTCATATTGTACAGACATTAAGTATTCAAGTAGGCTCTAGATAGAGAAGTTGTTGGATTTAGTACTGAGGAATCTCTATTGATGTATAGAATGTATTTCAGTAGAAGCTTGAGCAAGTTTATAGATCAAGAAGTTTTCCTATGAGTACAAAAGAGGAGTGGCTAAAATAAAGGGAAGGTTGGAAGACAGTTGTTGTTGTTGTTGTTGTTGTTGTTGTTTAATGCATGGAAATCATAGGACATAGCTGTAGTTGGAAGGACACAGAGTTAGTGGACAATGAGAGAATTAACTATTCAAGAAGGAAGTGGTAAGTAATAATATAAGACCTTGGGGGAAGTAAAAGCTGCAACAAGGGGCCAGCTGGGTTTAGAACAGAATGTATCTGTCTTCCCATAAGAAAGAAGCGGAAATGACAGATGAAAGTGTGAGTTCATTGAAAAGGAAAATGGTTTCCTTTTTATGAATATTATTTTTACACACAAAAAAAGTCTTTATTCAAAGTTTAGGAACTGTCTTTCCATTATGTAATCTCTGAGAAATCTTCCCTGTTATCTCCCAAAACAACATTCACACTTCCCCTGGTTATTTCTATGGCATTCAAATATGTCCAGTTGTATGGATAACACCCCATTGACCCTCATTATGCCCAGGAATGTCTTATTTTAATGAAGGAATGAATGAGTCATCATGGGGATGGAATGACCATTATTATTGTTGTCACTGCCATGAGGGTAAAGCAGAGTCAGAGATTAATAGTTAATACATTAGGTCTATTTAACAAGAGAAGACTCTATACACGGACATCACCAGATGGTCAATACCAAAATCAGACTGATTATATTCTTTGCAGCCAAAGATGGAGAAACTCTATACAATCAGCAAAAACAAGAACAGGAGCTGACTGTGGCTCAGACCATGAACTCCTTATTGCCAAATTCAGACTGAAATTGAAGAAAGTAGGGAAAACCACTAGACCATTCAGGTATGACCTAAATCAAATCCCTTATGATTATACAGTGGAAGTGAGAAATAGATTTAAGGGCCTAGATCTGATAGATAGAGTGCCTGATGAGCTATGGAATGAGGTTCGTGACATTGTACAGGAGACAGGGATCAAGACCATCCCCATGGAAAAGAAATGCAAAAAAGCAAAATGGCTGTCTGGGGAGGCCTTGCAAATAGCTGTGAAAAGAAGAGAAGCAAAAAGCAAAGGAGAAAAGGAAAGATATAAACATCTGAATGCAGAGTTCCAAAGAATAGCAAGAAGAGATAAGAAAGCCTTCTTCAGTGATCAATGCAAAGAAATAGAGGAAAACAACAGAATGGGAAAGACTAGGGATCTATTCAAGAAAATCAGAGATACCAAAGGAATATTTCATGCAAAGATGGGCTCAATAAAGGACAGAAATGGTATGGACCTAACAGAAGCAGAAGATATTAAGAAGAGGTGGAAAGAATACACAGAAAAATTGTACAAAAAGATCTTCACGACCCAGATAGTCATGATGGTGTGATCACTGACCTAGAGCCAGACATCCTGGAATGTGAAGTCAAGTGGGCCTTAGAAAGCATCACTACGAACAAAGCTACTGGAGGTGATGGAATTCCAGTGGAGCTATTCCAAATCCTGAAAGATGATGCTGTGAAAGTGCTGCACTCAATGTGCCAGCAAATTTGGAAAACTCAGCAGTGGCCACAAGATTGGAAAATGTCAGTTTTCATACCAATCCCAAAGAAAGGCAATGCCAAAGAGTGCTCAAACTAACTCAAAATTGCACTCATCTCACACGCTAGTAAAGTAATGCTCAAAATTCTCCAAGCCAGGCTTCAGCAATATGTGAACTGTGAACTTCCTGATGTTCAAGCTGGTTTTAGAAAAGGCAGAGGAACCAGAGATCAAATTGCCAACATCTGCTGGATCATGGAAAAAGCAAGAGAGTTCCAGAAAAACATCTATTTCTGCTTTATTGACTATGCCAAAGCCTTTGACTGTGTAGATCACAATAAACTGTGGAAAATTCTGAAAGAGATGGGAATACCAGACCACCTGATCTGCCTCTTGAGAAACTTATATGCAGGTCAGGAAGCAACAGTTAGAACTGGACATGCAACAACAGACTGGCTCCAAATAGGAAAAGGAGTACGTCAAGGCTGTATATTGTCACCCTGCTTATTGAACTTATATGCAGAGTACATCATGAGAAATGCTGGACTGGAAGAAACACAAGTTGGAATCAAGATTGCTGGGAGAAATATCAATAACCTCAGATATGCAGATGACACCACTCTTATGGCAGAAAGAGAAGAGGGGCTAAAAAGCCTCTTGATGAAAGTGAAAGTGGAGAGTGAAAAGGTTGGCTTAAAGCTCAACATTCCAAAAACGAAGATCATGGCATCTGGTCCCATCACTACATGGGAAATAGATGGAGAAACAGTGGAAGCAGTGTTAGACTTTATTTTTCTGGGCTCCAAAATCACTGCAGATGGTGACTGCAGCCATGAAATTAAAAGACGCTAACTCCTTGGAAGGAAAGTTATGACCAACCTAGATAGCATATTCAAAAGCAGAGACATCACTTTGCCAACAAAGGTTCGCCTAGTCAAGGCTATGGTCTTTCCTGTGGTCATGTATGGATGTGAGAGCTGGACTGTGAAGAAGGCTGAGCGCCGAAGAATTGATGCTTTTGAACTGTAGTGTTGGAGAAGACTCTTGAGAGTCCCTTGGACTGCAAGGAGATCCAACCGGTCCATTCTGAAGGAGATCAGCCCTGGGATTTCTTTGGAAGGAATGATGCTAAAGCTGAAACTCCAGTATTTTGGCCACCTCATGCGAAGAGTTGACTCATTGGAAAAGACTGTGATGCTGGGAGGGATTGGGGGCAGGAGGAGAAGAGGATGACAGAGGGTGAGATGGCTGGATGGCATCACTGACTTGATGAATGTGAGTCTGAGTGACCTCCGGGAGTTGGTGATGGACAGGGAGGCCTGGCGTGCTGCGATTCATGGGGTCACAAAGAGTCGGACATGACTGAGTGACTGATCTGATCTGAAATGGAATGAGAATCAGACAGTCCTTGTCAAAGCCATACATATGCCGGGCAGGAAGGTGGGTCTCCTGGAAGAGGCAGCAGCTGAAGTTCAGGGATCGTGGAGCAAACCCACTGTGAGGGCTGCTGTTGATTGTAGAGAGAGGGATCAAGGGGATGTGAGGGTGGAGATTGTGATAGGAAATGCCTGTGGAGGAAAGCCAGGCAGCCATTTAGAAAGAATAGCCTATATGATCAACTTAAATAAATAGTTGAAAGAGAATATTGGGTTTTAAAGCAAGGCAATACTGCTGAGTCACATGTAGAGGGTAGAGCCATCACCAAGCCTCTCTCTCCCCAAATGGCAGCATCACAGCTGAACAAAGACAGGCTGGCCCATCAAATGCCCGACTGCTTGAGGCACTGAACTACAGAGTAGGACCCCTCCCAGGGTACTCCTTTCAGTGACTGATGCACTGATCTACAGTAGGACCCCAGCCAAAGGGGCCTTTCTATGTGCCTGACATGCTGAAAAATAGAGAAGGGCCCCAGGCAAGGGATTCCTCTAAGTGCTTGAATAGGCTGAGCTAAGGAGAAAGTCGGAGAAGGCAATGGCACCCCACTCCAGTACTCTTGCCTGGAAAACCCCATGGATGGAGGAGCCTGGTGGGCTGCAGTCCATGGGGTCGCTAAGAGTCGGACACGACTGAGCGACTTCACTTTCACTTTTTCGCTTTCATGCATTGGAGAAGGAAATGGCAACCCACTCCAGTTTTCTTGCCTGGAGAATCCCAGGGGCAGGAGAGCCTGGTGGGCTGACGTCTATGGGGTCACGCAGAGTTGGACACGACTGAAGTGACTTAGCAGCAGCAGCAAGGAGAAAGTCTGGCCAAAGAGACCTCTGATTGCCAGCTACAAGAGGCTTGAAAAAAGACTCTGATAGGGCCATAACTACTGCCATGGAGGCAGTCTGTGTCCCTGAACACTTGGCACCACCAGGGTCCCCGCAAGCCAAGCAGCTGCACTACTTTCATGCTCAACTCTCACTGGGGCAGAGCTGTCACAGGCGAAAAAAAAAAAAGGCTTGTGCTTATGTGTGCAGGGTCACTTCGGTCCTGTCCAACCCTGCAACCTTGTAGATGGTGGCCTGCCAGGTTTCTCTCTCAGAGAGGGGGTTCTCCAGGCAAGAATACTGGCACATATTGGCTAATACTGGTTGCCATCCCTTCTAGAGCACTATATTTCCTGCTGCCCTAGCCACCAACCCCCTGAGTAGCTGATGCTCCCAGAACCCCTGCAACCCAAGCAGCTGTGCCACTTCCACACCTGGCCCTCACAGGGGCAAACCCAAGCCCTCCAGGGCTGCCTCAGGAGCCAAGCCCCAGAGTACGACCCACATGTAGAGGTGGAAATAAAACCACAATGGAAACCCAGGGACAGTGTGGTTAAGCAAAAAGACCCAAAACTTTCCCACCAGCTGTACAAGCTGCAGATTAAATCCACCCAATCAACTAAACAGACTGTGCCTATGGAATATATTTTAAAAAGCCATTGAGGGGTTTCGTCTGGTCTCAGCTGTGGGTGTCGTCCTAGTCCGCGCCATGGAGTCTGGTCTTATCAGGCGTTTAGCCCCGCGCCTGGGCATTGCCTAGCCGGAGGTGTTGAGGAAAGCGGAGGAGTACTTGCGACTGTCCCATGTGAAGTGTGTTGGCCTGTCTGCACGAACCACAGAAACCAGCAATGCAGTCATGTGCCTGGACCTTGCAGCTTCCTGCATGAAGTGCCCCTTGGACAGGGCTTACTTAATTAAACTTTCTGGCTTGAACAAGAAGATGTATCAGAGTTGTCTTAAATCTTTTGAGTGTTTATTGG
Source organism: Tragelaphus eurycerus (assembly GCA_935064755.1). Lineage (NCBI taxonomy): Eukaryota > Metazoa > Chordata > Mammalia > Artiodactyla > Bovidae > Tragelaphus > Tragelaphus eurycerus. The sequence goes on from CAKXYN010000042.1 coordinate 13,500,016, forward strand.
GCCTGAACTCAAATATTGGAATAAGAGACAGAGCAGTACAGTTTAGCTGCACAGAAGCAGTGAACTTGGCTTCAAAGATACTGCAAAGCTATGAGTCCAGTCTTCCACAAACACAGCAAGTGGATCTTGACTTATCCAGGCCACTTTTCACCACTGCTGCACTGCTTTCAGCTTGCAAGATTCTAAAGCTAAAGCTGGACAGAAATAAAATGGCAGCCACATCTGGAGTAAAAAAGGCCATATTTGATCGACTCTGTAAACAGAAAAGATTGGGCAGCAGAACGACAGAGAACCTGGAGATTCAGCTACTCCACCACAGAAGAAAAAGAAGACAGTGATTGAACCTTCAGCAAAGGAAGTAGAGAATGTAGTAGAGACCCTACATAAACCGCAAAAAGATGAAGATCTGACACAAGATTATGAAGAATGGAAACGAAACATTTTGGAAAATGCTGCCAGAGCACAGAAGGCTGCAACACAGTGATTTCAGCTTCCAGACTAACTTGTACTGCAAACCAGCAGTGCATCTGCCACTTCAAGGAAAATGTGAGGACTTTGGAAATTTGTGTAAACTTTTAAAACAAAGATCCTATTCTTAACAGCAAAGAAGCCAGCCTTGGGGCTGAGCAGGATGGCTCTGATAATGGGCAGCACATTCATTAGACTGGCCACAGTGCCTGGTTGACTCAGCCTTGGCTCCCACAGGTCTGCACTCTGCAAAATGTAATGGAAGCCATTTCGCTTTTTTGGTTTAAGCAAAAGACAGTCTTCTGCCCTATCCATAATATGAAATTCAGGCTGAATGGAGTCTAAAGATTTTACTTAAGTTTTTGTGTAAATCTCTTGGTTTGAATAAATGGTACAATCTTAAGTTAATAAATATTTTTATATGCAATAAATAAATAAATAAATAAGCCATTGAGAGCTCCCACAAAAGAAATCACACTAGCTCTGATAGCTGTGAACATTGGAGGCAAGAACACACAGGAGTAGGACCAGATTAGAATTTGACCTGCCCCCACAGCAGGTCCAGAGATCAGTACAGTGTTGGAGGGCATCCCAGGGAGGTAAGGTGGACTGTGATTCCCATTGTGGGAAAGGACTCTGACAGCAGTGACTCAAGAAAAACATTTATTACTCTTATTTTTTGACTTGCTGTAGATTCTTTCGGATATTTTTTTTTCTTTTCCCCCCTCTGTTGTAATTGTCGATTTTATTGGTACTGCTGCTGCTGCTAAGTCGCTTCAGTCGTGTCCGACTCTGTGCGACCCCACAGATGGCAGCCCGCCAGGCTCCGCCATCCCTGGGATTCCCCTTCAAGAACACCCCAGTGGGTTGCCATTTCCTTCTCCAATGCATGAACGTGAAAGGTGAAAGTGAAGTCGCTCAGTCGTGTCCGACTCTTAGCGACCCCATGGACTGCAGCCTACCAGGCACCTCCATCCATGGGATTTTCCAAGCAAGAGTACTGGAGTGGGTTGCCATTGCCTTCTCCTTTTATTGGTACTAAGAATTCCAATTAAGCTTCTGAGGTTGTTTTTATCTCTTTTTCTTTTTCCTCAGTCACATTTTTTATTGCTGTCACAAACCTCTGCCTCTATATTTGGGCTTCTGCAGGTCTGTGTTTTCCTCTTTTTTTTTTTTTTTAATCTCTTCTTTAATTTTAATTTTTTTAATATATTACTATTTTTTCTACATTTTTTCCTTTGTTTGCTTTTCCTACTGTTCTTTTCCTCTTGCAGTTAATCTTTAATACATATAAATATTCTTTATCTACCTCTATTTAACTTTGCATATCTATTCTTTCTTTCTTTTCTTTCTCTCCTTTCCTCTCAACATATTTGTTAGTTTTATTTTCATTGCTTTATTCCTCAATTGGCACCTTGCTTTAGTTTTGTTTTCCAGTTTGTGCTTTAATTAGTTTTGTTCTGGTAGATATAATTTTTGGTTTTCTTTATTCACCAGGTCAATCTATTGTATCTAGGTTCTGTTGAACTGTTTTGATTTTGCTTATGTGTGTATATATAAATGTGTATATTCAATCACACTTTCTATTGTTGTTATCAACCTCTGCCTTTTACATTGGGCTTTTGCAGTTCTGTGGAGTTTTCTTTTTTTTTTTCCTTTTTCCTTCTTCTTCTTTTTTTTTTTCTCTTTGCTCTTTTTTATAATTTGAATTTTTAATTTTGTTAAACCTATTATATTTTTTTCTACATTGGCTCCTTCATTTGTCTTTCTTACTGTTTTTTCCCTTTGCAGTTAATCTTTAATGTATATAAATCTTCTTTATCTACTTCTATTTAACTTTCATATCCATACTTTCTTTTCTTTCTTTCCTTTCCTCTCAACTATTTGTTAGTTTTGTTTTCATTGCTTTATTTGACACTTGTCCCCTTGCTTTATTTTGATTTTCCAGTTTGTGCTTAAATTAGTTTTGTTTATAACTGGCAAATATAATTTTTTATTTCCTTTGCTCACCTGATCAATCTGCTATACTTTATTTTTGTTGGACTATTTTCACTTTGCTCATGGGTGTATATGTATATGTGTACATCCCATTGTTTTAATTATCATTTGCCTGATTTTGCAGCTGCCATTTGTCTGAGGTTCATCTTTGCTTTCTCATTTTCGGATCTCTGTTTACTCTCCCTTAATGCCACAACAAACCACTTGTGGAATCTTCACTCCTGACCAGAGATCAAACCCTGAGCCTTTGCAGTGGGAGTACTGACTCCAACATCCTAGAGTACCAGAGAATTAAACCAAGGGGTTATCAAATAGTGAGAACTCACACAAAGGAAATCACTTGAATACAAGACCTAGAATCACCCAACCACCAGTAGCACCCTGTGCAGAACACCTCATCTAAGCAACAAACAGAGCAAAAATATAAACCCAATCATCAGCAGACAGGAACATCACCTCACTCAGCCTTGCCCATCAGAGGAAAAACTAACAAACAATAACTCAGCCCAAAGCTCACCCTATACGAAACTCACATAAACCACTGGACCAAATTTTGGAGGGCAGAAACCCTTCAAGGAAAGAATTCAACTTTACTTGAAGCCTGGGAAAAGGATACAAACACAATAACTTTAAAAAAATGAAAAAGCAGAGAAATATTGCACAAATGAATGAACAAACTAGAAACACAGAAGTTCAAATAAATGAAGAGGAAATAGGAAAATTAACTGAAAAAGAATTCAGAGTAGAGATAGTAAAGATGATCAGAAACCTTGAAAACAAGATGGAGAAAACACAAGAATCAATTAACAAAGACCTAGAAGAATTAAAGCAAAAGCCTACAAAACAAATAGCACAATTACTGAAGTTAAAAATATTCTAGACAGAATCAGTAACAGAATATCTGAAGCAGAAGAACGAATCAGTGAGGTGGAAGATAAAATGGTGGAAATAACTTCTGAAGCACAGAAAAAGTAAAAAGAATGAAAAGAGCTGAGGAGAGTATCAGAGACCACTGGGACAATATCAAATGCACCAGCATTCAAATTATAGGGGTCCTAGAAGAAGAAGAAAAAAAGAAAGGTATGAGAAAATTTTTAAAGAGATTATAGGTGAAAATTTCTCCAACATGGAAAAGGAAATAGCCAATCAAGTCCAAGAGGCACAAAGAGTCCCATACAGGATAAACCCAAGGAGAAACATGCCAAGAAACATATTAATCAAATTAACAAAGACTAAATACAATGAAATAATATTAAAAGCAGCAAGGGAGAAGCAACAAATAACTTGCAAGGGAAACTCCATGAGCTTTACAGCTGATCTTTCAGGAAAAACTCTGCAGGCCAGAAGGGAATGGCAGGATATAATTAAAGTACCAAAAGGGAAAAATCTACAACCAAGATTACTCTCCCAGCAAGGATCTCATTCAAAATTGATAGAAAAATAAAAAGCTTTTCAAAAGGGCAAAAGTCAAGAGAATTCAGTACCAGCAAACCAGCCTTGCAACAAATGTTAAAGGGACATATATAGTTAAGAAATAAAACAGAAGAAAAGAGATCTACAAAATGAACCCCAAATAATTAGAAAATTGCAATAGGAACATAAATATCAATAATCACTTTCAATGTAAACAGATTAAATGCTCCAACAAAAAGACACAAACTAGCTGAATGTATACAAAAATGCTGCTGCTGCTAAGTTGCTTCAGTCGTGTCCAACTCTGTACGACCCCATAGTTGGCAGCCCACCAGACTCCCCTGTCCCTGGGATTCTCCAGGCAAGAATACTGGAGTGGGTTGCCATTTCCTTCTCCAATTCATGAAAGGGAAAAGTGAAAGTGAAGTCGCTCAGTCACGACCCCATGTACTGCAGCCTACCAGGCTGCTCCGTCCACAGTATTTTCCAGGCAAGAGTACTGGACTGAGGTGCCATTGCCTTCTCCAATAGAAAAATGAGGCCCATATATATGCTGTCTACAAGAAATTCAAGGGATTAGATCTGAAAGAGTGCCGGATGAACTATGGATGGAGGTTCGTGACATTGTACAGGAGACAAGGAGCAAAACTATCCCCAAGAAAAAGAAATGTAAAAAAGAAAAATGGCTGTCTGAGGAGGCCTTACAAATAGCTGTGAAAAGAGAAGCAAAAAGCAAAGGAGAAAAGGAAAGATATACCCATTTGAATGCAGAGTTCCAAAGAATAGCAAGGAGAGATAAGAAAGCCTTCCTCAGTGATCAGTGCAAAGAAATAGAGGAAAACACAGAATGGGAAAGATTAGAGATCTCTTAGAGAAAATTAAAGATACCAAAGGAACATTTCATGCAAACATAGGCTCAATAAAGGACAGAAATGATATGGACCTAACAAAAGCAGAAGATATTAAGAAGAGGTGGCAAGAATATACAGAACTACACAAACAAGATCTTCATGACCCAGATAATCATGATGGTGTGATCACTGACCTAGAGCCAGACATCCTGGAATGTGAATTCAAGTGGGCCTTAGAAAGCATCACTATGAACAAAGCTAGTGGAGGTGATGGAATTCCAGTTGAGCTATTTCAAATCCTGAATGATGATGCTGTGAAAGTGCTGCACTCAATATGCCAGCAAATTTGGGAAACTCAGCAGTGGCCACAGGACTGGAAAAGATCAGTTTTCATTCCAATCCCAAAGAAAAGCAATGCCAAAGAATGCTCAAACTACTGCACAATTGCAATCATCTCACATACTAATAAAGTGTTGCTCAGAATTCTGAAAGCCAGGCTTCAACAGTATATGCGATGTGAATTTCCAGACCTTCAAGCTGGTTTTAGAAAAGGCAGAGGAACCAGAGATCAAATTGCCAACATTGGCTGGATCATCAAAAAAGCAAGAGAGTTCCAGAAAAACATCTATTTCTGGTTTATTGAATATGCCCAAACTTTTGACTATATGGATCACAATAAACTGTGGAAAATTCTTCAAGAGATGGGAATACCAGACCACCTGACCTGCCTCTTGAAAAATCTGTGTGCAAGTCAGGAAGCAACAGTTAGAACTGGACATGGAAAAACAGACTGGTTCCAAATAGGGAAAGGAGTATGTCAAGGCTGTATATCATTACCCTGTTTATTTAACCTATATGCAGAGTACATCATGAGAAATGCTGGGCTGGAAGAAGCACAAGCTGGAATCAAGATTGCCAGGAGAAATATCAATAACCTGAGATATGCAGATGACACCACCCTTATGGCAGAAAGTGAAGAACAATTGAAGAGCCTCTTGATGAAAGTGAAAAAGGAGAGTGAAAAAGTTGGGCAAACAGTGGAAACAATGAGAGACTTTATTATTTGGGGCTTCAAAATTACTGCAGAAGCAGACTGCAGCCATGAAATTAAAAGACACTTACTTCTTGGAAGAAAAGCTATGAACAACCTAGACAGCATATTAAAAAGCAGAGATATTACTTTGCCAACAAAGTTTCATCTAGTCAAGGATACGGTTTTTCCAGTAGTGATGTATGGATGTAAGAGCTGGACTATAACGAAAGCTGAGCATCAAAAAATTTATGCTTTTGAAATGTGGTGTTGGAGAAGACTCTTGAGAGCCCCTTGGACTGCAAGGAGATCCAGTCAGTCCATCCTAAAGGAGATCAGTTTCCAATATTCATTGGTAGGACTGATGCTGAAGCTGAAACTCCAATACTTTGGCCACCTTATGCGAAGAACTGACTCTTTGGAAAAGACCCTGATGCTGGGAAAGATTGAAGGCAGGAGGAGAAGGGGCAACAGAGCACGAATTGGTTGGATGGCATCACTGACTCAATGCATATGAGTTTTAGTAAACTTTGGGAGATGGTGATGGAAAGGGAGGCCTGGCCTGCTGCAGTACATGGAGTTGCAAAGAGTCAGACATGAAGAGCAACTACACTGAACTGAACTGAACAAGAAACCCACTTCAGACCTCAAGACACATATTGACTGAAAGTGAGAGGATAGAAAAATATATTCCATGCACATGGGAAGTAAAAAAAAGGTTGGAGTAGCAGTCTTCATATCAGACAAAATAGACCTTGAAATAAAGAAGATTACAAGGGATAAGGAAGGACACTACATAATGATCAAGGGATCAATCCAAGAGGAAGAAATAACAATTGTAAATATCTATGCACCCAACATAGGAGCATCACAATACATAACTCAAACACTAACAGACATAAAGGGAGAAATTGACAGTAACACACTAGTAGTAGGAGACTTTAACACCCCACTCACACCAATGGACAGACCATAAAAACAGAACATTCCTAAGGAAACACATCTTAAATGATATATTAGATGAGATGAATTCCATTGATATCTTCAGGACTTTCCATCCAAATGCAAAAGTATACACCTTCTTTTCAAGTGCACATGGAACACTCTCCAGGCTAGACCACATCTTGAGCCTTAAATGAAACCTCAGTAAATTTAAGAAAATTGAAATCATATAAAGCATCTTTTGTGACCACAATGCCATGAGACTAGATATCAATTACAAGAAAAAAAAAAACTGTAAGAAACAAAAACACATAGAGATTAAACAACACATTTCTAAATAACCAACAGGTTACTGAAGGCATTAAAAGGGAAATCAAAAAATTTCTAGAAATGAATAACAATGAAAACATGACAGCTCTAAACCTGTGGTATGCAGCAAAAGCAGTTCTAAGAGGAAAGTTTATACAATACAATCCTATTTCAATAAACAGAAAAACATTGAATAGACAACCTAACATTACAGCTAAAGCAACTGGAAAAAGAGGAAGTAAAAAACCCACAATTAGTAGAAAGAAAGAAATCATAAAGATCCGAGCATAAGTAAATGAAAAGAAATGAAAGAAATAATAATATAGATTAATAAAACTAAAAGCTGTTTCTTTGAGAAGATAAACAAAGTTGACAAACATTTAGCCAGACTCATCAAGAAAAAAAGAGAAGAATCAAATCAAGAAAATTAGAAATGAAAAAGGAGAGGTTACAGCAGACAATGCAGAAATACAAAGGGTTATAAGAGGCTATTATGAACAACTTATGGTAATAAAATAGATAACCTGGAAGAAATGGGCAGATTCTTAGAAAAGTTCACTCTTCCATGACTGAACCAGGAAGAAATAGAAATTATGAACAACCCAATTACAAGCACTGAAATTGAAGCTGTGATCATAAATGTCCCAAAATACAAAAGCCCAGGACCAGATGGCTTCACAGGAGAATTCTATCAAACATTTAGAGAAGAGCTAATGCTTATCCTTTTAAAAATCTTTAAAAAAATTGCAGAGGAAGGAACACTTCCAAATTCACTCTACGAGGCCACCATCATCGTGATTCCAAAACCAGACAAAGACAACACAAAAAAAGAAAACTACAGGCCAATATCACTGATGAATATAGATGCAAAAATCCTCAACAAAATTTTAGATAACAGAATTCAGTAACACATCAAAAAGCTCATACAACATGATCAAGTAGGGTTTATTCCAGGAATGCAGGAATTCTTTCACCAATATCGAAATCAATCAATGTGATACACCATATTAAGAAATTAAAGATAAAAACCATATTATCATCTCAATAGATGCAGAAAAAAGCCTTTGAAGAAATTCAGCACCTATTTATGATTAAAACTCCAGAAAATGGGCATAGAAGGAACCTACCTCAACATAGTAAATGCCATGTATAATAAGCCTTCAGCAAACATTATTTCAGTGTTGAAAAACTGAAAGCATTCCCCCTAAGATCAGGAACAAGACAAGGGTATCCACTTTCACCATTATTATTTAACATAGTTCTGGAAGTTTTAGCTACAACAATCAGAGAAGAAAAAGAAAGAAAAGGAATCTAGATTGGTAAAGAAGTAAAGCTCTCACTGTTTGCAGATGACATGATACTGTACATAGAAAACCCTAAAGATAGAAACAGAAAATTACTAGAGCTACTCAGTGGATTTAGCAAAGTTGCAGGATACAAAATCAATACACAGAAATCACTTGCATTTTTATATACTAGCAATGAAAAATCACAAAGAGCAATTGAAGAATCAATCCCATTCACCATTGCAACAAAAAGAACTGAATATCTAGGAATAAACTTAACTGAGGAGAAGAAAGAACTCTACACAGAAAATTATAAGACACTAATGAAAGAAATCAAAGATGTCATAAACAGATAGAGAGCTACTCCATGTTCCTGGGTAGGAAGAATCAATATTGTGAAAGTGACTATGCTACCAAATGCAATCTACGGATTCAATGCCATCCCTATCAAATTACCAATGGCATTCTTGACAGAACTAGAACAAAAATTTCACAATTCATATGGAAACACACACAAAAAAACTGGAATAGCCAAAGCAGTCTTGAGAAAGAAGAATGGAGCTGGAGGAATCAAGCTTCCAGACTTCAGGTTATGCTACAAAGGTACAGTCATTAAGACAGTATGGTACTGGCACAAAAACAGAAATATAGACCAATGGAACAAGATAGAAAGCCCAGAAATAAACCCATGAATCTATGGGTACCTTATTTTTGACAAAGGAATCAAAAATATACAATGGAGCAAAGGCAGCCTCTTCAGTAAATGGTGCTGGGAAAATGACAGCTACATGTAAAAGAATGAAATTAGGACACTTCCTAACACTATACACAAAGATAAACTCAAAACAAATTAAAAACCCAAATGTAAGACCGAAACTATAAAACTCTTAGAGGAAAACATAGGCAGAACACTTGATAACATAAAGCAAGAGCCTCTGTGACCCACCTCCTAGAGCTATGGAAATAAAAACAAATGTAAACAAGTGGGATGTGATTAAACTTAAAAGCTTTTGCACAACAAAGGAAGCTCTAAGCAACGTGAAAAGACAACCCTCAGACTGGGAGAAAATAATAGCAAATAAAACAACTGACAAAGGGTTGATTTCCAAAATATACAAGCAGCTCATACAACTCAAAGCCAGAAAAATAAAAACCCAAACAGAAAGTGGGAAAAAAGACCTAAACAGACATTTCTCCAAAGAAGACATACAGATGGCTAACAAATGCATGAAAAGATGCTCAACATCACTCATTATTAGAGAAATGCAAATCAAAACTATAACAAAATATCACCTCATACCAGTCAAAATGGCTTTCATCAAAAAATCTACAAACAATAAATGCTGGAAAGGGTGTGAAGAAAAGGGAACACTCCTGCACTGTTGATGGGAATGTAAATTGATACAGACACTATGGAAGACAGTATGGAGATTCCTTGAAAAACTAGGGATAAAACCAACATATGACCCAGCAATCCCATTCCTAGGCATATACCCTGAGGAAACCAAAATTGAAAGAGACACATGTATCCCATTGTTCATTGCAGCACTGTTTACAATAGTTAGTACATGGAAGCAACCTAGATGTCCATTGACAGATGAATGGATAAAGAAGTTGTGATCTACATACACAATGAAATATTACTCAGCCATTAAAAGGAATGCACTTGAGTCAGTTCTAATGAGGTGGATGAACCTAGAAACTATTATACAGAGTGAAGTGAATCAGAAAGAGAAAGATAAATACTGTATTATAAAATATATATATGAAATCTAGAAAAATGGTATACTGAAACATTTATTTACAGGGTAGCAATGGAGAAACAGACATAAAGAATAGACTTATGGACATGTGGAGAGGAAAGGAGAGAGTGAGATGTATGGAAAGAGTAACATGGAAGCTTACCTTACCATATGTAAAATAGATTGCCAATGGGAATTTGCAATATGGCTCCAGAAATTCAAACAGGGCCTCTGTATAAACCTAGAGGGGTGGGATGGGAAGGGAGATGAGAGGGAGGTTCATAAGGAAGGTGATATATATATATACCTACGGCTGATTCATGTTGACATTTGACAGAAAACAACAAAATTCTGTAAAGTAATTATCCTTCAATAAAAAATAAATTAATTAAAAAATAAAAGCATGAGACATTTAGTTTAATTCCCATGTTTTCTCCTAAATAATCTTGGCATACTAATCATTGCACCTATATTTTTAAATTAAGAAAAAGCCATTAGTTTTACCTTACAGTACTTTAAATTCACTGCTGGTATAGTTTTACACTTATGTAGCTATAAACAATAGGCTTTCATCTGAATTCCCTGGAGATTTATCCTTCAAAAATGAGGCAAACAAAAGGTACCATACCTAGAGCATGGTCCAGTTTTGAATCAAGGAAATCTTGGATTTGATTAAGTTGGTAGCTCCCACATGTATCTGCCTTCTAGAGGAAAAGATGTCTTCTCTCTGGAGGAAGTTAATATTATTCGAAGCTACACTCTTTAAAAATAAATAAATAAAATATATGCCATTAAGTGAAAATTGCAAGTCATTTGCAAGTCTTATCACTCAATACAAATGACAAAAATAGATGAGACCAAATGACCAAAGACTAAAAAAACATAATAAAAGATGAAGTTATTGGGGTTATCTTAAAGGATTTTAAAATAATAATTCATATTTTCAAAAATAGCTGTAATGAGACAGAAAAAAAATGTTTTAATGGAAATTTTCACCAAATTAGAGGAATCTATAAAATAATCCTAAAACTTAAAATCAGACTAAGAAATTTGAAACCTCAATATATGTGTTTAAGAGCAATTAGAGTAAAACAGAAGTCAGGATTGATAGATTTGAAGATGGGTCAATAAAAATATGCAAACTGAAAATAAAGAGAAAAAATAAAAAGTACAGATGGGAACATAATACCTATAAATGGTTCAGTCAATTAATCTAGCTTGCATGTTGAGGATGTCTCAGAAAGTGAGCAAGAAGAATGAACAAAATCAGTATTTGAAAAGTTGATCTAAGATTTTTCAATACTTAAAAAAGGTATATACCCATAGATAAGCAAGATAAATACAAAGAACATCATGTCTACCAAAGTCAAATTATGAAAAATAAAGACAAAATAAGAAATAAGGTCAAAAAAATGAGAAGTAGTAAGACAGAGATTTGACCTCTCACAAAAAATGATGGAAGCTTGAAAAAAAAGAAAAAGATCTATTTTAAAGTATTGAATCCAACAACCACCAATATAGTATTATATATCCAGAGAAAGTAGTTTTAAAATTAGGGCAAAATAAAGTGTTCAGATAAATCACAGCTAAGAGAAATTACCAGTAGTTCTCTTTTAAAAGAAATAGCAAAAGAAATTCTTTGGGCCAAACAACAATGTTCTCTAAGGAAAATACTACACTCTGTGAGGCATCATAAACATTAACTGTACAAAACAATAATCATACTACCTCCTAGAATTTCAAATATATGAGAAAACAAAAAGCAAAACCAAACAAACAAAGAACCCTGTTCTCAGTAGTGCAAAACACAAAATGGAAGTTAGCAAAGTTAAAGAATTTTTGGCAAAACAATAAAAATGATATTTCAAAAGTTCCATGAGTTGCAAATGCGTGTTTTAATATTTAGGATAAACATTAAAGTAATAATAAAGAATTAGGTAATGATGTTAGTAGAGGAAAAGCAAATATGTTATATTATCTTGTGTTACACAAATGAAGGCAAGGAGCAAGATAAGAAATAGAGTAAAATAGATGGAAAAACATAAAACAAATAGTAGAATGACTGATATAAATGATCATTGGTAAATGCATTAAATGCTCCAAATAAAAGACAAACATTGTCAAAATAGATAAAGTAAAACCCAAGAATTTAATGCTTATGAAAGACATGTTAATTATAAAGGTACAAATTGAATGAGTGACAAGACGGAAAAAAAAACATCAAACACTAGTAAATAGAACATTTAGAGTCATTTCAGAAAAAGAAAACTTAGAAAAAGGCAGAATACAGATAAAAAAGGACATTTCATAATGATTTATAATCCTCCATGAAGAGATCAAAATTTTAAATTTGTATACTTTCAATAGCATATACATGATCATTTCAAGCTAAGCTCAAAATCTGTAGTATAATAATTATGCAATAAATGGTACCTGATTTTGAAATTCACTGATAAAAGATAGTCGTTACTACTCTGTTAGCCCATATTTCATTTTATTCATGTATCTGCTCATTTATTTATTCACCAGATAGTAATTGATTGTATACCAACTCCCAAGTGCTGTGCACTGGGTGGACAACAGACATTAATTTTGTATTCACATAAATTACAGTCGGAGCAGGAGATGGATGTTTAAAAAACACAGATGAATTAAATATCATGAACTCTATAATTTATAGGCAAATATTAGAAAAGAAAATATTGGCAAATATCTATTAACCCTATTATGTAAAGTCTCCTTGTAAAGTCAGGTATGTTGCAGTTGGCCAATTATAATTATTGTGATATTTAATATTTATTAACACTTTTCAATGTTCAATAAGCAGTACAATTTTTGCACAGACTTTTTTTTCTTGTTTACATACTAATTGTAAATATACCACAAAGCTCCCATTGCATTCATGTATATAAAATATGGGAACACAGAAATATGCTCCAGTAGAACTTCCACAGGGTGTGTTTACATTTAATTAATGACATTAACAATAATTTAAAATTCAGAATTCTGAAGTTTTTCTAATTTAATATATGGTAAAATTGATTTATATAGTTATTTTGATTTTTTTTAATGAATTTGCTCACCCTATCAAAAAGCAGATATGAATCAAAAAGTTCACCTTTCCTTTACTATGGAAAGAAAGGGAAGGATTGAAAAGTCATTTTTGTAATTTCTAAGCTGTGATATTATGCAGTTTATTTTTCATATCTAAAATTTTGTCAAGATGTGAAACAAAAAATCTCGAACAAACCCCACACAAAAGAAATGTGTGCTCTAGCAGTGCACAAAATACTACTGAAAGTTACACAATTCTTGGCTTGCAAACCAAACCATTACTAATTTTTGTTTTAATTTAAAAAGACTCTATGGTTAAGATTTAAATTATTTTTATATATGCTTTTATCACAAATGTATTTTCCTTTGCAAAACAAACCACAAGTGAAAATTGATCATTTTCTTTTGTGTCTGTCTCTTCTGTTTGATATAGGCTTCCCTGGAGGCTCAGAAGGTAAAGAATCTGTCTGCAATGCGAGAGACCTGGGTTCGATCGCTGGGTCGGGAAGATCCCCTGGAGAATGGAATGGAAACCCACTCCAGTATGTTTCTGCCTGGAGAATTCTTTGAACAGAAGAGGCTAGCAGGCTACAGTCCATGGGATCACAAAGAGTTGGACACGACTGAGTGACTTTCACACACACCCATCAGCAAAAGAATTGTTTTGTCTGCTTGATTTCCTGTCATAATTCTCAAGGATTTTAAAAGGTACCTGGCACACTGCACATATCAATAGATATTTGCTCAGTAACAAAATGAGTGAACGAATAATGGAATATTACACATATAGTAATTTCTTTTGATATACCACATAAATATAAATATATGTATTTGAAAATTACAGTCCAAAACCATAGTATGAATGAAAAGAGAACTATGAGGAAAGTAACAGATTCAGAAATATTTGTGGTTCTAAGTGAATGGTGACTATTCTGTCTGGTTTCTTAAAAATAGAGTGCACTATTTATATAAGGAAACATAATATAAACAAAACACCCTACATAACCATGAAGAATGCTATTTTAAGAGCCTATTTTAAGAGCCTATATACTCATGTATATATTTTTGTTCTTTATTTGAATAGTGTATTATAGTTTCTTTCATGGATGTCATCAACACTGCATATACATATATATGAATGCTTTTATATATATATATATATATATATATATATATGTAGAATTAGCTCTGGTGGCTCAGAGGTTAAAGTGTCTGCCTCCAATGCGGGAGATCTGGGTTCAACTCCTGGGTCGGGAAGATCCCCTTGAGAAGGAAATGGCAACCCACTCCAATATTCTTGCCTGGAAAATCCCAGGATGGAGAAGCCTGGTAGGCTACAGTCCACGGGGTCGCAAAGAGTCGGACACGACTGAGTGACTTTTATATATATATATATGCAGATAAACAGATACAACAGTACTTATATCAGTAACATTTATGAGAGGAAAATATTGTGATTTAGCTGCTTTTAAGAATATATATGATTTATCTGAATTTACAAGAAAAAAATCAGTCTCCACACACCACCAGTAAGATATTTCACTGTTGCTCAAAAACATGGAATTCATCTGCACCTAGCAGTTGGACTATAAAGAAAGCTGAGCATCAAAGAACTGATGGTTTTGAACTGTGATGTTAGAGAAGACTCTTGATCCCTTGGATAGCAAGGAGATCCAACCAGTCCATCCTAAAGGAAATCAGTCCTGAATATTCATTGGAAGGATTGATGTTGAACATGAAACTCCAATACTTTGGTCACCTGATGTGAAGAACTGATTCATTGGAAAAGACGCTGTTTCTGGGAAAGATTGAAGGCAGGAGGAGAAGGGGACGACAGAGGATGAAAGTTTGGATGGCATCACCGACATGATGGACATGAGCATGAGTTTGAGTAGGCTCCAGGAGTTGGTGATGGACAGGGAAGCCTGGTGTGCTGCAGTCCATGGGATTACAAAGAGTTGGACACAACTGAGGGACTGACCTGAACGGAACTGAACTGAAAATAATATTATAGAGGATTCATATCATGAGTATGTTTTGTAAAAGTAAAGATTACCTTGTCAATTATTGCCCGAGAGTTTTCTTTGTAAAAGTTATTGTGAATTTTAGTTTTCTAATTTTCCATTTTGTATACTGCAATGCACAGAAAACCACACTATATAAAATAGTATAGTACAAAGAACAAACATGTTTTATTATCACACTGTAATGTTTTACTGTAGCTTTATTAGTATTGCCTTAATCTCCAAATATAAAGAAAGAAGTATGATATTGTATCATGATCATAGGTATATTTTTATGGCTAATCTTATTTTTTCTTAGAAGAAATCCAATATATTTTGCCAAAAAATTTCCTCGTGTGATAGTGAAAAAGAAAAAAAGAAACCTAACGCATTAAAATAAGACAGAAATAGGAAACCTTGCAACAGATTGAATGAGTATTTCTATTTCTGGGAAACTTAGACATGTTCTGTGGGGACAACAATCTGAGGTATGGCATATATTTGGTTTAAGGAATAATTTCTGTCTGTCTGAGTCAACACTTATTGGATGTCCACTCATGCAGAACACTGTGCTAGATGCTGAAAATATACAGAGGAGCAGAAGACCTAGTCCCTGCCCTTAGATGAGCTTACTAATAATTGGATCATTGTTTTCAACCACTGAACAGGGAGAAGACCAAGACTAATGAAGAAAATACTTTTTTTCCAAAATCCTATTAAATCTTACAGTGTTATGAGTCAAGTATAGTATAACTGAATAAAATGTTGGCCTTGACATTAGAGGTCCTAGATTTAAAATTCTAACCTGCAGCTTATCAGTTAAGTGACCTCAACAGAGTTAAATCATATCTTTAAATGCTTCTGTTCACTAGTAAAATAATCACATTGAGACTGTATTTCTGATGTAGGAAAGTTTACAGTAACATTCTGGTAGAACATGTTAGCAACTTATTTTAATAAATGTTTAGTGTTTGCATGTTTAGTATATTATCAATGAATCTAGAATTATAATAAATTAGATCAAATTTCACAAGAGAGAACTTGGCAAGATGAGCTTGAACAGTTTTGCTTTCTGTAATCTTTTGGTTGATGATTTGGTTGGGAAGGAGGATTTGTCTATCCTACTAAACGTTGCAGAAAGGTTTTCTTGTGCTAAGCAGAGGAAGCAATCAGGCAAGTTGCTAATTAAAGATTTAGTGTCTAGAGAGAAGAAACAGAAGATCAAAACTTCAACCATGTGCACCAAGCTCAAATATACAGATTCTTCCAAAAGTTTAATCTCTCAAAACCTCCTAATTCCAATATATGATGGAGTGTTGTTAAATTGCAAAGAAGGCAATGGCACCCCACTCCAGTACTCTTGCCTGGAAAATCCCATGGACAGAGGAGCCTGGTAGGCTGCAGTCCATGGGGTCGCTAAGAGTCAGAAACGACTGAGTGATTTCACTTTCACTTTTCACTTTCATGCATTGGAGAAGGAAATGGCAACCCACTCCAGTGTTCTTGCCTGGAGAATCCCAGGGATGGGGAAGCCTGGTGAGCTGCCGTCTATGGGGTCGCACAGAGTCGGGCTTCCCTAGTAGCTCAGTGGTAAAGAATCCACCTGCCAATGCAGGAGATATGGGTTCAGTCCGTGGGTTAGGAAGATCCCCTGGAGAAGGAAATGGCAACTCACTTCTGTGTTCTTGCTTGAGAAATTCCATGGACAGAGGAGCCTGGAGGATTATAGTCTGACATGACTTAATGACTAAACACCAACATTGCTAAATTTGGTATCACTGTGATGCTTTTCTACAGAATAAAATGACATTGCAACAAAACTTTAATTCATAATTTTAACCTGGAGAAAAGGGGATATTACTTTGAATTTAGCTTCTGCATCTGAAAAATTTGCGCTAACTTGTATCTCATTGACTATAGTGTTTCATGAATGTTAATTTAATTACTACTCATAGTGATATTTTAGTAGTTAAACTTAATAGAGCTGTAAGTTGAAGCCTAAATTGTTCAAAATCTCTGTTTATACATCTGGACAAAATATTCTAACTATTTAGCCCAAGATCCAGTGAAAGGAGCAAATTAAGTTTAAAGCCAAAGAAAGTGCTTAAATCATTCAACCACTTATTATTAGATGACAAATATCACATATCATATGGAGACAATAATCTTGACCTATCTCAGGAAATCGTGAGGACAAGTCTAAAACATATAACCACATGCTTACACAATATGAAGCAGCTATGCTGCCATATGTAAATATCCAGTGCTATGTATCTGTATATATA
Organism: Tragelaphus eurycerus; assembly: GCA_935064755.1. NCBI lineage: Eukaryota > Metazoa > Chordata > Mammalia > Artiodactyla > Bovidae > Tragelaphus > Tragelaphus eurycerus. The sequence goes on from CAKXYN010000042.1 coordinate 13,517,397, forward strand.
TGCATATATATCCAGTACTGTGTATCTGTGCAACCTTCAATTTCCAAGTCTACACTTCCTGGACTCTGCGATGATTGGCCTGAAATGTAGGCTCAGACTCAGAAAATAGCACAGCAGTGTAGGGTAGTGCAATTAGGTTGTAAAAGTGGAACCATGTTCCGAATAGGAAGCAGATGCATTCTCTGAGAAAAACAAAAAGAATGTGAACTCTTGTCAGCAGCAAATTAATCAATCTCTTTCTTCTTTACAGGGGCTATGTTAAAACTATATCTAAAATAGTTAACAAAATACTAAATTTAAGAGACTGCAAGTTTAAAGAGAAGAGTTCTAGACAATTCTAAGAGAACCAGATTTTTATTTTTTCTAATGAGGTTAATAATATTTCAAATATGATGCTGCTGAGTTGTGGAGGAAAAGCCTTTGTTTTCTTGAGAGCTGATACTAGTCAATAACCAAAAAATCCTTAATTAGGGGTTGCCAAAGGCTACTTTATATCCATTTAAGTAAGGGCAATATCCTTTAAATACATTAATCTGTTTAATCTTGTATCCATCATGGCTCCATGCAGAGGTTAATGGTGGAGTTTTGCTATTTGAAAATGTATAACATGTTGTATCTTATGAAAAAGAACCTTTATTTCTAGTTTGATAATGTCTACCAGTAATTGAGAATCATGACTATGTCAAGCACAGTGCATGCCCCCTATAAAATTGTCTATTTTCCTGTAACATCCCTGTGAGGAAAATATTATTATCTTCAAGTTAAAGCTGAAAATACTGAGTCCTGAAAGTAAAGTAATTGAGGAATTTCCCTGGTTGTCCAGTGGTTAAGACTCTGAGTTTCCACTGCAGGGGATGCAGTTTCAGTTGGAAAACTAAGATCCTAGATGTGTTGTGGGACACGGCCAAAATAAATAAAGAAATAAAGTTTATCGGTTCAAACTGGTTATAGATTAAAAGGATTCGAATTCAGGTGTATCTGAACTCTGTTATCCATTATGAGATGCTGCTCTAGTCTTGGAGGTCTCACTCTATTGTTTTTAAAGAAAAAAACAATTCATTCAACACATTAAAATATTTTTTTAATTTTATACAATTTATTTTTAGTTGAAGGATAATTACTTTATAATGTTGGCTTTATTTCTGTGAAATATTTTTTATAAACCAAGTTGAATTTTGTGTGGCACTAACCATACACGTTGCTTACAATTATTTCCAGTAAAAATCTTTGAAGAATCACTACTGTATTACTATTGAAATGAATGTATTTGCTCACCTTATGTCAACTTCCTCTGTGAGCAACTGAGGGCTCTGTTCCTTTATCTGCAACAGTCAAACCCAACTAAAAACATTTAAGGCAAGACATCTCAAACTTTCTCTAGTGTCAAGCAACACTTCTCTTTAGCCCAGTCAGGTTCAGCTTTGAGCATTACTGTATAATTTTAATGACTTATTATTTTTAAAGGTGGGAAAGGGATGGGCATTAACTATGTGACACAACTTACCTGAAGAGGTTTCATTTCAGAAAAAAAACAAATATTTCTTTGGATAAATGTATCACTATTAATAAGTGATTTTATACTACTTGGTTATTTTGATTCCTCAAGGTCATTTATTAATTATAAGAAGAAAAATAATACACTACATTTTACTTAAGTGGAATTTATTTCTTGTATAAGCAAAAATTTACTTTAACCTCAAGTGCAGAATATCATATTTGAAATATTCACCTAAGGGTAAGAATTATTTTTTACTTCACATTCTTACTGCTTATTTACTGAACTTCAACTCTCAGACTCAGTCTAAGCTATATGAGGAGGAGATAGAGTCCTTTGGTAAAGACATTTTTATAATGATCAGATTTCATTTAATGCAGCTCCAAATTAGAAGGTTAATGATGTTTGTCAGAAAATCAGTGTTCTGGTCTCAGATCCACCACAAGACAGGGAGTAGCTCACAAACTTTGTCTATACCTTTGTGTGTGTGTTCCGTCTCTCAGTCATGTCGGATTCTTTGCAGGCCCACGGACTGTAGCCCACCAGGATCCTTCTGTCCACAGAATTTTTCAAACAAGATTATTGGAGTAGGTTGCCATTTCCTTCTCTAGTTCTCTTTGTTATTTCACCATAATTTAAAAAAATGGGGGAGGGGGATGGAATATCCTGCAAACTTCCATGCTTGATATATGTATTAATTTTCTATTGAGATAATATAAATTAAAATTCCAGTATATAGATGAGGCTAAAATACACTGCAAGTCCAAGATGACATGTTTGTTTTATTTTTTCAATCTTGTTCTTTTCTTCTTTTTGTGTCTATATATTTCCTAAATGCTAGTATAAGTTCTCTTTAACCACAGGCATGGCACTGTGGTACTTTTGCTTGTCTAAGCACACAGCTGAATTTAAAAGTAGAGTTATAGGCAACTCTGCATGATACTCCTAAGAATCTAAAAAAGAGTCAATATATGTGTAATTGATTCACTTTGCTGTGCACTCGAAACTAACACAGCATTGAAAATCAACTATACTTCCACAAAAAATTTAAAATTGGGAAGAGAACTTCCCTAGTGGTACAGTGGTTAAGAATCCCCCTGCCAAAGAAGATTTGATCCCTCATCCGGGAATGTCCCACATGATGTGGAGCAACTAAATGTGTGTGCCACAACTCCTGAGCCCTCGCTCGAGAGCCCTGCTCCACAACAAGAGAAGCCACCACAATGAGAAGCCTGTGCATGACAAGGAAGAGTAAGCCCTGCTTACCACACTAGGAAAAGCCCATATGCAGCAATAAGACCCAGATCAGCCATAAATAAATAAATAATTTTTATTAAAGTACAGTGAGACTTCCAGGTTCATCAGCAGAAAAAAATGAAAGCTATTTCATAGAAAATAGTACTCTCCTAAAGTATCTTCACTTGTTACATAAGCTAACTTCCGTGCTCACTGAGCACAAAGCATCTTGAAGATGAGAGAGCCGGGGAGGGGTCCTAATAATCAATTCATTCCTATGAAGGCAGGGGCAAGGTTTCACAAATTCCTTTTTGTTTAAAAGAAAAAAAAATGGTGTTTACAATAAGACATTAGACCAGAAAGCCTGACTAATTTGTTAGGAGGAAAATAAATCTAGGCAAAGCAATGTATATTTATTCAAGTGCGTAACTTGAAAATAAGAGCAAATTTTCCTGAAAAGTCTTTTTCACAACCAAACAAACTCAGCCTTGTTAAGTCATAATGACAGCACAGCACTATCTTTACTTCAAAAATAAAATAAAATAAAGCCCTGCCTACTTGTTTCTCAAAAATACCAACAGTTGATGATTTGACATTTTTTTGGCCTTTAAAATTCACCTTTGGTCCATTTTGCCAGTGGAGTTACAATCCTTTCTGCAAAGTTTGTGGTCCCATTGCAACCTCAAATGTGTCAGGTTTTTTCAGCATAGTGGGACAGGGTGAATCTCCCTTATTTTTTCCTTCCCATTTCAATATTTCAAGTTTTGCCCCAGGTGTCTTGTCTCGAGTTAAACTGCAGCATCAGACATACTGGATTTTAGGCCAAGTATTAGTTTATTGAAGTCAGATGCACAAATGAAGTGATTTTTATAGCTAGACACTTCCTACAATCTTTGCACTTTGTTCTTTTTGTTGTGTTTTTTTTTTTTTTTTTCATTTATTTTGATTGGAGGGGAAAAAAAGAGCTTTCATTTCATCTTTCCAAATCTTTTCTCGGACTTAATAAACAAATGCATCAATATATATTTTATACTTTGAAAATATATTTGTGAACATCATTTTACACCTTAAGAAATTTAAAATTCACTGGAGGGTGAATATTCAGAATTTTTCTCAAAGTATCATAGAGTCTTAGCTCTGTTAAATGTCCACCAAGTATACATGGAACCCCATTTCCAGAGCGTTAGTCATTCAGTTGTGTCTGACTCTTTGTGACCCCATAGATCATAACCCACCAGGCGCCTCTGTTCATGGGATTGCCTAGGCAAGAATACTAGAGTGAGTTGCCATTTTCTATGCCAGGGGATCTTCTGACCCAGGGATTGAACTTGCATCTCCAGAGTCTCCTGTATTAACAGGCAGATTACTTGCCATTGAGCTACATGGGAAGCACAAGCAATAGGTACATTGGCAACTGAAAGCATGGCTCAAATAGATAGGTTAGGAGCAATGTCATAGAAACATTCGCTGTTGACTGTGACAGGAAAGTCTAAAGCCTCTCCAAGTTCTATATTCATCATTTGTCATTCTTTGACATTAAATTATTTGATATTAAATTAATTGGTTAATGAATAGATTCTCTGTGCTCTCTTGAGATATCTAGTTAGTCTTGGTTTATCTGTTGTCTTAATTCAAATCAAGAACAATCCAGACAAAGAGGAGTCACCACTAGTTTGAACCTATCTTTGATCAAGTGTCTTATCTACAGACTATGGAGAAGACTGGTTGGATCTCCTTGCAGTCCAAGAGACTCTCAAGAGTCTTCTCCAACACCACAGTTCAAAAGCATCAATTCTTTGGCACTCAGCTTTCTTCACAGTCCAACTCTCACATCCATACATGACTACTGGAAAAACCATAGCCTTGACTAGACGGACCTTTGTTGGCAAAGTAAGACTGCCCGGAGATCCAACCAGTCCATTCTAAAAGAAAACAGTCCTGGGTGTTCTTTGGAAGGAATGATGCTAAAGCTGAAACTCCAGTACTTTGGCCACCTCATGCAAAGAGTTGACTCATTGGAAAAGACTGATGCTGGGAGGGATTGGGGGCAGGAGGAGAAGGGGACGACAGAGGATGAGATGGCTGGATGGCATCACTGACCCGATGGACATGAGTTTGAGTGAACTCCGGGAGTTGGTGATTGACAGGGAGGCCTGGAGTGCTGCAATTTGTGGGGTCGCAAAGAGTCAGACATGACTGAGCGACTGAACTGAACTGATGGAGAAGACAGCTCAGGCTTCCAGGAGAGTAGAGATTCAATGCCAAAAATGATAAAAATAGAATAATTCCAACATGAAAATTAAAATAACTTTACTGGGAGCAAAAGAAGCACAGGGGAGAGAGAATCCTTAATACTTCTGTGCTATAGTCCACAGGTTCTTACACTTTAGATTCATCTCTGTAAGTGAATCCATGAGATCAACAGTAAAGAAGATGGTGAAAAGAAGAAAAATTTAGATTTTAGAGTTGCATCAAAATTAAAAGAGAATAAAAAAATACAAGATGTTTCCAAATAAAAGTGAAAACGTGATTTGAGTATGTATTGTAATGGTATGTCAATCACTGTCATAAAGTTTTCATGGCTTTTATTATAAAGAAATATTAAAATATTCTCTTTTCTAGTCTTCAGAAGGAATGCAAATCATAAAATCCAAAGAGATGGATTTCTGAGGAAAAAATATTCCCAGAACTGGAGGATGCTATGCCGTTCAAGCACTTTCACATCCCTAACAACAAAGTCTTTTTTAATATAACAAAGAAAATTATACATAAGGACCTATTGTATAGCACAGGGAACTATACTCAATACTATGTAATAACCTATATGGAAAGTAATCTTAAAAAGTGTATATATATACATATTTATTTATAAAATATATATATATAACTGAATCACTTAGCTGTGCACCAGAAACTAACACAACGGTATTTCAATAAGAGTTTTAAAAGATCAAAAAAGAGGTATTTATAAAACCCAAGAAAGATACAGTCCTCATTTTATTGAACTTTTTTTTTTCTTTTTTGTTATCTGACTCCCTTCTAGAATGTAACCTTTTTGAGGGCAAGGATTTAGTTATTGTGTTCACCGTTTAAAAATAAGATCAGTGTTATAATTGTTGAATAAGCTAATTTGGTATTTTCAAATTCACTTTAGCTCAGTAATCCTTGCCCCTCAATATCTTATGAGTCTAATTTACCTTCAGCACATACACATTAGTATATGCTGCCTTCTCATTTTCCACTCAATTCTCAATGGTTTGAGTCATTTTTGACAGTCCTGTTTACATCCTCCAAACCCCTGCTATATTCATTCTGTCAGATGACTTTATTTCAAAAGCTACTCTCATTTTCCTGACATCTGTACCCATCATTCACTCATATCTTCTCTCAGATGTAAAAGATATCCTTGTAAGTGTCTATCTTTACACTTCGTAAATGTCTGCTCTATGTTCTGAATACTTGCCCCATCAATGACTCACTTTCAGTCTTGTATCTTCCTTGTCCATGTTTTCTTTATCTTTCGTCTATTGTCAAATTCAAGTCGATGTTGCATGAGTACTTAGTCCTTCCTCACTCCTTTTAATCAGCTACTCTACTTTTTCTCTCTTTTCTTCTTTTCTTTCTCCCCACTTGTCTTAGTGACTTTGAGCTATCATAACAAACACCATAAACTCAAGGGATTATAAAGGGCAGAAATTTATTTCTCAGAGTTCTAGAGGCTAGGAAATCAGAGATGGAGTCACTGGCAGATATCATGCTTTGTGAAAGCTTGCTTCTCGCTTCACACATGACTGCCTTTTTCTTATGTCTTCACAAGATAGAAAGGGCAAGGGACCTTTCTCAGGGCTCTTTTATAAGAACACTAATTCTATTTATGAAGGTTGTACCCCTATAACATACTCACCCAAAGACCTCAGTTATTAATACCACCACTCTTTGGATTAGTATTTAAACTTGAGAATTTGAGGGAACACACACATATAGACCATAGCATCACCAAATATTTAAAGCAATAATGCAGGTGCCTCTTGCTTACCAAACATTTCTGTGTCAATTTGTTGCAATTTACCAACTCTCATCTATGTCAATAAAGCTTCCATTTTTCAAATCCATTTCTATCAAACTTGAATAAATTGTCTGACCATATCTCAGCCAAGGGCTAATATTGTTACTACCCTTAGATAAAAAATCAAGTCTTCTTTTGATATTTGCAATATATGCTAGAAGTCAGGACAGCAATTCTGAGTGTTTTACTAGGAGATGGATGATATATTGAACCAGGCACATAGCTAAGTTCATTCCTTTCATTAAGTACTAGTTTACCAAAAATTAGTTAAAAGAATGCAGTGCCTATCATGGTCCAGGAAAGTAGCAATGAACACAGAGCTAGCCATTGGGGTAAATGGGTCTTACCATTACAAAAATAGGTAAAATAAGGTGAGATGCTTACTATAGCAGTGTATGCATTAGGTCCCATAGAGAATGTGAAATATTTAACATAATTCAGTTTGGAATGAGTGAAGAGGCAGTCATAGGGAGGAGGTGACCTAGATACCAATATTTAAGGATGAATAGGAATTAGCTAGTTGAAATATTAAGAGAAAATGGTGAGAGATTCAGCCCATTGCTTCTCTAACATTAGTGCGATTATATGCCCTTGACTATTATAACTCTTGAAAATCTCCCCATTACTTCTAAGCAAATTATAAATTCCCAGAAGTGGCATAGAGACTATCTACAATGTGATTTCAATCTGCTTTTCTATACATCCAACTATTCTCTATAAAATAAAATCACTTACCATTTTCCAGGCCAAAAACACACTTTCTCATTGTGTTTTTGCTTCTCAATCTCTTTGTCCATGTAAACATCTCATCCAGCTCAGCGGTAAAGAATTCACCTGCCAATGCAAGAGACACAGATTCAATCCCCGGGTCAGGGAGATCCCTTGGAGAAGAAAATGGCAACCCATTCCAGTATTCTTGGTTGAGATAGCTCATGGACAGAGAAGCCTGGTGGGCTGCAGTCCATGGAGTCGCAAAGAGTTGGACATGACAGAGTGACTAAACCACAACAGCAAAACATCCCATCAAATATTTGAAAAGATAGCTGCCAATTATTGCCTCTTTAATTAATTACCCCTTCTGAGGCAATTATTTCAATACTATGATAATTTTCTTTTCCCATCAAATATTTGAAAAGATAGTTGCCAATTATTGCCTCTTTAATTAATTACCCCTCTGAGGCAATTATTTCAATACTATGATAATTTTCTTTTCAATTTAAAGGACAAATCACACATTACCTAGGTTTGTGAATGTTTTTTTCATGTACCTTCCCCTTATTAGCTTATGAATGTGTGTGTGTGTGTGTGTGTGTGTGTTATTCAGTCAGTCGTGTTCAACTCTTTGAGACCCATGGACGGCAGCACACCCCTTCAGGGTAAAAAACCCTACCTTAGCTGTTTTTTGTGTTCCTCACAATCCGAAGAAACAGTACCTTTAAAACATTAGCTTTTCAATAAACTGTGGGCCAATATATAGTTTGATCAATAAATTTTCCTAAGAAATAGAGTTCTGGTCATTTTGTTTTAGTTAAGAAAGTAATTCAAAAATTTTGCCCTAGACCTCTGTGATTTTATAAAATTCTTAGTTAGTTACCTCATTATTAGTCCAATACAGCATTAGCTTGAAAACAAGCTGGAAATGTTAGATTCACTACAAAAGCCAAAGACCTGCAATGAATCTCGGTATAATTACCTCATATAATTTTTGTAACAATACAAAATGTGTCATGGTGGAAAATATTACTTATTACCCTGGAAAAACAAAGTTCCATATTACTCAAGATAAATACTTTTCAAAGGGGTCCCAAATTTTGAAGTGAAGAAGTAAGGCACAAAATGTTTACCAAATTACAATTCTACTAGGTACATTAACGAATTAAGGAGCAGGTCCCTATGATCACAGCTAAGAAAAACTATGTTAAAAGTTTTGGAGAGAGAAGTAGTGCATTTTCAATCCTAGTCGTTAATTTTAAACAACATCTAATCTGTACAATAGAGAGAAGCTGTATTTGTACTGTTTTGCTTTTGACCTCTGCCCCTTTTGTAAAACCCAGAACTTCCAATAATATGAAAGGATTTTGATACTGTACTTTAGTTTTAGCTTTTATAGGGGCATCAAGTTACCTCTCTTTGATTTGGCTTTTCCCTAAATGCTGATTCTATGCCTAAGTATACACCAGAGGCCACGCAGTGGGTTTCTCTGAAAATGCGATGCATCTAAAAGATGATAGCTGAGTTAATAAAAATTTCAACTTAGAAACATCACAACGAGCATGTGTTTCCATTCATAAAGTATGTCTTAAACACACACAAACTGTTTTTTGTCATCTGGTTTTGTCCCATTTTGAAATTATTCTCTGCTGTTAATTAGAAGTGACTACAATTTGATTAATCTCAAACATGTGTCACGTATAAACAATGTGGAGAACTGAATTCAATTTTTTTTCACTTGGAGTATGCAGGGTGTTCACAGAAAGGAGACACATATATTTTTCAAATAATCTGAAATCTGATATTATCACACTAACAGGATATTATCAATGTAACATGTTCTCAAATATAAATGCATCATATTTATTTGATGCATTAAATCCACAGGAGAACTTAATTATAAGCAGGTTTAGACTGAAAATGTAAAAATTAAGAAGACTTCTTTCTCATTTGTTATATTTCTAAAGCTTTCGATTTTGGAATCTGTTTCTTAACCTTGAGAATTCACCTGATCTTGGTCTCTGGTTTTTGATTTATTTCTTTTGTCAATAACGTCTCAGTGCTTGCGAACTCAGACAAGTATACATGGATTTTGCTTAAAGAAAGGAAAGTTTCAATTAACAAGGAAAAAATGTCTCTTTGGCTTAATTTGAAATATAATTATTGTTATAGGATATAAACTAAAACACTCATTTTTCAATGTGCTAATTAAATTTCCATAAATGCACTCAGCCTTTAACCAGATTATCAAACAAAAATCTTATGATACAGTAGTTGTGATTTAAGAAACAATGATTCCAGTTAGGATTTTCAGTTCAACTTTCTAACCAAAAAATGGTTTTCTTTCTTATTACACAGCCTGCAGTAATAAGTGAAATATAATCCTAATTAATTTTTCCTACAGCTATATATAAATCAATAGTTGCAACACCCCAAAGGAAACACACACTGTAGTCCTCCAGGTTCCTAATGAATGCAAATAGAATGACCTTTTTCTGACAACTATGAATATTATTCCACAATTTTACCATTAAAATTGCTGCTATCAGCAATTCATACAGCAAACATGGAGACTACAATAGTTGTAAATAACCATTCATTATGGCAAGAAAGGAATGGGAAAAACTAAGCCTAAGTTATGCAACTTTTAAGCCTCAGCCTGATTTTTATATTTCATTTTCTTATTTTTTCCACACTTGATCACAGTATTTATTTATATTTCTGACTCATGTTAGAATTTATTTTTAGTTTTTTAATTTAATTTTTACTTTATATTGGAGTATAGTTGATTTACAATGTTCTGGTAGTTTCAGGTGTACAACAACGTGATTCAGTTATACATATACATATGTCCTTTCTTTTTCAGATTTTTTTCCCAAATAAGTTATTATAGAATATTAAGTAGAGTTCTCTGTGCTATACAGTAGGTCCTTCTTGATTATTTTATATTCAGTAGTGTGTAAATGCTAATCATTTTGATGTTGAAATTCTGTCTGTAACCAGTCATCATTTAGATTCTTTCTTCTCTATTCCAGATGAAAAGACATTAAAATAATTCAATGTTTTATATTATTAATTGAGAAGTTCAGTATTGAAATGTTTCTGGAAATGAAGTAAAATCACCAGTCAATAATATTATAAGGCTCTAAATACTATAGTCAGATTATTAGGAGACTATGATGATATTCCACAGACATATCTGTACACAATAGTGTACAGAAAACACTATTCGTGTACTTAACGTATCAAGACGTTAAGTCATGCTCATTCATGTAATGAGCATGTGGGTGAATTCAGAAGCTATGAAAACAGATAATGACATAAGAATGACACCTATGGGAACCTGAAGAAAAGGTAAGAAGCAATTCAACTGCATTATTGAAGAACCACTTTATTCCAAAATGCAATAACACTGTGTGTATTTATGCTAGTGCATATTTGCTGCTGCTGCTAAGTCGCTTCAGTCGCGTCCGACTCTGTGTGACCCCATAGACGGCAGCCCACCAAGCCCCGCCATCCCTGGGATTTTCCAGGCAAGAACACTGGAGTGGGTTGCCATTTCCTCCTCCAATGCATGAAAGTGAAAAGTGAAAATGAAGTCGCTTAGTCGTGTCCAGCTCTTAGCGACCCCATGGACTGCAGCCCACCAGGCTCCTCCGTCCATGGGATTTTCCAGGCAAGAGTACTGGAGTGGGGTGCCATTGCCTTCTCTGAAAGCATATTTAGTTTCCCATGAAACTTCATTATAGCCATGAAGATGTCTCATTAGGTATAGAAGTTAAACTCAAATTGTATAAGAAGAGTAGTTAAGTTTGTTAAACTTAATTCTGTCAGTCATAGATCTATATACTGGAAATTCCTATTGTTCTCTACACTCAAGAATATAATTAACCAATAGAATTCAAATACTCATGAAAAATAAGACTGCCCAAATTGCAGCAAGTTTCAAAAGGAATTCACAATAGTACATTTTCACAAAATTCCAAAAAATATTTCTTTCTTCCCTTATTTCTATGATTAATTTATATACTTTTGTACAAGACTGGAGACCACTATCATATAATTATTTGATATCTCAAATGTGTATTAATGACACAAGTTTACATAGACTCTATTTATAGAGATATATTAACTGTCTTTGCTAAGTAGTTGTACCACTATTTTAGTATAAAGTCAACCTACTCTACTTTCAAGTTGAGAGCTGTTTTAAACTTCATTTAATTTCTTGAAACAGTTAAGAGAACATTTCTGTGAGTGTGGTTTGGGAATATCAGGCATAGATGGCATTTTTTAACTGTATGAAACAATTTCCTCTTGATGGCATCTCTCCTGAAGATGTCTATACTCTCACACCTGTAATGCTTTCATGTTCAAAATGAATCCCTGCTACATCTCACTCAATATTGATCTTTAAGGCATTTCTCCCAATCCTTTTCCCAGTGTGGTCACTGAACAGTATCAGAGTTCAATAGGAAGATCAGCTGCTCATCCACTTTTTGCTAAAGCAATTTGTATTATGGATTTATTTTAGCAGTCTACAGTGGCAGTTGCTGTTTTTACTATTTAAATGCTTTGATTATCTGACCTTGCTTACTTTATCTTTCTAAGTGCTATGCATGGGCTTTAAAATTGATCAATAAGTGGGGATTCCTCTACAGGATTATGCTGAAATCAATCTCAATTCAGACTTTTCATATTTTATGTTTATTACTAGATCCATCTTAATTGCATTCCTTATTTTGGTAAATAATTTTAAAACACCTAGTTGATTACAGAGGTAAGAGTCTTTCAAGATCCATGTATATTATAAAATAACTTGTATTCTTTATATGTTATTCTGCCCATTCTTTCAATGTGACGTAGGAAAGAATTAACCATAGATATTTTATTCAAATATCTTTGCATTATAAATTAAGATCTATTCTATTAGAAGAACAAACACAACTTTGTATATATATATATATATATGAGTAACTGAAAAATCTAGACACACATTAATGTGCTATATTAATTGTGATAACTGTGAAACTTCAACTAGCACAGTCTATATATATATATTTTGCACATAAAAGTGTTTATAAGACTTTTAACAGGATAAATTAATACTCCCTGTAATAAAAATCAAAGCAAATTCTCAATATTTGTATTTCTGAAATTCAATAGGAAAAAAGCTATAAGCTTGCTGAATATTAAAAAAAGGAATATTCAATATGAGAAAAAATTTTGTTTCACACTCTCACTATTAAGATAGGATATTATACTCATTTCTTTGGATTGAAATAGAAGTATATTAGAACCTTAAAATGCTTCTTAACTCAAATTATGAATTTCATAACCAAAATCCCATATTAATAATTCATTAATTTTAATAAAAATAAAATTCCTAAAATTAACTATGTGAGACACAAACATTAAGGAATACAAATTATCTTGCATAACTATTATAGCTTGTGCTAAATTTTGGTCTATATTTCATGACTCTGGGTGGTCACATGAAGCTCCTGAATTTTGTCTTTGGAACAATTTATACTTACATTAGATTTTTCAAAGTCATAAATAAAAGAAATGCAGATATGAGTTAAAAAAAGAAATTGATGTCATCTTTCTTAATCTCATTTTAAAATCCAATCTAATGTCTAAATATCTCTGTCATCAACTCTTACATAAAATTGCAGTGAAATATTTCCATGTATGTAAATGAGAGTATAAAATCTGCAATTTCATAGGCTAAATATGCAAGCAGAAAAGAACCTGAGGTAAATAAATATATGACTATATACAGAAGATGTGCAATATTTTCACCTGTGCAAATACAATCTTTTTCTGCTCAAATAATTTTAAAAACTCTCATAGGACTAGAGAAATAGCACATATGTCCAATAGGTCTATACTCACATACTCATACTTTGGAATTATTGGCCAAAATGATTTAGTATGTAACAGCTTTCATTTTAGACTAAATTCTAGCCTATTATTACAATATTTTTTTTCCTGCGGCTTACACTAAATGAGACGTAAAGTACATGTGAATGAAAGCAAAGCCATCACAAGATATTTCATTTTAATAGTTACATGTATGGAGTTAGGGTAGGAAAATTAAGATTCCCGAATATGAAAAGAATGAGGAAAATAAGAATTTTAATTCTAAATAGTTGATAGTTGTCATCATGGTATTTCTAAAAACTGTTACAACCAGTTACTTCCTTTCTACTGTTTGTAGTGGAATAGCACTTGAGATAAATCATTTTTCCAGAAAGTTTTGCATCTCTGTAGATCACAGCCCTGGCAAGACATGTCCATACTTTCATACTTTTTTCCTCAAGTGGGTAAATGTTAAGAGAGAAGAATCCAAGTTTCATGATGCAGCAACACAAAGCTGGGAAGTGAAAATTATGTTGCAGTGGAGTCTTGAAAATATGACTGTAAAAGTTAATCAATAAAATGTCTATTCCTGTCTATTCACTGGAGGCCCCAGCTGCATAGCTTCACTCAATCGATACTACAAATTATTACGATTTCCAGGTTCCCACTGGACATTCAGAACAAATCTTTCAAGTGTAACAGTCTTATACTGAGTATATGGTGTGTGTTCTCTACATTTATTTCAAAAAGAGAAGGGGAAAAATAAAATCTAAATCCTATGTGTTCTTTAAAACTTCACCTCTATGGAAAATAACTTACGGGTTACCTTTTAATGTTAAAAACATCTTCCTTTTGATTGCCAAGCTTTGTGCACGTTTCTTTTTTTAACTGTTTCACATTTAGTTAAGAAATGACTTACTCTAATAATAGATGTAGGTGATATAGCAATCTGGTTAACTCTGAATGTTTCCCAAAATAAATGAATGAAAGAAATACCTTTGGGATAACTTATCAAACAGTCATTTGAATACATTATCACTGTTAGAGAGATACATATAGGACCCTGACTGACAAATATTTCAAATTGTAGCAGATCCCTTAAAATACACATTCTAGTTATTGTTTTTATGACTTATCCCAACATATTTAAAAAAATCATGTTTGAGGTATTCAATTTTTCTAAAATAAAAAATTATAATTTCAAAACTGAGTTGCTGTTTTTCGAAATAAAATCCCAGAATATTTTGTTCTAAGTGAGATTATCTGCTCTCTGCAGAAAGATTCTATATTGATTATAGAATCTACTCTAGAAGCTACTCAAGACCTTAAATTTACCCTCCACACATTTTGTTCCTGTATTTGCTAGACAAAATTCAAAGAGTTTTACAGATAAAGGGATGACAGGTTAAGGGAACTAACTATAATACTTTCATGCCTTATGACACCTAACATGGTCTTTCTTTCTTCTGACTGGTGAACCCTGTGGTGTCTGGCACTACCCCAAACCAAATCAATTGGTAAATTTGATCAATTCATGCCACCTGTCGATTGAGTGGAAAAAAAAAAATCAAAACTAATAAACAGAATATTTTGTTTGCTAAGCCAAAAGGTTTTGATTTTTATTTGACATTTAAACAATAGTGTATTTTTCCATGTATCATGGAAAACATATAGATACATATATCTAACATGTATTCATATCCTGTGACAATCTATGTTGAGGCTATATTTGAAAAGAAAGATAAATGTTTTCCTCCTAAGAAATCATCACTGTTTTGATCATGATCATTTATCAATCCCTTTACACTTTAATAACATTTTCTTATGTCTTAATAATATTTCTAATTTTATGATTTTTAAGACATTTAATTGCTAAAAACCATTTCAAATATTTAGATTTGAAATCATGCAGTTACAGTTTTAAATATTCTCTTAGATGATATCTGTATACCTTGCCAGCAGTTTCACATTAAGAGAGAATATCATACTTATTTTCATGATGAAGCTATATTAGAAAATAAAGTAGATAAATATAGATCAAACATATAGAACTTGAGTTTGATTTTTATTATAATTTAACTAGATGAATCACTGTCTAGTTTTTTTACTTATAAAATTCAAGATTGAAAGCAGATCACTGCATGTCAGTTTTCAGATCAAAAATTATATTTTTGTGGGCATACAGAATAATGTGTCTTTATAGTACTATTTAACTGTAGAAAAAATGTTGGCATTATTTTAATAGCAATATGTTAACATCAAATACTATCATTACTTTTATATGAGTTCACAGCCATTTTTATATATTTCTTATTTTATAAACATATCTTAGGCATAAGATACCATAATATTTATAACAATAGTACATTACTATATGCATTCCCAAAGAAACTTTGCCCAATATGCTTTTAATCCTTGGTACCAATTTCTACCTTTTAATATTTGTTAAATGTGTCTTTTGTTGTCTTTGTGTGTGTCCTGGCATCTGACTAAAGGTACATGAATGGCAAACAGGGTTTATTATAGGGTTTGATTTTATTTAGAAGCACACAAAATGTTATCCTAGATTTTATAATTGTTTTAGTGCCTTGTAATATTAAATCATTGAATTAAAACATAAATAAATTGCTCATGAATAAATTTAAAAAATGTGTTTTTATATTTTATGTGCATTATAAACTACAAATCAAGAAAGAAGTGTTTACTATATATATTATTTTGAAATCCTTTTGATAGGTATATCAAGATATGCATTAAGGAGTATAAGTTTAGAATTTGACTTCCAAAGAGCAGTTAAGATCAAATAAAATAGGCCAAATTTACTTCTGGCTGCAGGACTTTGTTCAAAGGTATGAGTGACGGGAAAAAACCTCAGGTGTGGATGCTTCATGTAACTGCAATTACTCGATTCAAGCAAGTTCAGCGAGTAAAGTTCAATTCTTTACAAACAGAAAGAGAGAGACAGAGAGATTCATCTGAGCTATGCTACTTTCAATTTGTTTTTTGAAAACAGACTAAGAGAATGAATACAGAAAAAAAAACACACAGACGATAGAATACTTAATTATCAGAACACCAAAATAAAAATAACTAATATTTATTTGAATTGCCAATGATAAAATCTGAAAACATTGCAGAGATATAAAGTAATTGCATAAAGATTTAGATAATAAAAACAGAAATTAAATACTAGATGCTTCTCTAAAGACAGTTTTCATGAATGTTTCAGAACAACATAAGTCTTTATTACTTTTTTTCATAGTTTCTTACATGCCTCAATGGTCTGATCAAAAATTTTCCACTCTCAATGTCTCCCAATTTAATAGTGTCTTGCTTAGAGCTGCTACTTTAACAAAAAAGAAAAGCAACAAGAGCCATATGTAACCTTTGGACTCTGAAAGGAGAAAGATGAGAATGCCATTGGCAGATAGGTGCTACAGAAACACAGTGTACTCTTTCCCTTGAATCCTACCTTCATTTCTTGATAGTTAACAAGAAAGTTGACTGCCACATCATTATTCAGAATCTGGAATAAGACAGTTACCGTTTTCAACATGTGCCATTTCAGTTAAGAAATGTTGCAAGACCAAAAGTTTATCTATTTTGGAAAGAACAATATATTGAACAAGCTAGAATATTTACACATAACCTTTTGCAAGATAGAGAGAATTAAACATTTAGCAACTAAAGTCCAAAGGACTGACTTGATTTCAGTTTGTAAAGTAAAACTTTCTGAAAGACTGAAAAACAACTCACTTGTAATCATTTTTTTCTTCTTCAGAAGCAATAATCCCTTCTGTCACTGTCTTCGGCTCTGCCTGGGGTTTTCTACTGTTCTGTTCTTGGCGAACTGTTTCTGCTATTTGCTCAGTTAGCTGCTCTTGAGTAGCCTTAAAGCTGGATTCCATTAGAAGAAGTTTTTCATCTTGACTGGCAAGTTCTTGGGCTGAAAGATAAAACAAGAACATTGCCTTTTAAAAAACCAAGCTAATCTGTTTTTTTTTCCCTTTTGTTTTTGGTTTAAATTTTATGCAATGCAACTTTGAGAAAGATTTAAACAGATCCTTCTTGTTCAAATACAAATTTGTGTATTCACATTTTCAGATTCCTTTATTTAAAGCACAAGTAAACAAAGGTATGTATGAAGAAATACAAGACGCTTGTCAGTAATCTTAAATTTATAAAACATTTGAATGAAAAACTTAAATGTCTTCATCAGACAACTCCCCAAGATAATTTGTAAGACCTTTGCTACAATGTAAGTGTATTATAAAATAACATTAATGTATAGTACTCTTGTTCTTTCTTTAGCATAGGCCTTGGGTATATGTATATATATGCACATAGACAAAGACGGACACATTATAAATTATGCCAAAATGATGACTCTCCACTGATTTATTTTCATGTATAATATTTATGAAATTTAAACACTTTTTCAAGGTCATCCAATAGATGGCACTCTTTCATTAGACCAAAGCAGACAGGCGGTATGCTTCAAGCTCTCAAAAAATAAGTGATTTAAGACAAAGACATTTTTCCTTTGTTCTTTGTTGACTGTATTCTTAGAGATATATATCTGCATATTTTATTTGACTATTCCCCCTTTATAAAAATGTTTATCTGTTTTTTTTTTCTTTTCAACTGGCTTAAATACATATCATCAATTGCAAATGTTATCAGGTTTTAAATTTTATTTTTGATCATATGTTTAGATTTGTTTATTTGCTTTATTTTAAAAGTATCTTTTTAGAAGTATTCTTAAATATAACTGGATTTATAATCCATTGCATTAAAGACCATGATATTTTATGAAAATTAGTAATTTCAGTCTTGCAGTCTAACTGAAGAAGAAAAAAGAAATGCTTTTTAGTATCTCCAAATCAATAAAAATAGAAATAGAAATGGAAAAGATCAGATTTTTATAAAAAGAGCATCTTCCCTTTTAATGATTCTCATTTTATGTCCAAAAATGGTGTTTATTTTAAGCTTCAATAAAGTTGGAAACCACGGTATTACAGTCAGTCTTACATCAGAGGTATCTTTTACAGTCAACCTCATAAAGAAGAAACTCATATAAATATTCTGCATTTATCACTCATCTTTGAAGTTGAATGATGTCTCCTTTATAAATTAGATCTAAGAATATCTAATTCTTGGTTTCTCATTTATAGATTGTTTTTAAGATTCTAGATTATATATAAACAACTATGTGCTTATATTTTAATAAATACATACACACATGTTTGCTTTGTTTTCTTGCAAATATTCAAAATGACCAGTTTGCCACAGAAGAAATTATGGCATCTACTATTTTTATAGCTTAAACCTGCTCTATATTAACAGTTTAAATTTGTGCCTCAGGAAACCACAGAGCTAACACAAACAGCTAAATATTTAACAAGGAAGAATGCATCACCCAGAGCTCATCTTTATTAAAATTTCAACTACCTTGAAATCTCTCTGAACAAATGAGCTAAATGTTTAATAATTTCAACATATGTTAAAGCATGGGGAAAAAATCCAATAAAGAACTTACAAGTTTGATTTCAAAATTTTTTAAAAAATCCTTCAAGCTTAAAATATATATAAATGCACTTGAGCTTTCCTTGATCTTGACCAATAAAAAACTATAAACAAGTTATCAAGTGAAAATAATCAATATTTTTATAGTGATAGATTTTTAACCTTGTACATGTAGTTCCATAAATAATGACATTTCATTGTATACGCTTTTTCACCTTTTACAATACACATATTTCTTATCAAAAAAAAAAAAAACCTGCACCAAAACTTTTTAGATAATTTTAAGGAGAATTTTCTGATATTGAAATTGAGAGGTTGATGGCCATGACTTTGAGCAATCAAGCTATATACAAAATATTGTAGATATAACATTGTTTCAGGAAGTTTCTTGTTTGAAGAACCTGCTTGTACCAATAGATTGACTTCTAGACTGCTAGAGTCAACTTGCGGCATACGTGCAAAAAAGACCTTTTATCAACTATGTATGTTGTAAATTTTCTATGAAGTTTGCCATTTCAAAATGACTAAGAGATTTATGCCTCACGGTTCTCCTAAGAGTCTATTCTAATTCATTATATGCTGGTTAAAAAGGGGTAAATTATTTTAAGTTTACCTATGCCTTGGACTTGAGCTGGAGTTGATCCCAAGCCAGAGGCACTTGCAGCTGCATGCTTTATTTACAATCCCTTTGTCAGACTTACAACTGCCCCAGGCTATAACATAGTGTACCTAATGTTCAAACTGGCAGGTAATCTTATGTCAAACATACTTCTTTGATTTAAAGTGATCAATAGATTCTTGTAAAGAGGTAATTTCTCTGATGTTTCCACCTTGCCTTTTTTACAGGTGATTCACACAAAAGCCTGCTTATATGATGTACGAACAATAAACAGAAAGCTATAATCATGTTTTTTTCAGATGTTTCCGGTGCACAACGATTTTGGATCGATACACTGTGTAATACAATTATCTGCAATGATCTGGTTGTATTGAAAAAGAATTTGCAGGAGACCTCTAGGGGGTTTTATCCAGAAACACGTATTTGGAAACGTTTTGAATAGTAGAAGGAAAAATTAAGGGGTTGATGATGACTGTCTATTATATACCCAATGACTTCATTCATATTCTAGTTCATAAAAGTATTACACCACAAACTTTGTCAAACAACAGCTCACAGGTAATAATAACAATAATAATTCTCATAGCTTCATAGTATTTATTTATATGGGAACAAAAACACCTAGCAAACATATAGACTTTTAACTATAGAGATTCAATGTTGTGTGAATATTATGTGTCATAGATTACAAGTAATACCAATGACTTATTTTTGCTACGAAATAAATTATCTTATTTCTATCTTATCTAAGTTATGTAAATACTAGTGCCTATGAAATTCTTTGATGTCTCTTCAACTACTTTTTTTTTGTTGTTAGAATAGTAAGATTCTAGACGGAATATCAATTTGAACGGCTTCAGAGCACTATATATAGTAAAACCTTTATTTCAAGCTTTGTATTCCCAAATGAAGATTTTTGCAACATCAAGGGGAAAAGCTAAGATAAAAAGTCTGTATTCAAAAGACATTATGCATTTTCTGCAAAGATTTCTGTGTATGGAAACAACTCAGTTTTATTTTTATGGTTCTCTGGAAGATGCTGACTCTTTGCAGCATCTTCTTCAAAGCCTGAAAAGATCCACATTTTCTATTTCGAGCCTTAATCATATACCTGGAACAGGAAATTCTCTTTTGTCAGGCTGAACTGATTTCCATTCTGGTGAAGCTCACAATTTGGGGTACATTGGTTTCTCTCACAAAGCCCTGCTCTCTGCAGACTCTGCATGTCCCCACGTGGCTGCTGCAGACCTGCTCTGACGAGGAAGATTGATCTTGCTAAGACTTCCCTCCTTGTAGATTCTGGATTTTCTTTCAGTTTCTTGACCACACTGTCCAGGCGCCTCCCCATCACCCACTTTGACTTTGATGGCTTCGTGTGCTTGCAGGAGACCAGCTTCTGACTTTCTTACAAAGTCCTATTTTTTTTTTACGTATTGCCTTTTATGATGGACTTTTTACACTGCCATCCTGCTATTTTGAGCTATAGGATACTAGAGATTATTCAACCCCTCATTAGCTACCGGGTCAAGTATCTACTTCTTTTCTAGGATCAAAACCTTAAAGGGACTTCCAAACAAGGAAAAGAAAAGGAAAAAAAAAATGTAAAAAGTCAGATGGGGAGAAGATTCACCCACCATTATCCTAAATGAAGTGTTAATACATAAACGTTCCAAGACTAAAGAATAATATTTCCCATGATTCTTAGGGAATTAAAAAGGAGACTTGTTAGATCAAAATGAATTCTTTCTCTTTAAACTATAAAGAAGAATTTAATGAACACAGAAAGTGTATTTAATTTCTTGTAGTTAACACCTACATGGCTTTTTCACTTAGCTCTAAAGCAAACTACACTAGTGTAACACACGGGGAAATTCCTTCACCGTAAAGATAATTACGATACCCTCCTAATGACTTCTCCACATCACTTAAACTAATTAGCTGTAGAAGAATACAGTGTTTGTCACTTTTTTTTTTCAATTTTATTATCTTTCTAACACACCGGGTCTCAGCTTTAAATTTGAGTGAAGAAAGGCATAAAAAGTAATCTAAGACGAAAATGATGTGCTTCCTTAAAAGAAAATTCACCAATCTTTACTGGTGCTGTTTTCATATCCATCAATATGGTATTCCTGGCTGTCTTTTTTTTTTTGGCTCTCTGCCACACCTTGACTTTCTATCATGCTCCATCATGCTTCTTTTAATCTGAATATTTAGTGTTCTTTCATGTCTTAATTACAGCAAATTGCGGCACAGTTGGCATCATTTCTTGAAATTAATCCCAGAGTACTTTGTTTCTGTCAAGCAGTCAAAGCCTTGGAGAATAATAGTAAATGTTATTGCAGATCTAAATTTAAATGACTGTCTATGTATTTAACTTAAGCCTTTAATTATTCGTGCCAAACTGTTTTTGGTTCAAATGTTAAACATTATTCATTGAGAATGTAGAATTATGTTAGACAGCTTAAAATCTACACACATGTTTGGCTATATTTTTAACATAACAATTATTTATATTAACATTTTCTCAGGTATACAAAACTTAGTAAATGACATGTGATATCTTCTTTCGGATATGTATTTCATTGTTCCATTACTTCTGTTATTATTAATAAAAGGTGTGGGCTAGGTTTATTTGATTCTACATGGCTTTTCCCTAACCAACTGTTAAATTGTAAGTTCAATGCAAGAATGATTTGGTATTACTATAGCTAATAGTCTTTAAATAATTCAACATAATGAAGCACTTCAACAGTTGTTACAAATGTAAGAATTATATTGTTTTGTTTGTTTTCTATGGGAAATTTCAAAGTCCTAGATCTCTCAGTGGCCATTTCTTCCATATCCTTATTCTGAGCAGGCTGTGCAAATATCCAGATTAAAAAAAAACAAAAACCCCAAAACACTGCATTGTAAAAGTTATATAGTAACACTAGCTTTAAAAGAACTAGGAAGTAGAACTCATTTATCCATGTTTTATGCATAAATGCTTAAAATTTAGAAATTGAAAAATTCTGCAATGTAGAGATTACATATTTGTGGATTAGATTTCAGATAATTGATTTTCATGCTAATTTTTTAAAAAAGGAAACCTACTCTTAATGAATAATAAAAATTGCATACTTAGTAAAGTGAACTTGCATACTTTTTAATGAATATAATAGCAGCCTGTGTATCACATCGTAGTCCACTCAATGAACTCCCATCAGGAAATAAGCTCAATGTAGATCAGGACTTTGCCCTATTTGCCTATCTGTGTGTTGCCAGTGTCTAGCCCATAGTCCTATATTTAGGTCTCTATATAATAAGGGCTTAGTCAATTGAATTGGATAGATGGTGTTAATTTCACCTGTCAGACACGTGTCATTTTCCCCACTAGGAAAAATGTGTCGTTTGCTTCGCCTCTGAAATACAAAGAGAATAGGGAAGGATTTACACTTACAGTTTTGGCAGATTTATCTTCAAGCCATCTTCAGGCATAAGTTAATAAATACTGCATTTTTATTTCATTTTAATCTCTATCTAAATGAAACTTGATGGCATTTCTATTACCAGCACTTGCGGTATATATTGAATTTAGAGACAAACAACAAGAGAAAGATGGATTCACAAAATTTATGGCAAAATAGATACTTTTCAATAATTCAGAAAAAATGAACAAAGTAGTATGTTTCCAGTTCCCTCTCCTTATCAATAGCAATGTGATTTTTTAACAGATATCTGCTTCCCCATGTCTCACAATCTCAAGGGTGTAGCTGATCTTTCTAACTACAAAGTTTCCTGGCAGCTGTAAAGTCTCTTTCAAGCTGTGTTATCTGCTGTTCTAGCTGAGCAAGTTCCACTTTGCGTTTCTGTTGGTTAGCTATTACATCCAAATGCAGTGACTGCAAGGTCTTTTGTAGCTTTTCAATGGTAAGAACCGCTTTCTCCCCCACATGTGACCCCAGATACAAGTATATTGGTCAAGTATATTAGCCGTTTCAGTTTTCTCTTCCTCTGTGATCGACTCACATTCTTAAACATAGTTGTTTTCATTGCATCTAAAAATTGTGGTTAAAATGAGAAATTAATGTGCATGATATGAGATATATTCTGTCCACTGTATTCTCTAAACATTATTATCGGTCTACTTAGAAAAAATAAACAAGCCTGCCTCTTTGTTAGTACAGATAATGTAAATGTAGAAACTGAGCAATATAAAAGCGAAACCAATTATCTCAGCCCTGAGGTAGTTTCATACCTACTGTTTAGACATCTTAGGGAGTCAAGGACCTATCTATAAGTAGGACTTCTACACACTTGTTTTGTGTAATTGAGATATTTCTCCTCTCATAAGAATCATTCCAGTATGTTTAGTCAATTTGATGTCCTATTTTTACAATTAATTACCAGATAGTTATCTGAATTAAAACTATGATTGAATTTTATAAAAGTGTTTCATATGACTTTCTTATTTTGTCCTTATTGTAAATTTGTAAAGTATTATCACTCCATTTTAGAAACTAAACTTCAAATTCCTTCATCTTTCTACTATACCATGCTATTATTTTTCTTGAGAGATCAGTTTCATGATACCCATTATTCAATTAACAGTGATTTTTAATTAAAATATGTTTATATTTTAATAATCATAATATAACATTGAGAATGATAACATTGTTCCCAACATACATCACAAATCCATTATCAATCATGTATCTAAAGGAGTCTTCTCTAAAATTTTGGCATTGTGATTTGAGCTCTGCCATGTACTTATTTTTAATAGTAACTATAATGTCCACTTAGCAATAGAAAATAAATCTCTCTGTTTCTTGTTTTTTAATGGGGCTATATTTTTCCTATGTGCATGGTGGAGGATTTCCTTGAAACCAGAAATACAATTCTTATCAAAAGCTAGATATCACCATTAGCTACCAATATTTAGTTTGACCATATTGTAACTGGAATGTTGGTCAGAAGATAAGTAAAGATAGAAACATGCTTAAGAATAACAGAATAATTCAGAGTCCTGAAAAACTGGGGATATGACCTTGACAGCTGTTGGCATTGTGTTTCACCAAGTAGAATCAGATAAAGTAGTTTATAGGCAGTTAGTAAAAAGTCCTGTAGTGGAATACTAGACTGCAAGACATCGAAGATTGTAAGTTAAAATCAATAGATATTAGGCTGTAGGCAGAAAGTACCCAGTGATGGAAGTACAGGGCAGAGTCAGTATTTCCTCTAAATCTCATTTTACTAAGGGCCCTAACTGAAAATTGCTGCTGCTTAATGTGTAATAAAATCTGAAAATTCTAATTCTAGCCAGTTCCATTATTAGGAGCTTAACTATCATTTTTGAAATTCAAAAATGAACTTCTGTAATTACTACTTTATACAGTGTACTGTGCTGTGCTGAGTCACTCAGTCATGTCTGACTCTTTGTGACCCCCATGGACTGTAACCCATTCCAGGCTCCTCTGTCCATGGGGATTCTCCATGCAAGAATACTGGAGTGGGTTGCATGCCCTCCTCCAGGGGATCTTCCCAACCCAGGGACAGAACCCAGGTCTCCCGCAATGCAGGCAAATTCTTTACCATCTGAGCCAGTGTACTAGAATTGCTGCTGCTGCTAAGTCGCTTCAGTCGTGTCCGACTCTGTGCGATCCCATAGACAGCAACCCACCAGGCTCCGTCTCTGGGATTCTCCAGGCAAGAATACTGGAGTGGGTTGCCATCTCTTTCTCCAGTGCATGAAAGCGAAAAGTGAAAGTGAAGTCGCTCAGTCGTGTCCGACTCCCAGCGACCCAGTGGACTGGAACCTACCAGGCTCCTCCATCCATGGGACTTTCCAGGCAAGAGTACTAGGGTGGGGTGCCACTGCCTACTAATGGTAGGAACTGTGTTGTTTTTCATTCAGCCCTTGCTTTGGTTTGGCACATGGAAATTGCTCAAAGACCTGTTGGAGTGAACTGAAGTCTTCAGCAACAACAATAAATGTGATATCAGATCAAATCAGATCAGTCGTTCAGTCCTGTCTGACTCTTTGCAACCCCATGAATCGCAGCACGCCAGGCCTCCCTGTCCATCACCAACTCTCGGAGTTCACTGAGACTCATATCCATCAGTCAGTGATGCCATCCAACCGTCTCATCCTCTGTCGTCCCTTTCTCCCCTTGCCCCCAGTCCCTCCCAGCATCAGTCTTTTCCAATGAGTCAACTCTTCTCATGAGGTGGCCAAAGTACTGGAGCTTCAGCATCATTCCTTCCAAAGAACTCCCAGGGCTGATCTCCTTCAGAATGGACTGGTTAGATCTCCTTGCAGTCCAAGGGACTCTCAAGAGTCTTCTCCAACACCACAGTTCAAAAGCATCAATTCTGCGGTGCTCAGCCTTCTTCACAGTCCAACTCTCACATCCATACATGATCATAGGAAAAACCATAGCCTTGACTAGATGAACCTTTGTGGGCAAAGTAATGTGATAGTGACCTGTTAAATATACACCCAATCACTTTGTAGGGAGGATAATATCCACAAAGAGACAGTATTATATAAACTGATAAATTCACTAATTTGGAATTTTATGTAATAAAAATTATGCAGTAAATAACTCATAGTTTCCAAAATCTGGAAAATGAACAGGTAGTGAGTAATTGTCGGGGAAGGCAATGGCACCCCCACCCCAGTACTTTTGCCTGGAAAATCCCATGGACAGAGGAGCGTGGTAGGCTCCAGTCCATGGGGTCACTAAGAGTCGGACACGACTGAGCGACTTCACTTTGACTTTTCACTTTCATGCATTGGAGAAGGAAATGGCAACCCACTCCAGTGTTCTTGCCTGGAGAATCCCAGGGACAGGGGAGCCTGGTGAGCTTCCGTCTGTGGGGACGCACAGAGTTGGACACCACTGAAGCGACTTAGCAGCAGTAGCAGCAGTGAGTAATTGTAGTTAGACTTATAACCTATAATATTCTCTCATAAGCATACAATGAATTTGAGAAAATAAATGTCTAATTCTGAGGAATAACCATGAAGATTATATTTATCACAAAGAACATATAAGTCTTTTAAAAGCAAAATTTAGGGGAAAAAAAAAAACAGAAACCTCATAGCCAGTCTTGTTTAGAGATACAAAAGAGATAGCCTTCATGTGTTTTCAAAAAATGGTCTTTGTTATTTAAATACAGGGTATGTGATTGTCAGAGCTATACTGATTCTCACTGAAATTTCTGTCTCAGTGTTGTTTTTTTTATTTTAATTGTAATTTAAAAGTAGCCAAAAATTAACATATCATGACATTGAACTGGAATCCAGAACAGAGTTTCCAATCAGACTTGTTTCCATCAAAGCTTCACTACTTATTATCATGTAAACTTAATTAAGCCATTAAGCCTCCCTGAATCCCAACTTGCTCACCTTAAAGTGAAGCTATAATATTTATTTCATAGAGATGTTAAGATAAAAAAATAAAAATAGTAATATATCTGGTACATTTCTGACACTGTAGGCACATAATAAAAGTCTGTTAATATTATCATAGAATGATCTTTAACATTAAAAGTTCATTTGAACTAAAGAGTTTAAAAATTATTATACAGCCACCATGTATAAAAATTACTCTATTTTTTAATCTCATTTCTGAAAAGTGACTTTCTAATTAGCTTCTTATATCAGTATCTTTTGAAAGATTTCCCCAACAATAGTGTGTTTAAGTATCTCCTTGATATATTTTTATAATATAAAATAAATATATCAGAGAAAGTCTATGAAATTTTTAAAAACAATGTGATGTTAGATTAAGAAATAAGTCATAATTCAATAAAAAATTACCTTTAACAGAACAATGCACCATTATTATTTTTTGCTTATTTTCAAATGGAAGAGTCTGGTGCTTTTTCTCAGAGTTGGTAGTATAACTCTGGTTAGTAAACATTAACCCTACATGATTTAATCTAGAGGGCAAATATTAAGGAATATATGTGTGTGTGTTCAGTCGTTAAGTCATGTCCAACTCTTTGCTACTCCATGGGCTGCAGCCTGCCAGGCTCCTCTGTCCATGGAATTTCCCAGACAAGGGTACTCTGGAGTGGGTGGCCATTTCTTCCTCCAGGAGATCTTCCAAACCCAAGAACTGAACCCCCATCTCTCGCATCTTTTTCATTGGCAAGCAGATTTTTATACCACTCTTATACCACGGTTGGTACAGACAAATAAAACCATCAGGTCAGAATTGGGTTGTCAAGTCAGATATAAAAACATAGAGGCTATGATATTGGCTAGAAGAGAGGGGGAACGATTCTATTCAAGTATCTGAGTACAGCTGTGATGGGATCCTGAAAGGAAAAGAATTTGTGTCAGTGAGAATGAGATTAAGATATGAAAAGGGCAGAATAACCACAAAGGAATAGGTACCAGCAACTAGCTTCTCTTTTAACTGTGGCCAGTACCTGACATTTCAGTGATCTGCCTACCCTACTCTCTCGATAAAGAATTCTTGGATAAACTAATATTATTTACAACCAAGCAAAAATAAACATCTTGTTGTTTCACAATTTGGTTCATGAACTTTTTTGGTTGTTTCTATTGAGTTTGCCTCTCTGCCATGTACAACTATGGGATATACGCAGAAGTATTCATTCAGTTCAGTTCAGTTCAATTTAGTCGCTCAGTCATGTCTGACTCTTTGCGACCCCATGGACGGCAGCATGCCAGGCCTCCCTGTCCATCACCAACTCCCAGAGTTTACTCAAACTTATGTCCATTGCTCCTTGGAAGGAAAGTTATAACCAACCTATATAGCATATTGAAAAGCAGAAGCATTACTTTGCCCACAAAGGTCTGTCTGGTCAAGGCTATGGTTTTTCCTGTGGTCATGTATGGCTGTGAGAGTTGGACTGTGAAGAAAGCTGAGCACCGCAGAATTGATGCTTTTGAACTGTGGTGTTGGATAAGACTCTTGAGAGTCCCTTGGACTGCAAGGAGATCTAACCAGTCCATTCTGAAGGAGATCAGCCCTGGGATTTCTTTGGAAGGAATGATACTAAAGCTGAAGCTCCAGTACTTTGGCGACCTCATGAGAAGAGTTGACTCATTGGAAAAGACCCTGATGCTGGGAGGGACTGGGGGCAAGAGAAGAAGAGGACGACAGAGGATGAGACGGCTGGATGGCATCACTGACTTGATGAATGCAGTCTGAGTGACCTCCAGGAGTTGGTGATGGACAGGGAGGCCTGGTGTGCTGTGATTCATGGGGTCTCAAAGAATCGGACACGACTGAGTGACTGAACAGAACTGAACTGAATGTCCATTGAACTGGTTATGCCATCCAACCATCTCATCCTCTGTTGTCCCCTTCTCCTCTTGCCCTCAATCTTTCCCAGCATCAGGGTCTTTTCAAATGAGTCAGTTCTTCACATCAGGTGGCCAGAGTATTCAAGTTTCAGCTTCAACATCAGTCCATCCAATGAATATTCAGGGCTGATCTCCTTTAGGATGGACTGGTTGGATCCTTGAAGTCCAAGGGACTCTCAAGAGTCTTCTCCAACACCACAGTTCAAAAGCATCAATTCTTCATGGCAGAGCACATAAATCAGTCCCAATCTCTCAATTCAACCCCTCCCCATCCTGCCTCTACATGTCTATTCTCTATGTCTGTATCTCTATTCCTGCCCTGAAAATAGATTCATCAGTATCATTTTTCTAGATTTCCACTAGAGTCTGTCATACAGAGTGAAATAAGTCAGGAAGAGAAAAACAAATATCATATATTATGCAGCAGTGTTTTGAATGCAAAAGCATTATGATTAAACCATTGGTTCCTGTTAGTGCTTTTCAAAGCCTCTTCTTTCTTTCAGGAAACACAAGTGGATCACAGGGTGATTCTTAGTTCTTAGTGATTCCCAAGGACAGCAGTTATTTTCAGTTTCCTCTCTTTGTGACAGAGGCAGCTACTGACAACAAATATTCCAAGTGACTTCTATCTTCCTTATCAATTTATTGCCCATTTTCTGGAGAACATTTCAATCAATCATTACTTTTTCAATATCTTATCTACAGGACTTTTTCCAGTATGCTTCTAATTTTCTTAGTTAAATGAAATCAATAAAATTATGCTTAGAATAATCCTTGACACATAACTGCAAGGAAATGCATTAATTTAAAGTAGTACTTATGGTTTGGGCTTCCCAGGTGGTGGCAGTAGTAAAGAGCCCGCCTGCCAATGCAAGAGACCTAAGAGACACAGGGTTCAATCTCTGGGTGGGAAAGATCCCCTGTAGAAGGGCATGGCAATCCACTCTAGTATTCTTGCCCAGAGAATCCCCATGGACAGAGCATCCTGGCAAGCTGCTCTGGAGGAGCAGAAGCTCCTGTCTGGAGGAGATCCTGTGACTATAGGATCACAAAGAGTCAGATGTAACTGAAGGGACTTAGCATGCATGCATGCAACTATGGTTTACACAATTTTTTTTGAAGTCCACCTATGATGTCCTAGGGAAGCAAGCTTGAATAACACCACTTACTGATTATAGACATGTTTCCATCAGCTCCATGCCCACAGATAGCCCTGTCTGGAGAGTAAGAGCAGAAATGTTTTTGCTTTCCAAGCTCAAATTGATTGTTATGTATTCTAACCTTTTCAAGTGGCTGCAATGGAAATTTCACTAGTACTGTGTTAATTTATTTAATATTTCTAAAGTTTATTTTTATGCATATCTCCTGATGCTACTTCTCCTCACCTATCAGTAAAAGGCTCATTAATACTTGTGTAAACTGGGATTTATGTGGAAAATTCTTAAAGAGATGGGAATGCAAGACACCTGGCCTGCCTCCTGAGAAATCTGTATGCAGGTCAAGAAGCAACAGTTAGAACTGGACATGAAACAATGGACTGGTTCCAAATTAGGAAAGGAGTATATCAAGGATGTATATTGTCACCCTGCTTATTTAACTTATATGCAGAGTACATCATGAGAAAGGCTGGAATGGATGAAGCACAAGCTGGAATCAAGATTGCTGAGAGAAATATCTAAACCTCATATATGCAGACGACACCATCCTAATGGCAGAAATCAAAGAAGACCTAAAGAGCCTCTTAATGAAAGTGAAAGAGGAGAGTAAAAAAGTTGTCTTAAAACTCAACATTCAGAAAACTAAGATCATGCCATCTGGTCCCATCAGTTCAGTTCAGTTCAGTTGTGTCTGACACCATGAACTGCAGCACACCAGGCCTCCCTGTCTGTCACCAACTCCCGGAATTTACCCAAACTCATGTCCATTGAGTCATGATGCCATCCAACCATCTCATCCTCTGTTGTCCCCTTCTCCTCCTGCCCTCAATCTTTCCAGCATCAGGGTCTTTTCCAATGAGTCAACTCTTCACATCAGGTGGCCAAAGTATTGGAGTTTCAACTTCAACATCAGTCCTTACAATGAACACCCAAGACTGATCTCCTTTAGGATGGACAGGTTGGATCTCCTTGCAGTCCAAGGGACTTTTAAGAGCCTTCTCCAACACCACAGTTCAAAAGCATCAATTCTTTTGCACTCAGGTTTCTTTATAGTCCAACTCTCACACCCATACATGATTACTCCAAAAAACAGCTAGCCTTAACCAGATGGATCTCTGCTGGCGGAGTAATGTCTCTGCTTTTAATATGCTGTCTAGGTTGGTCATCGAAGAAGGCAATGGCACCTCACTCCAGTACTCTTGCCTGGAAGATCCCATGGACAGAGGAGACTGGTGGGCTGCAGTCCATGGGGTCGTGAAGAGTCAGACATGACAGAGCGACTTCACTTTCACTTTCATGCATTGAAGAAGGACATGGCAACCCACTCCAGTGTTCTTGCCTGGAGAATCCCAGGGACTGGGGAGCCTGGTGGGCTGCCATCTATGGGGTCTCACAGAGTTGGACACAACTGAAATGACTTAGCAGCAGCAGCAGCAGCAGCAGGTTGGTCATAGCTTTTCTTCCAAGGAGCAAGCGTCTTTTAATTTCATGGCTGCAGTCACCATCTGCAGTGATTTTGGAGCCCCCAAAATAAAGTCTTTCACTGTTTCCACTTTTTCCCCATCTATTTGCCATGAAGTGATGGGAAAGTGAAGTCATTCAGTCGTGTCCAACTCTTCACGACCCCATGGACTGCAGCCCAGGGGGATCTTCCCCAGCCAGGGATTGAAATCAGGTCTCCCGCATTGTAGACAGAGTTTTTACTGTTTGAGCCACCAGGAAGTGATGGGACTGGATGTCAAACCGATAGCTAGTGGGTCCCTACTGTATAGTACAGGGAGATTAGCATGGTGCTCGTTGATGACCTGGATGGGTGGGATGTAGGGGGCAGGGAGGTCCAAGAGTGAGGGTAAATATGTATGCACGTAGCTTATTCACTTCTTTGTACAACAGAAACTAACACAACATCATAAAGCAATGAAAAACAAACAAATAGTAACAACAAAACACTGCAGCTCCAGGTTGATCATACATACAGTTTAAAATTTAAAATGAACTGTGTGACTTTCAGGCTCCAATTATCTCAAAAATGTCATTTCCCCATGTTACACACTAAAATTTCAGTTGTGCTGGTTTTCTTTTAGTTCTTAGAATGTCCCCAAATTCCTTTCTTTCCACATCAGGCCTTGGTGCATGGTGTCCCTTTGTTTTGAACGCTCTTCCTGCACCCTTCCTTGCTCCTATCAACAGTAATCCTGTTATCTCCCTCATTTTTAAATATCTTATATCACAACTTCTCAGAAAACCCTGCCTACCCAATCCACTAGATGAAGGAAGGCTCCTCTGACATACAATCTCTTTGATCTTATACATTTTCATAGTATCTTAAATATTTGGAAAATTTAAAAAATGTCTCATTATGTGTCCAATGCCATTTTCTCCCATGAAATTTTATGTTCTCTGCATGTATAAAATTCTAACATGGGCAATTCTAACATGTACTGTGTTCCCGCTACCTAACTTAGTACTTGGCAAAGGCTTGCAATCATTTGCCTAGTATCTATTACGTGAATAACTAACAAACTGAGTACTTACATACATAAACAAAATTAATCCCACTGAAAAAAACTACCATTGGAATGGAACTGTGTTAGGCTGCTAAATCCATATGTGATTCAACTATGACATACAAATGAAAGTTTACAGTTATTATTTTCCTTTCTCTTTGGAGAACTTCTTATAACCATTCTTTAAAGGTAAGTAGGCTGATGACAAATTCTCTTAGTTTTCCTTCTTCTGAGAGTGCATTTATTTCTCAAGAATATTTTTGCTATAGATAGAATCTGAGGTTGATATTTCTTTTCTTGAAAAACAAATTGCACTTCCTTCTGGAGCCATAGCTTCAGATCAGAAAAATCCTGTCACTCAAACCATTGTTCCTGTACAGGAAGTGGATCATTTCTATTTAGCTGTATTTAGGATTTTTTCTGTCTTTAGTTTTCATGAGTTTGATCATGATGCAGCTCAACCTGGACTTTTTCTATTTTTTCACTTATTAAAAGTTCATAATTGTTGATGAAACAAGTAGATGATTTATTACTATTGTTTGGTTGCTAAGTCGTATCCAACTTTTGCAGCCTTACGGACTGCAGCAAGTAGATGATTCCTTTTTTCAAATACTTGTCAGATAATTCTAATAGCTGAATTGTCTCAGTGTTAGCATCTATAGATTATCTTTCATCATTCAAGTTGCGATTATTCTGGTTCTTGGATTGGTGTGTGACTTTGGATTGTATTTTGGACTTCTAGGATATGTTGTGAGATTCTGGATTCACAATTTAATCTGTTTGAGTGAAGAGTCATTCTGCTTAGTGATGGTAGAGGTAGGGTGGAAGTGGAGGTTCAGATGCTCACTGGGCCCTACTGACACTGCCCTTGAAAGGGCAGAGCATGGCGTTGTACTACCCTGCTACTGGTGGACAGGGGTAGAAACTCAGCCCTTTATGATCTCCACCAATACTATCCTATCAACAAAAGCAGAATGCCACTCAGTGCTGCCTCACACCATTTTGTGCTTCCTCAGTGCTGACAGCAAGGTGGAGAACAGTGTGGGTGGAGGTTCATCACTCCACTGAGCTTCACTGATACTGGCGCAGATGCCAGGGTGCTGGATAATACCAACGAACACTGCTTTATTCCACAGTTTGCTGCCTGGTAGGGTCAAAGTTTGGCTCTTTGCTTAGCTCAAACAAGAACAATTTGATGTGATAATCAGTGCACCATCTGTTGCTATCTATTGTTGGTATGGATGAGGGGAGAAGGTGTGGAACCTCGGCTCAGTACTCAGCTCCCCTGACACCAAGAAAGGGGAGAGGAAAAATTTTCCACTGGTATTTAGGTAGTGTACAGTGGGTATCGTCAACAATTTTACTACTCTATTAAGCTACCATTTTCCTTCTTTGGCTAAGTAGAGCAGGCTTCTCTTAGGGGTTTTGTCTACCTCTTTTGATAGTTCCAGGTTGCAGTCCCCTGTGCCTCATCCTGGCTATATAAAAGTTGAAAATGACAGCCAGGAAGCTCATTGTATTTTCATTCATCAAATCTCATTGTCCTTAGTCAGCTCCACATTTTCTTTCCAATCAGTCAGAATCTTCCTATGTTTGCTTGTTGTATTATGTTCAAGTTTTTAAGTTGTGTCAGGAAGGAAATTTTTTTCTCTACTTTCATAGTTTTTTAACTTATCTAATAATTAGATTGACATAGACAGATTAACAGGAGAAAAACAAAATTAAGTTCATGTGTGCAGGAACTTCCCATAGACGTAAGAGGTTCTCAGACACTCAGGCAGTTGAGATTTATATTGAGCACACAAGCAAGTATGTCATCCTTAAATAAGGAGAATAAGGTAGGGGTCTAGGTCCTCAAATGATGACAAATCACAGCAAGATGGAAAGAGCAAATGTTTGGCAAACAAGTGTTTTCCATGCCATGCAGAGACAATGGGACAAAGAGAGGAGTTTGAACAGACTCTGCTGAGCTCCCCCAGCTTATCACATGTAACCCACACTTATCATAGTTATCTCTGGTGATAGTTTCTTCCTAGAACAGACCCTTTATTTAAATTATTTTAGGTGGTTAAGGTGAAGGCAAAAAAATTTTTTTTTAAATCTGCTTGATCTTGATTGCCTGTCACTCAAAACAATCCACATGCCAATAGGGCACCTTCTGAGGCAGTGTTTTCTATCTTCCTTTCCCAGGTGGTGCTAGTGGTAAAGAACTTGCTTGCCAATGCAGGAAATATAAAGCAATGTTGGTTTGACCTCTGGGTCTGGAAGATCCCCTGTAGGAGGGCAAGGAAACCCACTCCAGTATTCTTGCCTGGGTAATCTCATGGACAGAGAAGCCTGGTGGGCTACAGTCCATGAGGTCACAAAAGAGTTGGACATAACTTAGTGACAAAACATGCAAACAAAAGGGCTTCCCTGGTGACTGAGATAAGAAAGAATCTGCCTGCGATATAGGACATGCAGGTTTGATCCCTGGGTTGGGAACATCCCCTGGACAAAGGAACAACAACCCACTCCAGTATTCTTGCCTGGAGAATCCCAGGCAAGAAGGAGGGAGGAGGAGCCTGGCAGGCTACAGTCCATAGGATCACAAAGAGTCAGACCCACTGAAGTGACTAAGCTCACACACATTCTATTTTTCAGTTGATACCCCACCATGCTCCTCTGTCCATGGGATTTTCCAGGCAAGAGTACTAGAGTGGATTGCCATTTCCTTCTTCAGAGGATCTTCCCAACCCAGGTCTCCCGCATTGTAAGCAAGACGCTTTACCTTCTGAGCCACCAGGGAAGTCCTTTTCACAACTTGAAATTACATCTTCAATGAAAACTGTACCTGTATATATATACACCTCCATATATTTGTTTATATATAAAGCTATATATATGTATATATATTTGTATATATCAGGATGGATAGATATATATTTAGATAGAATATCTCTAGATATGCCATGTGTGGATAGTGACATTAAATATTTTTATGCACATATATAGAATGTGCCAGTACCTATGAGTTATATCTGTAATGATTTTTATTAAAAAAAAAAAACACACAAAACCTGTGTTCCTATAAGTAGCAAACCATTAGTTGTTTCTGTTGATGTTTTGAAAAGTGGAATAAAGTAGAAATTTTATTTAGCAAGTTTATTTTCTATTAGCAGCATTCTATATTGCATAATGAAGCTAAGTTTGTGCTAGGAAT
Source organism: Tragelaphus eurycerus (assembly GCA_935064755.1). NCBI lineage: Eukaryota > Metazoa > Chordata > Mammalia > Artiodactyla > Bovidae > Tragelaphus > Tragelaphus eurycerus. Next base: position 13,553,103 of record CAKXYN010000042.1, read on the forward strand.
CAGCAATATGATTATTAATTATTTCACTACCACTCATGACTCTAGGCAAGTTATAGAATCTCCCTGAGTGTCACATTTCTCCTTTGGAAATGGATTTTGTGGGTATGTGATAGAATATATTATCTTGACAATCCTTCCAAGCTCTCAAGTTTTTTTTTAATTTTTTAAAACATAAAATTTAAAATTTGCATACTTGTTCTTTAGAGATACTAGAAACAGAATGTTACTCAAGTCTTTAGTCAAAAGCAAGCTGCATTGTATACTGAATAGGAAGGATGAGTGTTTAACACTGTCACATCCAGTAAATTTTGCTTTTCTTAGAGACAGCCTCATTTATAATAAAATTTTCCTTGGTCCAATCCTTCTAAGACAGCCACAGCTGTGCCTTCTCTGAGCCCTCTCCACTCTGGTGGGTGGCCTGCTGTTTTACTTTAGGAAGCCTCAGATATGCTCTTGCTAATGCTTAAGACCTATCTCTCAAACTTGAGCCTTATCTCTCTAATGAATGCCTGTTCACCCTCAGAGCCAAGTGCCCAGGGAGAACCAAACCTCTTGATCCTTGCTTTATGAACATTTACTTACTGGATCTCAGGGTCAGAAGCTCTGTGATGTAGTCACTCTGGTATTGTACTCTCTCCAGGAATCTAGGATTCAAACAGCCCCTGCAGCTGCTAACCACTATGGCGATAGATGGCCTCAAGCTGGTTTGACTGTTCCAGACTTCAGGTGTATGAATCCCTGTATGTCTGGACTTGCTACTGCCCTGCTCTCAAGCCGTAGTGTTCCTTCTGCTCTCTCTGGGCAGTCTATCTTTAATGAGATGCTTTCCCAACACCTTGGTTCCCATCTTATCCCAGTGTCTTTATGCCAGTCCAGGCAAGACCCAGAGCGAACAACCTTATTTTTAATGGCCTTCTGCAGTACCTATTCTAGTCTTATTCCTTCTTTCAATAAGAAGAGAAAATGCAGATAAAAGCCATGCATTATACTCATTTCTTATTATACCATGATATACTTTGATACAAGGCTGTGGTATTTTTCTCCCAATCAAGATAGACATTTTCCTCCATTAGTAAGATAATCAGATGATGTCTATTGCCCTCAGAAAAGAATCTGAATGTACAGCTTATCCTAAAAGCCTTTTTAGGACTTCTGTGAGAGTAGAACTTTAAGGAATTTCAAGGAAATGGTTAGATAATAGCTTTACAGAAGGAGAGATGGATAAACATAATAGACTGATATAAGGCGGGGGGAGAGAAATGTAGAAAGTTGTTAATCACTACTCTAGGTGTACTAGTTTAATAATTGGCCTTTTTGGTTTGCTTATTCTTAAAATTTGAAAGTGTTGCATTTAAATATTATATTGGTGTTTTGTTTATTTTGAATGCAAAACTATCAATGTATACATTGCATTTAATGCAAAACTACTGCTATATATCTAATTAGTTAAATAAGTTGCATAGTAAAGTAAATAGTGTACAAATGAAAGCCCGAACAATTAATTATGCTCCAGGGAAACCTCTGCCCCTTCACACAAATATAAAACAAATCTGAGATGAAATGTAGGATAGAATGCAAAGGAAAATAGGACACTTGGACATTTCTGAGTTTTTAAAAAAGAAATGGAGAATCAGTCATTCACTATTAAGTCATTTACTAAAGAATAACAATGATTCAAGTCACCTAAGAGTTACCCTGACATTAGGCATTCTGTGAGTACAAATGAAAAAGCATCGAACATTACCAAATATTGTTTAGATGCTGTAATGTTGCAGATGCTGGTGCTAAAGCAGTCAAGTTCAGGGAGATAACAGAATAGGTACATACATGAAATAAGTCTCAGTCTTAATTAGGATGCTTCTGGGTAATATTTGGTAGGTTTTATTTAATATTTCTGTAAATTGGTGTCATGGGTGAGATTAGTTTGGAGTTCTCTTTATTGTTCTTCATCTTTTTGAAAGTGTAGGGGCCTATGTAGAAGATAGATTATATATATATATTTTTATCACTGTTTTGTATTAATACTTTTCCAACTTGGTAAAAAGATTTGGAAGCTCTTTTTGTGCTTCAAAGGATTTTAAATAGCTTAGAATTAACTGTCTTTTAATGAACTGCTCTGGGAAACAGTCCATTTTTGTTTTTTTTAGTAAACTGCTTTGGCAAATCTGTTTTGTAGTTCATATTACTCAGTTCAAGGCTATCTGTCTGTTCTGTGATTGGTGGTGGCAATTTACATTTTCCTAAAAAAAATTTTTTTATAAAGATATATACACACACACACATATATGCACATATAATTTAAGTTTGTAAATGCATAGGCATAGAAAGGAGAAAATTAGTCTCTTGTGATTTAGTTAATATCCCCTATATCTGTGATTATTTCTGTTATTAGTGTGTATGTCATATATGTGTGTGATGTCAATTTTCCTTGTTTGATTTAGAATATGACATATATTTTCTTAATTATCCCCCAAGATAGGTCATTTGTTTATTAATTTATTTAACATAATTCACTTATTTCTGTATATTTATAATTTCTTTTCAGTTTTTCTTATGTGAATTTTTTAAATTTCAAATTTGTTGAATTGAATGATTAACTCACCTGTTTTTCACTTTTTTGCTTTCCATTAACTAAATACGTTAGGTCATCAGTTTTCTTCCCCAAAAGCTTTAGTTTTATTTCATTAATTGAGAAAAAAGATTTTAATTATTTTCTATGCATTATTTACATGTAATTGTTAAACATAATATCTATATATATGTAACATTGTATGTAATATATACATAATACTTTATCTTTCATACTATATAATATTCAAGGCTATATATATATCAGATCAGATCAGTCGCTCAGTCGTGTCCGACTCTTTGCGACCCCATGAACCGCAGCACGCCAGGCCTCCCTGTCCATCACCAGCTCCCGGAGGTCACCCAGACTCACACCCATCAAGTCAGTGATGCCATCCAGCCATCTCATCCTCTGTCGTCCCCTTCTCCTCCTGCCCTCAATCCCTCCCAGCATCAGAGTCTTCTCCAATGAGTCAACTCTTCGCATGAGGTGGCCAAAATACTGGAGTTTCAGCTTTAGCATCATTCCCTCCAAAGAAATCCCAGGTCTGATCTCCTTCAGAATGGACTGGTTGGATCTCCTTGCAGTCCAAGGGACTCTCAAGAGTCTTCTCCAACACCACAGTTCAAAAGCATCAATTCTTCGGCGCTCAGCCTTCTTCACAGTCCAGCTCTCACATCCATACATGACCACAGGAAAGACCATAGCCTTGACTAGGCGAACTTTTGTTGGTAAAGTAATGTCTCTGATTTTGAATATGCTATCTAGGTTGGTCATAACTTTCCTTCCAAGGAGTAAGCGTCTTTTAATTTCATGGCTGCAGTCACCATCTGCAGTGATTTTGGAGCCCAAAAAAAACAAAGTCTGACACTGTTTCCACTGTTTCTCCATGTATTTCTCATGCAGTGATGGGACCAGATGCCATGATCTTTGTTTTCTGAATGTTGAGCTTTAAGCCAACCTCTTCACTCTCCACTTTCACTTTCATCAAGAGGCTTTTTAGCCCCTCTTCACTTTCTGCCATAAGAGTCATGTCATCTGCATATCTGAGGTTATTGATATTTCTCCCAGCAATCTTGATTCCAACTTGTGTTTCTTCCAGTCCAGCATTTCTCATGATGTACTCTGCATATAAGTTAAATAAACATGGTGACAATATGCAGCCTTGATTTACTCCTTTTCCTATTTGGAACCAGTCTGTTGTTCCATGACCAGTTCTAACTGTTGCTTCCTGACCTGCATACAAATTTCTCAAGAGGCAGATCAGGTGGTCTGGTATTCCCATCTCTTTCAGAATTTTCCATAGTTTATTGTGATCTACACAGTCAAAGGCTTTGGCATAGTCAATAAAACAGAAATAGATGTTTTTCTGGAACTCTCTTGCTTTTTCCATGATCCAGCGGATGTTGGCAATTTGATCTCTGGTTCCTCTGCCTTTTCTAAAACCAGCTTGAACATCAGGAAGTTCACGGTTCACGTATTGCTGAAGCCTGGCTTGGAGAATTTTGAGCATTACTTTACTAGCGTGTGAGATGAGTGCAATTTTTCGGTAGTTTGAGCACTCTTTGGCATTGCCTTTCTTTGGGATTGGGATGAAAACTGACCTTTTCCAATCTTGTGGCCACTGCTGAGTTTTCCAAATTTGCTGGCATATTGAGTGCAGCACTTTCACAGCATCATCTTTCAGGACTTGGAATAGCTCCACTGGAATTCTATCACCTCCACTAGCTTTGTTCGTAGTGATGCTTTCTAAGGCCCATTTGACTTCACATTCCAAGATGTCTGGCTCTAGGTCAGTGATCACATCATCATGATTATCTGGGTCTTGAAGCTCTTTTTTGTACAGTTCTTCTGTGTATTCTTGCCACCTCTTCTTAATATCTTCTGCTTCTGTTAGGTCCACACCATCTCTGTCCTTTATCGTGCCCATCTTTGCATGAAATGTTCCTTTGGTATCTCTGATTTTCTTGAAGAGATCCCTAGTCTTTCCCATTCTGTTGTTTTCCTCTATTTCTTTGCATTGATCACTGAAGAAGGCTTTCTTATCTCTTCTTGCTATTCTTTGGAACTCTGCATTTAGATGTTTATATCTTTCCTTTTCTCCTTTGCTTTTCGCTTCTCTTCTTTTCATAGCTATTTGTAAGGCCTCCCCAGACAGCCATTTTGCTTTTTTGCATTTCTTTTCCATGGGGATGGTCTTGATCCCTGTCTCCTGTACAATGTCACGAACCTCATTCCATAGTTCATCAGGCACTCTATCTATCAGATCTAGGCCCTTAAATCTATTTCTCACTTCCACTGTATAATCATAAGGGATTTGATTTAGGTCATACCTGAATGGTCTAGTAGTTTTCCCTTCTTTCTTCAATTTCAGTCTGAATTTGGCAATAAGGAGTTCATGGTCTGAGCCAGAGTCAGCTCCTGGTCTTGTTTTTGCTGACTGTATAGAGCTTCTCCATCTTTGGCTGCAAAGAATATAATCGATCTGGTTTCGGTGTTGACCATCTGGTGATGTCCATGTATAGAGTCTTCTCTTGTGTTGTTGGAAGAGGGTATTTGCTATGACCAGTGCATTTTCTTGGCAAAACTCTATTAGTCTTTGCCCTGCTTCATTCCGTGTTCCAAGGCCAAATTTGCCTGTTACTCCAGGTGTTTCTTGACTTCCTACTTTTGCATTCCAGTCCCCTATAATGAAAAGGACATCTTTTTTGGGTGTTAGTTCTAAAAGGTCTTGTAGGTCTTCATAGAACCTTTCAACATCAGCTTCTTCGGCGTTACTGGTTGGGGCATAGATTTGGATTACTGTGACATTGAATGGTTTGCCTTGGAAACGAACAGAGATCATTCTGTCATTTTTGAGATTGCATCCAAGTACTGCATTTCGGACTCTTTTGTTGACCATGATGGCCACTCCATTTCTTCTGAGGGATTCCTGCCCACAGTAGTAGATATAATGGTCATTCGAGTTAAATTCACCCATTCCAGTCCATTTTAGTTCGCTAATTCCTAGAATGTCGACATTCACTCTTGCCATCTCTTGTTTGACCACTTCCAATTTGCCTTGATTCATGGACCTGACATTCCAGGTTCCTATGCAGTAATGCTCTTTACAGCATCAGACTTTGCTTCTATCACCAGGCACATCCACAGCTGGGTATTCTTTTTGTTTTGGCTCCATCCCTTCATTCTTTCTGGAGTTATTTCTCCACTGATCTCCAGTAGCATATTGGGCCCCTACTGACCTGGGGAGTTTCTCTTTCAGTATCCTATCATTTTGTCTTTTCATACTGTTCATGGGGTTCTCAAGGCAAGAATACTGAAGTGGTTTGCCATTCCCTTCTCCAGCGGACCACACCCTGTCATATCTCTCCACCATGACCCGCCCATCCCAGGTTGCCCCTCAGGCATGGCTTAATTTCATTGAGTTAGATTTTACCAAAGATGTAGATGGACAGTGTGCATGCATGCTAAGTCACAACAGTCGTGTCCCACTCTTTGAGACTCTATGGATCATAGCTTGCCTGGCTTGTCTGTCCATGGGATTCTCCAGGCAAGAATTCTGGAGTGGCTTGCCATGCCCTCCTCCAGGGGATCTTCCTGACCCAGGGATCCATCTCATATTTTTTAAGCATTTTGCATTGGCAGGTGGGTTCTTTACCACTAGCACCACCTGGAAACCCAAATAATGTAGTTCTGTGGTTTATAATAAGAAATACATATTTGGTCTTTCCCCAGTTCCTGGCCCAGAGCTTCTAAAGCATTTAGAATTCCCTAAGCAAGGAAAGCATTAAGGGCTTCTTTTCTTATGTTAGTGAGGTGATTTTGGAAAGCCCCTAGGTAACAGAGGGTGAGATCTGGTTGCCAGGGGAGACCATTCTATATTTAGTTGGTTTGTCTTTCAGTCCCATCCCACCAGCCCCTCACCTCTGGGGAAGGGAAAAGGGTGGAAATCGAGTTCCTTCACCAAGGGCAATGACTTAATCAACCATCAATCATTTCAGTTTAGTCGTACAGTCATGTAGACTCTTTGCAACCCCATGGACTGCAGCACGCCAGGGCTTCCTGTCCATCACCAACTCCTGGACCTTGCTCAAACTCATGTATATCTAGTCAGTGAGGCCATCCATCCATCTCATCCTCTATTGTCCCCTTCTGCCTTCAGTCTTTCCCAGAATCAAAATCTTTTCCAACGAGTCAGTTTTTTGCGTCAGGTGGTCAAAATATTGGAGCTTCAGTTTGAGCATCAATGCTTCCAACAAATATTTAGGACTGATTTCCTTTAGGATGGACTGGTTGGAACTCCTTGTTCTCCAAGCTACTCTTAAGAGTCTTCTTCAACACCACAGTTCAAAAGCATCAATTCTTTAGTGCTCAGCTTTCTTTATGGTCCAACTCTCACATTCATAAATGACTACTAGAAAAGCCATAGCTTTGACTAGATGGACCTTTGTCAGCAAAGTAATGTCTCTGCTTTTTAATATGCTGTCTAGGTTGCTCATAACTTTTCTTCCAAGAAGCAAGCGTCTTTTAATTTCATGGCTGCAGTCACAGTCTTCAGTGATTTTGGAGCCCAAGAAAATAAAGTCTGTCACTGTTTCCATTGTTTCCCCATCTATTTGCCATGAAGTGATGGGACCAGAAGCCATGATTTTCATTTTTTGAATGTTGAGTTTTAAGCCAGCTTTTCACTCTCCTCTTTCACTTTCATCAAGAGGTTCTTTAGTTCCTCTTCACTTTCTGCAATAAGGGTGGTGTCATCTGAATATCTGAGGTTATTGATATTTCTGCTGGCAACCTTGATTCCAACTTGTACTTCATCCAGCCCAGCATTTCACATAGTGTACCCTGCATGTAAGTTAAATAAGCAGGGTGACAATATGTAGCCTTGACATACTCCTTTCCCAATTTGGAACCTGTCTTTTGTTCCATGTCCAGTTCTAACTGTTGCTTCTTGACCTGCATACAATTTTCTTAGAAGGCAGGTAAGGTGGTATGGTATGCCCATCTCTTGAAGAGTTTTCCACAGTTTCTTGTGATTCACACACTCAAAGGCTTTAGCATAGTCAATGAAGCAGAAGTTGATGTTTTTCTGAAACTCTCTTGCTTTTTCTATGATCCAACAGATGATGGGAATTTAAGCGATGGGTCCTCTGCCTTTTTAAATCCAGCTTGAACATCTAGAGTTCTCAGTTCACATACTATTGAAGACTGGCTTGAAAAAATTGGAGCATTACTTTGCTGGTGTATGAGATGAGTGCAATTGTGCAGTAGTTTGAACATTCTTTGGCATTACTTTTGTGATTGGAATGAAAATTGACCTTTTCCAGTCCTGTGGCCACCGCTGAGTTTTCCAAATTTGCTGTCATATTGAGTGCAGAACTTTCACAGCATCATCTTTTAGGATTTGAAATAACTCAGCTGCATTCCCTCACCTACAGTACCTTTGTTTGTAGTGATGCTTCCTAAGGCCCACTTGACTTAGTATTCCAGGTAGTCTGGCTCTAGGTGACTGTTCACACCATCATGATTAAAGGGTCATTAAATTCTGAAAGGGATGGGAATACTAGACCACCTGACCTGCCTCTTGAGAAATCTGTATGCAGGTCGGGAAGCAACAGTTACAACTGGACATGGAGCAACAGACTGGTTCCAAACAGGAAAAGGAGTACGTCAAGGCTGTATATTGTCACCCTGCTTATTTAACTTATATGCAGAGTACATCATGAGAAACACTGGACTGGAGGAAGCACAAGCTGGAATCAAGGTTGCCGGGAGAAATATCAATAACCTCAGATATGCAGATGACATCACCCTTATGGCAGAAAGTGAAGAGAAACTAAAAAGCCTCTTGATGAAAGTGAAAGTGAAAAAGTTGGCTTAAAGCTCAACATTCAGAAAACTAAGATCATGGCATCTGGTCCCATCACTTCATGGGACATAGATGAGAAAACAGTGGAAACAGTGTCAGACTTTATTTTTCTGGGCTCCAAAATCACTGCAGATGGTGATTGCAACCATGAAAATAAAAGACGCTTGCTTCTTGGAAGAAAAGTTATGAGCAACCTAGATAGCATATTGAAAAGCAGAGACATTACTTTGCCAGCAAAGGTCCGTCTAGTCAAGACTATGGTTTTTCCAGTGGTCATGTATGGATGTGAGAGTTGGACTATGAAGAAAGTTGAACACGGAAGAATTGATGTTTTTGAACTGTGGTATTGGAGAAGACTCTTGAGAGTCCCTTTGACTGCAAAGAGATCCAACCAGTCCATTCTAAAGGAGATCAGCCCTGGGTTTTCTTTGGAAGGAATGATGCCAAAACTGAAAGTCCAATACTTTGGCCACCTCATGCAAAGAGTTGACTCATTGAAAAAGACTCTGATGCTGGGAGGGATTGAGGGCAGGAGAAGGGAATGACAGAGGATGAGATGGCTGGATGGCATCACCAACTCGATGGACATGAGTTTGAGTGAACTCCAGGAGTTGGTGATGGACAGGGGAGGCCTGGTGTGCTGCAATTCATGGGGTCGAAAAAAGTCGGACACGATTGAACAACTGAACTGAACTGAAGATCTGTTTTGTATAGTTCTTCTGTGTATTCTTGTCACCTTTTGTTGATATCTTCTGCTTTTGTTGGGTCTATACTGTTTTGGTCCTTTATTGTGCCTATCTTTTCATGAAATATTCCCCTGGTATCTCTAATTTTCTAGAAGAGATCTCTATCCTTTCTCATTCTATTGTTTTCCTCTATTTTTTTGCAATGAATATTTAGGAAGACTTTCTTATTTCTCCTTGCCTTTCTTTGGAACTCTGCATTCAGATGGACATATCTTTCCTTTTCTCTTTTGCCTTTCACTTCTCTTCTTTTCTCAGCTATTTGTAAGACCTCCTCAGATAACCATTTTGCCTTTTTGCATTGCTTGGGGATGGTTTCAATCTCTGCCTCCTGTACAATGTTATGAACCTCAGTCCATAGTTCATCAGGTATACTATCAGATCTAATCCCTTGAATGTCTTTGTCACTCCCACTGTATAATCATAAGGGATTTGATTTAAATCACACCTGAATGGTCTAGTGGTTTTCCCTACTTTTTTTCAGTTTCAGTCTAAATTCGGCAATAAGGAGTTCATGATCTGAGCCACAGTCAGCTCCCCATCTTATTTTTGCTGACTGTATATCAGCTGCAAAGAATATAATCAATCTGATTTCGGTATTGAACATCTGGTGACGTCCATGTGTAGACTCATCTCCTGTGTTATTGGAAGAGGGTGTTTGCTATGACTGGTGTTTTCTCTTGGCAAAGCTCTGTTAGTCTTTGCACTGCTTCATTTTGTACTCCAAGTCCAAACTTGCCTGTTACTCCAGGTATGTCTTGACCCCCTACTTTTGCATTCCAGTCTCCTCTGGTGAAAAGGACATCTTAATTAGATGTTAGTTCTAGAAGGTCTTGCTAATCAACCATACCAATATAATGAAGCCATCACAGAAACCTGAAAAGGACAGGATTTTGAGAGCTTCCAATGAAACCCCTCCCAGAGTCCTAGGCTATATACTTTTACAAAATAATCGTATGTAAAATATTTTCCTAAATCCTGTGAACTATTGTAACATATTAACAGAACCCAAGGCTGAGTGAATAAAGAATATGCCTACATGCAATTCAGGAGACACAGGAGATATGCATTCTATCTCTGGGTTAGGAAGTTCCCCTGGAGAAGGAAATGGCAACCCACTCCAGTATTCTTGCCTTAAAAATTCCACGGACAGAGGAGCCTGGTGGGCTACAGTCCAAAGGGTCATAAAAAGGGTGACACAACTGAATGACAGATCACAAGGAGAAAGTTATGGGACCCCTTATCTATAGCTGTCTGGTCAGAAGCACAAGCAGCCACCCAGTGTGCGTTTGGTCTCTGAAATTTGTGCATTTGAGTGGGGTGGGAGGCAGTCTTAAATTACTTAACCTTTTACTTGTGCAATCTCATGCTATCTACAGATAGATAGTGTCAGGATTAAGCTAATTGCTTGGTGACCTTGAAAAAACACATCAGAATTCATAAGTACAAGTTCATAATTAGAGAAATATAAATTAAAACCACATGAAATATTTTATATCTACTAGATCAGCTATACAAAATAAGACTAACTATAACTAACAGTGGTGACAATGTGGAGAAATTTCATACAATTTATGGGAGAAAATGAGATGATACAGCTACTTTGGAAAGCAGTTTGAAAGTTTCTTATAAATTACTGTAGAGTCTAACACACTTAAATCTATAACCAGGTTATATAAAAACACATGTCCACACAAAGACTTGCCCATGAATATTCACAGCAGCATTATTCACAATAACTAAAAAATGGAAATAACCTAAATGTCCATCAATTGATAAATGAATAAATAAAGTTTGGAATATCCATACAATAGAATAGTACTCAGTAAAAAAAAAAAAAAAAAAGGCAAGAAACTCTTGGCCATGCTGTCTCATGGATTAATATCAGAATACCTCATTCTAAGTATGAGAAGCTAGACATAAGAGACACAACATGTTATAGGTTCCAGTTACATGAAATACCCAACAAAAGCAACTTTACACAGACAGAAAGTAGATTAGTGGATGCCAGGGACTAGAGGTGTGAATTGGGGTGAGAATGGGGTTGAAATTTATATGAGCATGAGGAATCTTTTGGGAACATGAAAAAACACTAAAACTGACACAGTGATCACTGAAACTGCCAATAAAAAAATTGAATTGTACACTTGAAATGGTTTGATTTTTTGCTTTTTAAAATACATCTTAATAAAGTTAAATATATGTTTATATGTGTATGTGTGTTAAGTTGCGTCAGTTGTGTCCGACTCCTTGTAACCCCATGGACTGTAGCCCTCCAGGCCCTTCTGTCCATGGGAATTCTCCAGGCAAGAATACTGGAGTGAGTTGCCATGCCCTTCCTCCAGGGGATCTTCCAAACCCAGTGCTCAAACCCAAGTCTTGTGTTTCCTGCATTGCAGGCAGATTCTTTACCCACTGAGCCACCTGGGAAGCCCTTAAATGTGTATATATACACACGTGCATACTGTTTTTAAATGCAAGAGTGTACTTTTTAGTTTTGTGCTCTCTTAAATCAGAGGGTATAGTATACAATAATTTGACTTTTCAAAGTTTATTGAAGTGTTTTGTGACACTAAATATGACCAAATTTGGAAGTTCATAACAATTTTTAAAAGAATATTTTCTATTATTAGAGTACAGAACTTAAAAATGATGTGTATATTAATAGTATTTTATAGTCAGCATATTTAATTGTCTTAAATTTTTATTAAACTGAAATTGGAAAAAATAAGAATTTGCAATTAAAATGTGTTTCTGTTTCTATTCAATATTGCTAATCCCACTTTTTTTTTTCATTTATATTTTCTTGGGCTGGCTAGATCCACGTGTTTAGTTGCTCAGTCGTGTCGGACTTTGTGACCCCATGGACTGTAGCCCTCCAGGCTTCTCTGTCCGTGGGATTTTTCAGGCAAGAGTACAGGAGTCAGTTGCCATTTCCTTCTCCAGGCTACATCCATATTTTCTATATTTGGCTTTTCTGGGTTATTTTGTAATTTTTGTATTCAGCATATTACTACGTTTTGTCCTTGGTTCTAATAAAACTTTTTTCTTTAAATGGATAATTTAAGCCCTTTTATATTTATTTAAATGATTTACATGATTGGTTAAAATATAATTTATTTTTTCCCACTACATTTTAAAATGTATCACTATGTAAGTAGTGTTTGTTTCCTTTTATGCATGTTTGTGGGGCTTTTTCCTCACAATTTTGGAAATTTATACATTTTTCAGAGGTTTTCATAGGTATTGCTTTTAGCAGTATACTTAGTTATTTAAATCTTTAGACAGTTTATTTGTTATCTGAATCTATACTTTCTTCTTTTACTATGTCCCAACCACTTATTTTGGGTCAATCAGATTATACTGCAGTAAAAAAGAACACAACATTTCAGTAACTTACCACAACAAAGTTTATTTCTTGCAAAAAGTACCCTACAGTCTGGGTAGCCTCCGATGAAGTTATTCTCCAAATGCATGAAGTGCCCTCCAGAGCAGCTATTCTTCAAACGGCAGCTCAGGATCCTACGCTGCTTTGATCTTGCGGCCCCTACTTCTCAACAATGCTTCATGTCCACTCTGCAGGAGAGGGGAGTACGGAGGAACAAGAATTCTGCGTGTCAGCCAGAAGTGATAGCAGTTATTTCTGCTGATATCCCTTTGACCATAAACCAAGTCTTAGGAAGCAGTCAGTATTACTTGTACGTATCAAGAAGAAATGAGCCAGATATGAGTAAATACTTATAATACCCCTACATGACTTCAACTATATTACTTTATTTATTAAGACTATTTAATGTCCTTAAATATATAAATATAAATATATATCTTGCAATAATACTTTAACACTTCTTTGTAATTCTTGATTATAAAATGATTGCTTATTATAAAATAAAAGAAAACTGTACCATTTATCGTATCTTCCACTCTCTGTCCCTTTCCCATCTAATTTTTATGGTTTATAGCATTTCTACATAATCAGAGGTTATAAAATTCTTCACTGTCTTTTTTATGAAAAATTATAACAAGGCCTTCCTTTACTTTATTTACTTGTAGCATAAATACCAGAAGATAAATTGGACAGTTTGTGATGAAATTTAGAAAACTTTTCCACAAACCAAACTTATAAATCTTTCCCTTTGGCTCTGACTTCCAATCCTCCTTCACTGTGATGAAGACATATCAAGTTCTTCCTGATTTTTGGTTATGTGAGTGGTTTCTCAACTGACTGGTCCTCAAGGTATGTAATTCTTGCACTGGGTTTTATGGTCACTGGATCTATGACTTATCCAAGTTTGAAAATGATCTCAGACAGTTCGTGTCTCATATGTTTTGTCTGTAGGACAGATGAAGTTCTGAGAAACACAGGATTCCCAACTATGCACTGATGAACATTACCACCCTGTCTTTGGAAATGCAAGGCCGAAGTGTAAATTCCACAACCTCTTCACAGGCATATTTAATACTTGTAGTATATGACTTGGTATTAGTATTTTGCTCTTGCAATATAGAAGTACAAGTAAAACTATGAAAATGATTAGAACATAATCCTTTTGACTTTATTGATCTTCTCAGTCTTATTTCTTTAATCACATTGCAAGTTCTTTGTGGTAGGAAAAGTGACATGTTTTTCTGTAGCATCTAAAAATTAAGGAGGCAAAAAAATTAATTTTTAATAGGTTTTTTTTTTTTTTTTTTTTTAAGTTGGCACCATGTCAGTTCTGAATGACCTTCCGGGGGAATTTCCTGAAGCTCTGGGACAATGTAGAGTAAACAGTGCAACTGTTACCCAAATGTGGTAAATGGAGATGTAGAATATGATTTTAAACTTAATTAGGTTTTATTATCATCATATGGAATTAGAATGGGAATTGAACTGCAAAATTATACATTCTGTTTTAAATCAAGGATTTCTAAATTTTATTTTTTACTCTGTTTTTTTCCAGTATACTTTTCAAATTAGAGACCTGTTGAAATAAATGCATATGATAAAATTCTGGAAAAGTTTTTGGTTGAATCAGAACAATGGTGTATGAGTCAAATTGTCCTAAGAGAAAAAAAAGTAAAAGTTTTTCCAGAGATCCCATTTTCCATCAACACTATGTCTCTCTATATATTTATATCTGTATATAAATATACAGATATCTGTGTCTCATGTGTATTGTGCTCAGTCCTGTTTGATTCTTTGTAGCCCACCAGCTTTCTGTCCATGGTTATTTTCAAGGCAAGAATACTGGTTGGGTTGCTTTATCCTCCTCCAGGGGATTTTCCCACCCATGGATCGAACTTAAGTTTCCTGAAACTCCAGCACTGCAGACAGATTCTTTACCACTGAGCCACCAGGGAAATACATGTGCAATATGTATATATCCAAATGTGAAAAAAAAAATCCTGAAAGTAAATGGGACATATCTATTCAAGTTATTACTTAAAATCTATTGAATATCACTAATATATACTATTAAACTTCCTAATTTAATAAATAAGGTAATACTTTAGAATATTACACTTCCAGATAAGACTAAAATTTAATAAGAATGTTTTGTCTATTGAAATAAAAGTGTTAGTCCCTTTATCATGTGTACTCAGTGACCCCATGGACCACAGCCTGCCAGGCTTCTCTGTACGTGGAATTCTCTAGGCAAGAATACTGGAGTGGGTTTCCATTTCCTTCTTCAGGTATATTCCAAGCACAGGGATCAAAACCAGGTCCTCTGTATTGCAGGAATATTTTTTACTGTCTGAGCCACCAGGGTATCCCATTTCGGTATCAACAATATAAAACAGTCTTTAGGGTTTTCTATGTAGACGATCATGTCATCTGAAAAAGTGAGAGTTTTACTTCTTCTTTTCCAATTTGGATTCCTTTTATTTCTTTTTCTGCTCTGATTGCTATGGCCAAAACTATGTTGAATAGTAATGATGAAAGTGGGCACCCTTGTCTTGTTCCTGACTTTAGAGGAAATGCTTTCAATTTTTCACCATTGAGGATGATGTTTGCTGTGGGTTTGTCATATATAGCTTTATTATGTTGAGGTATGTTCCTTCTATTCCTGCTTTCTGGAGAGTTTTTATCATAAATGGATGTTGAATTTTGTCAAAGGCTTTCTCTGCATCTATTGAGATGAGATCAGATCAGAACAGCAGCACGCCAGGCCTCCCTGTCCATTACCAACTCCCGGAGGTCACTGAGACTCACATCCATCGAGTCAATGATGCCATCCAGTCATCTCATTCTCTGTTCTCCCCTTCTCCTCTTGCCCCCAATCCCTCTCAGCATCAGAGTCTTCTCCAATGAGTCAACTCTTTGCATGAAGTGGCCAAAGTACTGGACTTTCAGCTTTAGCATCATTCCTTCCAAAGAAATCCCAGGGCTGATCTCCTTCAGAATGGACTGGTTGGATCTCCTTGCAGTCCAAGGGACTCTCAAGAGTCTTCTCCAACACCACAGTTCAAAAGCATCAATTCTTCAGCACTCAGCCTTCTTCACAGTCCAGCTCTCACATCCATACATGACCACAGGAAAAAACCATAGCCTTGACTAGGCAAACCTTTATATTGAGATAATCATATTGTTTTTATTTTTCATTTTGTTAATGTGGTGTATTACATTGATTGATTTGTGGATATTGAAGAATCCTTGCATCCCTGGGATAAAGCCCACTTGGTCATGGTGTATGATCTTTTTAATGTGTTGTTGGATTCTGATTGCTAGAATTTTGTTAAGGATTTTTGCATCTATGTTCATCAGTGATATTGGCCTGCAGCTTTCTTTTTTTGTGGCATCTTTGTCAGGTTTTGGTATTAGGGTGATGGTGGCCTCATAGAATGAGTTTGGAAATTTACCTTCCTCTGCAATTTTCTGGAAGAGTTTGAGTAGGATAGGTGTTAGCTCTTCTCTAAATTTTTGGTAGAATTCAGCTGTGAAGCTGTCTGGACCTGGGCTTTTGTTTGCTGGAAGATTTCTGATTAGAGTTTCAATTTCCATGCTTGTGATGGGTCTGTTAAGATTTTCTATTTCTTCCTGATCCAGTTTTGGAAAGTTGTACTTTTCTAAGTATTTGTCCATTTCTTCTACATTGCCCATTTTATTGCCATATAATTGCTGATAGTAGTCTCTTATGATCCTTTGTATTTCTGTGTTGTCTGTTGTGATCTCTCCATTTTCATTTCTAATTTTATGGATTTGATTTTTCTCCCTTTGTTTCTTGATGAGTCTGGCTAATGGTTTGTCAATTTTATTTATCCTTTCAAAGAACCAGCTTTTGGCTTTGTTGATTTTTGCTATGGTCTCTTTTGTTTATTTTGCATTTATTTCTGCCCTAATTTTTAAGATTTCTTTCCTTCTACTAACCCTGGGGTTCTTCATTTCTTCCTTTTCTAATTGATTTTAGGTGTAGAGTTAGATTATTTATTTGACTTGTTTCTTGAGGTATGCATGTATTGCTATGAACTTTCTCCTTAGGACTGCTTTTACAGTGTCCCACAGGTTTGGGGTTGTTGTGTTTTCATTTTCATTCATTTCTATGCAGATTTTGATTGCTTTTTTTTATTTCTTCTGTGATTTGTTGGTTATTCAGCAGCGTGTTATCCAGCCTCCATATGTTGGAATTTTTAATAGTTTTTCTCCGTAATTGAGGTCTAATCTTACTGCATTGTGGTCAGAAAAGATGCTTGGAATGATTTCAATTTTTTGGAATTTACCAAGGCTAGATTTATGGCCCAGGATGTGATCTATCCTGGAGAAGGTTTTGTGTGCGCTTGAGAAAAAGGTGAAATTCATTGTTTTGGGATGAAATGTCCTATAGATGATCCTCTACATAGAAAACCCTAAAGATTCCACCAGAAAATTACTAGAACTAATCAATGAATGTAGTAAAGTTGCAGGATATAAAATCAACACACAGAAATCCCTTGCATTCCTGCACACTAATAATGAGAAAATAGAAAGAGAAATTAAGGAAACAATTCCATTCACCATTGCAATGAAAAGAATAAAATACTTAGGAATATATCTACCTAAAGAAACTAAAGACCTATGTATAGAAAACTATAAAACACTGATGAAAGAAATCAAAGAGGACACTAATAGATGGAGAAATATACTATGTTCATGGATTGGAAGAATCAATATAGTGAAAATGAGTATTGCAATTTGTAGATTCAATGCAATCCCTATCAAGCTACCAACAGTATTCTTCACAGAGCTTGAACAAATAATTTCACAATTGATATGGAAATACAAAAAACCTCGAATAGCCACAGCTATCTTGAGAAAGAAGAATGGAACTGGAAGAATCAAACTGCCTGACTTTAGGCTCTACTACAAAGCCATAGTCATCAAGACAGTATGGTACTGGCACAAAGACAGAAATTTAGATCAATGGAACAAAATAGAAAGCCCAGAGATAAATCCACGCACATATGGACACCTTATCTTTGACAAAGGAGGCAAGAATATACAATTAATTAAAGACAATCTCTTTAATAAGTGGTGCTGGGAAAACTGGTCAAACACTTGTAAAAGA
This sequence comes from Tragelaphus eurycerus, assembly GCA_935064755.1. Taxonomy (NCBI): domain Eukaryota; kingdom Metazoa; phylum Chordata; class Mammalia; order Artiodactyla; family Bovidae; genus Tragelaphus; species Tragelaphus eurycerus. Next base: position 13,570,809 of record CAKXYN010000042.1, read on the forward strand.
ATGAAACTAGAGCACTTTCTAACACCATACACAAAAACAAACTCAAAATGGATTAAAGATCTAAACATAAGACCAGAAACTATAAAAATCTTAGAGGAGAACATAGGCAAAACACTCTCCGACATACGTCACAGCAGGATCCTCCATGACCCACCTTCCAGAATATTGGAAATAAAATAAAAAATAAACAAATAGGACCTAATTAAACTTAAAAAGCTTCTTCACAACAAAGGAAACTATAAGCAAGGTGAAAAGACAGCCTTCAGAATGGGAGAAAATAATAGCAAATGAAGCAACAGACAAACAACTAATCTCAAAAATATACAAGCAACTTCTACAGCTCAATTCCAGAAAAATAAATGACCCAATCAAAAAATGGGCCAAAGAACTAAATAGACATTTCTCCAAAGAAGACATACAGATGGCTAACAAACACATGAAAAGATGCTCAACATCACTCATTATCAGAGAAATGCAAATCAAAACCACTATGAGGTACCATTTCATGCCAGTCAGAATGGCTGTGATCCAAAAGTTTACAAGCAATAAATGCTGGAGAGGGAAACCTCTTACACTGTTGGTGGAAATGCAAACTAGTACAGCCACTATGGAGAACATTGTGGAGATTCCTTAAAGAACTGGAATTGAAAGAGACACATGTACCCCAATGTTATTCACAGCACTGTTTATAATAGCCAGGACATGGAAGCAACCTAGATGTCCATCAGCAGATGAATGGATAAGAAAGCTGTGGTACATATACACAATGGAGTATTACTGAGCCATTAAAAAGAATACATTTAAATCAGTTCTAATGGGGTGGATTAAACTGGAGCCTATTATAGAGTGAAGTAAGCCAGAAAGAAAAACACCAATACAGTATACTAACGCATATATATGGAATTTAGAAAGATGGTAACAATAACCCTGTATACGAGACAGCAAAAGAGACACTGATGTATAGAACAGTCCTTTGGACTCTGGGAGAGGGAGAGGGTGGGATGATTTGGGAAAATGGACTGAAATATGTATAATATCATATATGAAAATAGTCCCCAGTGCAAGTTCAATGCATGATACTGCATGCTTGGGGCTGGTGCACTGGGACGATCCAGAGGGATGGTATGGGGAGGGAGGAGGGAGGACGGTTCAGGATGTATACCTGTGGCAGATTCATTTTGCTATATGGCAAAACCAATACAATATTGTAAAGTTAAATAAAATAAAATTTATAAAAAATATAAAACAGAAAATAAAGGAATTTAAAATCTATTCATCAATTTTCAATGTAAGTTTTGATATTAAATAAAACTTCTGACTACTGAAATAAAGAAAACAGAATGCAGAGATCCTATCCATGTTATTGAACACAATCCAAGTTACCTGTGCATGCTAAGTTGCTTCAGTTGCATCGGACTCTTTGAGACTCCATGGATCGTAGCCTTTCTATCTCCTATGCCCATGCAATTTCGCAGAGAAGACTACTGTAGTGGGTTGCCATGTCTTCCTCCAGGGGATCTTCCAGATACAGGGGTGGAAACCACATTCTTATGTCTCCTGCACAGGCAGGTGCTAGTGCCACCTGGGAAGCCCCCCAAGTGTTAGTTGCTCAGTCCTGTCCAACTTTCTGCAACCCCATGGACTGTCCTCTGTCCATGGGATTCTCCAGGCAAGAATACTGAAGTGGGTTGACATTTCCTCCTCCAGATATTCCCGACCCAGGGATCGAACTTGTGTCTCTCACATTGCAGGGTTCTCCCACACTGTGGCAGATTCTTTATTGGCTGAGCCACCAGGGAAGCCTCCAAGTCATCTAAGAAAATATAATTCTGAAACCTGCTTATGATGTTAGTCTACATAGCCAAAAAAAAAATTTATAAAATTAAAACAGAATAAATATAGAAAATAATACTTAACATACTCAAAATTCTATAAATAACTTAAAGAGAAAAAAAATTTAAACAACTAAAAGAAAAAATTAAATGAGCCAACATAGGACTAAATGCTAATATGTTAACAAAATTGATGGAATATCAGAAATCAATGGAATAACACCAATAAATCTTTGCTCATTTGCTTTCATTATGAAACAGCTTTCCCTTATGCCTAAAAATTTTAAAACCTTATGAACTTCTACACTTTAGCCTTTCAAATTGAACACATTTTCTTACTCAGTTTAATTTAGTACCATGATTTAAGCTTCCCTAGTGGCTCAGATGGTAAAGAATCTACCTGCAATACAAGCGACTCACTTTTGATCCCTGGGTCAGGAAGATGCCCTGGAGAAGGGAATGGCTACCCACTCCAGTATTCTTGCTTGGAGAATTTCATGGACAGAGGGGTGTGGTGGGCTACAGTTCATGGGGTTGCAAAGGGTCAGACATGACTGAGAGACTAATACTTTCACTTCTACCATTATTTAGACATTTTCTAAATATTTAGAAGAAACTTTGGATATTTTAAATCATAAATAGTTTATAGACTTATTTTATTTATATTTCTCATATTTTAAAGAACAATCCCACTTACTTAAACTTTTTTTTTTTCTTAATTGGCATTTTAAGTTGTTTGTTATAGTGTGTCATCCCTATACAATTTTTCCAAGTCCTTCCGCTCCAGGAAAGAATTGAATGTTCTCTCATTGAGGTACCTGTTTAGTATAGTACAGTATTTTTATTTTTATTTTATTATTCTGAAACTGTTTAAACATTCTTTTCTAATAAATTATATGCTCTTTGAGGGCATAAACATATTTTTCTTAGGTCATCATCTGCCTAAATGACTGATACAGACTAACTTCTCAATAAATGTCTGGTTTGTGAATAAATGAATAAAATGTAAAAATACTTAACACTCCTTTAAGAGTGTCTGACTCTTTGTGACCCCATGAATCGCAGCACACCAGGCCTCTTTGTCCATCATCAACTCCCGGAGGTCACTGAGACTCACATTCATCAAGTCAGTGATGCCATCCAGCCATCTCATCCTCTGTCATCCCCTTCTTTTCTTGCCCCCAAATCCCTCCCAGCATCAGTCTTCTCCAATGAGTCAACTCTTCGCATGAGGTGGCCAAAGTACTGGAGTTTCAGCTTTAGCATCATTCCTCCAAAGAAATCCCAGGGCTGATCTCCTTCAGAATGGACTGGTTGTATTTCCTTGCAGTCCAAGGGACTCTCAAGTCAGTGAACTCCAGGAGTTGGTGATGGACAGGGAGGCCTGGCTTGCTGCGATTCATGGGGTCGCAAAGAGTTGGACATGACTCAGCGACTGATCTGATCTGAAGATTCAAATAACTATGACTAATCTCCCAATTCATATCCAGTATTCTTTGCAACATATTTAGTCAAGTTTCCATGGAAGGTAGTGTTATTTCATTGCCTCCCTGGTGGCTCAGACAGTAAAAGCGTTTGCCTACAATGTGGGAGACTGGGGTTGGATCCCTAGGTTGGGAAGATCCCCTGGAGAAGGAAATAGCAACCCACTCCAGTACTTTTGCCTTGAAAATCCCATGTATGGAGGAGCCTGGTAGGCCACAGTCCATGGGGAGGCAAAGAGTTGGACATGACTGAGCAACTTCACTTTCACTTTTCAATAAGGTAAAACATGAAGAATGTCATATAAAATGAGTAAATAAAATGTCATGACTTGCCTAAAAAAGAAGGCATTCTATCATCTTTTCATAAATTCCACTGATATAACATTGTGAAACTCAGTGCCATATATTGATTTCAAAGGAGGTGATACAGTGGTTAGCCTGTCCTCACATTGGGGTAAAACAATTAGAAAAAAAAAAAAAAAAAGGACATTCTTGGTGGTCCAGTGGTTAAAAATCCACCTTCTAATGCAGGAAACTCGGGTTTGATCTCTGGTTGGGAAAGATCCTACATGCCATTGAGCAACTAAGCCCGTGCACCCCAATGTGTAGCCCACATGCCGTAACTAAAGAGATTGTGCTCCACAGTTAAAGACTCCGAGTGACACAGTGAAGATCCTGCATGCTGCAACTTAGACCCGCAGCCAAAAATAAATAAGTGCTTCTTTTAAAAACTGTTTTTCTCCAATCCAGGTTCGATGCTTGAGGCAGGGTGCTCAAGGGGATGATGCACTGGGATGACCCTGAAGGATGGGATGGGGAGTGAGGTGAGAGGGAGGGTCAGGATGGGGAATAGATGTAAACCCATGGCTGATTCATGTGAATGTATGGCAAAAACCACCAAAATAATAATAATAATAAAATTAAAAAATGAAAAACTGATTTTCCAATTTTCTTTTGCCACTTTCATTTTTCTACTCATCCAGTTCCCTCTCCCAGCATACCCCATCATGGAGTGAAAAAATCACTTAAATGTGAACACACTAATTTATTAAAGCTATCTTCTGAGCATCTAATATCACACCCCTTCCTACAAAGTTTGGAAACAGAGAAGACTGACAAAACAAAGTCCTCACTTCGCACCATGAGACCTATAGTACTCTCACTTACATACATGGCAGTTCTATTTCTGGCCTCAGGTCTCACTGGTGTTGACTCCTAGGGGCCTTCTGCTGCTCCCTGTAAGCCTGCTGTCAAGAATAACAATGGTCTCTTTTAGAAATGGTTCTCATCATCAGTACCCTCAGGGAATCCCTGTTATATCTTGATTTTTTTCAGCTTTCTTGAATATCTGGTGTACAAGAAAGTCCAGGGCCATATACAAACAGCCACATTTGGAGAGCAACCATAGGAGATTCCCTGAGGAAAGTTCAAAATTATCTAGCTGGACAGCTTTATGGAGAAGCTGGTTTGTATCAGAAAAAAGCTCTAAGGCACTACAATGTCACCTCCTACACCTCTGCCACTTTTTTCCCTACTATGGGACAGGAAATATTTATCTAGCTCTTCCTGGCTTAAAGTAGACATAGATATTTGATGGCTGAAATGTTTGAAGAAGCGTAATCTGTTTTTCAACTGTATGACCTTGGGCTTCACTTCCCAAGTAAAAGAGAATAATATTTTACCAGATAAAATAAAATGTATAATATTATATTAGTTTCAAGTGTATAACATACCAATTTGATATTTGCACATGTTGAGAAATGACCATCATGATAAATATAGTTAAAATCTATCACTTAACAGATATTTTTCTTATGATGAGAACAACTCTCTTAGGAACTTTCAAATACATAATAAAGTGTTATTAACTATAGTCACTATGCTGTACATTATATCCACAGTACTTATTGATTTTATAACTGGAAGTTTGTACATTTTGACAACCTTCACCCAGTTTATTTACTCCTCACACCCCACCTCCATTAACCACCAATATATTCTCTGTGAGTTCAGTTTTGTTTTTTATTTTGGTTTGTTTATCTGTTTTAGATTTCATTTGTAAGTGAGGTCATATATTATTTGTTTTTCTCTGACTAAATTTATTTAGAATAATACCCTTAAGGTCTGTCCTTGTTGTCACAAAAGACAAGATTTCCTTCTCTTTTTTTATGACTGAATTACATATCTGTGAGGTGTGTGTGTGTGTGTGTGTGTGTGTGTATACTACAATTTCTCTATTCATTTCGGCTATTGTGAATAATAGTACAATGTATACTGGGGTGCATATATCTTTCTGAATTAGTGTTTTTATTTCCTTCACATAAATACTAGAAGTGAAGTTACTAGATTATAAAATATTTCTATTTAAATTTTTTTAAGAACCTCTATTTTGAACTGTGGTATTGGAGAAGACTCTTGAGAGTCCCTTGGACTGCAAGGAGATCCAACCAGTCCATTCCAAAAGAGATCAGTCCTGGGTGTTCTTTGTAGGGAATGATGCTAAAGCTGAAACTCCAGTACTTTGGTCACCTCATGTGAAGAGTTGACTCATTGGAAAAGACTCTGATACTGGGAGGGATTGGGGGCAGGAGAAAAAGGAGGATGAGATGGCATCACTGACTCAATGGATGTGAGTTTGAGTGAACTCTGGGAGTTGGTGATGGACAGGGAGGCCTGGAGTGCTGTGATTCATGGGGTTGCAAAGAGTCAGACACGACTGAGTGACTCAACTGAACTGAACTGAACTAATACTGTTTTCCTTACTGGCTGCACCAATTTACATTCTCTCAAATAGTGCAGAATGGTTTCCTTTTCTCCATATTCTCCTCAATACTTGTTATTTCTGTCTTTTTGATAACAGCCATCTTAGCAGATGTGAGGTATATCTCAATGTGATTTTGATTTGCATTTCCCTAATAATCAGTGATATTCAGCACATTCTTGTGTACCATTGGCCATATATCTGTAGTTCATCCTTTTGGTGTTTTAGATTTTTTTTTCTTTTGATATTTGTTTTTGTTTTGATATCACGTTATATGAGTTCTTTATGTATCTTGAATGTGTGTGTTTGTGTGTGCTCAGTTGCGTCTAACTCTTTTTGACCCTGTGGATTGTACTCCTCCAAGCTCCTCTGCCCATGACATTTTCCAGGCAAGAATATTGGAGCAGGCCATTTCTACTTCAGAGGATCTTCTCAACTCAGGGATCAAACTTGAATCTCTTGCATCAACCTGCACTGGCAAGTGGATTCTTTATTATTGTGCCACTCATTAAGTTGTATGAATCCTTCATGTACTTTGCATATTAATCTCTTATTTGTGATAAATTATTTGAACATATAGAGTGGATTTATTTCTAAGCTCTCTTTTCTTTTCCATTAATCTGTGTGTCTGTTTTTATGCTAATACCATGCTATTTTGTTTACTATAGCTTTGTAATAGAGTTTAAAATCAGGAAATGTGATACCTCTAGCTTTGTTCTTTCTCAAGATTGCTTTGACTTTTGGGGTCTTTTGTGCTTTGAGTCATATGGTTATTTCCACAATAATAATTCATTAATTTCTTTCATCAATATCTTATATTTTTCATTGTGCAGGTCTTTCATTTCCTTGGATAAATATATTTTTAGATATTTTATTTTTGAGGGTGCAGTTGTAAGTGAGATTGTTTTTACTAATTTCTTTCTGATAGTCTTGTTATTATGTAGAAACACAAGAGCTTTTTATATTGACTTTGTATTCTACAACTTAATTTGTTTATTAGTTCTAACAGATTTTTGGTGGAATATTTAGGATTTTCAAGAGAAATATTATAACATCTGCAAATAATGACAGTTTTACTTCTTTCTTTCCTCTTTGGATGACTATTTTTTCTTTGCCTAAGATGCTTGACCTGTGGCTCATACCCATCCCTGGCATCCTCACCCTTAGAAACCAGGCCTAACCAGGTGTTGCAGAATCAATGCCAGTTCTCACACTATAAGAAATTCATTACCCACAGCCCCTGCCAATAACACCATGGGCTCCACCCACCTCCAACCCAAAAAGGTGCAGAAGCTAATGGACTAGACAGGCTTCTTGACAGTTCCAATGGAGATTTAAGAAGCTGACTTTAAGAAGCTGAACTTAAGAAACTTGCTGCTGCTGCGAAGTTGCTTCAGTCGTGTCCGACTCTGTGCGACCCCATAGACGGAAGCCCACCAGGCTCCCCTGTCCCTGGGACTCTCCAGGCAAGAACACTGGAGTGGGTTGCCATTTCCTTCTCCATAAGAAACTTAGGGATGGTTTAACCATTCTTAAAGAGAACTTCAACAAAGTCCCAGAATTGGAGCTTGACAAAATATGATCCAAATAGCCATCTGACATCTTTGATCACATGAAAGTGTGCAAGGGGGTCAGTGATCTGGTCCAGGAGGTCAGTGTTGAGGACTTCCTGATCATTATGTCTTACTTCCAACCCATGGACACCAGAGTAGTGGAGGAGCAGGTGCAAGTGCACACACACACACACACACACACACACACACAAAAAAACACACACACCTAAAATTTATTTTTCATGTGTATGACTCAGGGAACAACACAGGAATACTATCAAAATGTGATTGAGAAGATTCTCTCCAGAAACCATCACATTGAGAAATATTCTACTCACTCCAATGCAGAGGAGGCCATGATGGATCGGCCAGAATCTCCAGATGAGCCAGAGTCTGCATGTGGCAGACAGAGCCTGATAAGGTGTTGGAGGGGTCACAGTTAACAACTCCTTGAAGCTCTAGCTGGTGGTAGACTGCAAGACCAACATGCATGTCTGCTTCCTTAACGTGGAAACCATCACCCTTTGCAATGGGGCAGCATCCCTGGGTGACCTGGAGTAGCCAATATCCCTTTGCTACAGTCATTGTAAGATCTGTTGTTGATGTGTTATTATATTCCATTCTGGTTATGGGGGGTGACTAGAAGGAGATAGATAACATGTCTTGTAATTTAGAAGATGCTGGGCTATGATAAGGCAGATTCAAATCTAACAATTAGGACTACACATTTTCCAGAGATCCTAGAATTTGAGTAGGACACAGTAACTGGATGGAACACTGGAGTGGATGAAATATTGAGGGTTATTCTCTGGGGAAAAAAAAGGCTGCTGCTGCTGCTAAGTCACTTCAGTCATGTCCGACTCTGTGCGACCCCATAGACGGAAGCTCACCAGGCTCCCCCGTCCTTGGGATTCTCCAGGCAAGAATACTGGAGTGGGTTGCCATTTCCTTCTCCAATGCATGAAAGTGAAAAGTGAAAGTGAAGTCGCTCAGTCATTCTTAGCGACCCCATGGACGGGAGCCTACCAGGATCCTCCGTCCATGGGATTTTCCAGGCAAAAGTACTGGGGTGGGGTGCCATTGCCTTCCCCGAAAAAAAAAGACATGTATATTCAAATGCATGAAAAGACATTTACAAGTGGATATTTAGGAGGAAGAAAGTGTAAACTATAGTAATGCCTACTATCTGTCCCTTTATATATTATTTTCTTCTACATTAACAGAATTTTTAGTTGAGCACTTGGCTCCCCATGGAAATACTACATTTCTCCAGTTTGCCTGAAGTTGAGTGTGGTTATGTGTCTAATTTCTGTTCCATAGCAAAGGAGCAAAAGCTATGTGTACAATTTCTAGTCAGTGCCCTTAACACAAGTAACCATGTCTTTGCATTTCTTTCTTCTGTAGTTGGAGTGGGGATAAGTTGGCAGCAATTGGAATAAGCTGTTCAGACCAGAAGATGAAAGCTAGATATTGAGGGTGACTAGCATCAAGGTAGAGCAAACCTGGGGTCCTGATGAATTCATGGAGGAAAGTCTTCAACATAGAGGATCTTTTAAAGAAAGAGAATTAAACAAGACATAAATTGTTATGAGTCAAGCTCTTGTGAACTATTGTCATATTTTTCAATTGCAAAACCCACATCTTAACTAATACTATCAGATTTTGAAAATTAAATTGGTTTACTGGATGGCAAGTACATTTGCAATATCTGTGATAAAGAAGAAAATGCCTTCAAATATATGGTGGTCAAGAATAAAAATTGTTCACAAAGAAAATACAATCAATCTTGTTTCAAAACCTGATCTTGGGGTATATTCTCCAATTTCTTTTGTCCAAAGAATGATTAAAAAAATTTTATAGTTAGCAAAAATATTGTTTGTATAAAAAAGGAACTAAAAAACATTCTCAGTTACAAAAGGACTAGAAAACATTTTACTCATGTTACTCCACCAATAGTATTTTTTTATTAAAAATATACTAACTGTTATGTGAACATGATTTGTGTCACCTTCAGAATTCATGTATTGAAGTCCTAAATGCAGTGCTTCCGAATGTGACCTCATTTGGCAATGTGACCATTACTGATGTAGTTAATTAAGATGAGGTCATACTGGAGTGATGCAGGCCCTAGTCCAATATGACTGGTGTCTTTATAAAAAGGGGAATTTGGATACACAAACATATACACACTCATGGGAAGAATATCATGTGAAGATGAGGGCAGAGATTGGAGTAATGCAGCAGGAACCCAGTAACACTAGATTGCCAGGTGAGAGAGAAACATACAACATATCCTTCATCAATCTCAAAAGGAACCAACCCTGTCAACATCTTGATCTCAAACTCCTAGCCTCCAGAAATGTAAGGCAATATATTTCTGTTGTTTAAAATACCCAGTATGTGTTACTTTGCTCTAGGATTCCTGAGAAACTAATACATTTACTCAATTCAGATACCAAGAAACGTAAGGAGCTCATAAGGGAAATCTGTCATATAAAAGAACTAACTATGAATACTAAAACCAGTTAAACGTGGAAATAATCTCTAAATGATTATTGTGAATATGGTTACAAAGCAGTGCAAATATCAAAATGTTATCTTGAAAGAAACATAAGACAAAATATGCACGTATGGATGTGAATGATAGATCAATCACCTTTATCAACTCCAATTTCCTTTGAAATTGCTTGCTCCTAACTCAAAAATATTTCTCTGTAAGTAGGTAAGCATAGACATGTAAATATTTATTTCATAAAACATGAATATATCAGTATACAAAACTGTAACAGCTTTAACAACATTTACTTGGTAATAAAGCTTATGGTCACTGGAAATGAACTTAGAGTCAAAAAAATTGAGAAATTAATAAGTTGGGCATGTGACCTTTATGATTTTTGACTCTATATCAGAACCCTAAATGTAAAGACTTAAAATTTAAATATTGGTCTTTGAAATTATTTTTAAAAGGTAATGTATAACTGGGGTTTCCCAGGTGACTCTAGTGGTAAAGAATCCACCTGCCAATGCAGGAGACACTGCTTCAATCCTTGGGTTGGAAAAATCCTCTGGAGGAGGTAATGGCAACCCATTCCAGTATTCTCGCCTGGGAAATTCTATGGACAGAGGAGCCTGGAGGGTTACAAAGAGTAACCCGCAAAGAGTCAGACATGACTGAACACACACACACAATGTATAACTGAATGTATAAGCATTTTATTCATACTTGATTTACACAGAAGATTTAACATTTATTCAATGAAGCTTTGCATATAATAATAGTATGCTTGATGCTTTAAAAAAATCTTACTAAATACCACTTAAATAGAAAAAAAATCCATTGGAATTTAGTTCCAATATTTAGCTCACTCCACACTATGGTTCTCACTGCCTAAAACAGGCTTCATTTGAACTGAAAAAGATCTTTTATAAACTTTATATAAATATTTTATATATGTATTTATAACTAAAAAAATAAAGCAGAGTTAAATTATTTCCTCTCACCTTTTTCATGGAGGAATTTTTTTTTTTTTTTTTTTTTTGGCCGGTTTTTGCTTCAATTCTGAGTTTCATTTCTTTGATATTTTTTTCAAATGTAAGTAGATTCTTCTGGCAATCCCTAGTGACAGAGTAACTTATTTCTGCAGTAGCAATATTTTGTTATTCTACTAAGCTCATTCAGTAACATGAAACTGTTCAACAGAGTCTGCTCTAAATATAAGTACCACATAACTTTCAACTTTTTACAAGCCTAAAACTTTCAGAATTTTTTTTCCTCTCGTGGCCACTCAGGAATTCTCAAAACCCAAAACTTAGAATCATTTTATACTTTAAACAAAAAGCTTGGCAGGGTTTTCATAATGTTGGTAAGACAAAAATTTAAAATATAGTCTTGCAAGTTTTGCTCAAGATCAGATGACAACAAAAAATGATTTTAAAAAAAGCACAGTTTTAGATAACGATTCAGCATTGTCACTTTCAAAAGGGTTATATAACTTCAGTCAGTAAAAGACTTACTCTTCTCATGTGAATGCTAATTTTCTAAAAATTTGTTACCATGCAAGGAAAAATTTATTTGGGAACTATGGTGAAATAACTAAGTCATACTTTTGTCCTTATGTTGATTATTTTTATTTAATGAATATAATGAGAAGTCATATTTTAGGGATTATTAAATTGTAAGTGTGAGAGCTGAGAAGTTACTGTCTGTATGAGGGGAGAGAGTTTATTTTTATAGAAAAGCTTTTTTAAGTTGTTTTTTTTTTTTTTCTTTCTTGAAAAATACCTTTATTTTTTATTAACACAATAAGAAAAACTGAATTTTCCAGGAAGAGCATCATTTCATTATGTATTTCATTACTCTGTTCCAGGAGGTACTTTTTGAAATGCAACATTATTACCCTAAGTTTTAATTATTCTGTAAATGTGTTTGATATTGACTGGGTCAGTGATAAGGGTTAATATCCCCATTTTGCTGAAAGAAAACTGAGAGACAGGATATTCATACTCTGGATAATTAGAATAATTTTTTTTAATTATTTGCATCACCACACCTTCAATCACTTTGTATCATTCTTTTTTATTTTATAGTTGATTTATAAATACTTTAATTCCATTTATGCATTAAAGGCAAGACTTACAATTCCCAGAATGAAGAACTTTTTAGATCCATTCAAAACCTTTAGAATAAATAGCTATTTGATTTTAGATAAAAGAGTAAAAAGAATTATCTAATTTAAAATTCATATGTTTATTCTTTTGTGTCTCTAAAAGTGGTCAAAGCTGTTACTCACATATGAATTGTCACAGCAGTTTATTTTGAATGTATATATTTACATTAAAAACAACAGAGAAATATGCATATTATACAGAAATAAAAAATAGCTATTAATGAGTAGAAGGAAGAAAATCAATATGCATGAACATGATTTTTTGCCCTATAGTCTGATGGGACATAACCATTCATTTCAGTTCAGCCGTTCAGTCGTGTCTGACTCTTTGTGACCCCATGAATTGCAGCATGACAGGCCTCCCTGTGGAGAAGGCAATGGCAACCCACTCCAGTACCCTTGCCTGGAAAATCCCATGGACGGAGGAGCCTGGTAGGCTGCAATGCATGGGGTCACGACTGAGCGACTTCACTTTCACTTTTCACTTTCATGCAGTGGAGAAGGAAATGGCAACCCACTTCAGTATTCTTGCCTGGAGAATTCCACGGATGGGGGAGCCTGGTGGGCTGCCGTCTATGGAGTCGCACAGAGTCGGACACGACTGAAGAGACTTAGCAGCAGCAGCAGTAGGCCTCCCTGTCCATCACCAACTCCCGGAGTTCACTCAAACTCAGGTCCATTGAGTCAGTGATGCCATCCAGCCATCTCATCCTCTGTTGTCCCCTTCTCCTCCTGCCCCTAATCCCTCCCAGCATCAGAGTCTTCTCCAATGAGTCAACTCTTTGCATGAGGTGGCCAAAATACTGGAGTTTCAGCTTTAGCATCATTCCTTCCAAAGAAATCCCAGGGCTGATCTTCAGAATGGACTGGTTGGATCTCCTTGCAGTCCAAGGGACTCTCAAGAGTCTTCTCCAACACCACAGTTCAAAAGCATCAATTCTTCAGACCTCAGCTTTCTTCACAGTCCAGCTCTCACATCCATACATGACCACTGGAAAAACCATGGCCTTGACTAGACGGACCTTTGTTGGCAAAGTAATGTCTCTGCTTTTGAACATGTTATCTAGGTTGGTCATAACTTTCCTTTCAAGGAGTAAGTGTATTTTAATTTCATGGCTACAGTCACCATCTGCAGTGATTTTGAAGCCCAAGAAAATAGTCTGACACTGTTTCCACTCTTTCCCCATCTATTTTCCATGAAGTGATGGGACTGGATGCCATGATCTTAGTTTAGCAATAATTTAATGTATAAGTTTTCATCCTTTTATTTTCTATAAGCACAAAAACAAAAAATTTAAAATTTTCTGAGTTCATTGTACTTATACAAACTAGAGGTAATTTTACATGTTCATGACTAATAACCTTATCTAAAAGATTAAAATTCAATTGATATGTACTGTCCCTTTTAATATTATTTCTAATATTAAAATAAATATATATTCATGTGTAAATTGACAGGTACATAATTTCTATATATTTCATTTTCTAGATCCTTTGGCATGCCCATGTAAATACATAGGTGTGGATGAACTAAAGATAATGGAATTTAAGAAAATTCACCAAACATTTTTAAGAGGAATTTTCTGTCATACAGTTTCACATCCTCAATAATTATTTCCTTACATTGTTTTATAATCTTGAACATTTTGTGAGAGAAGACTGCTATTAAGAATTCATCTGTTCTTAATTTACCCCTTACCTAAAGCCATAGCACAATGTTCTACTTGTAATATCAAGGCAGTTGTGATGTGAAAAAGGACTGATATTAATTACAGAAAATTGTCATCAAATGGAAAAGAAAAATGAAGAGTCTTATGGAGGCTTAATCCTGATTACAACTTCAAATTGCTCTCTCCATTAACACAATTGACACTTGCAACTAGCAAATTTTATAGAGGAACAAGTAAGCAGACATTTTCTATGGAAGAACTTTTCTCATTTTCTATGGTTTTTTAAAAAAAATTCTGTCAATTTAGCAATTGTTAACTTTTACTGTCTTGTGCATGACTTCATTTCAAAAGTATTAAGAAAAAAACCTACCTAATTATTGACATTTAAAATTTTTTAATATGCACATGTCCAGTGGTTGTAAAACAGCAGCTACACAAACCCACTGACACAAATATTTTAAATATAAGTTTAAACATGAAAAAAGTGGTATTAGCCAATGTAAATAGTCACTAGATATACACATTTTAACCATGTGAATTGGATTAACTTCAAAGGATCAGAATGACGTTTGGTAAATAATCCCTTCCAGTACATTATTGAACTGGAGCCTTCGTATTTGGGGAAGAGATAATTCACCCCATTTTGGTGAGCAATTTTCTCACTATAGAGTCAAATTACTGTACAATCAGATCTAGTACCTTATATTCATGGAACACCTGGTTTGAGAAATTAAAGGTACTTCAAAACATTTTTTCAGCTACCTTCACAGCACCATCTGCCATATTAGCCACTAGTCCATTCCATCATCTATTCAGCAATTCCCTAAGTTTATACTAACTTACCTCCCTGGGCAAACTAGGATATGAGTTTTCACAAACTAAATAGTGGAAGGCAATCCTTGTGCAGTGTCATTTGGTATCAGCACATCTATTTATCCTTATATTTTGAGCTCTCTGCAGACAACAGATAAGAAAATACAACCATAATATTAATGCTGAGGACAATGAAACTTCTAAAAGTTTTCTTTTCACTGACATAAAAGTGAAAAAGTGGGATAACTTAACAATAGCTTATTTTTGGTTTCTAATAGCATCACGTAGTTAACTTTTCATATTAAATATTGAATTTCACCTTAAAACCTTTGAGATTCAATCTCCACTCAATAGCTTCAAGGTGTTCACCTATAATTTCAATGTCACCATTTCCAGCTGAGAATATGATCAAGCATGAATCAAGGAGAAAGCTTAAGTTAGAGAAAACTACATTCAAGTACTAGTCTTTTTGGAATTCTTCTTCTAGATCAACAGTTTTCCACAGTTGCTGGAGTGTTAATGCCATTTTACACATGTGACTTTTTTGGGGTGGAGGGAGCTTTTGTGCCTTCTATTGAGATATAATCTGCATATCACGAATTGACCTATATTGAATATACGGTTCACTGAATATTAGTATACTTACATAATTGTACAACTATACTACAATCTAGTTTTAAAACATACCCATTATCCTAAAAGGGAACTCTGTACTCGTTTATAGCCACATCAGTCAGACTTTATTTTTGGGGGCTCCAAAATCACTGTAGATGGTGACTGCAGCCATGAAATTAAAAGACGCTTACTCCTTGGAAGGAAAGTTGTAACCAACCTAGATAGCATATTGAAAAGCAGAGACATTACTTTGTCAACAAAGGTCCGTCCAGTCAAGGCTATGGTCTTTCCTGTGGTCATGTATAGATGTGAGAGTTGGACTGTGAAGAAAGCTGAGTGCCAAGGAATTGATGCTTTTGAACTGCGGTGTTGGAGAAGACTCTTGAGAGTCCCTTGGACTGCAAGGAGATCCAACCAGTCCATTCCGAAGGAGATCAGCCCTGGGATTTCTTTGGAGGGAATGATGCTAAAGCTGAAACTCCAGTACTTTGGCCACCTCATGCAAAGAGTTGACTCACTGGAAAAGACTCTGATGCTGGGAGGCATTGGGGGCAGGAGGAGAAGGGGACGACAGAGGATGAGATGGCTGGATGGCATCACCGACTCGATGGAAGTGAGTTTGAGTGAACTCCGGGAGTTGGTGATGGACAGGGAGGCCTGGCGTGCTTCGATTCATGGGGTCACAAGGAGTCGGACACAACACAGACTGAACTGAACTTAAATGAACTGATAGCCACATCTTATTCCTACACTTAGCACTCAGAAAACAATAATCTATTCAGTCTCTGTAGATTTGCCTTTTCTGGACATTTCACATAAACGGAATTATATAAGATGTATCCTTTCATGGCGAGATTCTTTCAATCAGAGTATTGTTTATCAGGTTCATGCCTGTTGAAACGTGTATTAATCATGTATTCTTTTTTATTTGTGCTTGTGTTTTTTGACATGATTTTAAGTGCTTTGTTTCCAGTGAAAAATGTTGTGTAAAGATATATGTAATCTTTTTTAATTTCTTGGAGTATTTTTTGATAGAACTGTTGGCTAATACAGACAAAACATGTGTCTCATAACTTTAAATGAAACACATTTTATTATTATTAGAAATATTATTAGGACAAAGAAGTAAAAACTTAAATCAAGAAAAAGAATGTTATAAAGCATTCAGAGGGTTTGCATGCTTGTAAATGCATTCATGTTATAAAGAAACAGAGGATAGTGGTTAATTGCTTTAATTTCATTTAAAATAATTTTTTTAATATCTTCTAAGATTAATTGTATCTTCTAGTTATTGATTGTGTCATTTATGGGCTGGTTGCTACTTATACCTTTAGTAGAAAAGTCTAACCCATTCCTTTTTATTTAAAAGTTGAATGTCTTTAGCTCCTCGTATAAAATAATTATGTGATATGAAAGAATATATAATTTTACCAGGACAAATATTTGAAGTATGAACAGATCTGGTACAACTTTGAAGATATCAAAAGTGATGTAATTATTTTATAAATATATAAATATTTTAGATTGAAAAAATAAATGAATAATTTACTTAGAGGTGTTATGATAACTAAACAAAATTGGTATTTTAGCTCCTGGAAGGAATTACGAGGACAGTGAGTAAATTCCCTGTATTAGTTCAAAATCTTTATAGGCATACTCTACATAAGGCATAAAAACATTATAAATAAAACATTTAATTGTACTAATTGAACTTGAAAAGGATCTGTGAAAAGGGGGTGAAATAGAAGGGTGAAACTGTAAGATTTTAACATATTCATGAAAAGGTGATAGTGTTTATCATACAAATATAAAAATGAATATGAAAATGAAGACTTTATCGGAAAATGGGTATAATTCTTGGAAAAATGTGTACTTCAAGATTGTTATGGTGTAAATATGCATGTTGAACTTGTTAAGTAAAGTAAGCAGAAATGAGCATTAAAAGTATCAGATTACATGTTTTAAAAAAATGATATCAAAGATTAGCACAAATTTAGGAGAGGATCCATCATTTTTTTAAGATTCAGGTAACAACTTCTAATATAAATCCTCTTTATAATAAATAGGTTAAGTTTATTTGAATGCAACAATTCAGAGGTAGAGACTACAATCAACAGACACTAAATCAGTGAAAAATTAATCAGAGCAAAATTTGTTGAATATCACTAAAAACTTTATGTCTTTGAGGATATGAAGAACAAAAGTTTGGAAAGAACAGATCATCCTGAGACTGTTTTTTTCAAAACTTGAATTATTCATTATTCATTTATTTATTAATTCAATGCATCTACTCATTATCTGCTATGCAATTTAAGTATTCTCCAAGGCATTGAATATACAAAGGAGAATATGTAGAAAATAAGGGAGCACAAAGTTTTTTGTAGTATCAGGTTTAGCTGGAGGTTATTTTGCAAAATCATTTTTATTTCTTCCCAAATTTACTTCCTTGTAACATTTGACTCTTTTCAATAATGCATAAATTAAATATAGTGTACAGAAAGACTGCTACTAAAATAATTTTATGCTCACAAATATATATTAAATAATATATAAATTTGTTTTTTCTTTGTATTGCAGGTATTCTCTTCATACACACAAATGTTCTCTGAACATGATTTAAAAAATAGTTGGTATACTCTATTATTGCTATTGAATCTAGTTTATGTCCATCAGTGACTCAATACCTTTCATAGGGAATGAAATAATGAAATTTTAGGTTATACCATCATGGATATTAAATAGCGTACTGACTATAAACTAAACACAACCAGAGACTTTCTATCAGTGAGTAGCTGAGGTATTTTGAAAAAATAGTTAATTTGAACCCTAAATGTAGGTAATTTATTTAAGAAGTTCCATCCCAGGAGCTTTTTAATATGTCAACATTGAGAGGAATTCGGAAAAAAAATATCTACAAAGATACAAAAAGGAGAGGGAAGAGAGTTAGATTCAATATCCAAAGTAATGAACTTGACTATTCAGGAAGGGAAAAGAGATAATAGAGAAGAAAGTGGAACATTAGTGCCTACTCTGTGGGACACAGAAGACAAAGTTTGAAGGGATAGAAATAGATTCACTAAAGAAGATTCATTAAAGTTCAAGTATGTAATGAACTATTTTCAATATCATCTTATTTAAAATGGTTAATATTCTTCAGAATAAGAGTGATGTGATCACATTTGAATTTGAGTTTTTAAATAAGCACCTTCTGGGACTTCCCAGGTGGTGGTACAGTAGCTAAGATTCTGTAGCTCCCAATGCAAGGTGCTGGGTTCAATCAAAGATCTCTTCAGATCAAATCAGATCAGATCAGTCGCTCAGTCATGTCCGACTCTCTGCGACCCCATGAATCGAAGCACGCCAGGCCTCCCTGTCCATCACCAACTCCCAGAGGTCACTCAGACTCACACCCATCAAGTCAGTGATGCCATCCAGCCATCTCATCCTCTGTCGTCCCCTTCTCCTCCTGCCCTCAATCCCCCCAGCATCACAGTCTTCTCCAATGAGTCAACTCTTCGCATGAGGTGGCCAAAATACTGGAGTTTCAGCTTTAGAATCATTCCTTCCAAAGAAATCCCAGGGCTGATCTCCTTCACAATGGACTGGTTGGATCTCCTTGCAGTCCAAGGGACTCAAGAGTCTTCTCCAACACCACAGTTCAAAAGCATCAATTCTTCGGCACTCAGCCTTCTTCACAGTCCAGCTCTCACATCCATACATGACCACAGGAAAGACCATAGCCTTGACTAGGCAAACCTTTGTTGGTAAAGTAATGTCTCTGCTTTTGAATATGCTATCTAGGTTGGTCATAACTTTCCTTCCAAGGAGTAAGCGTCTTTTAATTTCATGGTTGCAGTCACCATCTGCAGGGATTTTGGAGCCCAGAAAAAGAAAGTCTGACACTGTTTCCACTGTTTCTCCATCTATTTCCCATGTAGTGATGGGACCAGATGCCATGATCTTTGTTTTCTGAATGTTGAGCTTTAAGCCAACTTTCTCACTCTCCACTTTCACTTTCATCAAGAGGCTTTTGAGTTCCTCTTCACTTTCTGCCATAAGGGTGGTGTCATCTGCATATCTGAGGTTATTGATATTTCTCCCAGCAATCTTGATTCCAACTTGTGTTTCTTCCAGTCCAGCATTTCTCATGATGTACTCTGCATATAAGTTAAATAAACATGGTGACAATATGCAGCCTTGATTTACTCCTTTTCCTATTTGGAACCAGTCTGTTGTTCCATGACCAGTTCTAACTGTTGCTTCCTGACTTGCATACAGATTTCTCAAGAGGCAGATCAGGTGGTCTGGTATTCCCATCTCTTTCAGAATTTTCCACAGTTTCTTGTGATCTACACAGTCTTTGGCATAGTCAATAAAACAGAAATAGATGTTTTTCTGGAACTCTCTTGCTTTTTCCATGATCCAGAGGATGTTGGCAATTTGATCTCTTATCCCACAATTAATACCTGGCACAGTCAACTAAATTAAATAAATAAATGTTTTGTTTTGTTTTTTAAAAGCACTTTCTTAAATGTAAAGAAGAAAAATCCAAGGGGTGTAATACTGAGAATGAGGAAACATTAAGAGACTTGTAAAATAAAGTGAAACATTAAAAAACAAAATTAGATGATAACTTTAGTAAAAATACTGTTCCATTTGCCATTCATTTTGAGTTACCTGGATAAAAATACTTATGTGAATAAGGTAAAAATATACCTATTGCCTATCACTGTGACATGGTATCTTCTGTATGGAAAAAATGATTTAAGCTGTTAGATTTTGTTTACTCTTAGCAGAATTTTCATGAGCTTTAAAAGGTTAATATGTACTGAAAATTTCTAAGAGGGAGATACAAAGTAACATTTTCCAAATTTACTTGAAAATGTAACATCCAGTGCAACATCTCCCTCCTCCAAGCATCTTGAGCTTTTATTGCCTGTAGTATAATTTAGAAAATATGAAATGTTCTAAAGAGTAAATGATAGGCATTATTAGATGGATGCCACCATCATCAGTTCAGTTCAGTTCGATTGCTCAGTCCTCTCAAATTCTTTGTGACCCCATGGACTGTAGCACTCCAGGCCTCCCTGTCCATTACCAACTCCTGGAGCTTACTCAAAATCATGTCCATCGACTTGGTGATGCCAGCCAACCATTTTATCCTCTGTTGTCCCCTTCTCCTTCTGCCTTCAATCTTTCCCAGTATCAAGGTCTTTTCCAATGAATCAGTTCTTTGCATTAGGTGACCAAAATATTGGAGTTTCAGCTTCAGCATCAGTCTTTCCTATGAATATTCACGACCGATTTCCTTTAGGATTAACAGGTTTGATCTCCTTGCTGAACAAGGGACTCTCAAGAGTCTTCTTCAACATCACAATTAAAAAACATCACTTCTTCATCACTCAGCTTTCCTTATGGTCCAACTCTCACATCCACACATGACTACTGGAAAAATCATAGTTTTGACTATATGGACCTTTGTTGATAAAGTAATGTCTCTACTTTTTAATATGCTGTCTAGGTTTGTCATACCTTTTCTTCCAAGGAGCAGGCCACTACCATAATAGAAGTAAGTATGTGTAAAAACTCACTGAATCTTTCAGTATTAACTATTTCAAGAGCTAATTTACAAATTTACTTTTAATATGATCTAGGGTATTTTCTAAGTGTTATTATGGGTTAAAATATAACCAGAGTTTCAACTGAAGAACTGGGATGCTTCACAATTCCAATCAAGGAGAGAAAACTGTAAAATGCAACTAATTTGTAATGTACACAGGCAATATTATCATAATGGAATTCTGACCTGAGCAGACTAGTAAAACAACAATTTCTCATGAGACTAAAGCATAATCATAAGCAAAGGGAACAATAATCTGAATGACTGGACAATTGATTAAATGGTTATAATATTCATGCCAAGATACAAGGCAAGATTTCCCCTCTCTCACCACTTCATGTTGATAATTTACTGGAAGTTCTAGTTAACGTAATAAGACAAGACAATACAGGAAAAGTGTTCAGACTGAGAATAAAAAATAATAAATCTGGTTTTGGTCATGGATTACATGATCATTTATATAGAAAATCTGAAAGAACTTACAACAAATCCTTCTAGAACTAATAAGTGATTATAGAAGGATTGGAAAATACAAGGTTAAAATACAAGTTATACAAGTCAGTCAGTTTTCTATAAATGAACAACAAACAAGTGAAATGTGAAACAGCACAATATCTTTTATATTAGAACCCAGAAAACAAAATAGTTAGGTGTGAATCTAACAAAATATGAGCAAGATCTATTTGAGGAAAACTAAAAAAAAAAAAAAATTCACTAGAAAAATCAAAGAACTAAATAAATGAGATATAGTCTATGTTCTTAGATTGGAAGATATCAATATTGTCAAGATGTCAGTTTTTCCCAACTTGATCTACAGATTAAGTTCACTCTCAATAAAAACTCCAGTTATTTTGAGATATTAACAAATGGATTCTAACGTTTATATGGAGAGACAAAAGAACCAGAATAGTCAATACAATATTGAAAGAAGAAAAAAAAAGATGAAGGACTGACACTATCCAACTTTAAGGCTTTCAATAAAGCTATGGTAATCAAGAAGTGGGCCGGGTGTGACAAACCACGCACAAGCATGGCGGAGAGAAGCAACCCCAGGTCCAAGGAGCGGCGACTGCGCGGGCGCAGGAGGGCAGAGAGGAGCTACTCCACGTTCAAGGTCAGGAGGGGCAGGCCATGAGGAGATATCCCTCATCCAAGAAAACGAGAAGCAGCTGCGCTTTGCTGGAGCAGCCATGAAGAGATGCCCCATGTCCAAGGTAAGAGAACCCCAAGTAAGACAGTAGGAGTTGTTAGAGGGCATCAGAGGGCAGACACACTGAAACCATAATCACAGAAAACTAGTCAATCTAATCACACTAGGACCATAGCCTTTTCTAACTCAATGAAACTAAGCCATGCCATGGGGGGCCGCACAAGATGGGTGGGTCATGGCAGAGAGGTCTGACAGAATGTGGTCCACTGGAGAAGGGAATGGAAAACCACTTCAGATTTCTTGCCTTGAGAACCCCATGAACAGCATGAAAGGCAAAATGATAGGATACTGAAAGAGGAACTCCCCGGGTTGGTAAGTGCCCAATATGCTACTGGAGATCAGTGGAGAAGAATGAAGGGATGGAGCCAAAGCAAAAACAATACCCAGTTGTGGATGTGACTGGTGATAGAAGCAAGGTCTGATGCTTTAAAGAGAAATATTGCACAGGAACCTGAAATGTTAGGTCCATGAATCAAGGCAAATTGGAAGTGGTCAAAGAGGAGATGGCAAGAGTGGATGTCAATATTCTAGGAATCAGCGAACTAAGATGGACTGGAATTGGTGAATTGAACTCAGATGACCTTTATATCTACTACTATGGGCAGGAATCCCTCAGAAGAAATGGAATAGCCACCATGGTCAACAAAAGTGTCCCAAATGCAGTACTTTTTGATGTAATCTCAAAAAGGACAAAATGATCTCTGTTTCCAAGGCAAACCATTCGATATCACAGTAATCCAAGCCTATGCCCCAACCAGTAACACTGAAGAAGCTGAAGTTGAACAGTTCTATGAAGACCTACAAGATCTTTTAGAACTAATACCCAAAAAAGATGTCCTTTTCATTATAGGGGACTGGAATGCAAAAGTAGGAGTCAAGAAACACCGAGGGTAACAGGCAAATTTGGCCTTGGAGTACAGAATGAAGCAGGGCAAAGGCAAATAGAGTTTTGCAAAGAGAACACACTGGTCATAGCAAACACCCTCTTCCAACAACACAAGAGAAGACTCTACACAAGGACATCACCAGATGGTCAATATCAAAATCAGACTGATTATATCCTTTGCAGCCAAAGATGGAGAAGCTCTATACAGTCAGCACAAACAAGACCGGGAGCTGACTGTGGCTCAGATCATGGACTCCTTATTGCCAAATTCCGACTTAAATTGAAGAAAGTAGGGAAAACCACTAGACCATTCAGGTATGATCTAAATCAAATCCCTTATGAATATACAGTGGAAGTGAGAAATAGATTTAAGTGACTAGATCTGATAGATACAGTGCCTGATGACCTATGGACGGAGGTTTGTGACACTGTACAGGAGACAGGGATCAAGACCATCCCAATAGAAAAGAAATGCAAAAAAGCAAAATGGCTGTCTGAGAAGGCCTTACAAATAGCTGTGAAAAAGAACAGAAGCAAAAAAGCAAAGGAGAAAAGGAAAGATATAAGCATCTGAATGCAGAGTTCCAAAGAATAGCAAGGAGAGATAAGAAAGCCTTCCTCAGTGATCAGTGCAAAGAAATAGAAGAAAACAACAGAATGGGAAAGACTAGAGATCTCTTCAAGAAAAGTAGAGATACCAAGGGGACATTTCATGCAAAGATGGGCTCAATAAAGGACAGAAATGGTATGGACCTAACAGAAGCAGAAGATATTAAGAAGAGGTGGCAAGAATACACAGAAGAACTGTACAAAAAAGATCTTCACGACCCAGATAATCACGATGGTGTGATCACTCACCTAGAGCCAGACATCCTAGAATGTGAAGTCAAGTGGGTCTTAGAAAGCATCATTACAAACAAAGCTAGTGGAGGTGATGGAATTCCAGTTGAGCTCTTTCAAATCCTGAAAGATGATGCTGTGAAAGTGTTGTGCTCAATATGCCAGCAAATTTGGAAAACTCAGCAGTGGCCACAAGACTGGAAAAGGTCAGTTTTCATCCCAATCCCAAAGAAAGGCAATGCCAAAGAATGCTCAAACTACCACACAATTGCACTCATCTCACACGCTAGTAAAGTAATGCTCAAAATTCTCCAAGCCAGGCTTCAGCAACACATGAACTGTGAACTTCCTGATGTTCAAGCTGGTTTTAGAAAAGGCAGAGGAACCAGAGATCAAATTGCCAACATTGGCTGGATCATCGAAAAAGCAAGAGAGTTCCAGAAAAACATCTATTTCCGCTTTATTGACTATGCCAAAGCCTTTGACTGTGTGGATCACAATCAACTATGGAAAATTCTGAAAGAGATGGGAATAACAGACCACCTGACCTACCTCTTGGGAAACCTATATGCAGGTCAGGAAGCAACAGTTAGAACTGGACATGGAACAACAGACTGGTCCCAAAGAGGAAAAGTGGTACATCAAGGCTATATATTGTCACCTAGCTTATTTAACTTACATGCAGAGTATATCATGAGAAACACTGGGCTGGAGGAAGCACAAGCTGGAATCAGTATTGCCAAGAGAAATATCAATAACCTCAGATATGCAGATGACACCACCCTCATGGCAGAAAGTGAAGAGGAACTAAAAAGCCTCTTGATGAAAGTGAAAGAGGAGAGTGAAAAAGTTGGCTTAAAGCTCAACATTCAGAAGTCTAAGATGATGGCATCAGGTCCCATCGCTTCATGGGAAATAGATGGGGAAACAGTGGAAACAGTGTCAGACTTTATTTTGGGGGGCTCCAAAATCACTGCAGATGGTGATTGCAGCCATGAAATAAAAGACGCTTACTCCTTGGAAGACGCTTACTCCTTGAAAGGAAAGTTATGACCAACCTAGATAGCATATGGAAAAACGAAGATATTACTTTGTCAACAAAGATCCGGCTATGGTTTATCCAGTGGTCATGTATGGATGTGAGATTTGGACTATGAAGAAAGTTGAGCGCTGAAGAATTGATGCTTTTGAACTGTGGTGTTGGAGAAGATTCTTGAGAGTCCCTTTGACTGCAAAGAGATCCAACCAGTCCATTCTAAAGGAGATCAGTCCTGGGTGTTCTTTTGAAGGAATGATGCTAAAGCTGAAACTCCAATACTTTGGCTACCTCATGCGAAGAGTTGACTCATTGGAAAAGACTCTGATGCTGGGAGGGATTGGGAGCAGGAGGAGAAGAGAACGAAGGATGAAGTGGCTGGATAGCATCACTGACTCAATGGACCTGAGTTTGAGTGAACTCCGGGAGTTTGTGATGGACAGGGAGGCCTGCTTGCTGCAATTCATGGGATGGTAAAGACTTGGACACGACTGAGCGACTGAACTGAACTGAACCAAAACAGTGTGGTACTGGTGAAATAAAAGGCAAATAGATCAGTGAAATAGATAAGAGGGCCGAAAAAGACCCCCATAAATACACAAGCCTAGTCTTTAAAAAGGAGCAAAGGTAATACTGCTGCTGCTACTGCTGCTAAGTCGCTTCAGTCGTGTCCAACTCTGTGTGACCCCAGAGACGGAAGCCCACCAGGCTTGCCCGTCCTTGGGATTCACCAGGCAAGAACACTGGAGTGGGTTGCCATTTCCTTCTCCAATGCATGAAAGTGAAAAGTAAAAGGGAAGTCGCTCAGTCATGTCTGACTCTTAGCGACCCCATGGACTGCAGCCTACCAGGCTCCTCCATCCATGGGATTTTCAATGGAGCAAAAATAGTCTGTTCATCAAATAATGCTTGCACAACTGAACATGTACATTTAAATAATGACTCTTTACACATATCTTAAACATTTCACAAAAAGTAAGTCAAAGTAGATTTAAAAAAAAAAAACTAAATGTAAAATGCAAACTTAAAAAACTCTTAGAGGATAACATAGGACAGAATCTAGATATCTATCCCTGAGAAAGTTTGTATCTTTTTTGATACAACATTAAATGCATGATCCATGAAAGTATTAATAGATAAGTTGGACTTCATTGAAATGAAACGTATTTTCTGTGAAAGACATCTCAAGAGAATGAGAAAATATTTACAAATGACGCTTCAGATTTAAAAATAAACAAAAAACTTCATCCAAAATATATAAAGAACTCAAAACTTAGTAAGTTAAAAAAAGAAAAAAAAAAAAAAACATTAGGAAATGGGACAAAGACCTTAACAAACACCTCACCAAAGATATACAGATAG
The DNA here is from genome assembly GCA_935064755.1 of Tragelaphus eurycerus. Lineage (NCBI taxonomy): Eukaryota > Metazoa > Chordata > Mammalia > Artiodactyla > Bovidae > Tragelaphus > Tragelaphus eurycerus. The sequence goes on from CAKXYN010000042.1 coordinate 13,597,158, forward strand.
TGAATTATCTTGTGAAAAGATGCTCCACATCATGCCATCAGAGAAACGCATTTTAAAACAGCAATGAGGTACCAGTACACACACATAAGAAAAGCCAAAATCTGGAATATACAACATTAAGTGTTGATGAAGATGTGGAACAACCAGAATTCTCATTCATTGCTGGTAGGAATGCAATGCCACAGTCACTTTGGAAGTGTTTTCTTGCAAAACTAAACATACTCTTATCATAAGATACAGAAATGCTGCATCCTGCACAAAGAATTGCCCAAGCTTAGAACCAACCAAGGTATATCATTGTGCCACCTGGGAAGCCCAGAATGACAGATATGTATCATTGTACATTTTTCCAAGCTTATCAAATTTACATCAACAAGACTGGCCTCTAATGTAAATAGTTGACTTGGATGATCATAAAGTGTCAATGTAGGTTCATCATTTCTAACAAATGTACTACTCTGGTGGGAAATGTTGATAATGGAGGAGGCTACGTGGGACTGGAGGCATATGGGAAATCTCTGTAACTTCCTCTCAATTTTTCTGTAAACATAAAACGGTTGGAAATGTACATGTGTGTGTGTGTATGTGTGTCAGTCGCTCAGTTGTGTCTGACTTTGCAACCCCATGGACTGTAGCCTGCCAGGCTCCTAGAGACATAGATGTATAGAACAGTCTTTTGGACTCCGTGGAGGAAGGGTGGGGGGGATGATTTGGGAGAATGGCATTGAAACATGTATAATATCATATAAAAAATGAAACGCCGGTCCAGGTTTGATACAGGATACGGGATGCTTGGAGCTGGTGTACTGGGATGACCCAGAGGGATGGTGTGGGGAGGGATGTGGGAGGGGGGTTCAGGATTGGGAACATGTGTACACCCGTGGTGGAGTCATGTTGATGTATGGCAAAACCAATACAATATTGTAAAGTAAAAAAAAAAAAAAAAATGTGAACAATAAAAAGCAGAGACATTACTTTGCAAAAAAAAAAAAAAGTATAAAACACCACCTGGATCTGTGTCTTAGCTTTAAACATTGAAAATAAATATAACATTCAATTCAAGAAATTAGAATATAACTAGGTAAAATGAGAGGGGCCAAAGGCAGAAATTTATAATTAAAAATAAGGGAAATAGACTATAAATGCATCTCAATATTGGATTCTTGGGAGAAATTCAGGAAATACATAGTACTACTATAAAAGAAACTTTGTTGATTGTTTCATTAAAAAGAAAACCAAGAAATACAAATTGAGAAAGAACATCAGTTACAGAGGATAGTAAAAGAAAAGAGAAATATTTGTATAAAATGGTGCTAATAAATATGAAACAACAGAAAGAGGAAGAGCTTATATATTACTCAAATAGACCAGAAGCAGTTGAAAACTTAAATTATCTGAAAGTCATGGAAAAAAATTTTAAAAATTATGGTAAAGAATTATTATTTAATTTTCTAGTATAAACTCTATTTAGCATTTTTATCTCAGATGTAAAATTAAATAAATAGACAAAATGATATATAAATATTAGGAAGAAATAGTAATACATATGACTTATATGAAAAAATAATTAAATTTTGGCAATTTAACCTAATGGAAGGGTTTCCCTGGTGCCTCAGATGGTAAAGAAGCTGCCTGCAATGCAGGAGACCTGGATTTAATCCCTGGTTTGGGAAGATCCTTAGTGGCTCAGAAGGTAAAGTGTCTGTCTGAAATACAGGAGACTGGGTTCAATCCCTGGGTTGGGAAGATTCCCTGGAGAAGGAAATGGCAGCCCACTCCAGTATTCTTGCCTGGAAAATCCCACGGTTCGTGGAGTCTGGTAGGCTACCGTCCATGGGGTCGCAAAGAGTCGGACACGACTGAGCTACTTCACTTTCACTTTGGAAAGATTCCCTGGAGGAGGGCATGGTAGCCCACTCCAATATTCTTGCCTGAAGAATCCCCATGGACAGAGGAGCCTGGCAGGCTATATAGTCCATGGTGTCACAAAGAGTCAGACACAATTGAGCAACTAAGCACACATCCAAACTAATGGAGACATAAGGATGTTTATGGTCTTTATTATGATTCACTGGTACTGTTAGAATTGTCCTTATTGAATTATGAGAAATATAGATCTGTTAAGGATATTAGCACATCTTTTATTTTTTCTATTGTTATTTTAATTTGTTTATAGAATTGATATCAAAGTGCTTTAAATTTTTATTTGACAAAATTTTTGATCCTTCATTTGTTTATTTTCATCACTTGTATTCTTATAAAGATTTTTTTCAGATAAATGGTCTTATTTCTGTCCTAGATTTTTTTTTTTTTTAGTGCTTTATATATTCGACTCTCTTTTCCTTTAAGATTAATTAGTTTTGTAGAGTAAGGTGGAAAAAAGTCCTGGTTTTTATTTTATCTTCCAAATGGCTAATTATCCTGTTACCTGTCATTGAAAAGTATTTTATTCCTACTGGTTTCTTACCTGCTTTTTCCATTATTAAAGCTGATGCATGAAAAAATGTATCAGGAGCATCAGTTTTATTTCATTAACATTGTTTGTTAATATAATACATGTTATATGATATATCTCTATATTTGACCTAATAAAATTCAATTTAAAAGTAAATGAAAATAGAAAATAAAAGATGAACTAGTACTCCATATGTATAGATTTATTAAAATTAAACAAGAAAGATTAACAATGTATTTTTAAAATGATAAGAACATATAGCCACTTTGTTGTTTTTGTTCAGTTGTCCGGTCATGTCTGACTCTTTACGACCCCATGGACTGCAGCACACTAGACTTCCCTGTCCTTAACCATCTCCCACAGTTTATTCAAACTCATGTCCATTGAGCTGATGATATCATCCAACCATCTCATCCTCTGTCATTCCCTTCTCCTCCTGCCTTCAATATTTCCAAGCCTCAGGGTCTTTTCCACTGAGTTGGCTCTTCACATCAGGTGGCCAAAGTATTGGAGTTTCAGCTTCAGCCTCAGTCCTTCCAATGAATATCCAGAGTTGATATCCTTTAGGATTGACTGATTGGAGCTTCTAGCTGTACAATGGACTCTCAAAAATCTTCTCCAGTACCACAGTTAGAAAGCATCAATTCTTAGGTCCTCAGCTTTCTTTATAGTCCAGCTCTCACATCCATACATGACTACTGGGAAAACCATACCTTTGACTATACAGAACTTTGTAGGCAAAGTGATGTCTCTGTTTTTCAATATGTTGTCTAGGTTTGTCATTACTTTTCTTCCAAGGGACAAGCGTCTTTTAATTTCATGGTTGTAGAAGGCAAGGCACCCCACTCCAGTGTTCTTGCCTGGAGAATCCCAGGGACAGAGGAGCCTGGTGGGCTGCCGTCTATGGGGTCGCATAGAGTCGGACACGACTGAAGTGACTTAGAAGCAGCAGCAGTCACTATCTGCACTGATTTTGGAGCTCAAGAAAATAAAGTCTATCATTGTTTCATTGTTTCCCCATCTATTTGCCATGAAATTATGGGACCAGATGCCATTATCTTTGTTTTTTGAATGTTGAAGAAAAATTAGCAGTGTATTTTAAAAATGATAATAGCATATAGCCACTTATGCCTTTATAATTTTTTATTCTCATAGTTCTCCCTGAAAATACTTGTATTATTTTCTATTATTTTAATATTTCTAATTATGTAATGTTTCTGTCTAGATATTTAATGTTTATAAAGCTACTTAAGCTGAAACTCCAGTATTTTGGCCACCTCATGCGAAGAGTTGACTCATTGGAGAAGACTCTGATGCTGGGAGGGATTGAGGGCAGGAGGAGAAGGGGACGACAGAGGATGAGATGGCTGGATGGCATCACTGCCTCGATGGATGCGAGTCTGAGTGACCTCCGGGAGCTGGTGATGGACAGGGAGGCCTGGCGTGCTGCGGTTCATGGGGTCGCAAAGAGTCTGACACGACTGAGTGACTGATCTGATCTGATCTGATCTGAAGCTACTTAAACTCAGATATTTGAGTTTCTAGGACTACCCTATTCTAAATTTTTAAGTAATAGCTCTATATTCTGTTACTAGAATTAGAGAATCTCAATTCACAATTTTAGGTCACAACAATAGGCACTGACAATAAACCATGAATAAGTCCGTCAGAGAGTTAAAGATATTAAAAGGAAAACTGATTCAGAAGTTACAGAATAATATCTAACTGGGAACAATGTGCACTGAATTCATGATTTTGAAATATTAAAGGGTACAATTTTTTTAAATATGACCAATAACAAATTAATGGGTAGAATTCTAAGATGATTACCAAACTCTCATCTACATGCTTGTGCAATCTCGTCCCCTTGAACTTGGGCTGTGACTTATTTAAAAGGTAAAGTAAAGTGAAGTCGCTCAGTCATGTCCAACGCTTAGCCTGCCAGGCTACTCTGTCCATGGGGTTTTCCAGGCAAGAATACTGGAGTGGGGTGACCAAGTTTAACTCTTATGATTGGGTTATACTACACAGCAAAGTGAAGGGATTTCACATACATAATAAAGGTCATTTAAAATTGACTTTGAATTCATCAAAAGAGAGATGGTCCTGCTAGCCTTGAAGAAGTAAGCTCCTATGCTATGAGATGGCTTATGGAGGGGACCACAAACAAGGACCTGAGGATGGGCTTTAGGAGCTGAAAGCAGTCCCTGGGCTGACAATAGGTAAGAAAGCCAGGATTTTAATCATTCAGTCTATAGGAAATAAGTCCCACAGCAAGCTGCTGCTGCTGCTAAGTCGCTTCAGTTGTGTCTGACTCTGTGCGACCCTATAGACAGCAGCCCACCAGGCTCCTCAGCCCCTGGGATTCTCCAGGCAAGAGTACTGGAGTAGGTTGCCGTTGCCTTCTCCAACAACAACCTGAGTAAGTTTAAAATAAGATTCTTCCTAGGTCAGGCCTCCAAATAGGAACACAGCCTGGCTGATGCTTTAATTGCAGCCTTTTGAGAATCTAAGCAGGAAACCCAGTTAAGATTTGCCTGAACTCTCAATCTATGAAAACTGAGACCAGTATGTGACATTTTAAAGAGCTGGGTGTGCAGTAATTTGTTAGTAGCAATTGATAATTAATATATTATATATATATATATATATATATATATATATATATATATATGTTTTTGTGTTTCTGTTTTTATTCCAGGGATTGGAAAATAGAATTTACCTTGTCATTTACGTTGTCATTGATCAAGCTATTTGCTTATTTCCATAAAATGCTAAAATGTAACTGTCAATATTAAAAACATAATAAATATATTGACTCTGGTGTGATAGATTAAAGCACTTTGAGATACTAAATTTATTACTGAGTTATGTCACTTGGATGCACTATCACAGAAATAGAACTAACAGTTTTAATGTCATGAAAAAGTATTTATGAAAAGGCAAAATCTTGAACTCTCTGGAAGCTGAAAATATTCCCTTGTTAGCTGTGATTGGAAGTTAGTTCATTTCTAATACACAAATTTTACTATTTCTTTTAACATTGAAGCCATTCAAAATAGCCCTATTGGCCCTTTCCAGATATTCTGTTTGGAGGACCATTTAGAAATTTAATTTAGGGCAGATTCTTTTTCAGTGATTGCTGCTCCATTAAAAATTATTCCAAGTACCTTTCTTAGCATCATTACTCCAAAAATAAAATATAAGTATTATTAATTATCTACACATATATCAATTAAAAAAATCAAACCCCTCTTTGACTATGGCTTTCCAGTTATAACAGAGAAAAGCATCATTCTGTCACATATTATTTATCTCTCTTGTATTATGGCAACTTGCTAAGAGAAGTTCATACTCTTTTCATTGATGGAGTCATCTGTCTGTAAAGAGAAATATCTGCCACCCTATTCACTCCATGAAGCTCTTTCCTGGTATATTTGCCTATGGTCTTATGCCCTGTATCACTGTGCTACTTGGTGAAGGGATTTTGTTGATAACCAATAGATCTTCACTGACCATGTTTGTCACTTGCTTTGCACTAACTTTATGAAGTTCTCAGATATACTGTACCAGTCTTTTGTTACAGGAAATGCAACTTTGAAAGGTGCTGTTATAGTTTTGATCTCTTCTTTACCTTTTTACCTCTTCTTTTACTTTTTAAATTTTAACCTGGACATAGGGAAGCAGTAATGAAACTATAATTTCTATGAAATGTATCAATGATTTCACCAATTCATTGGCTATGAGCCATGTTACTTGTAGGTGGAGCTAGCTTTTCTTCTTGAGGAGCAAGAGAAGTATAATAGGGTGAACAAAGGCTCTTTCAATTTCTCATTGATTCTTGCTGGTGGAAATACTCCTCATTATCCCAAGTTAAAAGTAATTCCTCTATCAATATATATTAGGGCTTCCCTGGTGGCTCAGAGGTTAAAGTGTCTGCCTGCAATTCGGGAGACCAGGGTTCGATCCCTGGGTCGGGAAGATCCCCTGGAGAAGGAAATGGCAACCCACTCCAGTATTCTTGCTTGGAGAATCCCGTGGGTTGGAGGAGCCTGGTGGGCTACGATCCACGGGGTCGCAAAGAGTCGGACACGACTGAGCGACTTCACTTTCTTGATGAAAGAAAAGTTGGTATTTGCTAAAGGGAGAATTCTTTTCTATGAATATACAGGACCTAGGATTGCTGATGGTAAGCAAATCTGGAATCTTCAAATTCACCTGGTAGGAATCCTCAGGGCCCCCTGAGGCATGTTACATAATCTATGTAAGTAAGTATAAGATGAAGATGTTTCCACACCAAAATCACTCCTACACCGACTGTGTGTGTGCTAAGTAGCTTCAGTCATGTCCCACTCTTTGCCACCCCATGAACTATAGCACACCAGGCTCCTCTGTCCCCAGGATTCTCCAGGCACGAATGCTGGAGTAGGTTGCCATGCCTTCCTCCAGGGATCTTCCCCACCCACAAGATCGAACTCGCTTGTCTTCTGTGTCTCCAAGCATCGCAGGTGGATTCTTTACCTCTAAGCTACAGGAGAAGCCCAGTGTGTCTGTACATATTATTAAAGTTCTTACAGATTATCTGGTTTGGAGTGCTTTCTAAACCAGAGGGAAAAAGGGAGAGAGGCTAGGAGAGGCACTGGAAGCCCCAGACCACTTCTTGTTTTGCTTGTGTTACATGATTTTTATCGGTGAACCTATTAAAAAACTTGGATACTAGCTAAGATCTCTGATTCATATGAGTGTGATTTGGGAATAAAATATTTTGTATACCATAATGTGCAAAAATTCAAACAATTATTTGTAAGAGTGGAGAGTGAAAAGGTTGGCTTAAAGCTCAACATTCAGAAAACAAAGATCATGGCATCTGGTCCCATCACTACATGGGAAATAGATGGAGAAACAGTGGAAACAGTGTCAGACTTTATTTTTCTGGGCTCCAAAATCACTGCAGATGGTGACTGCAGCCATGAAATTAAAAGACGCTTACTCCTTGGAAGGAAAGTTATGACCAACCTAGACAGCATATTCAAAAGCAGAGACATTACTTTGCCAACAAAGGTTTGCCTAGTCAAGGCTATGGCCTTTCCTGTGGTCATGTATGGATGTGAGAGCTGGACTGTGAAGAAGGCTGAGTGCCGAAGAATTGATGCTTTTGAACTGTGGTGTTGGAGAAGACTCTTGAGAGTCCCTTGGACTGCAAGGAGATCCAACCAGTCCATTCTGAAGGAGATCAGCCCTGGGATTTCTTTGGAAGGAATGATGCTAAAGCTGAAACTCCAGTATTTTGGCCACCTCATGCGAGGAGTTGACTCATTGGAGAAGACTGTGATGCTGGGAGGGATTGAGGGCAGGAGGAGAGGGGGACGACAGAGGATGAGATGGCTGGATGGCATCACTGACTCGATGGATGTGAGTCTGAGTGACCTCCGGGAGCTGGTGATGGACAGGGAGGCCTGGCGTGCTGCAGTTCATGGGGTCGCAGAGAGTCGGACATGACTGAGGGACTGATCTGATCTGATCTGAGAAGTCAACTTTATAAGTAGAATTCTGAAGTTAAAAGATATGTTACCTTTTATTCCTGCTGAAAATAGACCTTGCTACAACTAAGCTTGAAATCTGAAGTTTATTATTTTTTCTAACTAGATTTGATTTGCCACTGAAACATAAAGAGTTTGCTTTCAGGTGAGATGTGTCACAGGACTATAACCATATTGCTACAAAATCTTTGCATCAGTTTACATGAAATCTCTTGTATTCTGAGTATAACTGATTACAATGTATCAGAGAGGAAAGTTATTTCCATTTAATCAAATTTAAAAACTATTAAAAATATTTTAAGATCATCAACCTTCATCAATCATTACTTTACTTTTATTTTTGTTTTCTTAATTCTTTTTGGGTTTCTTTTTTTTGTCTGTATCTGTTTATTGGCCAACAAAAGTTATTCTCTGTCTCTCAAAAGTAAACCTTTGATATTGTATAGAAATCTCAGGGTAGAGGATATAATTATGATGTAATCATCAAAAAAAGACCATTTTAGAACAATGCACACTTTTGTACAATATATGATGGAATTTTGAATAATTTTATAATAATTTTCCAATAAATTTATAATGTACAAAAGCTTAAAGACCATATTATAAAAGGAAAATATCCACCTGTTATAGTAACTTCTTCCATAATTAAACTTAGAAAATTGTCTCACAAAATATATTAATTCCTTGACAGTTGTATTTTAGAAAATACAACAATTTAAGGAAGTAAGCTATTTCTGTAATCTTTTGTAAGATTAATCAATGATAAAAATCTACCTTTCCATTTTAGAAGAGTAAATAATGAAAATAGGTAAAAATGAATATGAATAGTTTAGCTGGAGAAATGGCCTTGGAAAGAAGGCAATCAGTGACTGAAACCTCATCAATTTCTCATTAAATTACATACATCTGCTTCACAATTTTAATAGCCTGGGCAGGTAAGAATACACATTTTATGCAGTTTCCCTAACCACACAATATGAAAAGCACTCTTCTGCTTCAGTTTCCACTTGTCTATGCATTACTCTATATTGTTTTCTCCAGTGAATTTCACAGTATTTGGAATGATGTTTCTTATGTGTTTGCTTGTATGCATTACTTCATTATGTCTCCTCAATGGAACCTCCACCAGGAGAGGATTGCCATCTGTCTTGTACCCTGGTTGTATCCTCACTGCCTAGGGCAGTAGGAGAGAGACTCAATTCTATATTAAAGGAAAAATTAAGTAAATAAGTAAAAAATATATATAAAATACCTTACTCTTTGAACTGGTGTCACATGCATTTTTAATGCTTAAATCTTTATAACAACACATCACAATGCACTTATTCATAAATATAGTATAAATCTTGTGTTATCTCAAGGTACCTCTACATGTAATTTTAGCCAGTAGCTGTACTGTTATATATTTCATAAGCTGATGACAGCTTGATTACTGTGACCTTTTATAAGAAAAAAATAAGAAAAAGTAAGTATTGTAAAAATCTGAATTCATTAGAGCAAGAAGAGTCTTATTTCTGAGCAGGAACCTTTTTTATGTATTTAAAATTTTACTTAAAAATAACTATTTTTAAGACTAGCAGCTAGGAGAGAAAATTCAAGAATTTAATCTTGCTTCCATCCTGCTTATTAGCTTTCTAATGTAAGTGCAAAATTTTGGATTACTTCTCTGAAGTTAAAAATCACTCAAGTCTTTTAAAGGAAGTATTATCATCCTCTAACAAGCCAATGCTAGATTTTTAAAGCTTGAGTAAGTTATTCTGCAAGTAGAAAAATTTCAGACTCACAGTATCGAACTGACGTTTTTCTCTAGATTAGGTAGTTAATGCAAATGAGATCATAGCCTGAACAAGCTTTGGGGAATGAACAGGCTGTCCAAGAGAGTCAACAAAAGTGAGTCTCCTGCAACAGGAAAGGTTTCAATTTTGCCATTTTCTAAACACAGAAAAATGTATCCCTCCAATTCAGAATATTGAATGTCTTATGGAAAGCGAAAGGTCATTTGTAACTGTCCAAAGGATTGATGGAGTTGAGATACCTCCTTGACCTTCACCCTGCACTCATAAAGAATAGTTTCAGATGACAGAGCATCAGGCAAGTTTTCAGAAAATGTCTTTTCTTCTTTTATACTGCATAGCAAGATTGTTACCTGATATTTTCTTTCATAATTGTATGTCAAGATTTAATTATCTCGTGTCGCCCCTCATTAAAATTTAACTGTCATCTCATGCTGCTGAGCAATGTCTGTGATTTGGACTAATTCAAGCTTTTCTATCTGCTTTTTGCCATTGTTTTCCATCTCAGTTTCTACAGTAATTGCTTTGGAGGCCTCACAAACCATGTCAAGGTCATCCTTTGCAAATACAACCACTATACCCCCTCCAACATATACATACCCCAATTAATTGCTGTCTATTAAGGATACATATTATTAAAACTACTTCACTATAATTCAAGGCTTTTTTTAAAATCCCTATAACTTAATTTTTAAAAAAACTAATAAAAATTTTAGTGCAACTATTAAAAATACAATAAAAGTATGATATTCCTCTGTACTAATAGCTATTAAATTAATGTGTGGGTGTCTGTGTTTACCATATTTGTCCATTATAAAATTTCTATGACCGAGAATGGTTTTATGATCTCTAATCTTGGGATTTGCATGATAGAAAATAAAAAAATATTGTGCAACATTTTCTATGCAAAATGATGCCACTGACACACTGTATGGAGAGCATGTGTTTCCAGCTGTTTTACTCATAATAATGATGGATTTGAGCTGATCCTACTGCCACTATTGTCATTTAAGCTCCCTTTATATTTCAGCTTTTACAGGGCAGCAGCCTCCTAACTGTTCTCCTTGTCACTAGTGTTATCCTACTCAATTTGCAATTCATGCTTCTCATAGAATAAAGAAAATGATAAAGGAAAGATTCCAGAATATTCCAGAAATGAGAAGTTGCAAAAATAGAAGGGAATTACAATCCCAGGAAAATAAGAAAATCGAGATATTAAAGGAAATGAATGGCAATTCTTGGTTTTGAAATATTAAACAGTCATAATAAAGCCAATGTTTATTTCCAACTATTTAAAGAACCTACAGACTAAGCATAAAAGTAATTATAGTGACAAAACAAATACTGAAAACATAAAAGTAAATGCAAATATGATTAAATTTCATTGTTTTAACCATAAGGGAACTATTCATTATCTTCATACTGCAAAGTTGAGAATCAAAAGATAATTCCTATGTATGAAGAAATACAAAATGACTATATTTATATATATTATTTAAGTTTCAATATTTCCCTACTGAGAGATGTATTGGGAAGAGTATATATAAAAAGGAGAATTGGTAAAAATAAATTAGATCTTCATTTATCCTATCTTGCCAACTAATTAAAATATAAATTTATTACATTTAAAAATAGCTTTATAAAGACTTAACTTAGAAGAATTAAAATATTATCAATTAAAAGCTATTATCTCTAGGGAATGAACACAACTTGTTAAATGAACCAATGTTTAAAATTTCATTTTTCTCTAGGAAATAATTTTTATTATAAGCCCTGCCATACTTTTCAAATAAATGTGAATCGATGGCTTAGACGGTAAAGCGTCTGCCTGCAATGCGGGAGACCAGGGTTTCATCCCTGGGTTGGGAAGATCCCCTGGAGAAGGAAATGGCAACCCACTCCAGTATTCTTGCCTGAAAAATCCCATGGATGGAGCCTAGTGGGCTACAGTCCATGGGGTCGCAGAGTCAGACACTGAGCGACTTCATTTCACTTCACTTCACTTATATAAACATGCTACAAAAGGAATGTAGTTTCTCATAAAAAGAATAATAATGAAATGAATTATTTTTGAACATAACATAGGCAAAGTGAAAGCTAAAAAACAAAAATAGTTAAATATTGGTCTGTATTAGAGAATTAAGAAAGTAGAAAAAGTGATGTGGTGCTGGAAGAAATTTCAAGTAAAGACTAAACTCAATCACGTGAGGTGGCAGCAATGTATGTCTTCAAAAAGAAAATCTAAAGCATAGAGTTTTAATGATGAGTTACCAACAATTTGATGATGATTTTGCTGTATATTGAAATGCAGTATAATCTATTAAAAATATCACCACAGAAGATATCAATGATAATTCTTAGTTGATGTAGCATTGTAAGAAAATGATTTCAAGAAAGACAAGAAGATATTTTGATTTTTAATCATATCTCTGTGGTCCATGATTAGAACTGTAACTTTTTGCCTATAAATTAATAATATTTTTCAGATATTTTGTACCTTCATCTGTCACATCAACATTCAACCATAATGAAAAAAAAATTATGAATTTTAGCATTATTTGGCTCAGTCAAAAAGTATGATGATATGACAAATTATGTCATTTTAGTACTTATAGTACATACTATAGTATGTACTTATAGTACTTATAGTACATACTTTAGTACATACTAAAGTCTAATATAATAATGTCCACAAAAGGCTTATTTTTTCCATTTTTTACCTCTAATAATAGTGTCCCTTGTTTTTCACCCTAAGTCCTCTTACATGTAGTACTCATATATGTGTCTTCCTTTTTCTAACTCTCTTTATTATATTTTTTTTGTTATTTTTGTTTGAAATGTACGTATGAACTCTAAAAGCTCCTTTCTACCCAATCCATGGCTCATAAAAGCATTTTCTTAACAATTTTAATCTATACTACTAAAAGAATTGTCCAGATGAGTGTCTAAGAATAAAATTTTTGTTTTTCTAGAAATCATATGCTCATATGTCATCCCTTTTAGTCCCTGAAATCATCCACTGAAATATGTAATAATGTGAATGCTTATTTTCAATACTTTCAGTTTACTAAAGCACTTTGACACACTATTATGGGTTGAATTGTGTTCCCCTTAAATTTGTATGATTAAGGACTAACCCTCAGTTGGTGGCTCAGATGACAAAGAATCCACCTGCAATATGGAGTTTTGGGTTCTATCCTTGGTTTGGGAAGATCCTCTGGAGAAGGGAAGGGCTACCCACTTCAGTATTCTTGACTGGAGAATTCCATGGACAGAGGAGCCAGGTGGGCTACAGTCCATGAGGCTGCAAAGAGTTGGACATGACTAAGTGACTAACACTTTCACTAAATGTGTATGTTTAAAGACTAACCCCCAGGACCTCAGAGTGTAATCTTATTTGGAGCTTTGTATCTTTACAGAAATAATCATTAAAGGTGGGTCCTAGTTCAAAATGACTGAAGTCCCTATGAGAATGGAAAATTTGGACACAGATGTACAGACAGGAGGGCGTCCCAGGTGGCGCTAGTGGTAAAGAACCTGCCTGCCAATACAGGAGATGTAAGAGATTCGGGTTTAATTACCAGAATCAGAAGATCCTCTAGAGAAGGGAATGACAACTCACTCTAGTATTCTTGCCTGGAGAATCCCATGGAGAGAGGAGCCTGGTGGGCTATACAGTTCATGGGGTCACAGAATCGAACATTACTGAAGTGACTTAGCATGCACCCATGTATAGACAGAAGGAAGATGATAAAAAGAGACACAGGAAAAATATAGACTGTACAAGTAAAGGATAAAAGCCTGGAATATATATTTCCCTCACACCCTTTAGAAGAAGTCAACCCTGCCAATACCTTGATTTTGGATTTCTAGTCTCCAAAACTATGAGACAATAAATTTCTGTCATTTAAGCTACCCTAGTTGTGGTACTTTGTTACAGCAGCTGTAGAATACTAATACTCATACTCACATTTGATGATTTCATGTCCATCATGTCTTCTATTGCAATTTTCATTCAAATATAAGAATAAAATACCTACCAGTAAATTTTAAAACAAGTCCTCTATTTGCTCCTTGATTCCTCCTACTAATAACTGCTTATCTTATTCTTTCCTTCATTTCAACTCACTCATTCTTCAAAGCTTTTCTGTTTTTCTACAGATATTAATAATAAGGTTTCTGTTTTTCTACAGATATTAATAATAAGGAAGAGGAAAGCCTGGCAGGGAGGTTTTGAGATAAATTCTTTAGCTTTTTACTGTTTTTATGAAAGTCTTGTGGTAATGCCTTGACATTTGGAAATATATTACCAATACAGAGAAGTCTTTCTCAGAGGAAAAAAAAATTTTTTAATTAAATACCACTATATGTAAAGCTCAACATTCAGAAAACGAAGATCATGTCATCTGGTCCCATCACTTCATGGGAAATAGATGGGGAAACAGTGGAAACAGTGTCAAACTTTGTTTTTCTGGGCTCCAAAATCACTGCAGATGGTGACTGCAGCCATGAAATTAAAAGACGCTTGCTCCTTGGAAGGAAAGTTATGACCAACCTAGATAGCATATTCAAAAGCAGAGACATTACTTTACCAACAAAGGTTCGCCTAGTCAAGGCTATGGTCTTTCCTGTGGTCATGTATGGATGTGAGAGCTGGACTGTGAAGAAGGCTGAGTGCCGAAGAATTGATGCTTTTGAACTGTGGTGTTGGAGAAGACTCTTGAGAGTCCCTTGGACTGCAAGGAGATCCAACCAGTCCATTCTGAAGGAGATCAATCCTGGAATTTCTTTAGAAGGAATGATGCTAAAGCTGAAACTCCAATATTTTGGCCACCTCATGCGAAGAGTTGACTCATTGGAGAAGACTCTGATGCTGGGAGGGATTGAGGGCAGAAGGAGAAGGGGACGACAGAGGATGAGATGGCTGGATGGCATCACTGACTCGATGGATGCGAGTCTGAGTGACCTCCGGGAGCTGGTGATGGACAGGGAGGCCTGGCGTGCTGCGGTTCATGGGGTCGCAAAGAGTCGGACACGACTGAGCGACTGATCTGATCTGATATGTAAAACAGATAGTAAATTCTAATAAGGATATACTGTATAGCACAAGGCACTCTTTTTACTTCTCTGTAATGATCTATATGGGAAAACAGTCTTTAAAGAATGGATGTGTGTATAGGTATAACTGATTCACTTTGCTATAAAGCAGAATCTAACATATTTTCAACAAATTATACTCCAATAATTCTTTTTTATCATCAAATCAAAACAATTGATGCTTTTGAACTGTGGTGTTGGAGAAGAGTCTCTCAAGAGTCCCTTGGACTACAAGGAGATCAAACCAGTCAATCCTAAAGGAAATCAGTCCTGAATATTCATTGGAGGGACTGATGCTGAAGCTGAAGCTCCAATACTTTGGCCACCTGATGCCAATAACTGGCTCCTTTGAACAGACCATGATGCCGGGAAAGATTGAAGGCAGGAGAAGGGGACAACAGAGGATGAGATGGTTGGATGGCATCACTGACTTGATAGACATGAGTTTGAGCAAGCTCCAGGAGTTGGTGATGGACAGGGAAGCCTGGCATGCTGCAGTTCATGGGGTCACAAAGAATCGGACATGACTGAGCAACTGAACTGAAATGAATTCTTTTTTAATTAAAGAGAAACAAACTCTTATATGTTGGAAAAACCCTGTTATTAAAATGGGGAAGAAAGGAAACTATTTGGACTGGATGCTCCAACATATGATGAAAGAGGGTATACAAATTAGCTTAGAGGAGAAAATGGAAACCCACTCCAGTATTCTTGCCTGGAGAAGTCCATGGACAGAGGAGCCTGGCTGGCTACAGTCCATGGAGTGGCCAAGAGTCGGAATTGACTGAGCAACTACCACCACATACAGTTTAGACTCTCCAAAGGGGTCCATTATTAATAATAGATGCATATCTAGGCCGTGCACAAGCTCAAAGAGCCTCACACTCCTCCCCCATCTCTTCATCATGGTCCTGCTTATACTGTTCATCTCTTCTTATGAAAATCTTTCTATTCACCATGAGTAAGTCTTCCTTCAGAAAAGTGTTCTGCCCCCCAAATAGAATTCACTGCCTTTGCATAGTCCCAGGGAGACTCATGGGTGTCCCTGCTGGCTCAGATAGTAAAGAATCTACTTGCAATGCACGAGGCCTGGGTTTAGTACCTGGGTTGGGAAGTTCCCCTGGAGGAGGGCATGGCAACCCACTCCAGTATTCCTGATGGAGAATCCCCATAAACAGAGGAGACTGGTGGGCTCCTCTGTAGTTCATGGGTCACAAAGAGTCAGACAAGACTGAGCAACTAAGCAGCAGCAGCAGGGAGACTCAGAGTTACCTCCCTGGTAGCACCATAGGACCCCATGGCTAAGGGCCACTTCAGACTCATCTCAGGCTGTTCTTCACTTTCCCATCTCTGCTACTGCTGCTTTGGCCTTTGTTTAGCCTCATTTCAACAATTTAACTTTACTTAATGCTCTGTGGTGGCCTGAATGGGAAGGCAGTCCAAAAGGGAAAGGATATGTATATTATGGTGGATTCATTTTACCAAACAGTAAAAACTAGCAGTACATTGTAAAGCAACTATGCACTGTGCTGCGCTTAGTCACTCAGTCATGCCAGACTCTTTGTGACCCCATGGACTATAGCCCACCAGGCTCCTCTGTCCATGGGGAGTCTCCAGGAAAGAAGATTTCAGTGGGTTGCCAAGCTTTCCTCCAGAGGATCTTCCCAATCCAGGTTTCCTTCATTGAAGGCGGATTCTTTATCTGAGGTACCAGGGAAGCCGCAAAGTGACTATCAGATCAGATCAGACCAGATCAGTCGCTCAGTCGTGTCCGACTCTTTGCGACCCCATGAACTGCAGCACGCCAGGCCTCCCTATCCATCACCAGCTCTCGGAGGTCACTCAGACTCACATCCATCGAGTCAGTGATGCCATCCAGCCATCTCATCCTCTGTCGTCCCCTTCTCCTCCTGCCCTCAATCCCTCCCAGCATCAGAGTCTTCTCCAATGAGTCAACTCTTTGCATGAGGTGGCCAAAATACTGGAGTTTCAGCTTTAGCATCATTCCTTCCAAAGAAATCCCAGGGTTGATCTCCTTCAGAATGGACCGGTTGGATCTCCTTGCAGTCCAAGGGACTCTCAAGAGTCTTCTCCAACACCACAGTTCAAAAGCATCAATTCTTCGGCGACTATACTCCAATAAAATTAATTAAGAAAATAAAAAATAAATACATTTCCCCCAAAAAAAACAAATCAAAAAAACAATTATTTAAGTCAGGACATGTGCCTAGAACTTTCACATGTCTCTTCAGCTAGACAATTGCTATGCATGTTTTAGTTCTTAATGCAACTGTTACTCTTCAATACACTCTCCTTGACCTCCCCTCTTCCCAATAGCAGATCAAGTCCTCCCATTATGCATTTTCATAGACCCCTGTGTTTCTCTTTCACAGAACATATCTCAAATAGAATTATTTCACCTTATAACTTTTTATTATTTTATTTTTAATTGTAGTTCAAAAAACTTATCAAATACAATCATCTTAACCTGTTTTTCAGAGTATACTTGAAAAGCTTAGTTATCTTCTCCTTGCTATCTCTTCCATGTGGCTGGAGTTATGTTTATTCACAACTGTATTCCTGGCATCTGCCATAGGACTGCTACTGCTAAGTCACTTCTGTCGTGTCCGACTCTGTGTGACCCCATAGACGGCAGCCCACCAGGGTCCCCATCCCTGGGATTCTGCAGGCAGGAACACTGGAGTGGGTTGCCATTTCCTTCTCCAAAGCAGGAAAATGAAAAGTGAAAGTGACGTCGCTCAGTCATGTTCAACTCTTAGCGACCCCATGGACTGCAGCCTACCAGGCTCCCCTGTCCATGGGATTTTCCAGGCCACTGTACTGGAGTGGGGTGCCATTGCCTTCTCCGCTACCATAGGACAGTACCTGACAATTGTTTGGTGTTAAAAAAGTATTTGTTGAATGAATAGATTCTTACAGATGTGTTTTCTTTCAAACTTGATGATTAGAAATGTGTGCCTAGCAACTATTAGTGACTGACACAGATACTTAGATCAAAAAGTATTTGTGAAATTATCTATTGGTTCAACTCACATATTGGTTATTTGTAATATGCCATTTCTGTGGACATTTCTATGAATAAGACCAACAAAATCCTTACCTCTTGAAAGTTAAAACCTTAAAGATTTACAGGATAGATAAATAAATACCTTAAGTAAAATGGAAAAACAGCTTAAGAATCTGGTATACAGTATCTGGCTAGGCCTAGGTTCATGGCCACTGTATTAGTTAGCTTGGTTTGCTGTAAAAAATACAGCAAATATTTATTTAAAAGTCATGGAGGCTGAAAAGTTTGAGTAGCACATCCTGAGTCTGATGAAGACCTGCTTCTTGGCTGGTATACTGTCACCTTCTCAGGTTCACATGGCTGAGAGAGAGAAAGCCTAACTCCCTTCTCCAATAAGGCCACTAATCCCATCATGAGAGCTCTACCGTCATGACCTAATTAACTGGCAAAGGCTTCAATATATGAAGTTATCAGGAGACACAATCATTCAGTCTATAGCAGGACTCAATATTTATTGAAAGAAGAATGGCTCCATACCATGTAAAAAAGGAAGGGTCCTCAGAGGAGATAAAATTTAAGCACGGAGCTAAGAAATTAACCCCAAACATGAAGTCAGCTACACCCAGAGTAAAACAAGATTCAGGCAGAGAAAAGCTTAAATTTATAGAAGATGGTATGGGGAGGGAGGAAGGAGGAGGGTTCAGGATGGGGAACACATGTATACCTGTGGCAGATTCATTTTGATATATGGCAAAACCAATACAATACTGTAAAGTTAAATAAAATAAAATTTAAAAAAATAAAGCCAATGTCAAATAGTAAAAAAAAAAAAAAAATTTATAGATGCTTGGGCAGAATATAATGGGATGTGTGCAAGCAATATAAAGAAAGCCAATAAAGCTGAATTCAGGTGGATATAATTTGAACTTGGAAGGTTGGGTAAGGGTTAGATCACCTATGTCCCCATGGGCCACTGTTGAAAAGCTAGAAGGATATTATTTGATGACTGTATCTTGGTTAGATAGAATAATTCTAATTTTATACATGTGAGAGCTGAAGCTTACCAAAGTTGAGTTGTTTGTGTGTATTTGGTCAGTCAGTCATGTCTAAGTCTCTGTAGCTCCATGGACTGTAGCCTGCCAGGCTCCTCAGTCCATAGAATTTTCCAGGCAAGAATACTGGAGTGGGTTTCCATTGCCTACTCCAGGGAATGTTCACCATTCAGGTATCAAACTCACATGTCTTGGGAGGCAGATTCTTTACCACTAGAACCACTGGGGAAGAGTTGCAAAACTGAGTTCAGTTTACTTCAGTTACTCTGTCGTGGCCAATTCTTTGTGATGTCATGGGCTGCAGCACACCAGTCTTCCCTGTCCATCACCAACTCCCAGAACTTGCTCAAACTCATGTCCCTTGACTTGGTGATACCATCCAACCATCTCATCTTCTGTCATCCCCTTCTCCTCCTGCCTTCAACCTTTCCCAGCATTAGGGTCTTTTCCAATGAGTCAGTTCTTCTCATCATGTGGCCAAAGTATTGGAGCTTCAGCTTCAGCATCAGTCCTTCCAATGAATATTCAGCACTGATTTCCTTTAGGATTGACTGGTTTTATCCCTTGCAGTTCAAGGGACTCTCAAGAGTCTTCTCCAACTCTCAAGAGTAACTCAGCATCAATTCTGAGCTACTTGCTAGTAAATGACTAGGGTAGTGTTAGTCTAAGCTCTTCAATTTTAATTCATTTTTTACTCCACTTTGTGCATGTGTACTTAGTCACTCAGTTGTGTCCCACTCTTTGCGACTCCAAGGACTATAGCCCATAATGCTCCTCTATCCATGGGATTCTCCAGGCAAGAACACTTTGCTACATTCCTTTTCATACACCCTGACTGATAGCAATATGCTACATTAGAAAGTCCACTGAACTGTGTTGTAGGAAATCTTTTTGGTTATGATCCTCACGACTAGCTTAAAAACTAGTTAAACAAGTCGTAGACAACTAGTTAAAAGAAAAAAAATAAATCTTTCTGAGGTTTATTTATCTAATCTGTAACATGAGGAACTTAGAACTAATGAATTTTAATATCATCTACAACAAACAAGTTAATGTCCAATCAGAGTGCCAATTCAGAGTAACTGAAACTATCACCTCTCCACATTGTGTTTCCTCCATACTATCACACTTTGCTCCTCATTTTTAATCTATCTAGTTCAAGATATTTACCATGATAGATTTATTAGGAATCTACTGATTTCCCCAAAAGCACTACAATATTTTTGATATAATAAAATAATTTTTACAATTGATTATTTTGTTCAATTGCTGTGTGGTACAAAATCTTTATGCAAAGAACATTATATGGCAATACACTGGTAAAAAAAAAAAAAAAGTAAAATAGGCATATTTTCTGTTTTCATTCCTAATCTAGTGAGGGAAACATATTTTCAATCTCTTTATAAATAGCAAACAATGACACAAATTGAAAAATTTTATCACTCCTACTCCCACATTTCAAACAGTGTAGTTCACTGTATGAATTAAACCATATTACTGAATTACTCAAATTTCTTTTGTTTTAGTTTTCATCCCTCTTATATCTGGAGAAAAGCTAAGATAAGTTGGAGTGGATACATTGGTATATATAGTTTCCAAATATAAAACACTATGATTTTAAAATAATGGCAGGTGAATTCAGAGCAAGGAAGGAAAATTTATGCCTTTAGACTGGAAAGAGATCACAGAGCATGTGAACTACATGAGGTCTAACTGAATAGTAAATAAGGAAACTAACAAAACACTGAGTTTTCTGCAATCTGAAAGAGGAATAAAGTAATTGAAGCCAATCCATTGTCAAAAATTTTATCAAAAATATGCACTATGTGAGTTTAATACAGATTTTGCTAAACAGATTAAGTGCATATACATTTCTAGGCTTGGAAAAACTACACGCAAGACATAAGTGCTCTAGATTCAGAATTTAATGGTAGAGTAACATAGATTATACATACAGTGTTTAACATTGTCATAAAGATGAGATGGGAGTTGGTAAAGAAGCAAAAAAAGAGGAGAAAGAGTAGGAAAAAGGATTGGGATAAACAAAAAGAAGGTTGCGGGTTATGGAGGAGAGTGCAATACAGTCACAATGATGACAGAAATGCTTCTCGTCTGACACACTAAAACTGTTTGCCAGTTTGCAGATGTTTCAACCAAATGTAAATTTATACATACATGTCCTATTAAGTCAAATTTCATTACTTTATCACAGTCGCTGATGAGGGCTGTGATTATTCTGTAATTATTTGACAAGTTTAATTAAGTATCAATAGTTCATTTAAAAGTGTCCTTGTTACATATGCATTGATAATAATTTGTTTGTACTTAACCTCATTTTGATCATTTTATCCTACGTAAAGCTGTGAGTTATATTAATGGTATTTATCATGTTTAAAGTCATAGGAATGTGTGCTGTGTGCTTCGTCACTCAGTCCTGTCCAACTCTTTGAGACTCCATGGACTGTAGACCACCAGGCTCCTCTGTTCAGGGAGATTCTCCAGGAAAGAATACTGGAGTGGGTTGCCATGCATACCTCCACGGGATCTTCCCAATCCAGGGATCAAACCCTGGACTCCTACATTGCAGGTGGATTCTCTACCATCTGAACCACAAGGGAAGCCAAACTGTAAGCTTCTGGCTATGTGCCTCAGCTGAATTTTATGTTAATGTCATACAAAGCAGTACAAAATCAACCACCTATACTACTATAGCAAAAATGTATTTACTTCAGAAAACATTGCTGGCTTGATTTACATGGGTCAATGGTGGAATATATGTTTGTCAATTCCAATAAAACAATTGAGTTAAGTATAGAATGGAAACTGAAGAGACAGTAAACGTTGATGATGACAGGAAATACCTGTCCATGCTATTTTAAAAAACTAATCTAAAAAAAAAAATCCAGTAAAACGGAATTAACATGAAGAATGGCCAAGCTGTTGTCCACTTTTTGATAGCCTACTGTCCAGATTACCAGCATCTGGCATAAGTAAGATATACGTCACTATATATATTTTTGTAAACATTGTAATTTAACTTGTAAATTTATCTACATTGGTTCTAAAATTACTGCAATTCCCACATTGTTTAGAATGTTTAATCTTTGAGATAAACAAACCTGGAGCACAAATTCTGCACATGCTGAATTTTTATCTTTTTTCGATAAAAACAGTGAGGTTTGTTTTCCACTCCCACCCCTAGCCCTGTTTATCACGGAGAATTTCCCATAGCCATAGCCAAATGTTTTAATTTATAGAGTATTCTGTGTTTTGCCACTGGCAATGAAATCACAACTAATAAGTTCCACAGACTGCAATAAAACCCTAGAGAAAACTATATGCTATCTGTCAAGCATATAATTTTAAGTTTTAATAATGCATAATATGTTTAAACAGCTTATCAAAGCACATATCTTTTACAAAAAAAAGAAAAAGAAAAAGGGAGCTGCTTAAAAATTGTCATTCCTAAAGGCATTGCTTTTTATGAACTATTGTTAATTGCTTAAGAATTAAAAATGTTGCCATTTAAAATAATTGATTCACCAATGTGTTCATTTTATTTAGGTTTGTGTTATCAAAAACATTAACAATGCCATGGCTTTAAAAATCTTGAGGAATTACATTTACTGCCTAAGAGAAATTTGCCAAACAGATTTAACTTGGTGAGTGTTCTTATGTACAAAATACTGAAAAGTGTGGTATTTTGAATAATTGTTCAGTTTTACATGTTATGAAAGTGGGATTTTCTTATTTTTTGGAACATTTTTTTGAAATCTTACCATACTCTGTGGTATTACAGAGATGAAGAGAGAAGATATTATCTTTTAATGGTATACCTCTATGATATTGAATGAGAACCAGGAATTTTTTTCTCCCATTAATACTACCAAGCTCATATATCATTCATTGCCAAGTAGTCTGTGTAGATGATATGATCTGACAAAGCAAGAAAGAATTCCTATTCTACATAAAGTCTATTGGGAAATAGCTATGCAGTACTGTGTTCCCCGGGTATATGATTTAGTAAAAATTCTTAACTACTGAACTCATATCTATTAATGATTTGTAAATCACATATGTTTCTACATGTAAATATTTTTTCATGATCTCCCATGAGACTTCTTGGGTCTTCTGGATTGTAAACTTGTGGAGAGTTAAGTGGGAAAGTAGGTAGTATTTGAATTACATGGGATTTTGCAAAAAGGGACATGATAAAATGAAAGAAAGAAGGGAAAATATGGTTTGAGATTTTACCAAGAAGGCTATTCTTATGAGATAGGAGAAAGAAAAGAATAAAGAATCATAAACACCAAGAAGAAATATCAGGCTACATTTTTCCCCCTCCAACCCATCACTTGTTTTATTCTCCTTGTACTTTAAAAATATCACAAAGAACACATGGATATGGGAAATGGAATGTGGAAAGAATGGGATTAGAAAATGAATTATCTCAGCTTTACAATAGAAGAGTAAGTGCACATATTTAGGGGATAGGGTTTCAGAAATTTGGATCATATTTGTTAGTTAAATTTCCCTCTTGAATAATAAGTACCAGCAAGTACGGGGACTTGACAAATCCTGGCTGAACTATTTATTAACTATGTTGCTTTATGTCTTAATGTCTCTATATCTTGGAGTCCTCATCTATAAAGTGAAAATATACATTCCTACTTGTGAAATTTTAAAATAAGGTTTACAAAATAATGTACCTAGTGGAAGCAGATTCAGTGTGTAACCAAAACTCCAGGTAAAGCAGTTATTTTTATTTTCAACATAGGATCACAAGACAAACTTTTCTTTGTTTTTCTCCACATTTGTTCAACAGTTATCCACATTACACAGACCTCTACTCTGTGGTGGACCATTTGGTCTTCTTATTCACCTAGGACTTAAATTCCTGATTAACGTCCTGTGTCCCATTACCTCCTGCCCTCATCCTTATCTTGTGATAGTAACCTAATTTATAGCCTGTGATACTGTTAATGAGTTAGGAGATTTATAGAGGTATTGTTTAGAAAGTGAACAAAATATGTGTTGACTGATGAGTGATTTTCCCCACAATATATTATTGAAATTGGCTTTAGAAATTTGAAAGAGCTAGAAGAGATATTCATGGTCAGTCCAGTATTGGTGCTTTTCAACTATGAGCAATGTGGAGTGTTTGGTCATTGGCATAAAAGAGCCCTCCTTGCAGGGATCTTGGTTTCAGAGTTAAAATATGTTCAGAATAAAATTCTGGGAGCTCATAGGCAGTCTGGCAATGTGATGGGAGGGGTGGAGAGTACATTGAATCTTAATCGCAAAAACAATGTAATAATAATATTAAAGAAAATATTATGAAAAGAAAATATAAGCTCCTGCAATGCAGGAGACCCTGGTTTGATTCCTGGGTTGGGAAGATCCACTGGAGAAGGGATAGTCTACCCACTCCAGTATTCTTGGGCTTCCCTGGTGGCTCAGCTGGTAAAAAATCCACCCACACTACAGGAGACTTGAGTTCGATCTCTGGATTGGGAAGATCCCCTGGAGAAGGGAAAGACTACCTGCTCCAGTATTCTAGCCTAGAGAATTCTGGACACTACTGAGTGACTTTCACTTTCATTTTTCATCATCTCCACAGACCACATTAAGTGCTCAGTCATGTCTGACTCTTTGCAGCCTCATGGACTGTAGCCCGCGAGGGCTACAGTTTCTGTCCATGGGATATTTCAGGCAAGAATACTGGAGTGGGTTGCCATTTCCTTCTCCAGGGGATCTTCCCAACTCCAGGGATCAAATTTACATCTCTTATGTCTCTAGCGTTTGCAAGTGGGTCTTTACCACTAGCGCCATCTGGGACACCCATATGTAATCTCCATCCTAAAACAAAACATATTCATTACTTGTTTATTCTCTTTGAAAATTAGGTTGACCATGACCATCACTAAGAGACAGCATTCTTTGAGTGGGAGGAGGTGGTCTTCTTACCTAGTCACTTAAGTGAAGTACAAAGCTGATCAGTAGGGAAACTAAACGAATCAAAGACTTCTGATTTAGCCTGGCTTTTGTGCAGCCCTCTACTGCATATTTTGTCTCAGTTGGGCAAAAGCAGCTAGAAAAAAGAGCCCTTTTATACAGATCGCTGTCACTGATGGCAGAAAGATATACAGTGGATTATGTCTCTGTATAGAACCCAAACAAATACTAACCTTCTCTGGATTAATAATATTTATGTTTGAATACTGTAATACCTAAAAGGAAAAGGCATTTTAATATCCTGAGGCATTAGATATGGTAAAAAACTAAACACATTTAATTTAAATTAAAGACAAAATATATATTTAATGTAAATATATAATATATAAAATATTTGTCTTTAAATGTTTTATAAAATATTTGATGACTTCAGAAAGCTATTACATCAATAAAAATAAGAAATAGGGAAATACTTTTTAAACATATATTAGCTACTTAAATTTAATAAGTGCCTCTTGTGGATTCTTTCAAGAAAATCAGTTTGCAACTCACTCTCATTTCCTTAAAAATGTCAGAAAAAGGGTTTACAATCATAAAAAAGTGTCATTTTTAATGTCTGGGAGATCTTTTTTGACCAGCAGATAAAAGTATATTAAAGTGACTTATTATGAGAAAACAAAGATGTCAAAGTTCTTCTGAAAATGTCCGTTGGAGTCACTTGTGTGTCGGGTGATGTCTTTCCTTTGCAAACTGTCCCCTCAGTCTGTGAATCCATAGTGTCTTCTGCTTAACAGTAAATATGCTTCACGCTATTAATTTCTTTCATTATATTTGAGATTTTTTACAATACAAAATAGCAACCAGTAACTGTACTTTAATCTGCCATTTACAAAACAACCTACATCTTCTCCATTTTGCAGCTTGTACTTATTCAACAACCTGTCTCCTTGATCTGCTTCATGCGTGTCATAGCTTCATGATACACTACTTATTATTTATATGTTATAATGGTATGTTTTAAAATATTGATTAGCCACTTCAAACTTTATTGAATTATTCTATTGCTGAGCTATTTTGTATGTATAGGCTCTTATATACATATTGCTTTGCTCTATACCAATAATCACATAAAGCATTGGTTCTAGAGTCAGTTATAACTGGAATCCGATCTGACCAGTGCTATCATGTATTAACAGAGTGATCTTTAATATGTTAAAGTGAAAATGAAGGTTGCTCAGTCGTGTCTGATTCTTTGTGAACCCATGGATTATACAGTCCATGGAATTCTCCAGGCAAGAACACTGGAGTTATTGTGTATCCCTCTCCAAGGGATCTTCCCAACCCAGGGATCAAACCCAGGTTTCCCATACTGCAGGTGGATTCTTTATCAGCCACATATATTATGTATTGTCTTAAAACTTCAGTTCCTTATATGTCAACTGAGGTTAATGTCACCATCCATCCTATCATTGAGGACTTCTCAGGTGGCACTAGTGTAAAGAACCTTCCTGCCAATGCAGGAGACATAAGAGATGCCGGTTTGATACTTGGGTCAGGAAGATTCCCTGGAGGAGGGCATGGTAACCCACCCAGTATTCTTGCCTGGGGAATCCCATGGACTAGGAACGTGGCAGGCTACAGTCCATAGAATCACACAGAGTTGGACACAACTGAAGCAACTTATCAAGCATGCATGCACATAACTATTATTGAGAAGGCTGCGGCTAAGTCACTTCAGTCGTGTCCGACTCTGTGCGACCCCATAGACGGCAGCCCACCAGGCTCCTCTGTCCCTGGGATTCTCCAGGCAAGAACACTGGAGTGGGTTGCCATTTCCTTCTCCAATACATGAAAGTGAAAAGTGAAAAGTGAAAGTGAACGGCTAGGTGATATATATATATACACATATATATCAAGCAATCAGAAAATATCAAGTTCTCAATGAGTTAGGTAATACATTGATTTTACCATTAAACTGGTAAGAAAAATAGGACTTTCTAAGACAATTTTCAAAAATTTGGCTCTCCAAGTTAACAAGCAACTAATAGATAGATTTAATTGAATGAAGTTTTTCTTTTCTAATTTTTGTCTAATTGTCAAACCATACCTCAAAATCATACAAAGGATACATAATTATTGATAATTTATAGACTTCTGCTATCCATTGTTAATACTAATCCAGATAACATTTCATCCAATTATATGTTCTGAGAGGAGAATTTGTACTTTGGGTAGAATTTGGTCTCTGTGTGAATTGTGGTTTTCACTTGTACAAGAGAAAAAAATAGAAAGATTGAAGCTCTGTCTGAGATATTCTATTACAAACACATATTTTCTAAAGAAAATCTCAGAATTAAAATAATTAATGTTGCAGACAATGTCCTATACATTTTAAATGATATTCATAAACAGCAAGTGCCCAGTGAGCACAATATTGTGTTTTTTTCTTTTAACTTAACTGTAGTGATATTTATTGTGTAAAAGTTTCAGTAGTACACAAATGGAATTGGATTTGTTTATATTCAACTGAATTCAAAAACTATAACATTTTCTTGTTAAGTAGTGAAAATCCAACAACTTATGTTCAATTTCTAAGTTTTGCAAACTGCTTCAAAACTGCTTATGTCTCAATGTAGCAGGGACTATAATTGTCCAGAATTTCAATAAGGCTTATTTCAAACAGCAGCAAGGAAAATAAAATATCTTTTTAAATTGAAGTTGTTACTATCAGTTTACTATAGTAACAGTAGTCAGAGTAGTAGTAGATGGTAATGATCTGCTGGTAAAAGCAGACAACTGAATTTTTAGTAAATTTTACCTTTCGTTCAAATTTCATAGGTATTTATATTGTTATGACAGTTTGAGATTTTATTTAAAAGAGTAACATATCAGTTGCTTTGTTATTGTTGTGGAATGCTTGGACATTTTATATCATTAGGGTCTCCGTAATGTTTATTTTGTGTAGCTAAACGATGAAGATGCAATCAGTCCTGAGGAGAGTCAAGTGTATTCCATTACTTCAAGGATATTTGCTGAATTCTATCATGAGGATAAATTTAAACTTGCTTAATCATTTTGGTCAGTTCTAACCCTCATTATTTTCAGAGATGCCTGGTATTTTAAAGTAAAATTAGCAAAGATAAACATTTAAATATCAGAGCTTATTTTTAGAACTAAATTTTAGTTACCATATGTATAAATGATAACACTCTTGAATTTGTGTGGGAAGTTAAGTATTGATTTCCAGAAAAATTGATGTAGGAGACTCTCTCTCTGTCTCTCTCTGTCTCTCTCTCTCTCTCACACACACATACACACACACACACACACACACAAAGCTTTATTTAAAAAAAATTGAAACTATCAATTATAACCAAATATAATCAATTATATCAATTATAATTGATATAACATATATCAATTATATGTTATTTATAACTATCAATTATAAAAGAAAAATCAGTCTTTTTAATTTTTTCTATTATTTTCCCCAGTTTTTGTTATGCACATATCAACTTGTCATCAGTAAAAATAATGCTGCAATAAATTTTGAGTGAAACATTTATTAATTTTCCATGTTTCTCTGAAATAAAAATACTCAGAAATTAGATTACTAGATTTGGTTCATGAATATTTCTACAATTTAAAATGTCTCTGTGTTTCAAGACAATAACAGTGAAGCACTTAGTTTTGCCTTAAACAATGTGATTATATACACGGAGGCTATCGTGATCCCTCGTATAATTGTTAAAAGAACATATAATAAAAACCTCCACAATTTGACAGTTTTTAAATCATAAAGGAGTAAATACGGTAAACAAATTTTGCGATCTCAGCAGGAAATCTGAATGACTCCCTATTGGAGACATTCAAGGAAGACAAACAAGGAACCTGGATATCGAAAATATGACTTCCTTATTCTCTGTACCAAACTAACATGTTACAAAAGTAGTATAGATCAATTCTTATTGTTAATTAAATGTTTGACCTACCAGAAATGTCACTTATATTTTTAAAGCATTTTCAATATTTTATCCAATGAACCAAAATCTTTTGGGTCCGATTTTCTTTTTTCATCACCACTGGATAATCAAGTTAGACATAATAGATACCCACATCCAGGAAGATGCTAACTCGTTCAAGAAAAAAAAACCTACCAAACAAAAACTAATACCCTAGAGGAATTTATTAATATCAAATGGCAAGATTAATGAATCTTATAACACAATCAGTCTACTAGTGTTTAAACATTACTTCATATAAAATAGGTTCACTGAGCTAGATATATGAAGAAAATTGATGATAGAAGAATACCTAATAAGATTTGGAGAGCAAGCTGAAGCCAAAGGAAGCAGGGCAGTCAGAAAAAATGTTATAAGAACTTGCTGAAATACAACTTTAAGCAATACATCATTCCTGGAGGGCACTGTGTAGCACTGGGCACTAGGGAGATGGTGGTGGCTTCAAAAATAAGAGACCTATTAGATTTTTAGAGCTCTTTGAGTACAAGTACTAGCAAAAATAAATATTGGAAAAAATTCTATTTTCACAACTCACAGAATTTGAAGGATGGGCAATGATAATTAACACAGCTGACAATAGTTTACCAGGACCACCATGTTTGTATTATATTGAGATATGAATTTTAAACAATCGAGTGAAGCGTGGCAAATTACTGCTGTTCGTTGATTACCAGGTACTACAAGGCACCCTAAATAAAGACATTTAGTGCCACTTCAATTCTTCAAATATTATCTAGGTTTTATAAGTAGAGAAATCTCATCTAGGTTTAGAGAAGATGAATAATGTGCCCAAGGGCATGTAAGTAATGTGATAAAATAGAGTATGATTAGCTTCAAAGCCCAAGCTTTTAGCCCTAAAACCTATTCCACATTGTGTTTCTATAAGATTAATACTAAGAGGAGAATTGAGACATGGTTTAACATTGCACACTCTTGTTATGCACAGTTCAATATAATGCTTCCCCTCTTTGGTGGTAGCATTGGTGCATCTATATAATTCTTAAGCAAATATTTAATCAAACATGTTGCTTTAGCTCTTACTCAGTCTTATATTTTCTGATTTATCATTTGAAATGCATTTGATGAAAGAAAACAAGAAACTATGTAACTCAACTATTACTTAATTAGAAATACATTAGTGAAATGAAGTGAAATTGTTAGCTGCTCAGTCGTGTTCAGCTCTTTGCGACCAAAAGGACTGTAGCCTGCTAGGTTCTTCTGTCCATGGAATTCTCCAGGCAAGACTACTGGAATGAGTTGTTGTTGTTCTGTCGCTCAGTTGTGGCTGACTCTCTGTGACCCCATGGACTGCAGCACGCCAGGCTTCCCTGTCCTTCACCATCTCCCAGAGCTTGCTCAAACTCATGTCCATCATGTCAGTGATGCCATCCAACCATCTCATTCTTTGTCGTCACCTTCTCCTCCTGCCTTCAATCTTTCTCATTGTCAGGGTCTTTTCCAATGAACTGGTTCTTCACGTCAGGTGCCAAAGTATTGGAGCTTCAGCATTGGTTCTTCCAATGAACATTCAGGGTTGATTTCCTTTAGGATGGACTGGTTCAATCTCCCTGCAGTCCAAGAGATTCTCAAGAGTCTTCTCCAACACCACAGCTCAAAAGCATAAGTCTTCAGCATTAAGCTTGTTTATGGTCCAACTCTCACATCTATATATGACAACTGGGAAAATCATAGCCTTGACTATACAGATCTTTGTCAGCAAAGTAGTGTCTCTGCTTTTTAACATACTGTCTAGATTTGTCATAGCTTTTCATCTAAGGAGCAAGTGTCTTCTATTTTCACGGCTGCAGTCACCATCTGCAGTGATTTTGGAGCCCAAGAAAATAAAGTCTGTCACTGTTTCCATTGGAGTGGGTAGCCATTTCTTTTCCAGGGGATCTTTAATGTAACATAAAATTTATATTAAATTATATTTAAGTTTAGGCAAGGTGTTTTATTGAGAGAAATATATTAAATGTGATTATTTGGCTAATTTTTAACTTACAAAATATCTATGTCTCTAAGACTAGATATGTTGTTCATCATAAGGATTTTTTTGAGAATGTTATTATTGGAAACCAGAATAACTACAGGTGGACACATGGCACTCACTGAGAAGGATACTGTCAAGCACATATGAAGGTTGGAAGAGTTCAAACAACTATCACGTAGGTTTCATTTTTCAGACAACTGAATGTAGCTACATGAATGTCCATCACTCAGGGTCGATTGATCCAATAATTTAGGGAGTATTTTTTTTTTGTTAAAAGTAGGCTGAAATACACTTTTTAAATGCAATGAAAGCTTTAGCATCTAACAATGATTTGACATTTAAAAATGGTACCTTAGAAATGAAATGAAATAATTTAATCAACTTCTTACTCAACCTGACAGTAAAGCTCAAAATCCAAATCAAAGTCAGAGCTTCCTGCCAATACTATTCAGGAAAACCATCCCTGACTGGAAGGCTGACTGAAACTCAGCGGAGAATCTATTTTAATAGGGAATAATCAGTTCAAAGAAAAGAACAAGGGGAGCAAATCTGCTTTGTCCTGTGAATCTACACCACTCTACCTGCCTCAGGAAAAGTAAAGGCGCAGATGTCTGGCTTTTTATGACAAAATTAATGTATCAGATAAATCAAATTTGCTGAAAATTTGGTCACTGTTATTATGCTTTGCAAAACTGCTTTGCAGGAAACCCTCATATTCAAATGGACTGTATTCCAAGTGTGCATTTAGAAATCAATTGTCAGGAACTGAGATCGGTAATTACCTTTCCTTCCTTCCTCATTTCCCCACCAAATGACAGTAGAATATTTGTATGTGACACGGCTTAAGGAGGGAGTAGGGTCCATTTTTTCCTAGAGAAATATTTTTGGTGAATTTCCTAGATTTACCTTCTAAATATTATTTTATTCACTAGGGAAGGAGAGGAAGAGAGGATAAAGCACTAAGAAAAGTGATTTTGTAAGCAAAAGAATCTCTTTGAAGTGTATCACAAAAAAGTTACAATTCTATATTTTTATGTGATTATATATGAAAGATTATAAGTCTAGATTATCACCTCAGTGAGGGAAGCATTTATGTCTGCATTAATTTCCTGATGAAATTCCGTTGCCTAACACAGCATCTTGAGGATTCTAAGTGTTCAATCAATATTTAATGGATGAATGAATGAAGTATGGCTAAGACAAGAAATTAGAAAAATTGAATTCAGTTCCTCCATTATGTTTCTGAGGACCCTAGCTAGACCTCAGAATCTCCCACATCCATGAAAAAGAGCTTGCAAACCAGGCAAACAGTACCAATTTCATCATCCCAGCACCATGTTGAACTAGGATGTAGAAATACAGAAGCATGATAGCAAACACGGCTGATAGATTATCAGGTGAACATCACTGTTCCTGTTCAAAAGTGCAAAGTATGTGTGTACCCATGAATGTGTCACAAAATCAGTTTCTGAAATATCACTTAATTGCATGGCTTTCAAGCTTTCCACCCATTAATGACTTTTGAAACACATTTAATGAGTTGTGATCAGATTTTTTTAGAGTAATCGTGCTACATAGCTTCAGTTGTGTCTGATTTTGTGTGACCCTATGCACTGTAGCCCCCCAGGCTCCTCTGTCCATGGTACGCTCCAGGCAAGAATACTGGAGTGGGTTGCCATGCCACCCTCCAGGGGATCTTCGAGACCCAGAGATCAAACCTGCATCCCTTACATCTTCTTCATTGGCAGGCGAGTTCTTCACCACTACCGCTATCTGGGAAGCTCAAGATAGGTTAAATCAGAAATAAATAGGATGAGAAAGAAAAGTGAATATTCAACCGCACTAGCAAAACTTTTACAATTTCATTCTCTCCCATTTTGGAATATTGTGATAGCCCCAACAGAGAACTGCAAGTGTCCTTATTATATTTTTGTTTGTTTTCTTCTATTTTGCTTTGTGTTTCTAGTGAATCTGGAATATAGGAATCATTGCATGCTGAGGCAGTATCTTATACTACTAAGCAAGTCCAACTATTGGAAAGTTCTACTTTCAAGGCTGCAGGTGAATTGGTTAGTTAGGAGATCTGGCTTCCAAATCTAGTCTCCCCATTTATTACCTCTGAATTCCTTCAACAAATATTTAATCACTTCAGATCCAGGTTTCTTCATCTGTAAAATTAAGATAAAATTTTCTATCTGTTAGTTGATAAGAACTAAAAGCTGACAAAATTTGTACAACATAAGTTGCAGTTTACCATTAGTCTAGTGTTTAGTGTTGTTTGGAAAATGTATAGTGCCGTGTGTTCCATTTGTTTTTATACTATTAGGAGCTTTCATACAATGTCAGACTTTCACACAAAGTCAGAATATTTTAGAATATGCAACTACACAACTCAATAAATATAGAAACTCTGTTACTGCAGACTTAAAAGTTTTAAATCCTACTTGGTTCTTTCCAGGTTTTTTTTTTTTTTTTTCCCCTCCAGAGATGTGTTCTTAGAAAGGAATATAAAAAGGAAGTCATTGTTTATCAGGAAGCTGTGCCTGAATGAAATTAAGAATTAGATGAATTTCAAAGAAGTTGGTAACAAGCAAACACCTTAAAGCTTCTCAGGTGATGCTAGTGGTAAAGAACCACTTGTCAATGCACGAGATGTAAGAGACACGGGTTTGATCCCTGAGTCAGGAAGATTCCCTGGAGGGCATGGCAACCCACTCTAGTATTCTTGCCTGGAGAATCCCATAGACAGAAGAGCCTGGTAGGCTACAGTCCATAGGTTTGCAAAGAGTCAGACAAGACTGAAGCAACTTAACACACACGCAAACACTTTAAAATTAATTGTATATAATCTATAAATTAGTCCTTTTTGCTGTAAAAGATTACCTTGCAATGAAGTAGTAAATGTATCTATAAAATTAATTTCTGATTATAGCAACATTAGTGGGAAAGACACACAGTGATATTATAAATCTGTGTGGCATATTTGAGATCCTTTCTTATGTACTTCAGACAAGTCATAAAGAAAATAAAATTAATTTTGCACTAATAGAGAAGCCATCAGAAATTGCTTGCATAGCACTATAAGAATTTTTTTTAATATTTATTTATTTATTTGGCTGTGTCATACAGATTTTCATTGTATCACACAGTATCTCTGTTGCACTATGCAGTATCTTTTGTTGTGGTGCACAGATTCTCTAGCTGTGGCACACAGGCTAGTTTCTCCAGAAATGTGGGATCCTAGTTCCCCAACAGGGATCAAACCCAGGTCCCCTGAATTGCAAGGCAGCTTCTTAACCACTGGACCACCAAGGAAGTCCCTATAAGAGTTTTTGATGTGCTGACAGAAGTAACCAGAGCTATACTCACCACAAAGGAAAAACAGTGGATGCAAACGGAGATTCATGCTAAGTGGAAGGAAGCTCTCTGTCTTTATCTCAAGGGCAAAGAAGAGTGAAGTATCTAGTGAGAGCTCCAAAGCTAAGCTAATCTAGATTTGTGAAATGGATATTAAATTATTTCTCAAAGACATACTATAATTGTTATACTTTTGTATACAGTTTAAAAAAACAATGATTAGACTATTACAATACCTGTAAAGAATCTGCCTGCCAATGCAAGAGACACGGGTTCAATCTCTGGGTTGGAAAGATCCTCTGGAGAAGAAAATAACAACCCACTCCAGTATTCTTACCCCACAAATACCATGGATTTGATTAAATCATTAAAATATTACTCATCATAAATATATAGCCTTATAAAATTTTGATTGCATCACTGTTGAGAAAACATTTGAACTGTAGTGTGTCTATGTCACACATATGACAATACTAGCTGCTGAAATAACAAGCCATTGTTTTGCAGTAAATTGTGTCCCCTAAAGAAGATATGCTGGAGTCCTAATTCCTAGTACCTAATTATGTGATCTTATTTGGAGTCTATACAAGAATAATCAAGTTAAAATGAGTTCAAGATGAATCTTAATCTAATATGACTGGTGTTATTAAAAAAAGGGGGGGGGAATTTTGGACACAGTGAGTGATATGCACAAAAAGAGAACTTCACAAAAAGAGAACCTCATGTGAAACATTGAAACTTTGTTGCCACAAGCCAGACAACCCCCAGAAGTTAGAAACAGAACAGATTCTTCTCTACCTCAGTAGACTCCTTGATTTTGGTATTTCTGGCCTCCAGCACTGTGAGACAATAAATTTCTATTATTCTGAGCTCCTCAGTTTCTGACATTTTGTGACAGCAACCCTAGGAAATTCATACAACCATAATATCATTATTACCTTAATTAGGATATACCACCACCAAGAAACTGGTAATCTCTTAAAATAGCTGAATTCTGATGAAGTGTTAATCTCTCAAATGCTGTTATACACATTCAAACCTTAAAATTAAGTTTATTCACAGGTTGATAACTTTACTCATATACCTTTACTCATCAGTTGTCTGGTCTGAATTTAAATTGAGAACATTGGATGTCCTGAGCTTTCTAGACAGTCTGTTATTAGACAGTAGGTCAACTGTATAGTTGAATGACTGACTACAGTTTTTAGTTCTCAATGGGATGTTGTGATGACCAAATTTGAAACTGTAATTCCTAAATGCTTAGAAATAGAAAACTTGCATGCAAAAAAAAAAAAAAAAAAAAAAATCCAAACTGCAAATGATTTAAGTCTGATTTTTAAGTAACGTGTTTTCCTTCCTTTTAAATGGTGTTTTTATTTGTCTTATTTAATCAGTGCATGACTTATTCCAAGCCTGGGCTAGTAAAGTTTATGTAATAAGATACTTGGTGGAATGAATGTTAGCTTTGCTCTGTGTGCTGGGCCTACCATTAAGTCATCTGGAGTATGTTGAGCTAAGACAAATGTATTAAAACTTATATCATTACAAATCTATAGTCATTATTTCTTTAGGTAACAAAAGAGCAAAGAGAGTTATTTCTAGGGTTAAAATGAAAATTATTTAATCTTTTAAAGCTATTTGCAAAATATATGGCCTCAAATGGAAATTTTCACTAACTTTGTTAATAAAGGGATTTTTTAACCACTTCTACTCATAAAAACCAAACTATACACAAAATAAGATGATGAATTAGGAAGGAAATGCTGTTAAGAGAATTACTCTAAGCATGAGGAAACTATTAGACAAGAGTTTTCAGTAGTCTAAAATTCTGAGATTTGATTTTTAAATGATGAAACATCCAATAAGCCAAATGACTCTGTATAAACATGTACATGGAATAAATTATTCCAAATGAAAGCATGGATATTATTTGTTCAGCTGTTTTAGTGGTTGGAGCGTTAGGAACAAAAGCTATTATTGTTCAATGTATTTTTTCACAGGAAATAGACAGTGGCAAACATACAGTAGTTCAACACATGAGATCAGAGACATGGTTTTTATAGTAAACCAAGAACAGATGTTGGAACGATTCGAGACCTTTGCAGGAATTATTAGTTATGTTTGCCTTTGAAAGCAAAGAAAGTTTATAGAGACTCACATATCTGATTATATTAAGAAACAGACAGGTTTTCAAATCCAAAAGCTTTAATTCATTCAAGCTCAGTTTCTACTGTATAAATTTTGAATGCTCTACTCAACACTGTTGCAAATAATTACAATAAGTTCCATGCCACCCTATTATAAAAACTACTGAGCCCTCACATATAACCTAAGTACCCCTATTCACTAAAAATCATATATAAATAGGATTTATGCTACAGGCAAAAATAAATATTTAATGGCAATCACTGAAATCAATTGATTTACATACATTAGCAAAAATAAATTCTCTACGTAATTGGAAGGCATATTTTCTGAGGTTGAACTAAAAGCCAGCATGTAGCCTTTTACTCGGGGAAGGCAACGGCACCCCACCCCAGTATTTTGCCTGGAAGATCCCATGGACGGAGGATCCTGGTAGGCTCCAGTCCATGGGGTCGCTAAGAGTCGGACACGACTGAGCGACTTCACTTTCACTTTTCACTTTCATGCATTGGAGAAGGAAATGGCAACCCACTCCAGTGTTCTTGCCTGGAGAATCCCAGGGACCGGGGAGCCTGGTGAGCTTCCGTCTATGGGGTCGCACAGAGTCGGACACGACTGAAGCGACTTAGCAGCAGTAGCAGCAGCAGCCTTTTACCATGTATGAAATACTTGTGTAAAATGATTTTACCAAATCAGTTACTCTAAGCTACTGACCACTAACTAAGCCCTGAACTTTTCATTGTTCCTTCTCTACTTTAGGATCTCCATCCTGTGAAAGTGAAAGTGAAAGTGAAAGTCGGTCAGTCACATCCAACTCTTTGCAACACCATGGACTGTATAGTCCACAGAATGCTTTAGGCCAGAATGCTGGAGTGGGTGTCCTCTTCTCCAGGGGATCTTCCAAACCCAGGGATCGAACCTAGGTCTCCCACATTGCAGGCAGATTCTTTACCAGCTGAGCCACAAGGGAAATCCAAGAACACTGCAGTGGGTAGCCTATCCCTTCTCCAGGGGACTTTTTTCAACCCAAGAATCTTTCCAGGTCTCCTGCATTGCAGGCAGATTCTTTACCAACTGAGTTATCAGGGAAACCCTATCACTCCTTAAGAGACATTCTCAGTTCCAGTGGTTCTCCCCTACTCTGGAGTACTCGTTGGGCAAAGCCATACATTGACTGGGCTCAGTCACTCGATCGTGTCCGACTCTTTGCAACCCCCTGGACTGTAGCCCACCAGGCTCCTCTGTTCATGGGATTTTCCAGGCAAGCATACTGAAGCAGTTTGCCATTTCCTGCTTCAGAAGATCTTCCCAACCGAGGGATCAAACCCACATCTCTTAGGTCTTCTGCATTGGCAGGCAGGTTCTTTACCACTAGAATCACTTGGGAAGCCCTTGATACCTTAATTAACACCTGGTTAAATCCAATTCATGTCCTACTCTGAACTTTATCTGTATCTCCAATTATGATTAAAGAAAATGTCCAACTTTGCTGATTAACCTTATTTATTTATTGTTTTCTTAACATTTTAAGCCTTTATTGAATTTATTACAATACTGCTTCTATTATGTATGTTCTGATTTTTTGACTGTGTGGCATGTGGCTCCCTGATCAGGGATCGAAACTGCACCCTCTGTACTGAAAGGTGAAGTCTTAACCACTGGACAGCCAGGGGGACTCCCTGATCAGTCTTATTTTAAATTTATGACTTTTAACTTCATATGACTCTTTAGTGCTGCCTAATAATAATTTTATTATTTCATTCTCCCAAGGACTACTTCATATTTTTTCCATTCTAATATAATTTCCAGGTACCCTCCCCCATCCACACACAGATACACATACTTTTAATGATGCTTCCTCTGACTTCACTGAAAAAATGGAACTAATCATTAGCAATTTTACAGAAGCTCCACCACCAAATTTACCAATTTATCTGTATCTCAACCTACTTTTTTCCTGTTTTAAGGGATATATTGTCTTTCCTTCTAAATTTAACCTGTAAATCTCTGCCTGGATCCTACCCTTTCTAGCTCATACTAGACTGGCATTTTGGTTTGTTTGTTTCATGCGTAATTTGGATCATTCTAATCACCATATATACACAGTAAAATACAGTAAGCAAAAATGGACTAATTTTTAAAACTTTCCTATTTCCCTTTCTATTCCAGCTACCTCTCCAATACAGTGCTTCCATTAACAGCAAAACTTATAGTATTGTCTATTTTATGATATGGAAAATATACCTCAATAAAGTCCTTAAACAAAGTGCTGTTAACTTATTGTCTACACATTCTCACTTAAACCCACTGAATATAGATGTCCAGGTTCATAAAGCTCAAAAGTCTCCAAACAGGTTCAATCTAGAGGACTTCACAGAAACACATGACAATTAAATTGCTGAAAATCAAGAAAAGGAGATAATTTTGAAAACAGCAAGAGAAAAAGCATGTTTTCATACAGGAGGGAATACCCATAAGACTGTCGATACAATAATCAGCAAAGACCCTGCAGGCCAAGAGAGGACGATGATACATTCAAAGCGCTGAAAGAAAAAAATACAAAGTGCTTTACCTAACAAAGCTGCCCTTCAAATAAGAAGGAGAGATGAAGACTTCCCCAAATTAAAGTTGAGGACATTCAACTCCACTAGACTTGCCTTATAAGAAATACTAAAGGGAGTTCCCCAAGCTGAAATGAAAGTATGATAATAAGTAACATGAGAACATATGAAAGTGTAAAACTCACTGGTAATGGTAACTATTTAGTAAAATACAGAATACATTAAAAATGTAAAGGTGTCATATAAATCACTTTTACCTCTAATATAAAGGTTAAAAGGCAAACATATTAAAACTAACTATAGTTACAATACTTTGTTTATAATACAGTATGAAAAAAATATAAATTGTGACACAAAATGTGAAGCAGGTAATAATAACAGAACAGTATTTTCAATGCAGTTGAAGTTGTTGTTAGCATAAAGTAGATTGTTATGACCATAAGGAGATTTATGTAAGTGTCATGGTAACCTCAGGCTTCCCCAATAGCTCAGTGTGTAAAGAATTACCCACTGGGTAAAGTGGATAAAGTGCCAATGCAGGAGAGGCAGAAAACATGGGTTAGATCCTTGGGTTGGGAAGATCCCCTGGAGGAGGAAATGGCAATGCACTCTAGTATTCTTGCCTAAAAAAAATCCCATGGACAGAGGAGCCTGGAGGGCTACAGTCCAAAGGCTTGCAAAGAGTCAGGCACCACTGAGTACACACACATGGCAATCACAAAGCAAAATCCTATAATAAACACACAAAGTGAAAGTGAAGTCGTTCAGTCGTGTCTGACTCTTTGCGACCCCATAGACTGCAGCCTACCAGGCTCCTCCGTCTATGGGATTTTCCAGGCAAGAGTACTGGAGTGGGGTGCCATTGCCTTCTCCGATTCAGACGCTGCTGCTGCTAAGTCACTTCAGTCGTGTCCGACTCTGTGCGACCCCTGAGACGGCAACCCACCAGGCTCCCCCGTCCCTGGGATTCTCCAGGCAAGAACACTGGAGTGGGTTGCCATTTCCTTCTTCAATGCATGAAAGCGAGAAGTGCAAGTGAAGTCGCTCAGTCGTGTCCGACTCGTATCGACCCCATGGACTGCAGCCGACCAGGCTCCTCCATCCATAGGATTTTCCAGGCAAGAATACTGGAGTGGGGTGCCAAAAGATAAACATGAAGGAAGCAAAATATATCACTGGAGAAAATCATCAGATCACAAAGAAAGGCAGTGAGAGAAGAAGACAGAAGCAAAGCAACCAGACAACAATGAACTAAATGGCAATAGTAAGCCTTAATATCTCAATAATTACTTTAATTATAAGTATATGCAATTCCCCAATAAAGACATAAAGTGATGGAATGGATGTAAAAATAAACCCAACTAAAAGCAATATACAAGAGGATCACTTCAGCTTTCAGAACATACACAAACAGGGATTATTGAAGGGAGGGAAACAGATATCCCATATAAATGGAAAGCAAAGGAGAACAGAGACGGCTATATTTATATCATATAAAATATATGTTAACACAAAAGACATAATAAGGCCATTTCATCAAAAAGATGTAACAAACATAAATATTTGTGCACTCAATATTGGAGCACCTAAATGTATTAAGAAAATACTAACATCTGAAATGAGACATAGACAACTATACAATAATAGTAAGAAACTTCAATACCTAATTTTCAACAATGGATAGGATATTCAGAGAAAATCAACACAGAAACATTGGATTTGAACTGCACTTTAGACCAAATGATCCTAACAGGATTAAACAGAACATTATATCCAACAGAAGCAGAATATATTAATACATTTTTTCTCAAGGACATGTGAGGCATTCTATAGGATAGATCATATATTATGATATACAACAAGTCTTAACAAACTTAGAATGATTGAAATCATAGCAAATATATTTTTTCTGACAATAATGGTGTAAAGCTAGAAATAAATAACAGAAGGAAAATAGGAAAATTTACAATACATGGAAATTAAACTACACATTCCTGAAAAGCAAACGAGATCAAGATTAAATCACAAAGGGAATTTTACAAG
This sequence comes from Tragelaphus eurycerus, assembly GCA_935064755.1. Lineage (NCBI taxonomy): Eukaryota > Metazoa > Chordata > Mammalia > Artiodactyla > Bovidae > Tragelaphus > Tragelaphus eurycerus. The sequence continues at coordinate 13,638,196 of CAKXYN010000042.1, forward strand.
TCTGGAGGCAACTGAAAATAGAAACACAATACGTTAAAACTTCTGGGATGCAGCAAAATTAGTCTTAAAAGGGAAGTTTGCACCTGTAAATTTCTGCTGGGTTGTTCAAAAGGTTCATTCCAGTTCATTCCATAAGATGGATATAATAGTGTTTTGTTGTCTTGAACTTTATTTGAAACAATTTTGTTACATTGTATTGTGACAGCTGTCATCTCAGCATACATTTTTTTAAAAATTTGTTAAAATTGACAACTTTTTGAGATACTGTTTTTCAAGGCAGAAGCCTGATGTGTCTGTGGCCCTTTGCCTGGCAAAGACACAAAACTATCCTTTTCTATTTCACTCCCCCGCCTCATTGGTGAATTTTTGTGTAGCTATTTTAATATTGAAGATGGAAGAAAAAAGCAAAATTTTCAGCATATTATGCTTTACTACTCAATGAAAAGTAAAAGCACAACTGAAATGCAAAACAAACAAACAAACTGTGCAGTGTGTGGAGAAGGCGCTGTGACTGAGCAAACATGTCAAAAGTGGTTTGCAAAGTATTGTACTGGAGATTTCTCACTGGATAATGCTCCAGAGTCAGGTAGACCAGCTGAAGCTAATAGCAATCAAACTGAGATATTAATTGAGAACAATCAACCTTATGCCATGTGGGAGATAGTCAATGTACTCAAAATATAATCATTTGCACCAACTTGGTTATGTTCATCACTTTGATGTTTGGGTTTCACATAAGTTACGTGATAAAATCTTCTTGACTGTATATCCACACACGATTCTCTACTAAAACATAACGAAAACATCCTGTTTTTAAAACAAATTGTGACAGGTGATCAACAGTAGATTCTGTACAGTAATGTAAAATGGAAGAGATCATGGGGCAAGTGAAATGAACCATCACAAACCACACCTAAGGCCGGTCTTCATCCAGAGAAGGTGGTGTTGTGTATATGGTGGGATTGGAGGGGAGTCCTCTATTAGGAGCTCCTTCCAGAAAGCCAAATGATTCATTCCAAGTACTGCTCTGAATTAGACCAACTGAAAGTAGCAATCTACAAAAACTGTTTGGAATTAGTCAAAAGAAAATGTGTAATCTTCCATCAGGATAATTTAAGAGTTCTTGTTTCTTTGATGACCAGGCAAAAACTGTCACAGCTTGGCTGGGAAGTTCAGATTCACCTGCCATATTCACTAGACATTGCACCTTAAGATTTCCATTTATTTTGGTCTTTACAAAATTCTCTTAATGGAAAAAGATTTCATTCCCTGGAAGACTATAAAAGACACCTGGAACAGTTCTTTGCTCAGAAAATATTAAAAAGTTTTGGGAAGATGAGATTATAAAGTTTTGAAGATTTTGAAGATCTATGGTCTCTCTGTCTCACCTCCTTCAGTTCTCTGCTCCATTCACCTTGTTACAGAGCACCCCCTCCCATTTCCTTCTCTTACCCTACATGTAAGACAACCTCCAAGTGTATTTTCTTCTATTTTTATTGAACACTGTTTCCTTTATAGCATTTATCACCACCTGACATCCTATACACTTATTTTCATAGGGTTTGTTTCTACTCTCAGAATATTAAGTTCATGAGTTGTGTCCTAGTACCTAGTTTTCTAGTGTCTAGCATATAATATTTTATTTATTAAAAAGATGAGCGAAATAAATGAAACTGAAACAGTATCATTAAAATAATGCTTTTTAAAAACTATTAAGAACAGATTCATTTTGGTTTAACCTACTCATGTGTATTGAAAATTTCTCTTCTTTCCTATCTATCTGTGAGACTTTGTTTTACTAACATCTCTGTAAAACAGAAGATGAGTACTTACCAGGACAGTTGAGCTAATATATATATTGGAGAAAGCAATGGCACCCCACTCCAGTACTTTTGCCTGGAAAATCCCATGGACAGAGGAGCCTGATGGGCTGCAGTCCATGGGGTCGCTAAAAGTCAGATACAACTGAACAATTTCACTTTCACTTTTCACTTTCATGCATTGGAGAAGGAAATGGCAACCCACTCCAGTGTACTTGCCTGGAGAATCCCAGGGACGGGGGAGCCTGGTGGGCTGCCATCTATGGGGTCGCAAAGAGTCAGACATGACTGAAGCGACTTAGCAGCATATATATATATATACGGGGGAGCCTGGTGGGCTGCCATCTATGGGGTCGCAAAGAGTCAGACATGACTGAAGCGACTTAGCAGCTATATATATATATATATATATATATATATATATATATATATTAACTTGAGCTCTTCCAAGAAAAAGCTCAGAGAATAGTGCCTGGAACATAGAAAGCCTTTCATAAATGTTAGCTTTTATCTTTGCTGTTACTACAAATATATGAAGAACAAGTCATTCTACAGTCAACTGAATAATTGCTTCAGTCATAGTCATAATGCTAATAATTGATTGAATTTTCAGGAATCTTCCTGTATATCTTCTAGAAGTACATATACAGTCTTGATAAAAATATCTTGCAGGAGAAAAGATGCAGTTACATGATCCTGACCATGTAAAAGGATTTAAGAGAGAAATTGCTGCTTGCTTATGAATAAGTCAGTCATGTGAGTATTTTCTTGTGAGCTCTAGGAAATGCAATGGACTTGCCTTCAGCAATGCTATCATAATTGGGATAGCTGAATGAATTATGATTCAATATTCTAAAATAATCACTTCTAGCAGCAAGCGGCAGTCTGCCCTTTAAGTAAAAGGATCTGAGGTTTTTCTTCTTTTGTTACCTAACATTTCAAAATAATTTATACATATATGTGTGTGTATATATGTATATGAGCATATGTATGTGTACATTTGTTTAGTCACTAAATCATGTCTGATTCATTTGTGAACCCATGGGCAATGGCACCCCACTCCAGTACTCTTGCCTGGATAATCCCATGGATGGAGGAGCCTGGTAGGCTGCAGTCCATGGGGTTGCTAAGAGTCAGACACTACTGACTGACTTCCCTTTCACTTTTCACTTTCATGCATTGGAGAAGGAAATGGCAACCCACTCCAGTGTTCTTGCCTGGAGAATACCAGGGATGGGGGAGCCTGGTGGGCTGCCGTCTATGGGGTCGCACAGAGTCGGGCATGACTGAAGTGACTTAGAAGCAGCAAGACTGTAGCCAGGCAGGCTCCTCTGTCCATGGAATTTCCCAAGCAAGAATACTGGGGTGGGTTGCCATTTCCTACTTCAGAGGATCTTTCTGACCCAGGGATTGAAACTTGGTCTCCCACTCTCCTGCAATGGCAGGCAATTATTTTACCACTGTGCCACTTGGAAAGTCTGTATGTGTACATAGGTAAATTTACTAACACAATATTACCAAAAAAGGCAAAGAAAACAGTTAATTGAATATATTAAAACTGTTTCCTTTTCATATTTAATTGCTAAAATATATAATTGAAGGTGTGTGAACAGGCTTTAGAGATAAACTTGGACTCAGATACCATCTCTAGTCCTTACTTGCTATGAGACCTCAAATAAGTACAAAGTAACTGCATTATCCTGAGTTTCCTCATCCACAAATGTACTGCATTTAACGATCTCACACACGGCATGATTATTTAATGTTGTAATGCTACAGGTACTTAAAACAGCACTTGGCATATATTAGAAAAACACTGTATTGACAGGAAATAAATAAACTCAAAGAGACAAGCCGCTTTCAAGAAACAGATAGCCAGATGCAAGAAACGATTAGTCTAATATTGATTTATAGGTATATCAATTAATCAACTTCAGAAAAAAATCTACCTTCAACTTTCTTTAAAGCAAAAAGTAGCCAGTGTTTCTCAACCCAAGTCCTGAGTAGAGCCTAACCAAAGCCCTTATGTCACATCCCTGGAGGACTCTTATGCAACATCCTGATGGTTGAATGACAAAATAAGGATGACAGTATGGGGGGAGCTTGAGTAAGAAAGTTCTGTGGTGTTAAAAACAGAAAAAAAAGGTTATAAGATGGAATAAAAATTAAAGTTCAAAATCAGATAAAATTACCACTCTGTTCTTAATATGGCTCTGTGGAAAATTCTGAAAGACATGGGTATACCAGACCACCTGACCTGCCTCTTGAGAAATTTGTATGCAGGTCAGGAAGCAACATGGACATGGAACAACAGACTGGTTTCAAATAGGAAAAGGAGTACATCAAGGCTGTATATTGTCACTCTGCTTATTTAACTCACATGCAGAGTACATCATGAGAAATGCTGGGCTGGAAGAAGCACAAGCTGGAATCAAGATTGCCGGGAGAAATATCAATAATCTCAGATATGCAGATAACACCATCCTTATGGCAGAAAGTGAAGGAGAACTAAAGAGCCTCTTGATAAAAGTGAAAGAGGAGAGTGAAAAAGTTGGCTTAAAGTTCAACATTCATAAAACTAAATTCATGGCATCCAGTCCCATCAACTTCATGGCAGATAGATGGGGAAACAGTGGCTGACTTTATTTTTCTGGGCTCCAAAATCACTGCAGATGGTGATTGCAGCCATGAAATTAAAAGACACTTACTTCTTGGAAGGAAAGCTATGACCAACCTAGATAGTATATTAAAAAGCAGAGACATTACTTTTCCAAGAAAGGTCCATCTAGTCAAGGCTATGGTTTTTCCAGTGGTCATGTATGGATGTGAGATTTGGACTATAAAGAAAGCTGATTAGGTCCCATTTGTTCATTTTTGATTTTATTTCCAATATTCTGGGAGGTGGGTCATAGAGGATCCTGCTGTGATGTAAGTCAGAGAGTGTTTTGCCTATGTTTTCCTCTAGGAGTTTTATGGTTTCTGGTCTTACATTTAGCTCTTTAATCCATTTTGAGTTTATTTTTGTGAATGGTGTTAGAAAGTGTTCTAGTTTCATTCTTTTACAAGTGGTTGACCAGTTTTCCCAGCACCACTTGTTAAAGAGATTGTCTTTAATCCATTGTATATTCTTGCCTCCTTTGTCAAAGATAAGGTGACCATATGTGCGTGGATTTATCTCTGGGCTTTCTATTTTGTTCCATTGATCTATATTTCTGTCCTTGTGCCAGTACCATACTGTCTTGATGACTGTGGCTTTGTAGTAGAGCCTGAAGTCAGGCAGGTTAATTCCTCCAGTTCCGTTCTTCTTTCTCAAGATAGCTTTGGCTATTCGAGGTTTTTTGTATTTCCATACAAATTGAGAAATTATTTGTTCTAGGGTGCGGAGAGAAGGGAACCCTCTTGCACTGTTGGTGGGAATGCAAACTAGTACAGCCACTATGGAGAACAGTATGGAGATTCCTCAAAAAACTGGGAATAGAACTGCCTTATGATCCAGCAATCCCACTGCTGGGCATATACACTGAGAAAACCAGAATTGAAAGAGACACCTGTACCCCAATGTTCATAGCAGCACTGTTTGCAATAGCCAGAACGTGGAAGCAACCTAGATGTCCATCCACAGATGAATGGATAAACAAGCTGTGGTACATATACACAATGGAGTATTACTCAGCCATTAAAAAGAATACATTTGAATCAGCTCTAAGGAGGTGGATGGAACTGGAGCCTATTATACAGAGTGAAGTAAGCCAGAAACAAAAACACAAATACAGTATACTAACGCATATATATGGAATTTAGAAAGATGGTAAAAAATAACCCTATTTACGAGACAACAAAAGAGACACTGATGTATAGACCAGACTTTTGGACTCTGGGACCGGGAGAGGGTGAGATGATTGGGGAGAATAGCATTGAAATATGTATAATATTATATCTGAAATGTATTAATTGTTCAAACTAAACACTATCATGTTACAATTTGTTCATACTAGATGTTTGTAATGTTTCTGATAATCAATAAAAGAGATTCTTGATCAAAAAAAAAAAAAAAAAGAAGAAAGCTGAGCGCCGAAGAATTGATGCTTTTGAACTGTGGTGTTGGAGAATACTCTTGACAGTCCATTCTAAATGAGATCAGTCCTGGGTGTTCTTTGGAAGGACTGATGTTTCCAATACTTTGGCCACCTGATGCGAAGAGCTGACTCATTGGAAAAGACCCTAATGCTGGGAAAGACTGAGGGCAGGAGGAGAAAGGGACAACAGAGGATGAGATGGTTGGATGGCAACATCGACTTGGTGGACATGGGTTTGGGTGGACTCTGGGAGCTGGTGATGGACAGGGAGACCAGTGTGCTGAGGTTCATGGAGTCACAAAGAGTCGGACACAACTGAGCGACTGAACTGAACTGACTTGAACTGAGCTAGAGAAAATGGAGATAATATTTGTATGACCTTATTTGAATGCTTGCAAATGTTCACCAAAAAATAAAATGTAATGAAAAAATATTTAGGCATTAGAAATGCTGATTAAAAATTATATTAACAGAACTTATAATTATTGTTATGATTGAAAAGTTAAAAATGCAATAGTCTAGAATCCAGGAAAATCTCAATTGTGACAGAGAAAAGCAATTTATGAAAATTTTCATTTATTAAAGTGACTAAATCATGAAATGTTTAAAAATATTTATTTTCATATTTTCAGTTTAAAAATAATTTAATCTTGATGAGCTACATATGTGTTATTTTTAAATTTAATTTATAAAAGGTAGATAAAATTGGTTTTGTCAGAATAGTAATTGGCATGTAAATGAACTATTGGGAGTTATAAAAGAATTTGAAGCATTTAGGAAACAATATGCACTATGAAAAAGTTAGGAAAGGAAAGAAAGTAGAAAGAGAGAGGAAGAAAAGTAGAGGGGAAAACTAAGAAGAAGGAAAGGAAGAAAAGATAGAAAAAAGAAAGGAAGGTAGATGGAAGAAAAGGCCAACTTCTTCTACATGCAAAATAGCATAAACTTAAAATTAATAAAGTCATAATGATGCTATATCATATCTAACAAAACCTTCAAATAAAAAAAAATAGAAGGAAGCATCCATAAATAGCAGATTCTCAAGTGTGACAGTTTCCAAGTACACCTACTTATCTGCATATGTTCCTATAAATATGTTCAACTATCAAAACACAGCTCATTTCCCCAGCCTATGCAATTGTCCTTTTTATGTGATGGACCATAGATACTCAGGATGCCCTAGAAATGTGTTAGTTCTAAATAAGTTTGAAACACCATGTCTGTCCAAACTATATGGTCAATTTGGGTTCTTCTAGGGAAGAATCCAGGAAAACCAACTACTGTCTATTTCACAGCAGGGCCCAGAACAAAGATATTGATTCCAAATTGATTCTGAATATCACACTCGATTTAGTTTTTACCATGCCTGAAACCTAGTCTATGAAATTACAGTAAAGAATAACTTCCAAGAATGAAAATAAAAACTACAAATAAATGGACACTTTCAGTAATATTAATGAAATTATTATAAGATTATTATATCTATCCCACATGATCTATGGATCTTTGACATTTTTACCTCAAGCTGCTTAGGTTTTAAAAATACTCAGTAATCCTCATACCTTGAGCTATAATTTTTAGGTATCATCTTCCAAATCATCTTAACAGTTTTTATTATATAAACTTAACAATCATTTGACTGTGTGGACCACAATAAACTGGAAAATTCTTCAAGAGATGGGAATACCAGACCACCTTACCTGTCTCCTGAGAAATCTGTATGCACGTCAAGAAGCAACAGTTAGGACTGGACATGGAACAACAGTCTGGTTCCAAATTGGGAAAGGAGTATGTCAAGGCTGTATATTGTCACCCTGATTATTTAACTTATATGTAGAATACCTCATGCGAAATGCCAGGCTGGATGAAGCACAAGCTGGAATCCAGATTGCCAGGAGAAATATCAATAACCTCAGATACACAGATGACACCACCCTTATGGCAGAAAGCAAAGAAGAACTAAAGAGCCTCTTGATGAAAGTGAAAGAGGAGAGTGAAAAAGTTGGCTTAAAACTCAACATTCCGAAAACTAAGATCATGGTATTCAGTCCCATCACTTCATGGTAGATAGATGGAGAAACAATGGAAACAATGAGAGACTTTATTTTTGGGGGCTCCAAAATCACTGCAGATGGTGACTCTAATACTTGGGCCACCTGATGTGAAGAACTGACTCCTTAGAAAAGACCTTGATGCTGGGAAAGATTGAATGCAGGAGGAGAAGGGGATGACAGAGAATGAGATAGTTGGATGGCATCACCAACTCAATGGACATGAGTTTGAACAAGCTCCACGAGTTGGTGATGGACAGGGAAGCCTGGTGGGCTGCCATCCATAGGGTAATAAAAAGAGTCGGACACAACTGAACTGAGCAGTCATTAATTTATATTTTCAATACAATTTTTCACATGGTTATTAAAAGGATGGGTAAAAGATAAATATGAGCACAAGCAGCAGCAAAGAACACAATTTGAATTAAAGCAGGAAATATATACTTTGCTGGACTTAAGATTTGATGAACACTTCCTGAAAGTGTATTTACGATGGTGATTGATATAATGGGTTTTACAGGTTGTGCTGGTGGTAAAGAACCCAACTGCCAATGCAGGCGATGTGAGAGATGAGGATTCAAACCCTGGGATGGTAACATCACCTGAAGGAGTGCAATTTCACAAAAGACAGTATATATAAAAGAAAAAAGTGGGTCTATGTTTGGTCAGATATAGACAGAAACCCAGATTTTTCCATTACAATCTATAATAATTATTATCCACTTACTATGTACTCCTTTGGACTGTAGCTGTAAGGCTTCTCTGTCCATGGGACAGAGAGCCCCAGAGAGTTTCTTATGTTTCTACCACCACTGGGGGTTGCAGCAAATGAATATACACTTGGTAATTAGGATCAATAAACCCAACTAGTACGTTAAACTTTTATTTATCTGTGGCATGAGAAGTCTACAACAGCTGGATAACAATCTTGACTTCATACTTGGTGAAACAATTTCTGTGCCGTCTGGTGGAAGCATTTCTCTCTTACGAATTAGAACCTTCAAATGTTCAGAATTTTGGGAATTTGGACAAAAAACTTATTGCTTGTTCACAGCTGTTGCATAGAGAAGAGTTATTGCCATGTCTTTCACCTTGACCTATGTATTCCAACTATGGGGAAAATATCCCCATGATTGAAAATACCACCATTGTCAATGAATCAATCATAGACTGATAGAATCCTTTAAGGGTGTTGCCTCACAGCTGATACCAATCAACCCTTATTAGTAGGCATTTAGGTGATGGGCTTCATGGAAATTGAGACCAATGATTCCCATGGGCATAAGCTAATTGCAACAGTTTGTTTCCTATGAAATTTGTTAATTGATCCGAAGAATTGTTACTGGCATGATGGTGAATAAAGTAGTTTGTAAGACCATGGATAGAAATGATGTCAGAAGCATTGTAAGCCAAGAAGGCAAAAATATCCATTACATGTGTAATTCTCTCAAGGGAAAATTGATTGACTCTCATACACTGATGGAAGGAGTCAAAAGTAATCCATGGCTAGCTGGTGTCTCCAGGGCATCAAGTCATACTTAGTGCTTGGCATCGGTCTATTCTATTGGAAGGTTGGTTCTCCAAGTAGCAGTAAGAAGATTAATCTTGTTCAGAGGAAATTCATTTTGTTGAGATCAGGTATGTTCTTCATTTCTATGCCACAGACATTTTTCTCATGAGACCCTTGAAACAGTAAGGATGTTTGAGGAAGAGGTTAACTGATGTCTATGTAACACCTTGTCCGTATGATTATTAAGAATCCAGTTTTTAGTAAATTCCCTTTAATAAGATTCCATGCAGGATATAAATGTCCTCACACAATCTGATCTACTCACATTTCTTTACTCCAATCACCTTGCCATCATTTTTTTAAAATTATGTTCTAAATTCCTAATAATCAGATTAACTATTAGTCATTTCTCACAAATTAGTAAAGATTATTAATATTTCTAATAATTTTAAAGCTACCAAGTAAATAAATAAATGTACCTAATTAACTTATTCCTAGAGAGAGAGTATTTCTTCCCTGGTGTCTTTCAGAAACACACTATATTAGAAATATAATATTACAATATTGTCCTTCCAATGATGCCAGCATATTTTCCAGAAACATCTGTAAATCAGGCCTGAATTTTTTCCTTTTCTTTTATTTGGTCATGGAGAACTTCTCATGAGACTATAAGTATGGATTGAGGGAGAGGAAGTGTTAGAGGAGGAGTAAATATTATAGGTATGAGGCACTCGCTCAAGCAAATCACTTTTGTCTTTCAGGACTGTGATAGATAAATGTTTTATGTATGCATGTGCATACACACACACACACACACACACACACTTGTAGAAAATTTCTTAAGCAGTTCTGAAAGGTCTGTGTGTTTATATGCAATATAGCATGTAATACAATATTAACTTCAGTTCAGTTCAGTTCAGTCACTCAGTCGTGTCCGACTGTTTGCGACCCTGTGAATTGCAGCACTCCAGGCCTCCCTGTCCATCACCAACTCCCGGAGTTCACTCAAAATCACGTCCAATATTAACTTGATAATACCTAATTCATAGTGGGAACTCAGATTGTATAATCACTCGACAGCCTAGTGTCAGATGTACTGTCTCTACCAAGACCAGTTATCAAATAAAGAATCGATTATAGTTTTCTGTAAATGAGTGTGTGACTTTGTTCCAAATCCCTAGGGATAGGTAATCAGATCAGATCAGATCAGTCGCTCAGTCGTGTCTGACTCTTTGCGACCCCATGAACTGCAGCACGCCAGGCCTCCCTATCCATCACCAGCTCTCAGAGGTCACTCAGACTCACATCCATCGAGTCAGTGATGCCATCCAGCCATCTCATCCTCTGTCGTCCCCTTCTCCTCCTGCCCTCAATCCCTCCCAGCATCAGAGTCTTCTCCAATGAGTCAGCTCTTCGCATGAGGTGGACAAAATACTGGAGTTTCAGCTTTAGCATCATTCCTTCCAAAGAAATCCCAGGGCTGATCTCCTTCAGAATGGACTGGTTGGATCTCCTTGCAGTCCAAGGGACTCTCAAGAGTCTTCTCCAACACCACAGTTCAAAAGCATCAATTCTTCGGCTCTCAGCCTTCTTCACAGTCCAGCTCTCACATCCATACATGACCACAGGAAAGACCATAGCCTTGATTAGGCGAACCTTTGTTGGCAAAGTGATGTCTCTGCTTTTGAATATGCTATCTAGGATAGGTAATATTATGGTCTAATTGTGGTTTTCCAGATGCTGTATCTTTACTTGCCACAGATTCAAGTAATCTTTAGAGTCACAAGATATTTGGTAGAGCAGCTTGGAGCATAACCTGAATCTTTTGCTCTGGCAGCATTATGGGCTGCTCAGTAAATGGGTCTTGGCAGCACATCTACAATGACACATGTTCTCCCCAGTATTCAGAGACTTTTCAACTATTGGGGCTGGGACTTAATAGTAGATGATATAATGTATATAAGTTGTTTTATTTACTTTGGTGTAAATATGCTCTATATTTACATATACTCTCCCCTAAATGCTGGTGAGGTACTAGGCTTCTGAACTTTATAGAATTTATTTCTTACCTTCAGGCAAAAAAATGTCTTGCTAAGACATTCAAGCTACTTGCCACTTCCTATTCAAAAGATCCAATCAATATGATATAATCAATTTATTAAAATAGTGTGATATTATGCAATGTCAAAACAGTTAAAATTTCTTCAGACTGATTTATAGCAGAGAGCAGGAGAGGAGAAGCAATCCTGAGTCAATATCCTAAAAGTATACTATTGACATTGTTAGGTAAATGCATATTGCTTCTGGCAATATGCTTCTGGCAATCTTTTTAAATAGGTGTGGAGGAAAAGAGACACCTGAAGTTGTATTGTCCTGTGCCATTAACTACATCATTTCTAGAATTTCAGTGGCACTCAATTGAATGACCTCCTAATTAAATTTGCAGGCATCCACAAGTGTTGTCCAAGATACACCCATTTTCTTTAGAGGCTAAACATGAGTTATCTGGGGACAGTGGTTAAAATAACTTCCTCCCGGCTTCATTTCTACAGTTCTTCCATATCAACAATATTGCTGTAGGTGTACTATACTTCTACTTAGTTCTTTCCAGAATACTAGATCTTAAGGCATGGAAGCCAATGTGGGAATTCTGCCTGTTGCTGAAAATGTCTTCCATTTACTGCTCAAGAATTGAGGAAATGACCAGAGTGGTTCTGCTTCTTAGGAACTGAATATGGACTAAAACTCTGTTCACCTAATTGCCATAAATCTCTATTTTGACAATTCTAGCATAAAATAATTCTGCATAGAACAAATAAATAATAGTATCATGATGATAGTATGATTTTTAGAGACTTCATTAATAAATCAACATAAACCAATATGAATAATCATGTTTATTTGGTAATTATATCTCAGTTATAATTATGAAATAAGAATAAATCATTATTCTATTTGTTTATTATATATATCATTTGATGTTCTTTTTCTATAAAAAGAAAAATATAAATCTTATGGGTTTCAAACTCGGCATCATAGGTTAGATTTTCAATTAAAGTTCTCCATGCATATGAAAATTAATCTTATTTTAACTATTTTGGAGTTGGTTCTGGAAGAAGTGGTGATATGCAAGCAAAATAGGCACAAGTTGATGACATATTTTGGACGAGAGAAAATAAAAAAGTTACATTTCACCTAAAATTAATTATGTGAAACATGTATTATAAAGAACTGAAGTGTAACTTAAAAAATTCATCATATTTTCTTAATAACATCAAAGACCAAATAGTAAATATTTGGGGCTTATTTGGCCATAGAGTCTCTTTCACAGTTAGTCAGCTCTGCCATTTTAGTGACTTAATTGACATAGATAAATGGACACGAATCCATTCCAGTAAATGTTATTTCCAAGACAATAGGTGATAGGTTGCATTTATGGAACATAATATACAAACCTCTAAATTAGAATAAAAAGAAGCATATCTACAGCTTGCTATAGCTTTCTAAATCTTTAAGATTTTTAGAATGGTCTCTAAAAGGAAATAAATCAACAATATTAACAATGTAGTAGACTACTTATTTCCAATAGAAAATCTGGAACCAAGGTTTCTGCTAATTCTAATGTTTTTTTAATTTAAAATGTTAGTACATTGTTAGTATAAATAGCATGTATTAACAAGTTAACAGCTGATGGTGTATGTCCTGAAAACTCCACTATGAATAAAATAAAAATGTGGCTAAGAGTTTGCAATATCTTATTCAATGCTGATGTAATCAAACCACTTCAAAGTTATATAACCAGGCTTGCTTTCATTTAGACTATATCTGAGTATCTGTGAGACATGGGCCAAAGTAAGCACTTCTGAAACCATCTGGTTCTTAATTATACTTTTCCAGCCTCTGTGTCACAAATGAAAGTGAGACCAAGATGGTTTCCTGTTCAATGAGAAAAAATAAAAAACTTTTGCATTATGGTATTTGTTCAAGAACAGAAAAAATGTACCAGGAAATGTGACCTTTAGACGTGAAAGAACATTTTTTCATCAATTCTTCTCCTCTAGACAGGGGAACAAATGAGTCAGCACCATAAAAATCACACGAGTGTAGACAACAAACAGGAATGGACAGCAACTGAACGGTGGCATCTAAAAATATATAGAAAGAACCACTTGATTTTTACTTTATAAAAGAGATTTCTAAGAACCAGACTTCAGTAAAACTTTCAAGTGAAATCAGAACAGGCAATTACAGTGTTCCAGAACACCTGATCTTTAGCTTGGCATGTCCTTTAAAATGAAGCACATCAGCATTTATATATATTCTGAGGGAAAAAAAATAGATATATTAATATCAATACGGGGAAGGCAATGGCACCCCACCCCAGTACTTTTGCCTGGAAAATCCCATGGACGGAGGATCCTGGTAGGCTCCAGTCCATGGGGTCGCTAAGAGTCGGATACGACTGAGCGACTTCACTTTCATTTTTCACTTTCATGCATTGGAGAAGGAAATGGCAACCCACTCCAGTATTCTTGCCTGGAGAATCCCAGGGATGTGGGAGCCTGGTGAGCTTCCGTCTATGGGGTCGCACAGAGTCGGACACGACTGAAGCGACGCAGCAGCAATATCAATAAGAAATAAGCATTAAGATAAAAGAAAAATCATTTGATGATGAATGCTATGAATAAAAATATATTGTTCCCCAAATACTGAATTTTCTTACAGGAATGAGAAGATAAATGAAAGCTTCTTAAATTCATTTAGAAAACACATTTTATTAAAAGAATACAATAACTGTATTTCTCAGGGTCTGTACATTATGGGAGTAATAATAAATTATATAGAAAACATTGACATATTTTAACACTGCCTTCCAAAACTAGAATTCTAATACTTCAAAATTGTTATATACTAAAGCTTATAAGAAATGACAAATTATAACTAAACTTTAGTTTAACAACAACAATAAAAAGTGAGAGTGGCTATGTAGTTGTAAAGTACAAGTTTGGGGCTATAGATTTAGTTTTTGCTTCATCAATCATCTCAGTCTTCCTAATCTTCAGAGATACTTGTTTTAATTTATAATATTGACTTCATATGCAATTATTTAATTCTTCAGAACATTTCCCACATATAGTGATAAGGCATTCTTTTACAACTTCAGAATTATAGGATATTATAGGATATTTGTAGCTTGTGATCCTAAAAAGAGACTTATTTTGGCTGATACCTACTACAATCCACAACAAAAAACCTCTTTGGTCCTGTTAAGTAATTTACCCATGGGTAGAAAAGTTCTCATTCAGAGGGACAGAAGGACTAAATCAATTGAACATCATCATCTCTCTACACACACCCTATCAAATTCATTTTAAATTCATTTGAGTAGAGATGCAGACTTTCTGTAATAGCTTCCCTTTCTTCTGAATCTTTATTGAGTCTTCACCTTCAGTTTCTCCTGAAACTGCTGTTTGCAGTCATTTGATTTGTAAAAACTTCGGATTTGAGTTTCCTGACTTTGCCTGTCTTAATCTTTAGATCTGACTATTCAGATATATCTGTGAGTTTTCACACATTTGGGTGGTCCTTCATCCATCTCCTCAGGTCCACTACACTGTGAGCTACACCCAAGCCATAGATTAGGTCCAGGCATCCCCATATCCTTGGCTCTTTTTAATTTTTTTTTTTTTTTCACTTTTTGGCTGAGATGGGTCTTCTTTTACTTTGCTTTGCAAGGGCATTCTCTAGTTGCACCAAACAGGGGCTGCCTTTTGTTGAGGTCACAGGCTTCTCATTGTGGTGGCCTCTCTTATTGTGGAGCACAGGCTATAGGTACACGGGCTTCAGAAGTTACAGTGCACAGGCTCAGTATTTGCAGGTCAGGGGCCCTAGAGTGGAGGCTCAGTAGTGGGGCTTAGTTGCTCCGTGGCAGGTGGAAACTCTTTGGACCAGAGATTGAACCCATGTCCCCTGCATTGGAAGATGATTCTTATCCACTCTGCCACCAGGGAAGGCCCCTATATCCACGGCTCTTAAACTTTCATGCTTGATATGTCATGACAACACTGTTTCTGGTGGGAGAATGAAACAGGTGAGCTTTAAATATTCTTTGAGGACTAAGACTTAATGATCAAAGGCTGAAAAGCAAATCATAATAGGTATTTTATTTCTTCTCTCTTTTCCCTTCCCAAAATATTCATGTATATTTGAATGGATGAACAAAAAATAGCAATCCCTAGGGAGGTAAGCATTTTAGGATCTCCTTTTATGTACAGTCAAACAGTTTGAGAACATAAGCCATATAAAGGAAAGTATAGCTATACCAAACATGGACATCTCTACATCATAAAAAAAAAAGAAAAAGTTAGGCTTAATACTTGCAAGTAAAATATGTATTATAAGGCATCCTTTTTCTAAAAGCAATTTCTTATATATGTTTTAAAAGATTAAAACCTTACTTAGTGAACCAGTTAACTTCAACTTTCATCATATTAACTTATGGTCATATAAATCCAATTAATACAAATAAATGGGCTGCTTAAATTGACAGTAGTAGATGTGAGACAAAGAAAAATTACTTAAATCCATGGACTTGTATGTTCAGATGCAGACATTCTCATTTTCATTATCAGTTTCTCCTATTTTTGCCTTATGAATTATGTCCTTTTTATAGGAGATCTGCAAGGTCACAAAATGAAAAGATAAAACTCTACTTCTGTGAAATCAGCTCAGAAATTTCACAAAAAGCCTTAAAGTAATAAATCATGACTCAGAGAATGTCAGGACGTTGAAGTAGTAGTCACCTCATTTGAAAGTACGTCTTGTTCATTCTGAGAAGTTATAACAAGGCTTTCAGTCCTGGCTTAAAATTGACTATATTCTTCCCAATTTCTTGGTATAGATGTCATGGAACTGCTTAATTCCATTTCCCTTCTTTCTATTCTAACAGCAAACTCTTTTATTAAAGGCAGTCAATAGCTATATTATAATGTTGAAAATAGCGTAGTCTTTTTATAAAAATTAATTCAAAGGATAAAAAACTGACATAAGCAAAATTTCAATGTCTGAAACTTTTAGTTTTTAACAGTCTTAACACTTTTGCATTTGCTATGTTTTGAATATCTGGCCTCAAGTTTAATGATTTTTTAACAAAGTTTTCAAGTTATAGATACATTCAGATACCTTCAGATGCATTGTATTTTTATTATTTAACACTTGTATGTAACACCTGTATTCACCCAATCAACCATACAATAAAGAAATAATGCTGGGCACAAGCAGAAGAGTTAGTAAAACTAAGAGAATCTTTTGATCTTTGAATGACCCTCGATTTCCATTTCTTATTAATTCATGACATGCTATGCTATGCTATGCTAAGTCACTTCAGTCGTGTCCGACTCTGTGTAACCCCATAGACGGCAGCCCATCAGGCTCCCCCATCCCTGGGATTCTCCAGGCAAGAACACTGGAGTGGGTTGCCATTTCCTTCTCCAATAATTCATGACATAATATGAATCAAACATTAAAGGGAGACTCCAGTACTCTTGCTTGGAAAATCCCATGGATGGAGGTGCTTGGTGGGCTACAGTCCATGGGGTCGCTGGGAGTCAGACACGACTGAGTGACTTCACTTTCACCTTTCACTTTCATGCATTAGAGAGGGAAATGGCAACCCACTCCAGTGTTCTTGCCTGGAGAATCCCAGGGATGGCGGAGCCTGGCGGGCTGCCGTCTGTGGGGTCTCACAGAGTCAGACACGACTGAAACGACTTAGCAGCAGCAGCAGCAGCACAAGGGAAAGTGAAATTTGAAATATAAATAAGATAAGTTAAATTTGAAGATAAGTAAGTCTTTTCAGCAGTAAAGAATCTGCCTTTGGGGTCAAGAAGATCCTCTGTAGAAGGGAATGGCAACTACACCAGTGTTCTTGCCTAGGAAATCCTATAGACAGAGGAACCTGGCAGGCTACAGTTCATGAGGTTGCTAAAGATTCAGACACTACTTATGCTATGCTATGCTATGCTAAGTCACTTCAGTCGTGTCCGACTCTGTGTGACCCCAGAGACGTTAGCCCACCAGGCTCCCCCATCCCTGGGATTCTCCAGGCAAGAACACTGGAGTGGATTGCCATTTCCTTCTCCAATGCAGGAAAATGAAAAGTGAAGTCGCTCAGTCGCTCAGTCGTGTCCGACCCTCAGCGACCCCATGGACTGTAGCCCACCAGGCTCCTCCATCCATGGGGTTTTCCAGGCAAGAGTACTGGAGTGAGGTGCCATTGCCTTTTCCGTCAGACACTACTTAGCGACCTCACAATAACAACCTTTTAACAGTTAGAGATAATACATGCGTGTGTGTGTGTGTGTGTGTGTGTGTGCTGCATGTATATGACAAGAGGGATATGACAGAAGGAAGGACTAAAATAAAAAATTCCATTTGGAAAGTCAAAGGCGAAAATATTTCTAATGCATCCAACAACTCAACTTATGAAGATGAATTGGATAATTCAGAGACATTTAATGACTAAATGTGTGTATACTTTAGTTGAAGAAGATTACAATGTTTCAGGACCAATTCCCTTTAGCTTTGTTTGTGAACATAAGAGTAGGGGGAACCCGTTTATAGAGGAGATGAATGATTAGCTTCTCTGTGCTTGTTTTAGATATCTTGGATTTAGGCAACAATGAAATATCTTAATGATTATGGATAAGAAATGGCTATGATAAAAAATAAAAAACAAAATGCAATGAAGCTTTTCTTTCAAAATTATTATTTAAGTGTAAATATTAATTATGTCTTAAAAGAACATGTTTAACATTGGATGCTTAACCAAGTAAGGAAACTATATATTAACAAAAGTATAACCTAAATATAAAGTTATATTTAAAATAAAATATATAAATATAAGTTAGCTCTCTCTCCAAGGAAATTGTAAAACTTAATTATAGTAATCTAAGGTTTATTCTTTAATGTGGATAGACTGATTGGAACTCACAAAATACATATCAAGCTTGCCTAGAAATTCCGATCTAAATCCCCAGGATATAGAGGGCCTTATGTAGATTTTCTATGAATACTTTAGTGGGAAAAAGTAGACTCAGATTCTCATATCATCTATAAACATCACCACAGGAATCTTTGTATATATGTTTGTCGTTGTGAAATCCAGTCTCTAGTCTTCTTTACCCAATAAAACAAGAACCATTAAGAGTATCCAGGAGCACAGTAGATTTTACTTAGAAATTTGAGGGAACAGAAAAGAGGAGTTACGTTACAACTGTAAACAACTTCAGAAATAACTGCAGTAACAAATTCTGTTCTTAAAATGCCTTTTGGCTGTTCTACTCCAATAAAGTTTACAATAGCCATTTATAGCTTATTGAAACCACCTTTATACCATCTAGCTGACTTCTCTCTTCATCTGATCCCTTTCAATAGTGATAAAATTAACAATTAAAACAACTTCTTCTGATCATTTTTATCTAAGCCATTCCATTGTATCTGTGTTAGTCTCACTTTCCTTTCCAACTGGTTTTCTATACAAGAAATTCTATTGCCTAAAAATAATATGAAATAGTTCCAAAATAAAGTTACTAATAAAATGTAGACAAATCTAATTTTGTATCAGTACTTATTTTAAAATATTTAGTTCAAAGCACATTAAATTAAACCCAAAGAGATTCATTAATTTTCAGTGGAACAATTCCACTAAATTCTGGTAGTAACTTCAATGACTGAGATAATCAAAAGATTCCCAAACACTTTTAGGAGACATTCTGCCATCTGTGGAACCTTCCTTTGGAAAATCACTTAAGTAAGACAAGTATGAGGCTGCTTGAATAGAATCTCTTTCCCAACTGCCAACCTTGGATAAAAAAGATCTTCCAAGAGGACAAATTCAGGAAAAACAAATCAGTGGACAAAGAAATTTTCTCCACTCAATTGAGATCAGTTCAGTCACTCAGTCATATCCGACTCTTTGTGACCCCATGAATCGCAGCACGCCAGGCCTCCCTGTCTATCACCACCTCCTGGAGTTCACTCAAACTCACGTCCATTGAGTCGGTGATGCCATCCAGTCATCTCATCCTCTGTCGTCCCCTTTTCCTCTCGCCCCCCAATCCCTCCCAGCATCAGAGTCTTTTCCAATGAGTCAACTCTTCTCATGAGGTGGCCAAAGTACTGAGTTTCAGCTTTAGCATCATTCCTTCCAAAGAAATCCCAGGGCTGATCTCCTTCAGAATGGACTGGTTGGATCTCCTTACAGTCCAAGGGACTCTCAAGAGTCTTCTCCAACACATAGTTCAAAAGGATCAATTTTTCGGCACTCAGCTTTCTTCACAGTCCAACTCTCACATCCATACCTGACCACTACTAGGAAGCAAATATTAATGATATTCATATGAACTAAGTGCCTGGTTCTTATTTTGAAATGGACGTTTTATTGTGGGTATAAAGCCATCTCCACTGGTATATTGAGAGAAGGTAATTTAGCTTGTCATTTTGTCCATCAGATGTTAAAACAATAAAGGACTGTGTCTCCATATGATTGAAAGAGGTGCACAATTATCTAGAGACCTTTGACTTACAGCTGAATTCAAGAAGTAGATATTTTAGATAGCGTTATTTTGGCTAGGATGTGAATGCATTTTAGACAGGCAAGAACACTTTTACATGTATTTATGAAAGAAAAATAACATGTATGGATGATGGCTCAGATGATAAAGAAAGTATCTGCTGGCAATGTAGGAGACCCAGGAGGGAATAGCTACACACTCCAGTATTCTTGCCTGGAGAATTCCATGAACAGAGGAGTCTGCATGGTGGTCTCAAAGAGTTGGACATAACTGAGAAAGTTACACATTCACTTTTCACTGGTTGGTCAAAGAGATGAACCATTATGAACATGTCTATTTGTTTCCTAGTAACTACTTCCCATTTATCCCAATGATATTAGCTGCATTTGCTTTGGGATAACTCCCTTTTTTCATTTTCTGTTATATCATTTGAAAGGAACTGAACTCCAGCAATCACATTCCTGGCTACAAGCATATGTGGAAAAACTAATTAGATCCAATGGTGGAAGAGGTAATGCATTATGAGGCTTCTGGGTTTGAGAAATCACTGTATGTTTTAGGGTATTCTAAAAGCTACTAGGAAGACCAACTTCATTTGAATTGGAGTGTATGCATGTGAAGACTGGAAAGCCCTCAGACACTTTCAAACCATATAGGGAGAGTTAACAACTGCAAGGGGGAATTACTAAATGGATATGTCTTGCAATCTCTGGAAAAGCAGAATATAGAGATACATAGAAATTGGGTTTCTAGCACCCTGCAAAGACTACAAAATCAAACCCATTCAAAACCCAGTTTACTTCTGGAGTTTCAGTTATGTGAGCTAGTAAGTTTTTCTTTATAATTTAAGTCATTCTGAATTAGATTTTTATAACTTACCAGCAAAATAATTTCAATAGACTCAGATGTTATTTGATCTTCCAGAGGAAGTAGGAGTAAGAATGTGTGGGCGAAGCAAAATTATCGTGCTTCTAGGACATAACGCCAATGCTTAATGAGAATAACTTGTGGGTTGCTTGACTCATTCTCCCTCCTAGTAAGGTTCATTAATAACTTACTGAGGAGCTCAGATTGTTCCATTACCTCCTTCACCACATATCTGCTCCTGATCTATCAAATCAAATCTGAAAGGAAAAAAGGTGGTGGTGGTTAGTATGCTTATGGGGTGGGGTTGCAGGTGGGGAGAGTGAGTAAACATTCGTGAATTCTATAATTTCCGACTCTCAAATCAGTTCTACCTTTGAATGTTTGTATATCAGATATCCCATTAAAATTCATTGTAAAGAAAATAGGATTCAGGTACTTAAAAAATGAAAGTGAATTTTAGAATAAAATTTATGAAAACTACTGTATGCAAATTCTATTAACTCATAGATATTCACTATCCTGCTAAAGTTGTTGTGTAGTCACTAAGTCATGTCTGACCCTTTGTAACCCCATGGACTGTAGCCCCTCCAGGCTCCTCTGTCCATGGGATTTTCCAGGCAAGCATACTGGATGGGTTGCCATTTCCTTCTCCAGGAGACCTTCTGACACAAAAATTGAACCCACGTCTCCTGCATTTGCAGGTGGACTCGTTACCACTGAGCCACCTGGGAAGCCCATTCCACTAAAGACACACATCTAAATGCCTGAAAGTTACAGAACTAGGACTCCCAAAGGTGATGATTTTTTTAACATGTTGAGCTATGGATTAAGCAGTAACATGGATATTTTTTTTAACATGTTGAGATATGGGTAAAGCAGTAACATGGCACAAGTTTAAGCTTAGACTTTAGTGACAGAGCACTCACATTCTGTTCTCACTGTCTCGTTCATTGGAATTAATTTGACTTAACGTCTACCTCCTAAGAAAATTTTCCTCCTAGGTGTGATTAATGAACTGAGAACCAGTTTGAGGATACTTGCTGGAGAGACACTTGAATCCATTCAAGAGCTTTAACAGGTCAAGCTTAGCCTCTTCATGGCTCTTCTCTCAACTCTTGAATTACTATGAATTTTGGAGCATTCAATTTAACACTGACTACTGAGTCGTTGCTCTAAATATACAAAACTAAAATCTCATTAGTGCTATAGAATCCACAAAAAACTTTATTGGTATTTAAATGCAACAAATAAAAGACCTAAAATTGGAAAAATCATTTCCCTATAATTGAATCCTTGGATTACCTTCCTAATGGCTCTGTGGCCTTCTGGTGTCTGAAAAGTTCCTCCTGGTGCCCACTCATGGGTACTGACACCATTATCTATGTAATTCAATGCCAAGTTGCAGCTACCACTCCTAGTCTGAGTCATTAAGCCAAGCTAATTGTGTGATCATTTTTCTTTTCTATGGCCCTTGGACACCAGTATTTTTTGGCAACCAAGGCCTAGACCTTTCCTACAAGCTAGCAGACTAGCAATGTGGTTTGAAACTCTTTCAGCTCCTAGTTGAATCTCTTGTGTACTATCTTAAAGCTTGGACCATTTTTGAGGCCCTAAAAGCTTCAAGGTCTGCTAAATGCGGCCTTTCTTCTATAGAATAGCAAAGCATCTGTACAAAAATCTGAGCCACAACCCTTTCTGTAGCCTAAATAATATAAGGCCAACACTTCAGCCAGCTCAAAAGAAGTTCATATACTGCCAAAATCAAAATCCCCTGCCCATAAAAGAATGTTTTGGGTCTAAAGACAAAGCAGTGTGACACAAGCAAAAGTCCTATCTATTATGTAGATTTTCCTTTCCCAGTGCTCCAACACACTGAAAGGAACTCACACCATCAGCCTCCTTCCAAAAATGAAGGTCCTTCCCTAACCACAGTGTTGGTGCAGCCTATAAGAGTTACAACATGGGCAAAGAGAAGACAGTTTTTCCCAAGGGGTACTGTGCTCCCGAGAGGAAAAGGAAGAGAGTTGTGTGTGTATGCTCAGATTCTCCTTCCAAACATACCTATCTTCCTCCCTGGGAAGGAGATGAAGAGAGAGTTCAGAAATGTTAGCCCTTGGATCAGTTTGTATTGAAAAACCTCCAGGATATGGAGAAAATTACTTTTCTGCTACATGGTCATAGTGAAAATTAGTTTCAATGCTCTCATCTTCAGGTCTTAGGGTTTCGTATTTTATATTGTAATGTTATAAGGAAATTTTGTCAAAATGTATAATTCATGTATTTTAAATGGGTATTCTATAGATCATAGAAAAAAGTCAGTGATTAAGAAATCATTCAAGGACTTCTCTGGTGGCTCAGTGGTAAAGAATCTGCCTGCCAAAGGAGACACAGGTTTGATCCCTGATCTGGAAAGATCCCACATGTGGCAGAGCAACTAAGCCCGTGTACCACAGCCATTGAGCCTGTGCTGTTGGGAACCACTCTTACTGAGCGCCCGTGTGACAACTACTGAAGCCAATGTGCTCTAGAATCTATACTTCACAACAAGAAACCACCGCAGTGAGAAACTTGTGCACCACAGCTAGAGAGTAGCCCCCACTCACTGCAGCTAGAGAAAAGCCTGTGCAGCAGTAAAGACACAGTCCAGCCAAAAGATAAATAAATAAATATTTTTTTAAAGCTAAAAAAAATCATTTAAAATTCAGCTCTTTTGTGGAAAGTACGCACCAGTCTTTGAGTCTCTGAATGGCAGAACTACAAATTATTTTTATTTTCTTCTATGCTGGCTTACAAATTCAAAGATATGTGTAATGTTTGATATCAAAATATTTTTATATTTACATTATTTAGATATACTATTTCTCATTCTCGGGGAAGGCAGTGGCACATTCTAAAAAAAAGATTATTTTAAAATTAATGTCTTTCCAGCAAAACTTCTCATCACTGCCAATTTAAAATATTATTTTAAATGAAACATACTAAGTGAATGCTAAGAAGAAAAATATATAGTCCATCCTATAGCTCTTGGGTGCTCACATGCTCCTTTTACTTTTTAACTTGGTTTATTTTAATTGCAGTTCATGATTTGAGCCACAGGGTGTGCCAACATAATTTAAAGTATATGGTTAAAAATGTAATGTTATTTAAGTTTTACTTTTATTGATGCTTTCATCTCTTTACTCCCCAAAACATATTAACAAACAAGTATGAGATACTTGTTTCACTAGCTGAGAAAACTGCATAATACTTGCACTGATTTCTATATATCATATAATTTTATTATATATAAAATATAGTATATTAAATAGACATATCATTATAAATTATATCACACACATCTCACTGAACAATACAAAATGCAAGCACCAACACTGTTATTTTATTTTCTTGAACTCTATATTTCAAATACTGTGGAATCAAAGTATTTTCAGGTATCTATCAGGTGGTAATTTAGCCATCTAATATTTAACAGCCTCTTCATTCTCAGGCTCTTTTATTTTATAGGTATGCCACTTTCAAAGATATGACAATGAAGTCACATATGTCAACATACATAAAGCCAATACTAAGAGTAGTAACTGTAGTAGATTTGAGACAGCTATAAGCTGTTACTCCTTTTATTGAGATAGCAATAGTTCCTTTTCCCTTGAACCCAGGCTGACTTTAATAGCATGCTGGACCAATGGAATGTGATGGAAGTAACATTCTCAGAAATGGAATACTATTTCTGAGATTCCTGCACTTCCATGCAGAAAGTGTGATCCCCAAGGCTGCTTGTTGGAGAGGCCACATATATGTGCTCTCCATAAGCCAGCAGAGTCTGTTTGTTAGGTGTTGTTGACAAAGCACGAGACAAATGAGTGAAGCCATCTTGAATCCTCCAGACAAGCCAATTCATCTGTTGGATTCCAGTGAGTACTACCCATGATGTCACAAAGAATAGAAGAACCTCCTAGTTGGTTCACGTCTGATTCCTGATTCACTAAATCTTGAAATATAATAAAGTCACTGTTGTTTTGAATCACTGTATTTTGGGTATTTTGTTATTCAGCTATAAAAAACAGGCATAGATGCCTAAATATGATCCTTGTCAAAAAGCATGAGAAGTGCATTCATCATGAGTGAAATTGTCTGAAAGAGCTAATAATTTTCTTGGTCCTCTGCTTTCACCAGTGATTCTCAAGCTTTTCTTTTCCTTTACTGCCATGGCATAATTAGTAATGATTTTCACCTACTCAAAATACTGCCATTAGTTTCACTGCTTATTTGGCCTGCCTCATATCTAATTTAGATTGTGGCTTGTGGATAAGTCCCAGTGCACTTGTTACAATTCAGTTGCTTTTTCTTCTCTTGACTCATGAAAATCATTGTCTCCAAACCATTGTTGATAAGCTTCTACTCTATGCTATGCTAAGTCACTTCAGTCGTGTCCGACTCTGTGCGACCCCATAGACCGCAGCCCACCAGGCTTCCCCGTCCCTGGGATTCTCCAGGCAAGAACACTGGAGTGGGTTGCCATTTCCTTCTCCAATGCATGAAAGTGAAAAGTGAAAGGGAAGTCGATCAGTCGTGTCGGACTCTTAGCGACCCCATGGACTGCAGCCTACCAGGCTCCTCCGTCCCTGGGATTTTCCAGGCAAGAGTACTGGAGTGGGGTGCCATTGCCTTCTCCAAGCTTCTACTCTAGCTATCAGAATATGTCAAAGACATACACAGAAAGTGAAATAAGGTCATGAGCAGTAAACAAACAAACAAAAAATTCACAAACAAACAAAAAACTCAAATATAACCCATTTTTGCAACCTGATCCAAAAAAGTCATAGTCTCTAACCTTGGGAAGATTAGAGGCCTGGATACATAAATGAAAATAAATAATATAATCTGCTAATATATTTAATATCATTTTTATATTTTACTTATTTTAACACAAATATCTGCTTTATATAATTAAAATGTTGTGATTGGAATCTAAATTTTTAACCCATGAATTTGCCTAGGAGTTTGCTCTTCATCATTTAAAGATAAAGATATTAATCTATGAACAATTATTGTACTTGATTCCTTTATTTATATTGGTTTAGCATTATTTTTTACCCCAATTTCATTGTTGTTCTTTTCAAGACACCTCATACCTTTGTCTGTCTCTGATAATATATTTTTTAGCTGTTATATTATTTGATGTTCAAAATAAATGTATGAATTCAGCTCCATTTTATAAATGAGAAAAATCAAGGTTAAAAAAGGTAAAACATTTACTATACCTACACAGCATATTAAAATGCAGAGACATTACTTTATCAACAAAGGTCTGTATAGTTTAAGCTATGATTTTTCCAGTAGTCATGTATGGATATGAGCGTTGGACCATAAAGAAAGCTGAGCACCAAAGAATTGATGCTTTTGAACTGTGGTATTGGAGAAGACTCTTGACAGTCCCTTGGACAGCAAGGAGATAAAACCAATCAATCCTAAAGAAAACCAGTCCTGAATATTCATTGAAAGGACTGATGTTGAAGCTGAAACTCTAATACTTTGGCCATCTGATGCGAAAAACTGACTCATTAGAAAAGACCCTGATGCTGAGAAGGATTGAAGGCAGGAGAAGGGGACAACAGAGGATGAGATGGTTGGATGGCATCACCAACTTGATGGAAATGAGTTTGAGCTAGCTCCAGGAGTTGGTTATGGACAGGGAAGACTGGCATGCCGCAGTCCATGATGTCGCAAAGAGTTGGACACAACTGAGTGACTGAACTGAATTGAAGACATTTCTTCAGAGTCACTTAACTTTGTAGACAGAATTTGAAAGCAAAGTTCTGTTGGCTAGATTCTTAACTACTCTTGTCACCACTGGCCCACAAAACCAACATATTTCTTTTTATTATCATATTTTAGTTTTTCAGGAAGTATCTAGTGTGGTAGAAGAGAAAAGATGGATATCTATTTTCTCAGAAATAATCTTATATTTTCAAAACCCTCAATCTAAGTTCTGAAAATAAATAAAAACCAGCCAAAATAATTGCAGTTTGCCAATATGATATATTTTTCCTCCTCCTTGTCTTTTTCATACTAGCCCTTCCATGTGCATTAACTGCTACATATTCTTTCTCATGAAAAATTGCTAACTTAAGTTGTAGATTCAGCTTAGAAATGACTTCTTCCTCTGACTTCTACAACCTAAGGCAATTAGATATCTCTCCACTTCCCATACACTTCATTCTCTTCCCCAATAAAGTGGATATAATCAGATCAGTCACTCAGTCGTGTCCAACTCTTTGCAACCCCATGAATCGCAGCATGCCAGGCCTCCATGTCCATCACCAACTCCCGGAATTCACTCAGACTCATGTTCATTGAGTCAGTGATGCCATCCAGCCATCTCATCCTCTGTTGTCCCCTTCTCCTCCTGCCCCCAATCCCTCCCAGCATCAGAGTCTTTTCCAGTGAATCAACTCTTCACATGAGGTGGCCAAAGTACTGGAGTTTCAGCTTTGGCATCATTCCTTCCAAAGAAATCCCAGGGCTGATCAAATTCAGAATGGACTGGTTGGATCTCCTTGCAGTCCAAGGGACTCTCAAGAGTCTTCTCTAACACCACAGTTCAAAAGCATCAATGCTCAACTTTCTTTATGGTCCAACTCTCATATCCATACATGACCACAGGAAAAACCATAGCCTTGACTAGACAGACCTTTGTTGGCAAAGTAATGTCTCTGCTTTTGAATATGCTATCTAGGTTGGTCATAACTTTCCTTCCAAGCAGTAAGCGTCTTTTAATTTCATGGCTGCAGTCACCATCTGCAGGGATTTTGGAGCCCAGAAAAAGAAAGTCTGACACTGTTTCCACTGTTTCCCCATCTATTTCCCATGAAGTGATGGGACAGGATTCCATGATCTTCGTTTTCTGAATACTGAGCTTTAAGCCAACTTTTTCACTCTCCACTTTCACTTTCATCAAAAGGGTTTTTAGTTCCTCTTCACTTTCTGCCATAAGGGTGGTGTCATCTGCATATCTGAGGTTATTGATATTTCTCCCGGCAATCTTGATTCCAGCTTGTGCTTCTTCCAGTCCAGCATTTCTCATGATGTACTCTGCATATAAGTTAAATAAACAGGGTGACAATATACAGCCTTGACATACTCCTTTTCCTATTTGGAACCAATCTGTTGTTCCATGTCCAGTTCTAACTGTTGCTTCCTGACCTGCATACAGATTTCTCAAGAGGCAGATCAGGTGGTCTGGTATTCCCATCTCTTTCAGAACTTTCCACAGTTTATTGTGATCCACACAGTCAAAGGCTTTGGCATAGTCAATAAAGCAGAAATAGATGTTTTTCTGGAACTCTGGCTTTTTCCATGATCCAGCAGATGTTGACGATTTGATCTCTGGTTCCTCTGCCTTTTCTAAAACCAGCTTGAGCATCAGGAAGTTCACGGTTCACATATTGCTGAAGCCTGGCCTGGAGAATTTTGAGCATTACTTTACTAGCATGCGAGATGAGTGCAATTGTGTGGTAGTTTGAGCATTCTTTGGCATATGTTAATATTAAAGGAGATGAAGCATGTTGAGTTCTTATAACTAGTTTATACTTAGAATAGGATATATTGGCCATATATTCTGTCAAAATATGTATTTCGTAATACATCTTCAAATATGTCAACATATATAAGAGCCAATTAAATACAAATGACTACTGTCATAGGATGAATACTACTTTTTAATAGGGGGATAGAATAAGTCTTATAGTCATTATCTTTTACCCCAATTTCATTGTTTTGAGATGCAAATGAATACATAGCAATAGCAGGAGAATGATATTTGGGCTAGGGAAATTCGATTGCTTACTTTTTTTAAGGTAAAATAGCAGTGAGAAATAATAAATTTCTTATGTATTTAGGTCTTGCACAACTATAAAGCTAAAATGTCTTTATATTTTACTAAATACAAACTGTGAAATTAATGTGATAAACATTTAAACAAATCTAATATTGTAAATGATGTTATTCAGCTGAAGCTAAATGTTTATAAACAGTATAATTATGGTATAAATCTGTATTAGTCAGGGTTTTTCAGAAAAACAGGACAAATAGAAGGTACATATATATAGTTCTTTTGTTATTTAGTCACTAAGTTGTGCCCAGCTGTTTGCAATCCCATCCTCTGTACACAGGATTATCCTGGCAAGGATATTGGAGTGGTTTTCCTTCACTTCCTTCTTCAGGGGATCTTTCCAACCCAGGGATTGAACCTGCATCTGCTTGGCAGGCAGATTCTTTACCACTGAGCCACCTGGAAAGCCCCATGTATATATTTATATATAAGCAGAATAGCTGTGTAACTTCAAGTTCAAAAACTGGAAGAAAAGCCAAAGTTTCAGTGTGAGTCCAAAACCAAGAAAAGGCCCAACGTCCCAGCTGAAACTACCATATAGGAGGAGTTTCCTCTTGAACTTTTTGTTCTATTCAGGCCCTCAATGGATTGGATGAGGCTCCCTCTCACACTGGGGAGGACAATCTGCTTCTGTCAGTCTACCTATTCAAATGTTAATCTCATCCAGAAAAATGTTTGACCAAATGTCTAGACACTCACTGGCCTATTCAAGTTGACATGTAAAATTAGCCATCACATACTCCTATTCTATATTGAAACTACTTTTTTTTAAAACTTTGTTCATTTGTACTTCATGATAATTTTTCTTTTTTTCACTCATCATTATTTATACACTACCTTTTCTATAGTTTTTTTTTTCCACTTAGCCTTTGGCTCTCAGAATATAGCTTATTGTTGCCAGAGAGATTAATTTCAGTGCTTTAACACTTGAGTGTTCAATATGAAAGCATTCTGCTATTAGAATAGAATCTAATTGATCCAGGTTGTTTATATTTTTAAATATGCATTATAACATAAATGAAAGAAAAGTAGAAAAAAAAATCAGACTTTTAAGATATATACCCTGAACTCAAGAGATACATAGATTACAATTTAGGAAGTATGTTGTTAAGGGTCTCTAAAGTTTATAAATTAGTCTGAAGTTTATAAATCAGTCTGAAGTGAAAGACTTCTCTAATAAAAAGAAATTTGAAAAAAATAAAATGCTTTCATCATAAAATTATTTGAGTAACAGAGAAAAATCTCCATCAATTTCTCTTATTTTTCATATAACTTTTCCTTTGTCAAACACTTAACAAATAAAAAACTGCATTTCTTACAAACTAATACTCAACATTAGTCCACTTCATTATGTCTTCACTGTTTATACAGTGAATATTGTATACACTCTGTGTGTGTATAGAGTGAATATTCATTGTAGATGACAGATGAAAAATGAACAAATGAATGGGTAGAGATAGAGATTGATAGATACATAGATAGATAAAACAGAGATGAATTTCTGGCAAAAAGATTTTTATCCAATAATTGGTTATGAATATAAGAAATGAACCATTTTATTTCAAGGGGTAAAGGAATAAATAAAATTTTAAAATTATCTCCTTGGTAGATTCCTTCTTCCTTTCTCCTTTGTCTTGTTTCTCAATGTAATATACCAGTTCACTTATCACCACCCTCACTGTTCATTTTGAACTCATTTGAAACATGTCTGTGCCAGTTATGGAGTCTTTCAGTGGTGCATTTGTACTTTTCAACTGATCAGTGAAAATGGATGTGGTGCTTTAAATATTTTTCCTTTGCCAGCTGGCACTAAAGCTTTGTTACTTGAGGGTCTAGGCAGGAAAAGTTTTCCTTCCTGTGCTCAGTTGGCTGGCCCCTGCAGTCCCAGTTTCTCAAGCACTACTCTCCTATAGGGCTTGGTGGTCGGAAATATCCAGAAACTGGCAGCATCTGCCACTAAATCTATCACGTGTTCCCTCTGGAAAAACACCTCCCTATTCACAGCTTTCTTCTGCAGCCTAGAAGGCTGATTTTTGGCAATTCCAAAAGACACCCTCTGGCAAATTCCACCAGTAGGGCATCACAGCAAATTTTCTGCCTTCCAAGGAGCCACAGTCAGGCCTTCTCCACCATGTCAGTATTTCAGCCTTGGGGAGATACTGGTATTTACTTGAGCATTGTTCTGTCTCTACCTTTGATGAAGTGGCTAGTATATATTAGTATAAGATAGCAAAGCGTGGTAGGTCAGAGGTACAGAATCTGGTTGCAATGCAGGAGACCTGACTTCAATCCTTGGGTCAGGAAGATCTCCCGGAGAACAAGGTGGCAACTCACTCCAGTATTCTTGCCTGGGAAATCCCATGGACAGAAAAGCCTGGAGGGCTGCAGTCCATGGGTTCTCAAAAGAGTCAGACACAACTTAGTGACTAAACAACAACATAACAAAGCACAGCATAAACATGACTGTCTTATTATGAGCTGAATTTTGTCTCCCCCAAATTCAGATGTTGAAGGGCTAATGCACAATAGAGCAGAATGTGATTTGGAAATAAGTTAAAATGAGGCCCTTAAGATAGCCCCAGTACAACCCAAATGATGTTCTTATAGAAAGAGGAAATCTGAACATGCAGAGACACCAGGGATGTACACACACACAGAAGAAAGACTTTGTGAGGATACACAGAAAAGACAACCTTCTACAAGCCAAAGAGAGAGGTCTCAGGAGAAGCCAAACCTTGCTGACACCTTAATCTTGGACTTCCAGCCTTCATAACTGTGAGAAAATTAGTTTTTGTTGTTGAAGCCAACCAGTCTGTGGTATTCTATTTATGGTAGCCCTAGTGAACTAATACAAATATATTCTCCTAGTATATCACACATTATATCTGGTATTGCTACATTATTTAGAGCTTTTGTTAATTCCCATTGGCCAATCCCTCCTTACTTGAATCCCTTATTATAGTTTAATAATTTTCTATAATAAATTTTCCTTGTTCAAATTGCTGTGTGGCTTCTCTCTGTCCTAATTGCATCCAGAGTGATGCAATGTTCTAGCAAACACAATTTGTTATCCCCTCTAAATCACCTAATGCCCACCAGAGTGAGAATGAAAAGATTTTCAAAAGTTCTGAAAATTTTTTCTTAACCATACAGAGACTCCCAGATGAGAGAAAGTTTTGCTTAGGTATCAGTTCAGCTCAGTCACTTAGTCATGTCGGACTCTTTGCCACCCCATGGACTACAGCATGCCAGGCTTCCCTGTCCATTACCAACACCCGGAGCTTACTCAAACTCATGTTCATTGACTTGGAGATGCCATCCAACCATCTCATCCTCTGTCATCCCCTAATCCTCCTGCCTTCAATCTTTCCTAGCATCACGGTCTTTTCCAATGAGTCAGCTCTTCACATCAGTTGGCCAAAGTATTTGAGTTTCATCATCAGTCTTTCCAATGAATACTCAAGACTGATTTCTTTTAGGATGGACTGATTTGATCTTGCAGTCCAAGGGATTCTCAAGAGTTTTCTCCAATGACACAGTTCAAAAGCATCAGTTCTTCAGTGCTCAACCTTCTTTAGAGTCCAACTCTCACGTCAGTACATGACTATTGGAAAATCCATAGCTTTGACTAAATGAACCTTTGTTGGCAAAGTAATGTCTCTGCTTTTTAATATGCTATCTCGGTTGGTCATAACTTTTCTTCCAAGACGGGAGCGTCTTTTAATTTCATGCCTGCTGTCACCAATGGCAGTGATTTTGAAACCTCTAAGGATCATGGAAAAAGCAAGAGAGTTCCAGAAAAATATCTATTTCTGCTTTACTGACTATGCCAAAGCCTCTGACTGTGTATCACAATCAACTGTGGAAAATTCTGTAAGAGCTGGGAATACCAGACCACCTGACCTGCCTCTTGAAAAAACTGTATGCAGGTCAAGAAGCAACAGTTAGAACTGGACATGGAACAACAGACTGGTTCCAAATAGGAAAAGGAGTGCGTCAAGGCTGTATATTGTCACCCTGCTTATTTAACTTATATGCAGAGTACATCATGAGAAATGCTGGACTGGAAGAAGCACAAGCTGGAATCAAGATTGCCGGGAGAAATATCAGTAACCTCAAATATGCAGATGACACCACCCTTATGGCAGAAAGTGAAGAGGAACTAAAAACCCTCTTGATGAAAGTGAAAGTGGAGAGTGAAAAAGTTGGCTTAAAGCTCAATATTCAGAAAATGAAGATCATGGCATCCGGTCCCATCACTTCATGGGAAATAGATGGAGAAACAGTGTCAGACTTTATTTTTTGGTGCTCCAAAATCACTGCAGATGGTGACTGCAGCCATGAAATTAAAAGATGCTTGCTCCTTGGAAGGAAAGTTATGACCAACCTAGATAGCATATTCAAAAGCAGAGACATTACTTTGCCAACAAAGGTCTGTCTAGTCAAGGCTATGGTTTTTCCTGTGGTCATGTATGGATATGAGAGTTGGACTGTGAAGACAGCTGAGCACTGAAGAATTGATGCTTTTGAACTGTGGTGTTGGAGAAGACTCTTGAGAGTCCCTTGGACTGCAAGGAGATCCAACCAGTCCATTCTGAAGGAGATCAGCCCTGGGATTTCTTTGGAAGGAATGATGCTGAAGCTGAAACTCCAGTACTTTGGCCACCTCATGAGAAGAGTTGACTCACTGGAAAAGACTCTGATGCTGAGAGGGATTTGGTGCAGGAGGAGAAGGGGACAACAGAGGATGAGATGGCTGGATGGCATCACTGACTCGATGGATGTGAGTCTGAGTGAACTCCGGGACTTGGTGATGGACAGGGAGGCCTGGCGTGCTTCAATTCATGGGGTCGCAAAGAGTTGGACACGACTGAGCGACTGAACTAAACTGAACTGAAAATAAAGTCTCTCACTGTTTTCATTGTTTCCCCACCTATTAGCCATGAAGTGATAGGGCCAGATGCCATGATCTTAGTTTTCTGAGTGTTGAGCTTTAAGCCAACTATTTCACTCTCTTCTTTCACTTTCATCAAGAGGCTCCTTAGTTCTTCTTTGCTTTCTGCCATAAAGGTGGTGTCATCTGCATATCTGAGGTTATTGATATTTCTCCCAGCTATCTTGATTCCAGCTTGTGCTTCATCCAGCCTGGCATTTTGCATGATCTACTGTACATATAAGTTAAATAGTCAGGGTGACAATATACAGCCTTGACATACTCCTTTCCCAATTTGGAACCAGTCTGTTATTCCATGTCCAGTTCTAACTGTTGCTTCTTGACCTGCATACAGATTTCTCAGGAGCCAGGTAAGGGGGTCTGGTGTTCCCATCTCTTGAAGAATTTTCCACAGTTTGTTGTGATCTACACAGTCAAAGGCTTTGGCATAATCAATAAAGCAGAAGTAGATGTTTTTCTGGTATTCTTATTTTTTCGATGATCCAGTGGATGTTGGCAATTTGATCTTTGGTTCCTCTGCCTTTTCTAAATCCACCTTGAACATCTGGAAGTTCATGTTTTACATACTGTTGAAGCCTGGCTTGGAGAATTTTGAGCATTACTTTGCTAGTGTGTGAGATGAGTGCAATTGTGTGGTTGTCCGAATATTCTTTGGCATTGCCTTCTTTTGGGATTGGAATGAAAACTGACCTTTTCCAGTCCTGTGGTCACTGCTGAGTTTTCCAAATTTGCTTAGGTATAGCAGTTCTTCATTATCCACATAACCCCACCTATTGTAAAAAATGTTAATTTTTTTTAGTTTAAAAAATATCTAATGTACATGTTCAGTTCTTTCCCCCACAGTTTTAGACATTAACAAATACCCTGGTGAAATCAAGGCCAGTTATAACACTGCTCCTAAGTAGTTAGATTGAGTAAATTCTGTCTTTTAATTAATTGTTAATTATCTGTTCAGTTCCTCATATTGCCCTGTGAATAAAAATGTATATAAGACTAATACATACAGTTCTCTTTATAGCTAATATGTAAATAAATTACAATGATACACATGAGAACAGGCTATTGTTGAGATATGAACAAAATTTTACAGAGAATAGAGAGATTAGTTCTTACTGATGTGGTTTGGTAAGAGAAGCAGAATTGCACAGGCAGTATGTGAATGAATGAATTTTTGAACTTAAAATAATAATACACCAACCTGGGAAAAGCTAGGCAAAGGAATAATACATTATCAATGTTTTTTTAAATGTGGCAAGTTCTGGTATAGTGGCAAGCTAAGTATGTATAGAGAGAAGCCCTGATCAGCAGTGTGGAGAAAAGGTAACTGAAAATAAAGTATAAACTACATATGTGGATACAGGTCTTCCATTCTATCAATATTACAATATAAAAGTGTTCATCAAGCTTTGCTCTCAAAGCTTTATATTGGAGTGTGTCCTAAGCTAAATGACCATCTTCCCAAGGGTATGATTGACTATATACAACAGATATGAAAAAGAAATTTTTGATGGTAACAAACAACTCTCACTTGTCTAGGAGATCAATTTCCAAGGCTCCGTAAGACACATAGGGCTTCTGTCTACATGTTCATTCCTCCAGGCCCTGTTGTGTCTGTTTTGTTTTGGTTGTGTTAGTCAGCAAAATTTAATAAGGCACCACCATGTCATAAGGACTCTAACTGCTATTTGAAATAGATCTGTTAACAAGATGGCATGGTTGTATCCTTGTGGAGTTTATAATCTAGATGAGAAGAAAGCTTTTTAACAGATAATTACAAACATATAAAAGTGACTAGTAAATGTGGAGTGTTAAGAAGCATACTAAGTCTTGCCTCCTTAATTTCTTTCCTTCTATGTGAGTAATTTACTTCCAAAGTTCAAAAGTCATTAATAATTGTCAAGTTTTACTTCTACTTCATATGGAGTAATAAGAAACTGTTCAATTTTCCTACAAGATTTCCTATGAAGTCTTGATTTTACATAAGGTTATTCTTATTTAACTTATATGCAGAGTACATAATGAGAAATCCTGGGCTGGAAGAAGCACAAGCTGGAATCAAGATTGCCGGGAAAAATATCAGTAACCTCAGATATGCAGATGACACTACCCTTATGGCAGAAAGTGAAGAGGAACGAAAAAGCCTCTTGATGAAAGTGAAAGAGGAGAGTGAAAAAGTTGGCTTAAAGCTCAACATTCAGAAAACGAAGATCATGGCATCTGGTCCCATCACTTCATGGGAAATAGATGGGGAAACAGTGGAAACAGTGTCAGACTTTATTTCTTTGGGCTCCAAAATCACTGCAGATGGTGATTGCAGCCATGAAATTAAAAGATACTTACTCTTTGGAAGGAAAATTATGACCAACTTAGATAGCATATTCAAAAGCAGAGACATTACTTTGCCAACAAAGTCTGTCTAGTCAAGGCTATGGTTTTTCCTGTGGTCATGTATGGATGTGAGATTTGGACTATGAAGAAGGCTGAACACCGAAGAATTGATGCTTTTGAACTGTGATGTTGGAGAAGATTCTTGAGAGTCCCTTGGACTGCAAGGAGATCCAACCAGTCCATCCTAAAGGAGATCAGTCCTGGGTGTTCAGTGAAAGAGCTGATGCTGAAGCTGAAACTCCAATACTTTGGCCACCTGATGTGAAGAGCTGACTCACTGGAAAAGAGTCTGATGCTGGGAGGGATTGGGAGCAGGAGGAGAAGGCGACAACAGAGGATGAGATGGCTGGATGGCATCACCAACTTGATGGACATGAGTTTGAGTAAACTCCGGGAGTTGGTGATGGACAGGGAATCCTGGAGTGCTGCGATTCATGGAGTCACAAAGAGTAGGACACAACTGAGCGACTGACCTTAACTGAACTGATTCTCAGATCAGATCAGATCAGTCGCTCAGTAGTGTCTGACTCTTTGCGACCCCATGAATCGAAGCACGCCAGGCCTCCCTGTCAATCACCAACTCCTGGAGGTCACTCAGACTCACATCCACCGAGTCAGTGATGCCATCCAGCCATCTCATCCTCTGTCGTCCCCTTCTCCTCCTGCCCCCAATCCCTCACAGCATCAGAGTCTTCTCCAATGAGTCAACTCTTTTCATGAGGTGGCCAAAGTACTGGAGTTTCAGCTTTAGCATCATTCCTTCCAAAGAAATCCCAGGGCTGATCTCCTTCAGAATGGACTGGTTGGATCTCCTTGCAGTCCAAGGGACTCTCAAAAGTCTTCTCCAACACCACAGTTCAAAAGCATCAATTCTTTGGCGCTCAGCCTTCTTCACAGTCCAGCTCTCACATCCATACATGACCACAGGAAAGACTATAGCCTTGACTAGGCGAATCTTTGTTGGCAAAGTAATGTCTCCGCTTTTGAATATGCTATCTAGGTTGGTCATAACTTTCCTTCCAAGGAGTAAGCGTCTTTTAATTTCATGGCTGCAGTCACCATCTGCAGGGATTTTGGAGCCCAGAAAAATAAAGTCTGACACTGTTTCCACTGTTTCCCCATCTATTTCCCATGTAGTGATGGGACCAGATGCCATGATCTTCGTTTTCTGAATGTTGAGCTTTAAGCCAACCTTTTCACTCTCCACTTTCACTTTCATCAAGAGGCTTTTGAGTTCCTCTTCACTTTCTGCCATAAGGGTGGTGTCATCTGCATATCTGAGGTTATTGATATTTCTCCTGGCAATCTTGATTCCAACTTGTGTTTCTTCCAGTCCAGCATTTCTCATGATGTACTCTGCATATAAGTTAAATAAACATGGTGACAATATACAGCCTTGACGTACTCCTTTTCCTATTTGGAACCAGTCTGTTGTTCCATGTCCAGTTCTAACTGTTGCTTCCTGACCTGCATACAGATTTCTCAAGAGGCAGATCAGGTGGTCTGGTATTCCCATCTCTTTCAGAACTTTCCACAGTTTATTGTGATCCACACAGTCAAAGGCTTTGGCATAGTCAATAAAGCAGAAATAGATGTTTTTCTGGAACTCTCTTGTTTTTTCCATGATCCAGTGGATGTTGGCAATTTGATCTCTGGTTCCTCTGCCTTTTCTAAAACCAGCTTGAACATCAGGAAGTTCACAGTTCACATATTGCTGAAGCCTGGCTTTGAGAATTTTGAGCATTACTTTACTAGCGTGTGAGATGAGTGCAATTGTGCGGTAGTTTGAGCATTCTTTGGCATTGCCTTTCTTTGGAACTGCTTCTAGATTTTGCTAATTGCAAGTGTAAACACTTTTTTTCCCCTACCTCTGTAATTTCTTTTAATGACTGTTAGATCTAGAAATTATTACATTTTAATTTAATTGATTACAGAATATTTCATAAATAGTATTGAGTACTTCCTATTGAATCATATTCAAAAGGTTTTGTTTTATATGTGTGTGTGTGTATATATATATATACATGAAGTGAAGTGAATTCCTTCAGTTGTGTCTGACTCTTTGTGACCCCATGGACTGTAGCCTACCAGGCTCCTCTGTCCATGGGATTTTCCAGGAAAGAGTACTGGAGTGGGTTGTCATATCCTTTTCAAGGGGATTTTCCCAGCCCAGGAATAGAATCCAGTTCTCCCACATTGTAGGCAGACACTTTACCATCTGAGCCACCAGGGAAGTGTTATATATAGATATAGATATAGATATAGATAGATATAGATATAGATATAGACACATATATATATGCATAAACATACACAATGTTAAGATTGATTAATATGTTTAGACTTAGTTTCCCATCAGCTTTCCTACCAAGAATTCTATCAGCCACTGTAACCTAAATACATTATTTTATTAGGGATCATAAAATGATGACCTTCTGTGGTTTTCCTTTATTTATCAGCTGACTTTCTTTTATTAAGCATTTCCCATTGTCAATAATTTGATTACTTTCAGGTTTTATTTTATAGGAGACAGAATAAATGTTTCCCTCTATCCTTTTATTCACTGCTGCTGCTGCTGCTAAGTCGCTAGTTTTCAGAATAACAAATTAGTCCCCTAGCAGTTCTAAGAGTAACCAATCAGGGTTACTTTTAATGTCAACTTATGATAAAGATTTAATATTTTTCTGTTTTTCAACAAGCTGCAATTATCTCTTTTTGTGCTCAAATTGTTCTATCTTTTGAGCAGAGTTAGACACTTCAAATTAACTTCAATGTTTTTTTTCTTTAGAAGAAAAAATATGTTCCATTTTTTAGTACCTGTAGCAATGTTTTTATTTTTATTTCTATCATTTTGAACATAAGTCCATATTTTAATCTTTCACTGAGACTTGCAAATTAAGTAGCCAATCTTTCCCACTATTATTTCATATCCCACATTCAACAGTTACAACTCTCAGTACACAGGAGGACAGACAATAAATGAGAACCCATACAGATACATGGCCTTTTTAGAACACTGGGGCTTCCATCTTTTTGGTAGAATTAGGAATTTTTGATAGTTTTCTCACTTTCAATGCAACAAAATGATCTAGTATCATCCTGAATGTTCATTGTCTTATACCAGGAGCCAGCCATTTCCATAAATATTTTTAGATCTTTGGGGGAAAATGTGTGAATACCACAGTCTGGAATCTGGGATGCTTATGTTACTAGATTGGCAGTTGCTTTCAAGCCTTTATATAAGAATCCTTGTTGGCTCAGCGGTAAAGAATCCACCTGTAATGCAGGTGATTCCTGATCCCTGGTCAGGAAGATGCCCTGGAGGAGG
Organism: Tragelaphus eurycerus; assembly: GCA_935064755.1. Lineage (NCBI taxonomy): Eukaryota > Metazoa > Chordata > Mammalia > Artiodactyla > Bovidae > Tragelaphus > Tragelaphus eurycerus. The sequence continues at coordinate 13,677,655 of CAKXYN010000042.1, forward strand.
AAATGGCAACCCACTCCAATATTCTTGCCTGGAAAATTCCATGGACAGAGAAGCCTGGGGGCTACAGTCCAAGGGATCATAAGGTTCAGACACAACTTAGTGACTAAACCAACACGACCACTGTTGATTTGAAGTAAAAGATATCAAGAGAAGATATGTAAAGTAATCATACTGGTTGTCAATTCAAATTTATAAATGCCAAGTTTTATATAAAGTCTTGATTTGCGGGGAGCGGGGAGGGGGTTTGTTGTTGTTGTTAAAATTCTTGATTCCTGGTGACATTAACATAAATAATCACTTGCTCTATCATGGCATAACAGTTTCAGACTTATAGTAACTATGTTATAACTTAAAATACAATTACTATAAGCAGGTTAAGGTTTCTTTGGAGTCCCTTTTTGTTCCACCATGTAAGTCATTTAGAATCATTTCTCTCTGTGTGGTTAAACATCCTCAGAGAATTATTTTTAAGAAGGTTCAGTTTATTGTTCCACTGATTATTTATTTAACTACATTTACCTTCTTCCTTCCCAAATGAAAGTTTGCATGATCTACACAGTTCTGTCTTACTCATTTATTTTGTTTTACCAAATTATATATCCCAGAATTCAACTCATAGTGGTCTACACAAATGTTCCTTGTTCCCTTTACAGCTTTACCATCGAGTGAATGTACTATAGTTCAAACAATCCTATATTAATGGCCTCTTGGGTGAAACGTTTATTTTCAATAAATGAAATATGTTCATAAAAAGTATTTCAATGTAATATGTCTCCTTCTCCTAACTGATTAGCCGCCATCAACTCAATTTACTGAAACTAATTTTTCATTTCTTCATATTTTCAAGTACCTCTTAGGTCTTCCTTCAACTTCCACAACATTCTATGTGTTAACCATTATATAATAATCACTGCACTGCACTGTGTTAACTACTTTTCTTTGTTGTTTATGCTAATGGATTATGAAGACTTTGATGTCAGAGTCCTTACTTTCAATCCTCATTGCCAACCTGGGTTACTGGTCAAAACTGTTGAATGAATGGATTAAAAACAGAAGTGACAAGTCCACCTGAAAATACTTTTAAATATCTTCTACTCCTATGTTAAGATGATAAGTAAGAATATCATTGAGATTAACATTTTAAAAGTTCATGATAGAGGAAGTCATCATTATACTTTCAATGGAATCTTTGATAAAGATACTAAGGAATATTTATAAATTCTCACAATTCTTACTATTATATTAGACATTCTTAATATTGTATTCAGTTTTACCCATGCAAAAGAGAAAACTTTTTTTTATTAAAAGGGAACTACAGATGAAGCATTAGCCAATAACATGTTAGCCCAAGGCTTTATTCTCTTGCTAGTATCAGAGAATGTGTCAGATCCCTTCCAATCATGAATTTAAAGGAAGAAATAGAAAAGCTTTGCCCACCTCTCATTACAGTATTTTCTTGACCTCTTCTTTGCCCCTCCTTGCTCTTCAACTAGGATGGCAGACAATTCCATCTGTTACATAATCAGTTAGTGTGCTAGATATTTTCACTAGCCAGAGTCTTGGCAGAAAACAGATGACATATTCTAAGTGGATAATACAGAGAAAGTTTAGTATAAAAGTTAAAAGACTATTACGAAGACGTAGCTGGGATAAAAGAAGTGAATACAGTAACTGAGTGCCCACAAGAGAAAGGAAGTCCTGTATATCCCTCCTGAACCTGAAGCTACAAGGGAAGGGGTGCTTACCAGAACCCCAAGAGGGGTTCACTGCTGTGTTCCCAGCACCAAGACCTCTGCTTGGCTTATTATAGATACTGAAATAGTTTTCGAATGAATGAATTGGAGAATATGTTAGTAATAATATAACATGTTAGTGTTAACACTACAATTTATAAATGTACAAAAACTGTAAAAGTAAATAAATTCAGGGATATATATAATTTACATACATACAGGGCTTCCCTGGTAACTCAGCTGGTAAGCAATCTGGCTGAATTGCAGGAGACCCTGGTTTGAATCCCAGTTCAATTCCTGTGTCATGAAGATTCCCTGGAGAAGGGATAGGCTAACTACTCCAGTATTCTTTGGCTTCCATGGTGGCTCAGATGGTAAAGAATCTGCCTGCAATACAGGAGAGCTGGGTTCGATCTCTGGATTGGGAAAATCCCCTGGAGGAGAACATGGCAACCCACTCCCAATATTCTTGCCTGGAGAATCCCCATGGACAGAGGAGCCTGCCAAGCTACAGTCCATGGGGTTGCAAGGAGTTGGACATGACTAATGACTAACCACACAGCACATACTTTACATGTAAAGGATTGTTTAGAGTTCTTACTCATATTTACAAACTACTTTATAATAATAAGCCACTTTATAATAATAAACCTTTCCTTGGTTTTAAATACAAGAGATAATAATATGCTTTCTGGCTTGGATAAAGCTAGGACTCCTTTCCAGGGAGTTAAAGAGTATAAGCTTTATTTTGAAATCAAAGAGACCTGGAAGATAAATAAGTAGATAAGCATAGGAACCTCAAAACAAAGAAAATATCATAAGTACAGTAAAATGAAATGTTTGACATGGCATCATCTGACTTTGCTTTTATCTTTTGTTACATAACTGGTATCTAGATGTGCTTATGAGGAGAGAAAAAGGAAGCAAAGACTGGAAGGTTTCATCTTAGATCTTAGGACTCAGAGCAGTTTAGTCATTTGCCAGCTATTTGCCTTTGAGTTGTTTCAATGCCTTTAGACATCGGTTTCAGTGTCCATGCTGTTAGATTAAAAATATCTATTTTTCTGAGGTGTGCAGATTATAAGAGATGACCTATATAAACCATGCTTACCTCCCACTGTCATTCCGTTTTGAAAAGTATTTCCTGGGCCCATAAAGCCTCTGAGACCCATTCTTTGTTTGGTAATCTAGAGTCAAAGAGCACAAAAATTCAAATTCTTAAATAAGTTGTACCAAAGAAACCAGTAAATTCTTGGTCACTCTCCATGCAGTTTGTCATCTTTCCAAACATATAGTCAGAGTCAGTATGGTAGGAATTTATGTTATGTTATCTCCAACTGCAACTGCTAAGTCAAAACATTAAGTTAGACTGAGTTATATGAAGTAAATCAATTTGGACATATAGTTTTTACCTTTCCTTTCTTCAGTTTGTTAATGTGGTTATCACATTGGTTGATCTGTGGATACTGAACTGCCCTTGCAAAAGGTGACACAGAGACTCAAAGTGACCAAATGCTCCTGGAAAAACAATACCGATAGACTTGTTCAACACAAGATTGAAAGCAACACCACCACCACCAACAACAAAAAACAGTAGCTGTGAAGCAATAAAGTGAAGCATAATAAAAAGAGGTACACCTGTATCAAAATGTAGCAAATCAAATCACTGCTATTTATAAACATATGCTCCTCCTGGGTATCATGAACTAGAACTTCTAAAGTTTGGGCTCCTCCATCCATGGGATTTTCCAGGCAAGAGTACTGGAGTCGGGTGCCATTGCCTTCTCCAGGGTCTAAAGTCATAGCCTTCATAAACTAAATGGTATCCATCTGTGCCTATTTCCAAATGTTTTCTCTTCTGACAGTAGTCAGAGCATTATGATTTTGAAAATATTCATACATTTTTCTTGAAGATAAATGACCAACATTGCGGACATCCACCAAAACAAAGGAAATAAAAATATGATGAAATAAACCCCTCTTGCTACACCAAGTCCTACCAGAAACCAAGAAGAACAAAACCACCATCACAGCACTGAAATAGTTTTAAATGAAAGAAAATAAATCATTAATATTACACCATAAAAACAAAGCTGTCCTTTTTTTTTCATTGAAAACAATAGGAGGACTTTGCATATTATAAATCTGAAGCTAAAAATGAGAGAACATGGCTAACCTTTCTAAAACAATTCTCTCTCCTAAGGGTTAGTTCTGCCTCTGTAATCACATAATTTCCATGTTGTTTTATTCATTCCCTATGGCTGAATCAACTACAGTATCATTGCATATTAAAATTTCAACACAGAAGTGCATATTTAAATGCTGTGCTTGATATAAAAGTCATGAAGAGACTGGAGGCAAGTTGGAGAAGCAGCTGAGCTTAATAAAGAGATCAATATAGCTGAATAAATGCATTACAGCCTAATTTTCCAAGATTTCTCATACACACACAAAATAAACCAAAAAACAAAACACTTTTTTCCAGAATGCTCTTAGTGGGAATATAGCTCTCTTTATGATGTCATAAAAATATTATTTTTAGTGTCACACCATTTTTGAAACAATTTTATTCTGGGTCACTTATTTTTAGCAGCCCAGTAACTTTTAAAGTAAGAATGTACAATACATAAATTGATACCTAGGAATCCTTAACATTGATTTGCTCTTTTATGTAAATTTCCAATAGAAAAATCAACTGATAATGAATCTTTTTGGACTCTGGGAACGGGAGAGGGTGGGATGATTGGGGAGGATAGCATTGAAATATGTATAATATTATATCTGAAATGTATTAATTTTTCAAACTAATCACTGCCATGTTACAATTTGTTCATATTAGATGTTTGTAGTGTTTCTGATAATCAATAAAAGAGATTCTTGATACCTAAAAAAATAAATAAATAAATAAAATGATAATTGAAATGAAAAAAAAAAAGAAAATTATATTCTGGATAATGGATAAAGACCAACAAAAAAAGGTAGTCTTTCAAGAGTATCTATTGTACCAATGTCTACATATTCACACCTATAAAAACTGTTACCCTTTACCTGAAATTATATAAAAAGTTCCTTTTTAAAACATACTGAACAAAACTAAATGTTTCCAAATTGTGACTCTGCTTCACTTCTTTAGCAACCAAATCATTCTAGAAAAACAGTTTCTATTTAAAGCAAACATTTTAGTTTAAATTCTAAGCTGATACCTCATCCATATTAATTGTGGAAATATTTGCATTTGGATCTTCTATTAGTTCGATAGACATAGATGTGATAGAGTATGGAGTGGGTTTCACTTGCTTAAGGTTTTGAAAATGTATGGTGTGAGTTACTGGTACTTACCTAATTCCATTAATCAAAATCACCTTATGAAGAGTGCTACTCATGTTCACATTACTGAAAGAGGTATTCTTTAACTGAGAAAATAGTAGCCTAATGCCATAAATACATTTAAACCATCTTGAGTACCATAAAATAAGAACAGGCAGAGGGGGAAGACAAAGATGTTAAAATAAGTTCTCCTAGATAGTATTGAGACTATACAGAAATGGCTAAAGACAGTTAAAGGTTTTACATTAAGATGAACTAAAATCTATTCTTTTCAGAAATTCTCCATTTCTGGAGAACATTTCTTTGAATCTTGGAAAAAGAATCTAAAATTTCTTTACAAATCAGCAATGATGTTTTACAAAAAATGTACTCAAAGCAGTTATCACTGTATATTCAGATATATCTGACCAAGTCTTCATGTTATGATTACATAGCATTATATTATTTTTTAATAAATAAGTGGAAAAACAATAAAATAAAATAAAGAGCTATCTATAGAAGTATTCATTTGAAGCTTTATAATATAAAAAAATGAAAGCATATAAAAGAATAGGAATAAAAAAAATCAGTTGAATAGCTCATGGCCAGATTACTTATAAGGTACAAAAAAACTATAAGATGACTTTTATGAAGAATTTTTGATAACAAGATAAGTATGTGACCATATGTTAAGAAAAGATCATATAATTACAAATAAAAGTATCTCAACTGTTCACTTAATGCACACACACTAACATACATACATATAAGGTAGCTTAAAGTAATTAAGAATTTACACGCTTTAAAACTTCTCAACAATTTAGTACTGAATCTATATTATTAGAAAAACAAATAACTATCTTAAAAACAAAGAGGGGATATTTTAGCTCTCAAATGCCAAGAACTTATTTTTCTTAATCATAACACACATTTCTTTCAAAGTACACCATAAAACAGAAACTTGGATATTTGGAAAATTTACTGATTAACAACAGAGTGACTATTTTAAATCCATCTCTTTCAGGCTTATTTATACCTTAAACAGTACATATTTTTAAGGAATATTTTAAAAAGAAGAAAAACTTACTTAGCATGCCTTTCCTCAAATCAAAGAGTGCAAGTTCTTTCTTTTAAGGTGAAAAAATATTCAATTCCTGAAAAAATTATTCAGATTCAAGTCTGAGAAACAGTGATTAAGAAACTTAAATATTTTTATGAATAGCTTTCAATTATGTTCCTTAAAATATATTTTTATTAACAATTAGTTCTTATATTAGCCATCATAAAAATAAAAATGAAAAATGAAATATTCTCCCAGAACAATTGGACCTGGAGAATATACCCACAGATCATACTCTGGAAAACAGTGAAAAGCTAAAGGAATGTCAGTCAATACAAATCATCTCCTAAAAAGTCTTTAATATTGATAACATTTTCCTGGAGATATGATCAAAATAAGAATTTTAAACTGTAGAAATGTCCCAGAAATCTCAGTTTTCCAGAATATGACTACAGTGATTTAGACTATTTGATGATAATAATTGCATTGGTAGCACACCAACCTTATTTTAATAACAAAAAATATTTGAATAATTATAACCACATTTGTATATGGACCATGGGGTTTTTGCACCTACTTATATTTTCCAAAAATGCAGAATTTAAAGCATGCAAAATATTCCTCGTAAATAGCCAGATGTTTTTGACTATTTGCAATACTATCTAGTAGTTTCATTCCTATATGTAATTTTCACTTGCTTGAATTATCTAGATAATTGAGGTCAAAGGTCATCTTTGATTTCAATATCCAGACAATTTATGCATAGATTCAAGTGCTGTTAATTTATAGTACAGAAGTAAAATGCATTTTTTAAATGCATAATGACATATGAGATTCAATCCGTGGCTGTGCATGGATCTCAGTGTACTCCTAGTACTGTGACGTGAACCTTGATAAGCATTGATTGGTGACCTCATTTACCTGCCACATACGCACTACATTTTGTTATATGAGGGGAAGAAAGAATTTGTTCAATACCACATGAAAACCACATATATACAACCATTATGCACATGCAAAACTGTATTTGTTGAAATTTATTTCTAAGCCTACCTTAATTGTCTCATTTCTGCTCTCCTCTGTTTAAATTACATGCAGATGATTTACTATATAAAAACCTCTACATTGTATTTTTATTAGAAAATATACTGAAAAGATATTCAACATAGCTTTAAGAAGTAGAATACTAATTCTTTTTTACAATGCATTGCTGTCAACAGCATTATCAGGGCAGAGCTATACAGAAAATGATTCAAACTCCAGAAGCTGCCAGTGTGAATACTATACACCACATTCATAAATATGAAGACTGAAAGTATCATTATTCAATGTCCTGGAGAAAATGAAAACATGAGATTTTCCAGGATTCATCCTTTGTGTGGAATAATTTAATTTAATTTTATCATATACATTATTTTCTCTTAGCAAAAACCTGTTTTAACTCTTTTGATTTCATAGAACAATCAAATATTGAATCAGCATGTAAGCAAATATTCACACATGTCCTGTTTTTCTTTTAGGCATTCTCATGAACACATTTATGATATAGTGTACAAAAGAGCTCTAACCTCAGCTAAAATTATAATAATTTGATAATTAAGTTTTCTAAAAAATCTTAAATAATAATTATGACTATTCTACAAAATAAGTAATTGTTTCATATGGCAAATTGGATAGTAAAATTTTCTACAAAGCAATGCTACATGTATATGTATATAATAGGAAGAATAGGGCACACAGAAGTCAAAAGGTCATTATTTTTTCTGAAAATTACATATTCTCATGCAAAATCTGATAGTCTTTATTGATGGACAATGTCATAAAGCCATCACTGTGTTTATAGACATTTAATTGAAGACAGCATAAAACGATAAACTAAGAAACATGCATGGTTGACTCCTCCAATTCAAACCATAAATCATACTGATGTTCAGACAAGTCGCCCAGACACAAATTCTGATGATAGATGAACCATTTAACTTTGATTTTTGAAAGCAATGAGCTTGCTAGCAATACCTCACACTGACTAATACCACATATGGTCATATAAGAACTCATCAAAAATCCATTTTTCCCTTGTGTGGATGCTAAAATTATCTTCTAAATGATCATTATTAAAAGTATGCAGTGTGTAACATCTTTCTAATGTGCATAGCTGGATTCAATGTCTACTTGCTTCAGTAAGCAATGATTTTATCACTATTTCTGTCTTAAAAATTCTTAAAATGAGATAAGATAGTGTGTAAAATTAATAAATGAAAAGCAGTAAAAGCAAATTAATTGAAAAAATGTAGAAAGAAAAGCATCTTTAATCTCTAAAGGCACTGCATATTTTTCTGTGGTCATACATATACCTGAATAAATATGAATCACATATCTAATAATCTCATCTAACATCTCATCATAATAATCAATAAGTCTTGAGAAAAATAAAACTAACCTCTTGTAGTCATTTCTAATTTTTAAAGTTTAAGTAAAGAAAAGGCAAATATATGAGATTCCTTAATAATTTCAGCTATAAATATTTTTTAAATAGTTTAATTTTTGTGCAACTTAATTATATTATTTTTCTTGAGTACAAGGCAAAAGAGTTATCCCATTTTGGAAAAGTTGACAGTATCCACTGTTAAATTAATCTTTTAAAACTCTTTAATGTGTTTTAAACTATGATTCTGTGAAAAAATATGAGTATACAGTTTATGATAAAATAAAACATTTGAGACTGTTTCAATATACAGGTAATCTCTATTTAAAACTGGCTAAGCATGTAGTTAAGTAAGCATCTTAGAACAAAATAATCTTATGCATCTGTGTTATAAGAAACCAAAGTCAAATAGTGAATGAGGAAATATATATGAACACTTTTAATATAATCTCCTCTTGCTAAATAATAAGAATTAACCTCACTTTATTTGAATTGCACACTTCAATCCACATGGCACATGATTAAAAATCTATATAACATGTATAAACATCTTTGTAGAACTACATAATTATTTTAATGCCACTGAAAGATTATTTTGTTAATAATATTACATGTAACATTTTAAAATATTATAAAAGTTTCTTGGAGATTGGGAGATATAGAATACAATTTTATCTTATGATTTACAAAGATGAGAGAATATTTTGCCATGTATACTACAGGTTCCAGCTGGTGGCTCTCTGCAACTAGCCTAATACCGAATATGTTCTAGGGAGACGACATTTTAATGTGGGGCCAAAGGATCAGGAATATCCTCTGGGACTTGCTTAGCTGTGTAGCACAATGTCAGATTCAGGGTCTTGTTAGTAAGCCATATGGAAGGGTATAGTTGTGGCATAACTGATATTCTTTAAGATTCATTAATATAACCTTGTTTATTTTTACTTCTCGGCTATCCCAATGCCATCAGCTATTCTTAAAGGAGTTTTTGTTATCAACCTGCCAAAAGATTTGAAATTAAAATAGTCAATTTGAGAGCTTTGAAAGTAAGAACTTTGCAAGATCAAGTCCAAGAATGTAAACTAATATAATAGCTTGACTTCAAAGGCCATTGAACATGTCCCAAATCCCCATCAAAGCATCTGAAAGTGTAGTGCTTTGCCACAGCGGTACTCATTCAAATGATGTTCTGGCAAGTTCTCTTACTTCAGCCTTTGCCAATTCACATTTTTGCATGACCAGGATGAGATCAGAATGCACCCCTTCCACTGTTTTTGTGATACCATACAGCAGTAATAAATGAAAAAGCATGATATTTAGATGGATGAGTTGTGAGCCAGGAAGAGAAAACTACCAAACAAGGACCTAAAGCGATCCCCTGTCTTCACATGCTTGATTTCATTCCTTAATTAGAGCCATTAATCAATAGGTATGAGATATGAGGCTTTAGAAAGGTTTGGTGACACGACACCTTGCCACCTGTCAAAATTACAGCTTTCTGTTCATGCACCATCCCTCAAATAGTTATTTTCTGCAAGCCTGGCTGCATTCCACAATTCATTATTTACTTTATAGTTCTATTCCAGTGCAATGTCAGAAGATAACCCATTGATGATAAGTAATGTTTTACATTGAATGGTTAATACTCATGTGTATATGTTCATGCATGTATACACACACTTCTTGTTTTGTAATTAAAATGTTCAAATATATGATAATTGTCACTGGTTGGTACATTTTCACTATATTTAAAAAATACTTTACTACTAATTAAACATTTTATTTTAAGAAAAGTATGTTATTTTCTAAGGTAAAAAGAGACATTTTATATTTTAAGAAAAATAAATCTAACCTTCATTATAGAAAAATGTACCTTTTACTACAGAACCTTATTAAAACATGTCAAAAGATCAAAAAGGAAAACACTCAGGTGTGCCTAAAAGAGGCAAACACCATTCCAAATTAAAAGTATTTCTGAAGGAGATAAAAAACACAGGGAAAACAATTTATACAAGGTAATTTTTTTTTATGTAGGAAACATATTTTTTGAAAAGCATGTCAGTGTTCAAATCCATTCTAGTTTGTTCTAATCTCTGTTAATATAGCTTTAAAATAGACTGATTCAGACAAGATTTCCCAGAATCCTGCTGAGAGATACAGAAGGTCCAGTTCTACTTTCTACTCAGAATAAAACAGTGACCCTCAATTAATTTTTCCTAGAGAATATCAACTACCATCAAATAGCTCTCAATCACAAATGACCTTGGCTTAATTTAAGCCTTGAATAAAAGTGTAGAAAAAGACTACATTTCAGTAGCCATTTCTTGTATCACCCAATTCCCATATTCTATTTAATACAATTGTATTTTATTCAGTATTATTACAATTATACCTATCCTTTGAAAGTCAGTGACCCCTCTAATTGATGCTATGTCTGAAATACATTTCTCTTAATAATTCTTAAAATATCCATGAATTTAGCTCATAGTTAGAAATTTAGACAATCACAAATTTAAAACCGATCTTATTTGTATACATGGTACAGTAAATAAGGATTGTTTCAAATAAGAAATATCACATATCAGCAAGAAACTGGAGCGATAGGAGCCATCCTTCTCAGGACCCAGACCGGGAATCAAACCCGATCCCACATGAGAGATGACAAGTCACCAGGAGCCCCACAAAAATCATCCAACTGACCTGAATCCCAATGATATTCCCATCAGACAAGGAGACAACTGAGAAGAAGCCGTGACAGGAGAAGGAGGGGAGGAGCGGACAAAACCAAGGGCGAGGGAGCCATCATGAGCCCGCACACACACCACACAGAGCAGACGAAGGAGGAGCAGCCAGTGGTTTCCATATATGATAACAATTTTGAGATCAATATCCATCAATGGTCAGCAATGTGGTAGAATGATTATATTAATTCTATTTTGAATTTAGTGTTTTCCATTCAAGAATGTTAGAATTTGTCATTACAACTAATTGGGACTTGTTGATTTTATATGTAGTTATAATTATATTCACATTTTCTTTGTTGTTTATCTAAAAATGTGGCAAGTTTGAGACCATAATTATAATAATAACTAAACACTAGAGTGGAAATAAAGGTGATATCCTGGAATCAGTCTTCTAAATTGCTGATCATTAGCTAGCATTTTTTAGGAAAATCTTGGTTTAAAAAAACAGTCTGAAAATTAGTTTCCTTAGTACACTGATCTCAGAATATTCCACACAAAAACAAAAAAGAGATTTATACTCATAAAAATGTGGGACTAATTTAAAAGACATTCTATATTTTTTGGCAATTCCTTAGCATATTTATATACCAAATATTTTGAAAAATATTAAAGCTAAAAAATAAAACTATTTATCTTTAATCATTATTAATTAAACATTTTCCTTCAAATAACTTTTTTAGAAAAACTCTTTTCAACGTTCCTTAGAACTAATTTTTCAATGGAGTAGTCTTTAGGAAACACTAATTTTCAAGGACTTTTTAATAAAAAATAAGAAATAGGAGTTAAGAATAGGAAGATAGTCCAGCTCTCAGGAGAAAAGAGTAGGAACGAATCAAGCAGACTTCCATGCTAATTTTTACTTTGCACCTAACTAATGAATGAGGATAGTGTTTTACCCCTCAAAATCTCAGTGTCCTCATCTAAAGTGCTAACAATGCTTAACCTATTGGTTTATCAGAACAATTAGATTAGATATAATGAAGTTAAGCACCAAATCTCTATTAGGAGTTCCACTTAATTTTGTTTTACATCAGTTCTAAATTATCATTAGTTTTTTTTTTTTTTCAGCAATGCACTGCAAATGACTACGGAGATATTAGAGTGCGTCCTCCATATTGAAAGGCCCATGGCCTATGCAATTTGTGCAGTGACACTTGACCTGCCATGACCCAAACCCCATACCATATTCTGTCTACTCATACCACAGTAGGCTAAAATTATTACCTGTGAAATCTCTTGGTAAGTGCATTTTAAAGATAATAAGACTTTTTTATTTCCTGAAAGGAAGAAAAAATATCACAGATTAGTTTCTGAGCTGTGGAACAACATAAAAGTATAGGAGTCTAGAAGGAAGTCGAAGATAGACCAGGAGTTAAAAAATGCATTATTTTTCCTTAATGCTTTTACATCATAGTAACTGTGAATACATAGTTTACTTATTAATCTTGTTTATTATTTGTTTTCCCCCTCAAGAAGTCAAGCTCAGTGAAGGCAATTTCTTTTTTGTTTTCATTCACTGAGTACCTTCAGGACTTAAAATGATACCTAGCATATTACACAGGTTGAAATACATATTAAATAAATTAATCCAGAGAACTGTAAACAAAAACATATGAAACACAAATACTTATAAAGAAAAAACTGCCAAAAAGAAAATCCTATATATATGTACTAATCTCTGTGGCTTGAGAAGAATTGTATCTTAGGAAATCAACATAAATATCTTTAGATTGTATTAATTCCATAAAAATTAAAAACTGTTCTTAAAAAACAATTTAATAAGAAAATATATTTAGTATCTCCTTTTCACTATCAAAAACTTCTGTATGGTATTCATAAGAATCCTACCTGGATTTGAAAAGCAAAAGTGTTAGTCACTCAGTCGTGCCTGACTTTTTGAGCTGCGATGTACTATAGGCTGCCTGGCTCCTCTGTCCGTGGGATTTCCCAGAGAAGACTGGAATGGGTTGCCATTTCCTTCTTCAGGGGACTTCCTGATCCAGGGATTGAAGGCAGGTATCCTGCATTGCAAGCAAATTCTTTATTATCTGAGTCACCAGGGAAGCCCCTCCCTAGGCCTAAATGAATAAAAAACTGATTTAAATTTTATGAGTATTTTTTTGCAAAATATGGAAAAACTAGTAGCAAAAAGTCACCACTGGGTCCTTGAAAAAAGTGTGATGAGTAATACAAAGTGAGAGAAGTAAAGATATCATTAGGCCAAAGAGTGAGGAGAAGAGGACATAGATTGATTTAAATAAACATGGACACAGTTACCAATAACATTTGTAAGTGGCAGCTAAAAGAAACTATGATATACTTAAATTAGAATTGATTAAGTCATGAACTAGGGGCCCCACTTAACTTGTCCCGTTTGAATTCTGTGAGCAACACCATGTGGAAAAGTTCATATTATTCAAAGGTCTTACCCTAGATATCAGTTCCCAGCTTTCTATATCCCTATGCTAAATAGTAAAGCATTATCACAGATATAAAATAATTCCCACAAGTCTGCATGCCATAAACCAGTAATTTGGTAAGAAATTGCATTCCTAAAACACCATGTGTAAAATTTTTTCAAAACAGTGCAGGTATTATTATTCCCTAACACGTGGTAAGATATATCTCTTAATTCTTCATTTTTTAAATTCATTCATTCAATTAAAAATGTTTTGGGCACTCAGGTACCATGCTAGTTACAGGGTCTAAAGAGAATTTATCTACCTCAAGAGACTCACAGTTTAGAAATATGAATGTATGACAAAACACCTAACATTACAATTGGATAAACACTATGGCTTTAACAAATTGTCTTTTGTTACACAAAAGACGTGGACTGAAGCTTGAAGGACCACAGTAAAAATGTTATTTCTGCTTTATGTATTTAAATCATCATTGTAAAATTCCCTTTTGCAAGATGTGATTAACTCCAGTAGTCAGATAAGATATACCTAATAAATATGCTCTGTGACAATGAAATGCTAACTTTCATTATATTGTTTCCACAATTACTATTAGAATATAGAAAATATTTTAACTCCATAAGTACATTTAATTTAGTCTTTTAATAAATCGGTTACCGTTGAAAATCTTCAAAGTCTTTTATATTGCTCCAAATAAAACACAAATCTGCTCTCCCCAATTCAACAGGAAAAGGTCTGTTTCTAAGAAAGCATTTGAGTATATATTTTATTTGTACAACATATTCATTCAGTGTATATATGCTAGGTAAACCTGCAGACCTCTTTTCTATAAAAAGTTATGCAAGAAATACATACCCCTGATATTCCCTAGGGGAAAGACTTCAAAAGCATTGCTTTTAAATAGGGATAGAATTTCCAGAGAAGTTCTTCATATCCCTGATTTCAAGCTAGACATCTGTAGGAAGAGAGAAATTTGAATTTGTTGGGAAATAAGTGAAAACAAATTCTGCACTTGATGAATATTACTGAGTCCTCAAACTAGATGCCTGTCAGAAATAAGTCATCTGCAACAGTAAAAATTCTTTAAATTTACACAGCACATTCTTCCAAAGAATTCATTTAGCACTATGTTGGAAAATGCTAAGAGAAGCAATATTATACTTTAAAAAGATACAGAAAGTGGAAAATAAAACTGGTTGTGTCTACCTAGCATGACAATAGACCATTTTAAGTCAGGAGTGCAATCAACCAAGCAACAAATTTTACTGACTTAACTCAGGTAATTGGGTACTTGTTTGAGATAAATGAATCAAGAAGCTTTTAGCACCATCTACATGGATCATCAGATTGTTTTGAATAAAGATGAACTAATATTCCAGGGTATTTTATTGAAAGTTAAGCAAAATAAAAGATGTTATTTTGAACTAATATATATATATATATATATATATATATATAGCAGTAGACACCTTCAGATATGAAAACTAAATTACTTAATAGCAAAATGTACCTGAAAGTATATAGGAAGATATCACATCAGAAACAATAATGAAAATCATTGTTAACAAACTTCCAATTGATAGTACTGAGATTTCAATTTTCTTCTTTATCTGTTACATTTTTATTGAGCTGCTTTGTGTCAAGCATGGTTCTGGGCTTTGGAGGAATTTCAAGGTAAATCAGATCAGATCAGTTGCTCAGTCGTGTCCGACTCTTTGCGACCCCATGAACTGCAGCACGCCAGGCCTCCCTATCCATTACCAGCTCCTGGAGGTCACTCAGACCCACATCCATCGAGTCAGTGATGCCATCCAACCATCTCATCCTCTGAGCTATCCATTTACCAACTAAGCCATGTATAAAAGCCCAATTTTATGTATAAGAAAATATATTTTATATGTCATATGATATATTCATATCAATATATTTATACAAAAATTTTCAATATACTTAAATGCATTTGACATATATATATTAATATTATATACTTTATAATTTATATAAATAAATTGTGCTTAGTCACTCAGTTGTGTCCAACTCTTTTCAACCCCATGGTTGGATAGCCAGGCTTCCTTGTCCATGGAATTTTCCAGGCAAGAATACTGGAACGGGTTGCCATTTCCTCCTTCAGGGGATCTTCCTGACCCAGTGATTGAACCCTTGGCTCCTGGGTCTTTTGCATTGACAAACAGATTCCTTACCACTGTGTCACCTGGGAAACCCCATATAAATAAATAAATATACATAATTACATTGCAATATCCAAAGACAGACTAAAATTGACCCAGTAAAGCTTCTGAAAAAACGCTGTTTTGTGAACTAGTGTATGGTCATTTTCATTGCAATAGGGAAAAGTTTAGCATAGATTCTCAGTGGAATGAAAAAATAGCCTTGCCATTTTATGTTTACTAAAGTTCTTAAAAGCAACTTCAGTGACTATTTAATACATTTTTATTTATGGTGACTAAATAATTTAAGTGGCTGATTCCAATCTCCATTTTAAAATAAACACAAAAATAAGCCATACTCCTAGATAAAACATTTTCAGGAAAAGATGTAAGGCAGAGATTTGTAACTGTCTTTTAGACAATTTATATTTAGCATTTCAAAGTAAAGCTAAATTTGGTACCAACATATTTGAAATAGACTTGAGTCTGCATATTGTCGGGCTCCCCAAGTGGTACAGTGGTAAAGAATCTGCCTTCCAATGAGGGGACTCAAGAAATATGGGTTTAGTCCCTGGTTCAGGAAGATTTTCTGGAGGAGGAAATGGCAACTTACTCTAGTATTCTTGCCTGAAAAATTACATGGGCAGAGAAGCCTGGCAGGGTAAAGTCCATGGGGTCACAAAGAGTCAGATATTAAAAAATAATAAAAGAGTCAGAAAATTAAAAAACAGTAATTCAATGATTTTTTTATTTTTTATTTTTTTGCTTTAGCTATCATTAAGCATCTGTATGGAGAAGGCAATGGCACCCCACTCCAATACTCTTGCCTGGAAAATCCCATGGATGGAGGAGCCTGGTGGGCTGCAGTCCATGGGGTCTAAGAGTCGGACACGACTGAGCGACTTCACTTTCACTTTTTCGCTTTCATGCATTGGAGAAGGAAATGGCAACCCACTCCAGTTTTCTTGCCTGGAGAATCCCAGGGGCAGGAGAGCCTGGTGGGCTGACGTCTATGGGGTCACGCAGAGTCAGACACGACTGAAGTGACTTAGCAGCAGCAGCAGCAGCAAGCATCTGTATAAATGAAAATCTGATACAAAACCTTAAAGGAGCATAATTTTGTTCCAATCCAATAACAAGAACAAGAACAAAAGATTATGCATTTGTATTAAATCCTTAGAACAAATTAAATAAAGAAATACAGTAGGAAAAATTTAACTAAGAAAAAATTCTAAAAATATATAGCATAGACTTTAAAGTTAAGAAATTTAAATTTTAGTCCTAACTATATTTGGAACTAGTAGTGGGGGCTTAGTAAAGAAAATATTCTGATTTCAAAAGTATTTGTCTATGCACCAAATCAGAGTTGAAATAGATGTCACAAAGCCTCAATCTTCTGCAACTATGATAGATATTGCAAATGGATCCCAGCTCTCCTTGCTCTTGTACCCAAACAGTTGTCTCACTCATTCTCATCCTACAACTTCAAGCAGGTGCTAGCAGCTAATTGACACTAGAGAGGAAATAATTTTGACATCTTTTGGTTAGATAAGCTCTAGCATGTCTTTTTTTTTTTTCTATAATAACTTGATTTTATTGTAAAAACCAAAGAGAGTCACCTATAAATTTTACATACACATAAAAAATGGAGGACATTTTATTAGCCAGTTTTTAAATTTTCAAGATAAAGAACATCAGTGATTTATAAGAAACTCACTTTAAAATTATTGTAATGCCACATCTTGCAAAAAGCATTTCTTAACTCTAGGTATCAGTTCTTCATCTGCATATCATGTAAATAATTGTTCTTTGACAAAGTATAACCAAATTCCAGTTTTCAGTTAGCCCAGTATTTTGTGTACCTGTGTATTCCTGACATTCAGAAACAGGATCATTCTGTCTAGCAGCCAGGGCCTAAGGGAAAAATCAAGCAGCTATTTAAACTAATGAGAGTTGAAAATTAATTAAATTTGAGTGACTTAAGTATCACAGAGGCAGAATAAATTGCAGAATTAGAAGGTCAAGATATCTGGCTTAAAAAGCTATCTTTACACAAGGTAAAATATTCATTCAACAAATATATCAGAAGCCCAAGCACTCTTTCAGGTGATCAGCTGGTGGTACAATATTAAACAAAACTGACTCAATCTCTGGCTTTCCAGTGCTGAGAATCTAGTGTATGTGGACTGAAAAAATTGTACAACCTAAAAGCTGAGAATTATGTTTTATTCGTTGAACTTTCTGAAGACACAAGCTTGGAAGGCAGCCTTTCAGATAGCTCTGGGGGACTGACTGCTTCAGAGAGGCAAGGGAAGAGCCAGGATACATAGTGTAGGGGGAGTTTTGCAACAAACAAACAGAAAAAAACAGGTAGTTGGAACATCAAAATATTACTGTTCATTAAAGAAAAGCAAACTTTTCAGGTTAATGAACTTAGCACTTTTCTATGGGAAGATGCAAGAGTCTGGGATCACTGGAATCATTTCTTTGATATATACCTTAACTATGTAGGGCCAGTATTCTGTTGTTTTCCAGCCTGAATCACCTCGGGATGCATGGTCAGGGTGAATACAGTGGCTGATGGCTTGTAGCCACAATATTCTTTGTTTACTAATATAGCAGGTGACAGTCTTCATCCATATGTAGGAGTAGGGAAAATATATATATATATATATATATGGAGAAGGCAATGGCAACCCACTCCAGTACTCTTGCCTGGAAAATCCCATGGACGGAGGCTGCTAAGTCGCTTCAGTCGTGTCCGACTCTGTGCGACCCCTGAGAGGGCAGCCCACCAGGCTCCCCCGTCCCTGGGATTCTCCAGGCAAGAACACTGGAGTGGGTTGCCGTTTCCTTCTCCAAGGCATGAAAGTGAAAAGTGAAAGTGAAGTCGCTCAGTCGTGTCCGACTCCAAGCTACCCCATAGACTGCAGCCTCCCAGACTCTTCCATCCATGGAATTTTCCAGGCAAGAGTACTGGAGTGGAGTGCCATTGCCTTCTCTGATATATATATATATATAATTATATATATTATATATATATAATTATAAATTTACAAGGTTAACTAAATTATTTTATTATTAATAGTAAGGGCAGACATGAAATACATGTTGAGAAAATGGATCTCTAAGCTAAGTCTTGAAAAATAAGAACTTAGTTGGGACTTTAAGGAGAAAAACATGGACAATTTTTAAATGTATTTCATAGAAAAGTGAAATATAACTTGGTAAAGAATTACATTTAACGGATAAAAGGGATAGAGTTTGTCATCAAATTTTGGGGCTGTGCTTCTGCTCAGTTGTTCAGTCATGTGCAACTCTTTGTGAGCTTTTGGGCTGTAGCGCCTCTGTCCGTGGAATTTTTCAGCCAGGAGTATTGGAGCGAGTTGCTATTTTCTTATCCAGGGGATCTTTCTTACCCAGAGGTAGAAGCCGTGCCTCCTGTGTCTCCTTCATTGCAGGTGGATTCTTTACCTGCTGAGCCATCGGGGAAGCTCCTGGGTGGGTGGAGGTATTGACTGCACTGGATAATAAAAGGAAGGAAAGATTTGGAGGAAAGCTTGAGTTCAGCTTTTGGAATCAGATATCTATGATAACAATAACACCTTTAAGAGATAATGCCAAGTAGTAACTAATATATGAAGTGGGAAATTAGAAAGGAGTCCAGAATGGTATTTAAATTTGAGACCCATCAGCATGTTCATTGCATTTAAAACCATGGGAATGGATGAAATTGCTTAGAGAGATAATTCTGCATAGGAGGTTATAAAGTCTATGAATGAGTCTTGAGGATTTCCAGGGATTTTATAGAAACTATTCCTCAAATGTTGTCTGTGAAATAAGTGCCAGCATTCCTTGAATGCTTCTTAGAAATGCAGTGTCTCAAGAGCCACTCCAGACCTATTGACTCATATCTTGCATTTAGAAGACCTCTTGATAATTAACATGTTAAATTTTGAGAAGCACTTGAGAGTAGGTGTTGGGAAAGGAAACTGAGAAAAGAAAAGAAAAAAGGAGAACCAGGAAAATATGGTGTCATGAAGGCCACTGGGAAAGATGACATGAAAACGTTTAAGGAGTAATCACTACTTGCAATGATGTTGGGAGGATATTAAGATGACAGAATGAGTGTGCCTTAAATTTAACAGTGTGGGGTTTGATAAGTGATATTACCCAGAGCAGTTTTGATGGGGAAATGCAAGTGGAAGCCAAGAATTAGGTTAGTTGAAAAATGAATGGAAAGTGATGAAAAGGTAACAACCACATGGAGACAACTCTTTCAAGAAGTTTGCACTTGAAGGAGAGTGAGGCTAGGTCAAGAGGTGAAAAGAATGAGAGGCTGAAGAGGGAGTCAACAGGGATGCTATCAGCACAAGCAATAATAGATGATGGGTGACATTTAAACGTTAATAAGAAGAATCAACTACAAAAGTATTTGTAAGCAAACAGGGGGTGGATAAATTGAAGGAGCTCAGTACTGACAAAAGGGAAAAGCAAGGAATTCAAAGTAAACATGAGGAGTTTATCTTTGAGATGTGAGGATGTTTTCTTTACTGTTAGAGAAGAAAAGTATATAGATGACCATAGGCTCAGAGATATGGGTAGAGAGATGATTAGGGAGTGTATGTTCAATATTTCTAATATGAAATAAAGTCATTTGCTAAAAATGAACATGGAAGGGTTGTCAAATATTTGATAAAAAGAAATATTTCTATCTTGTTACATAAAAATTATTAAATTGATAACAACTCTTCCAGGTTTTAACTAGCTCAATTTTACAGATAATAAATTTCATGAACAAGCTTGAATACCAACTCAGCAAATTTATTTTAGATCCATTATCAACTACAAAGACAACGTTTTTGTGGAGAAAATTTACTAGAAAAACATAAGAATAAAAGTTATAGTGAAGAATTTTAACAACCATTGACCATATTGTACTATAACCAGCAAAACACTGTCCTTACACAAATGAAAAAAGACTTGTTTTCACTGACTCACTTTTTGTCTTCACATTAAATATATTCATATGGACCATTAAGAGAACATAATAATTACTAACAGCAAGAGTAATTAACCTTTGTATAACAGTTCATAAGGCATTTTAACATACTTGATTTTATTATGTATTATCCCATAATATTTATTTACTAACTGAATAAATTTTCTTATAAAAAAGAGTTTTTTTAAGATTTTTTGATATTGGATCAGAAGCAAATTCTATTAGGATGGTTTATCTCTCATAATATTGTTGTACAGTCTAATTAAATAAAATATGAAAATACATTATTCCAAAAGAAATTTAAAACCCCAATATTAAGAATACAAAAAGAAAGACAAAGTTCAGGAAAAGAATATCATTGCAATTTTCAAAACCATGAGCCAAGTCCTGACTTACCACTCAATGGATTCTGATGAAAGTTGTATTTTGTGGTCATATCAACTTTAGGGTTGACCATAAATAATTAGTGAAAGTATCCATTGGTTAGAAGAATACTTTTAAGATAACTATTCTCAATTTTATGAAATAAGAAACTTCCATAGGAAGCTATTCAGTACACTATAAAACAATATGTTCTAAGAAAAGCTTAGGAGATTCTTGGAAGATTACTCTACACAACCCTTTAATGTTGCCAGGACAGTAGAAAATTTAAGAGATACCACTATTGGGTTTGGTAGCAGGAGAAGGAAATGGCAACCCACTCCAGTACTCTTGCCTGGAAAATCCCATGGACAGAGGAGCCTGGTAGGCTATAGTCCATGGGATCTCAAAGAGCTGGACACAACTGAGCAAATTCACTTAAAGTACAATTGGGAAAATATCTGTATGCCTTATGCCAAAATATAAGAGGAAATCATAATCACGAGGAGCATGATACAAAAGATGAAAGGGTTGGGCACCTAAAGCAATGATTGCCAACTCTGCCAGAAACATCCTGAGGGCTTAGGGCAGTAAAAACAAGTAAGCAAACAAAATATTCATGTTTGTCAAAAAGCCAAACCATGTGCTAACTAAAGCAACCTCTGTTCAAATCTACAGACAAAACTATTATCTCTTAGGAAGCTTGATGATTCCTGCCTATGAGATAACAGGAAAAGCAGGAAGGAGTATGTCAAGGCAGTATATTGTCACCCTGCTTATTTAACTTATATGCAGAGTACATCATGAGAAACGCTGGGCTGGAAGAAGCACAAGCTTGAATCAAGATTGCTGGGAGAAATATTAATAACCTCAGATATGCAGATGACACCACCCTTATGGCAGAAAGTGAAGAGGAACTAAAAAGCCTCTTGATGAAGGTGAAAGAGGAGAGTGAAAAAGTTGACTTAAAACTCAACATTCAGAAAACGAAGATCATGGCATCTAGCCCCATCACTTCGTGGAAAATAGATGGGGAAACAGTGGAAACAGTGTCAGACTTTATTTTTGGGGGCTCCAAAATCACTGCAGATGGTGACTGCAGCCATGAAATTAAAAGATGCTTACTCCTTGGAAGGAAAGTTATGACCAACCTAGATAGCATATTCAAAAGCAGAGACATCACTTTGCCAGCAAAGGTTCGTCTAGTCAAGGCTATGGTTTTTCCAGTGGTCATGTATGGATGTGAGACTTGGTCTGTGAAGAAAGCTGAGCGTTGAAGAATTGATGATTTTGAACTGTGGTATTGGAGAAGACCTTTGAGAGTCCCTTGGACTGCAAGGAGATCCAACCAGTCCATTCTGAAGGAGATCAGCCCTGGGATTTCTTTGGAAGGAATGATGCTAAAGCTGAAACTCTAGTACTTTGGCCACCTCATGTGAAGAGTTTACTCATTGGAAAAGACTCTGAGGCTGGGAGGGATTCGGGGCAGGAGGAGAAGGAGACGACAGAGGATGAGATGGCGGATGGCATCACTGAATCAATGAACATGAGTTTGAACTCCAGGAGTTGGTGATGGACAGGGAGGCCTGGAGTGCTGCAGTTCATGGGGTCGCAAAGAGTCGGACACGACTGAGTGACTGAACTGAACTGAACTGAACTAAACAGTATGAATAATGAAAATTCAGCAGTAATATACACATTCTTTCCAGAAGAATTTAGAGCTTGACCTCCTTATCTTTTACTTTTACACAGTACCTATTTGCTTCCCCAGGGGATCTTCTCTATGCAGGGATCAACCCTGGTCTCCTGTATTGCAGGCAGATTTTTTACCATTTGAGTCACCAGGGAAGCACCTTCCTCTTTCTCCTTATCTTTTACTTTTACACAGCAGTACACTGTATAGACTTGTCATAGCCTTTCTTCCAAGGAGTAGGCATCTTTTAATTTCATGACTGCAGTCATATTCTGTGATTCAGTGATTTCAGAGCTGAAGAAAATAAAATCTGTCACTGTTTCCATTGTTTTCCCATCCATTTGCCATAAAGTGATGGGACTGGATGCCATGATCTTTCTTTTTTGAATGTTGAGTTTTATCTTTTTCACTCTCCTCTTACACTCTCCTCAAGAAGCTCTTTAGTTCCTCTTCACTTTCTTCCATTAAATTGATATCATCTACATATCTCAGGTTGTTGCTATTTCTCCTGGCAGTCTTGATTCCAGCTTGTCATTCATCCATTCAGCATTTCACATGATGTACTCTGCATATAAGTTAAATGAACAGAGTGACAGTATACAGCCTTGACATCCTCTTTTCCCAATATTAAACCAGTCCATTGGTCCATGTCTGTTTCTAACTATTGCTTCTTGTCTTGCATACAGGCTGCTCAGGGAACAGGTAAGATGGTCTGATATTTCCAGCTCTTCAATAATTTTCCACAGTTTGTTGTGATCTACAGAGTCAAAGACATATTAACTCTACCTTCAATTTTTTTTAAGTTATAACTATTTCTTTTAGTTTTTATTTTACATTGGAATTATTGTCTTTGTTTAGTCACTAAGTCATGTCTGACTCTTTTGCCATCCCATGGACTATAGCCCCCAAAACTCCTCTACCCATGGGGTTTCCCAGGCAAGAATAGTAGAGTGGGTTGCCATTTCCTTTTCCAGGGGGATCTTCCCAACACAGGGATTGAACCCACATCTCTTGCATTGGCAGGTGGATTCTTTCCCACTAAGCCATATGGGAAGTCCAAATTTTCCATATGTCATAAAACTTTAAACTCACTCCAAAGCAGAAGAAAATGTGACCCATAATCAAAAAAGAAACCCTCAATAGAGGATGAAACACAAATACCCTGATGTCAAAATATCCTACAGGGATTTTGAAATAACTGTATTAAAACTGCTAATTTATCCATTCAGTTCAGTTCAGTCTCTCAGTTGTGTCCGACTCTTTGTCACCCCATGGACTAAAGCACAGCAGGCCTTCCTGTCCATCACCAACCCCTGGAGTTCACTCAAACTCATGTCCTTTGAGTCAGTGATGCCATCCAGCCATTTCATCCTCTGTCATCCTCTTCTCCACCCACCGTCAGTCTTTCCTGACATCAGGATCTTTTCAAATGAGTCAGTTCTTCTCATAAGGTGGCCAAGGATTGAAGTTTCAGCTTCAGCATCAGTCCTTCTAATGAATATTCAGGACTGATTTCCTTTAGGATGGACTGGTTGAATCTCCTTGTAGTCCAAGGGACTCTCAAGAGTCTTCTCCAACACCACAGTGCAAAAGCATCAATTCTTAGTTGCTCAGCTTTCTTTATAGTCCAACTCTCACATCCACACATGACTACTGGAAAAACCATAGCTTGGACTAGATGGACCTTTGTTGGCAAAGTAATGTCTCTGCTTTTTAATATGCTGTCTCGGTTGGTCATAACTTTTCTTCCAAGAAGCAAGCGTCTTTTAAATTCATGGCTGCAGTCACCATCTGCAGTGATTTTGGAGCCCCAAAAATAAAGTCTGTCACTATTTCCACTATTTCCCCCTCTATTTCCCATGAAGTGATGGGACCAGATACCATGATCTTAGTTTTCTGAATGTTGAGCTTTAAGCCAACTTTTTCACGCTCCTCTTTCACTTTCATTAAGAGGCTCTTTAGTTCTTCTTCACCTTCTGCCATAAATGTGGTGCCATCTGCATATCTGAGGTTGTTGATACTTCTCCTGGAAATCTTGATTCCAGCTTGTGCTTCATCCAGTCTGGCACTGTGCATGATGTACTGTGCATATATAAATTAAATGATCAGGGTGACAATATACAACCTTGACATACTCCTTTCCCAATTTGGAACCAGTCTGCTCTTCCATGTCCAGTTCTAACTCTTTCTTCTTGACTTGCTTACAGATTTCTCAGGAGGCAGGTCAGGTAGTCTGGTACTCCCATCCCTTTAAGAATTTTCCACAGTTACGTGTGATCCACACAGTCAGAGGCTTTGGCATAGCCAATAATGCAGAAGTAGATGTTTTTCTGGAACTCTCTCCTTTTTTCAATGATCCAGTGGATGTTGGCAATTTGATCTCTGGTCCCTCTGCCATTTCTAAATCCAGCTTGAACATCTGCAAGTTCATGGTTCACATACTACTGAAGCCTGGCTTGAATAATTTTGAGCATTACTTTTTTTAGTGTGTGAGATGAGTGCAATTGTGTGGTAGTCTGAACATTCTTTTGCATTGCCTTCCTTTGGGATTGGAATGAAAAATGACCTTTTTCAGTCCTGTGGCCACTGTGGAGTTTTCCAAATTTGCTGGCATATTGAATGCAGCATTTCAATAGGATTTGAAATAGCTCAAATGGAATTCCATCACCTTCACTAGCTTTGTTGATAGTGATGCTTCCTAAGGCCCACTTGACTTCACATTCAAGGATTTCTGGCTCTAGATGACTGATCACACCATCCTGATTACCTGGGTCATGAAGATTTTTTTTGTATAGTTCTGTGTATTCTTGCCACCTCTTCTTATTATCCTCTGTTTCTGTTAGGTCCATACCATTTCTGTCTTTTATTGTGCCCATCTTTGTATGAAATGTTCCCTTGGTATCTCTAATTTTCTTGAAGAGATCTCTAGTCTTTCCCATTCTATTGTTTTCCCCTCTTTCTTTGCATGGATCCCTGAGGAAGACTTTCTTAGCTTTCCTTGCTATCCTTTGGTACTCTGCATTCAAATAGGTATATCTTTCCTTTTCTCCTTTTGCTTCTCTTCTTTTCACAGCTATTTGTAAGGCCTCCTTAGACAACCATTCATCCATTAAACATAAGAAAAACATTCTCCAAGTGAGACAGGATTGTGGAAAGAAAGGAAGGCAATTATGCTCCTATAATTGCAGAAGAGTGGGATCAGAAGCCATAAGTTCATAAGCTTCTTTAGTAATTATTTCCATTGCAGCACTCATTGTATCATTTATTTCTGTTTCTCTAAGTAGTCTGTACATGTCTTGAAGACAAGAACTTTGTGATCTTGACCACTACTGTATCTTCAATGTCATCATAGTATGTGGTACAGCATAAGTGCTAAATAAAACTGTGCTGAATGGATAAAGGTTAATAGTGACTTTATTGGGGACAAAGTAAAGAAAAGAAAGAGAAAATTCATTAAGATTTAAACAATATTTGTGGATTGCCAAAAGAGTATCTTAATTCACTTCTAGTGAGTATATAAAACACTGCAAACAGCTTAATGTATTTCTGTAAAGTGTATACCTTGTTGAATTAAATACTGAATTCCTTGTGTCATCCTAACTTTGAACCATTTTAGCCCAACACTAGAACTTTACTATAAATAAAAAATTTTCAATATATATATAAGATCTCAAACACCATAATTTAGCTATTCATCAGTCATTAGTTGCAGCAAAATTTACTCTAATGTGTGAACTTTACTGTAGTCACCTTCAGATCAGATCAGATCAGTCACTCAGTCCTATCCGACTCTTTGGGACCCCATGAATGGCAGCACACCAGGCCTCCCTGTCCATCACCAACTCCCGGAGGTCACTCAGACTCACATCCATCAAGTCAGTGATGCCATCCAGCCATCTCATCCTCTGTCGTCTCCTTCTCCTTTTGCCCTCAATCCCTCCCAGCATCAGAGTCTTCTCCAATGAGTCAACTCTTCGCATGAGGTGGCCAAAGGACTGGAGTTTCAGCTTTAGCATCATTCCTTCCAAAGAAATCCCAGGGCTGATCTCCTTCAGAATGGACTGGTTGGATCTTCTTGCAGTCCAAGGGACTCTCAAGAGTCTTCTCCAACACCACAGTTCAAAAGCATCAATTCTTCGGCGCTCAGCCTTCTTCACAGTCCAGCTCTCACATCCATACATGACCACAGGAAAGACCATAGCCTTGACTAGGCGAACCTTTGTTGGCAAAGTGATGTCTCTGCTTTTGAATATGCTATCTAGGTTGGTCATAACTTTCCTTCCAAGGAGTAAGCGTCTTTTAATTTCATGGCTGCAGTCACCATCTGCAGTGATTTTGGAGCCCAGAAAAACAAAGTCTAACACTGTTTCCACTGTTTCCCCATCTATTTCCCATGTAGTGATGGGACCAGATGCCATGATCTTCGTTTTCTGAATGTTGAGCTTTAAGCCAACCTTTTCACTCTCCACTTTCACTTTCATCAAGAGGCTCTTGAGTTCCTCTTCACTTTCTGCCATAAGGGTGGTGTCATCTGCATATCTGAGGTTATTGATATTTCTCCTGGCAATCTTGATTCCAGCTTGTGTTTCTTCCAGTCCAGCATTTCTCATGATGTACTCTGCATATAAGTTAAATAAACATTGTGACAATATGCAGCCTTGACGTACTCCTTTTCCTATTTGGAACCAGTCTGTTGTTCCATGACCAGTTCTAACTGTTGCTTCCTGACCTCCATACAGATTTCTCAAGAGGCAGATCAGGTGGTCTGGTATTCCCATCTCTCTCAGAATTTTCCACAGTTTATTGTGATCTACACAGTCAAAGGCTTTGGCATGGTCAATAAAGCAGAAATAGATGTTTTTCTGGAACTCTAGCCTCAAAATGGGAAAATAACCAAGCACACAGATATTGAGAGAAGTTCTTCAAGGCAGCATTCTAGGCTTCACAGTGAGGACATGACTGGAGAATTCCTGGGCAGGCCTGCCGTGAAGCCGTGTGGAAGACAAAAGAGAAAGGCAGAGGTGGTATTTCTCTTGGTCAATGTCTTCGACCACCTTAGTGTGCATACGTGCTCAGTCACTTCAGTTGTGTACAGCTCTTTGAGGCCCGGTGGACTGTAACCTGCCAGGCTTCTCTTGTCCATGGCAGTCTCTAGACAAGAATACTGGAGTGGGCTGCCATTTCCTCCTCCAAGGGATCCTCCCAACCCAGGCATCAAACCCTCGTGTCTTATGTCTCCTGCGTTACAGGCGTTCTTTACCGAGTCACCTTTGAAGTCCTTCAAGCAGCTTTACTTCATGCACAAACTTTCATGTCAGTATTTCAAAGTCTACTTCCATTAAAAGTGAAAGAAATTTACAAAGATAAAAAGAAAAAAGATGATTTCAATGATATCATGTAGGGAGCTATGGGGAGAATAAATTCAGGTAAGAAAAATAAGTTTTCTTCATCTGGAATATTTATTCTAGTAATAAAAATTTCCCTCTGAACTCTGTCAAAAGGATGGTGGTTGGTTGGTTTTTTTATTTGTTTGTTTGTTCTTGTCTTGGTAATCTCTAGCCAAAAAGAAGTTCTATTAAAAAAAAAAAAAAAGAAGGAAAAAAAGTGAAAGTAATAAAGAAAGAATTGAAAAGAAAAGAAACGTGGGATATCTTTAACAAAATCCCAGAAGAGTCTCTGAACAGGAAACACAATAAGAGGGCAAAGCTGTGTTAATGATCAGGTTCAGCCCTTAGTTATGATTTCCCTTTTATCTCTTGTATTAAATCTCTGCAATAAGAAAAAGAGAAAGGCTATGCTACTCAACTCAATTTCATGGCTAAACTGTACCATCTGTTAAAGGGGTATGATGGCACAAGAGTATTTACTGTAGGAGAATGTTCCCACTTCCTCTGAACCCCCTTAAAACCTTGATATGATTTATTACTTGATGTTTGCTCTTAAGGCTCAGAAGTGAACAACTGGATCTGGCTTCTAGTAATTCAGATGGTAAAGAATCTGCCTGCAATGCAGGAGATCCGGGTTTGATCCCTAGGTCAGCAAGATCCCATGGAGAAAGGAATGGCAACCCACTCCAGTATTCTTGCCTGGAGAATTCTGTGGACAGACCATGGGGTAGCAAAGAGTCAGACATGACTGAGTGATTGAACTGAACTGAAATGATGCCATTATTAATAAAGTACTACAAATGCATCATTTGTTTAGAAGAAGCAAAGTCAGACAGACTGAGTGATTGAACTGAACTGAAATGATGCCATTATTAATAAAGTACTGCAAATGCATCATTTGTTTAGAAGAAATAATCCAGTTTGGTAGGAAAGTGGTTAATTGTAGATATTTTACCTTAAAAAAAATGCAAGTATGCGTCAATGTTTTTGAAACACTAAAGAATCTTAATATGCCTCTCTGAGAACCTTAGCTCTTTTACACAGGGGAAAACCCCATGGATCAATACAGTATAACTTAAACTTACACAAAAATCAAGAAATTATGTGTTCAGAAACATTAAGAAAACTTCCAAGTGCCATTCACTCTTGTATATTGTAGAAAAATAGACTTTAAAATATGAATTTTCTCTACCATATTGAGAAAAATTGATTCCATTTCTAGACAGACTTATTATTAACATTGTTTTTTGATAATAGGTGTAGGTTTTAATTTTTCTTTCAAAAATCAATAAATGCATGCTCAATAGTAAGAAATAAATGTCATCACCTTGAAATATTTTTATACAGCTTTTTGTCTTTCTGATGTAACATTTTTTTCTTTAAACTTTTTGAGCAAACAATGTTAAAGCTTCAAGATATTTTTTGCCCATTCCAATTAAAAATTCATTAGGTCATCATGCCAATAAGTTTGAGCTGCAATAGATGTTTTTTTTATTTATTCCCAAAGAAGACTGATGCTGATGTACAATTCACAAATCCACTTAAGGAGAGAGAGAAAGAGGGAAAGCAGGAAGAAGAGGAGAGAGAGGAGAGAGCAAGACAGGACAGAAGAGGAA
Organism: Tragelaphus eurycerus; assembly: GCA_935064755.1. NCBI lineage: Eukaryota > Metazoa > Chordata > Mammalia > Artiodactyla > Bovidae > Tragelaphus > Tragelaphus eurycerus. The sequence goes on from CAKXYN010000042.1 coordinate 13,707,572, forward strand.
AGAAGAGAGAGAAATGGACTTATCAGCAAATGAGGCATGTGTTAAATTCAATTCACAGTGAAATCAACCTCCTGTCAGATCATAGGGCGCTTGCTTTTGACACATATTTATCCTTAAATGAGTCTTTATTGCTCTGTTAATTTGTGCTTTTTTGATGGATTAAACAGATCTTTTTATATTTATATTTTGTAAGTACCTTGTGAAACTGGCATGACTAAATAAGTATATTTATATGTTTGGAGTTAAACACCTGTTCTTCAGTGTGGATTGTTGTATAACAAATGAATTAGAGATGTTAAAAACATCTATTCATTTCAGAAAGTACATTTTCTGTGTATCTATTTCATTGGAGAACATTTTTTTCTCTTTACGTGTTTCAGTTTCCATCACTCATCTTTGAACGTCTTTAAATATGTTTTTCAAATCCCCTTCTGTTGTGCAACTTTTCTCTGTGGCAGTCTCCTGTCTGCAAAGGTCATTTACTATCAAGTTTACTGTATATGCCTAATTTTATATTGTGCAATAAATCTTCAACAGCCCCTACATATGACAAGTCTGAAGGTTCAATCAGAGGTTGGATGTATCAATGTTTAATGCATTTCTCAATAAAAAATTAGCACATGTCTTCAACTAAAATAAATGTTCTTGTTTTATGTGCTCTGTTTTACAAGACTATTAAAAGGTTATTTTTATTATGGTTTTAGTATTCAGATAGGCATAGTATCAAATTGAACTGTTAGATTAATAAAGTAAAATACACTGTGAAACATGACTACATTAAATTTGAAAAATCTAAAAAATACAGGTGATCAAGTGTGTGGAGACAAAGAACATAAAACAAAATGCATTGGTCTACATAATATAATGAATTTTTTTTATATTTGTAAAAAAGATAGCTGCGTGTTAAAATTTGGAAAGTTAAATTTGCATTTTCTTTAAAGATGAAAAGGATTCAAAGTATTTTACTGGAACAGCAAGTACTGTGTGAACAATGACAAAAACATAATCACTGATTTGTTTTCCAATTATCAATATCCAAACCCTTTCTCCAAGATGTAGCTCCTTTCCGATTCATTACAATATTTTCCCATTTCAGTGGGACAGTCTGAAAGCTAAAATAAAATAAATGATTTAAAAAATTCTTAAGTACTATAAAGAGTAATATATGTAAATTATGTGTAATATATAATAATTAAAATATTGAAGAAATAGTGTGTGTGTGTGTGTGTGTGTGTATATATATCCATTGTTTTCAAAGCAAAACACTTTGTAGTATAAAAATCTCATTAATCCTTCTCATAAATTATTTCAATATAGAGACTTCTAGGGACCAAAACCATGTTACAGATCTGAAATAGAAATCAACACAGCAGCATATGCACATTAAAATTGATATAATTTTAAGACTCTCCATGGTCATTTGGAGGGAAAATATAAGCCATCTTGCTGATAGAATCAGGAGGCTCTCATATTCAGTCATTTAAACCAATGCAATTTCTAATGGTTTTACTTGTGCTGTGGTGAATTTACTATAAATCCCACCCGTGTGACAGATTCAATCAGTCCATTTGTTGGAATGACAGGTCATATTTGCAGCAGAATGATCCAGCACCAAATATTTCAAAATCACTAAAGATATTAAAAATGACCAAGAATGAAAAGAACAAGAAAATTTTAGTCAGTACAACACAATTTCAGAAATAAAAAGCCACTTAGATAACTACAAAATTACCTGTAACTTGCTGCTGAAAGAAGTTGCTATCAAATCTTTCATTAAGAATATTTTGTACTGTAATTAGCTTCTTTAGGTTTGACAGTATCCTCTTTGGCACAACTATTCTGTATCATAATTTCCATTAAGAAGCAATAAAGCACACCAGAAAAAACACTCAGTACTTGGAAGCTTTGGCTTTGTGACCTTGAGGACATCTCCAAACACTGATCTCCCAGCTGGAACATACAGTCCTTTGCCTCAAAGTTGTTGCTGTTGTTTAGTCGCTAAGTCGTGTCCAATTCTTTGCAAATCCATGGATTGTAGCCCATAGCCCACCAGGCTTCTCTGTCCAGGAGAATTTTCCAGGCAAGCATACTGCAGTGGGTTGCCTTTTCCTTCACCAAGAGATCTTCACCACCCAGGAATAGAACCTGGGTCTCTCCTAGATTATAGGTGGATTCTTTACCACTGAGCCATAAATGAAGACCCTCACAGTTGGGGCTTAGAAATCAAATTGTGAAAAATCATCATGATATGATGGTACTAAAAACTGCAAAGCAACAGAAACTGCAGAGCAGTAAAGCAGAACTGCAAAGCAACTTGTAAAATGCAATAGTTATTTTCACAATTTAGTGTTAGGAAATTTGTTTAAATGAAAATTCCTCTGATTAACCTTTAAACTTGCTTTATCCTAATACTGCTTTGCAAATTGTGTGTTACTTTTACCTCATAGAAATAAACTTCCTCCTCTTCACAGTAATTCATTTCCTATATATTTTCTGACTATTTCATTTTCATATATCTTCTGCTGCTGCTGCTGCTAAGTCACTTCAGTTGTGTCCGACTCTGTGTGACCCCATAGACGGCAGCTCACCAGGCTTCCCCATCCCTGGGATTCTCCAGGCAAGAACACTGGAGTGGGTTGCCATTTCCTTCTCCAATGCATGAAAGTGAAAAGCGAAAGGGAAGTCGCTAGGTAAGATTAAATAAAAGAAAGGCAAAAATTGCACGATAAGCTAATATACTAAAGTTATCTCTAATTTCTTTTTTAAAAAATAATAGAACTATAACTATTAATCAAATTAAGCTCCATAACAAAGTTACAGAAAATGAAGTATAGTTTTAACTAAGATATAGAAAATGATCATTCATCTCAATCTGGAGCCTGGAATATTCTCTCTGAAATATTTGGAAGTCCCATGGAATTAAAATGTAAATAACGACTACATTTTTTTCTGAAGGTCAAAATCCTTCCAATTTATCCTGAACTAAGGAATTTAATGGACTTCTCAGATGGCTCAGTGGTTAAAGAATATGCCTGCAATGCAGGAGACACAAGAGATACAGGTTCCATTCGTGAGTCAGGAAGATCCCCTGGAAAAGGGTATGGCAATCTACTCCAGTGTTCTTGCCTGGAAAATCCTGTGGACAGAAGAACCTGGAGGGCTACAGTCTACAGGGTCACAAAGAGCTGGACACAACTGAAGCGACTGAGCACAGCCCAGCACAGGGAATTTAATACATTTCCCATAGAGAGTTAACTACTAAACAATATAGTCCAAAAACATCGAAAAAACTAAGGAAAAGGATTATCATGAATGCATAAATTATGTGTAAATACTAGTCTATCCTTGCATAAGCAGAAGGAAAGTGATATTTAATGTAAAATTAATGCTGTGTTAGTTTTCTTTTCTGTTTTCTAACTTTGCTTTTAAATAATTGCATTATCATAAACCCTAGTCAAGGCTATGGTCTTTCCTGTGGTCATGTATGGATGTGAGAGCTGGACTGTGAAGAAGGCTGAGCTCCGAAGAATAGATGCTTTTGAACTGTGGTGTTGGAGAAGACTCTTGAGAGTCCCTTGGACTGCAAGAAGATCCAACCGGTCCATTCTGAAGGAGATCAGATCTGGGATTTCTTTGGAGGGAATGATGCTCAAGCTGAAACTCCAGTCCTTTGGCCACCTCATGCGAAGAGTTGACTCATTGGAGAAGACTCTGATGCTGGGAGGGATTGAGGGCAGGAGGAGAAGGGGACGACAGAGGATGAGATGGCTGGATGGCATCACTGACTCGATGAATGTGAGTCTGAGTGACCTCCGAGAGCTGGTGATGGATAGGGAGGCCTGGCGTGCTGTGGTTCATGGGGTCGCAAAGAGTCGGACACGACTGAGCGACTGATCTGATCTGATTATCATAAAGCATGTTTTTCTCATAATTGAAGAAACTGTGTATTAACCTATCATAAATGACTGTTTTTAATATAAGTGTTTTCAATACTGTATGAATATGTCTGTAATACTGTATGCCATAAAATTTTTGTAATAATTCATTTATTAGCATACAGGCAAGACTAACATGAACCAATCCGATTGATTACACTAGCATGCCATAAAGCTATTGTATTACTACTCTTTAGTTATCAATGCATGAATTGTTATGCCCCTGTAAATAAATATGAATACATTGCCTTTTCATGTCTTATGCATAGTGTAGTACACATAACATCTACAGTGTTTGGTGTGATATAAGACAATATATGATACTTGGACTGACAGATGGATGATTCAGTTTATAAACAGATGATGCAAAGTTAAGGTATTAATAAATACAGTCCAGTACTGTAAATGTATTTTCTCTTTCTCATGATTTTCTTAAAAGCATTTACTTTTCTCTTAATAACATTTCTTTGCCTGCATAAGAATACAGTATATAGTACATATACAGGATATGTGTTGATCAGCTGTTTATCAGAAATGCTTCTAGTGACAGTAGGCTATTAATAGTTAAGTTTGGGGGACTCAAAAGTTATGCGTGGATTTTTGACTGAGTGGGATGCCCCTACCTACTTTGTTGTTCAGCATCAATTGTGCTGCATGAGTTCTGGAGCACGTTGCTTATTCTCTTTGTTTCTTGGAGTTTCAGCATCTTCCTTCGTACAAAAAGGATACTCTTCGTACCTAAAAAACAAGCTGTGAGAATTAAGTTAAGTAATATCTATAAAACTACTGAAAAGGGCTTGACTCACAGTAAGCAGGTAGTAAGTGCTATGAATTATTACTATCATTGTTACTAGTTTTATCATTGCTATTCCATGATCAATTTTCTTACTCATCTGTACTTTGGAGAACTTTCTTCCCGACCCATAGTATGTTAAATGACTTATTCATGGATATAAAATTACAGTGCTCCATTTTTCCAAACAGTTTCCTATTTGGGGATATGCAACTATTTTTTTATTTTTAAAAGTTTTTGTTATGTTTAAAAAGCCATTCTAATGATTATTCCTAAATATACCTTTTACATATTTTTGGAACTCGGGGATACTTGTTATAAATTTATTTCAAAATGACTTAGTTTTAATCTAGGATATGCTGTTATTAATAATTTAATTATGTTATCATTCTGAGATAGCATTAATCATTAATATATGGATGACCGATACAATTCTATAACTAATCATATTATAATTAGTGAGTACATTACTATATCTAACTATGTCTTAACTGACAATTTTAGAGTCTTTTACCCTCTTAAATAGTTTCAGTTTTTTGGTATTACATTATGAGAGTCATACTTTAATATCTGACTGATTTATATCCATATAACTAGTATGCTATATTAGTAAAACAAAATTTAGAACTAATGATTACAATATTTTGACTCAAGGATTTGATAATGTTACTTATCCTTTAACCTAAAGTTGAGGTTGCAATTTTAAAAATTGAAATATTTTTAATACCTCATCTTTTCCTTTGTTTTGGTTAGCAATAAAAAATAAAAAATGTTTGAATAAGCAGGAAACATTTCCACAGATTTTAGAAAATTATGTGCAGCTATATTTTATCCTCAAGCACTTTAACCAAATAGGAAATTTTCATCTTCTCAAAGTTAGAGTTGTCTTACAAAAAAGCTTTGGGGAAGAAATTTGATAGCTTAACTGAGTTATTTTAAAAACATAAGTGGAAATATGTAATCATAGGTATATCACTGATGTTTTGTGATTTTTTTATCCTGCAACTTTACTGAATTTGTTTTGTTTCTAATACAATTTTGTGGAATCTTCAGGATTTTCTCTATATAATACCATCTATGTACTTCTTCCTTTTCAATTTGGATGCCTTTTACTTCCTTTTCTTAACCATATGCTCTGGCTAGGATATCTAATGTCAAGTTGAATAAAAAAATAGTAAAACTATTATATAGTGTCCTTGGTACTTGGAGAAAAAAATAAAGATGAAACAAAATTATAAGTATTACATTTAACCTTCATAACAGCAAAAATATTATTTTTGTTTGACTTCAATGTAAGACAATACTGAATGTAAAATAGACAATTACACAGATCTTAATAGTAAAAGCTTTGCCAGTGTTATGCCTAATTCATACTCTATATAATTTTAGTGAATATTTGCACAGTTTTTCTATGTAAATTTTAGAACAATTTGCAGATACGAGTCATGTCCAAACATTTCAATACATATAAGTAAGAAAGTAAGTGCTTTATTGACTACACCAAAACTTTGATTGTGTGGATCACAACAAACTATGGAAAATTCTTAAAGAGATGGGAATACCAGTTCACCTTACCTGCATCGTGAGAAATCTGTATGCAGTTCAAGAAGCAACAGTTAGAACTATACATGGAACAACACACCAGTTCCAAATTGGGAAAGGAGTATGTCAAGGCTGAATATTGACACTCTGCTTATTTGACTTATATGCAGAGTACATCATGCACAATGCCAGGCTAGATTAAGGCTGGAATCAACATTGTCAAGAAAAATATCAATAAGCTCAGATATGCAGATGACACCACACTTAATGGCAGAAAGCGAAAAGAATTAAAGAGCATCTTGATGGAAGTGAAAGAGGAGAGTGAAAAAATTGGCTTAAAACTCAACATTCAGAAAACTAAGATCATGACATTCGGTCCCATCAATTCATGGCAAATAGATGGGGAAACAATGGAAACTGAGTGGCTTTATTTTGGGGGACTCCAAAATCACTGCAGATGCTGACTGCAGCCATGAAATTAAAAGACGCTTGCTCCTTGGAAGAAAAATTATTACCAACCTAGACAGCATATTAAAAAGGAGAGATATTACTTTGCCAACAAAGGTCCATCTAGTCCAAGCTATGGTTTTTCCAGTAGTCATGTATGGATGTGAGAGTTGGACTGTGAAGAAAGCTGAGCATCGAAGAATTGATGCTTTTGAACTGTGGTGTTGGAGAAGGCTCTTGAGAGTCCTTTGATCTGCAAGGAGATCTAACCAGTTCAATCTAAAGGAGATCAGTCCTGGGTGTTCTTTGGAAGGACTGGTGCTGAAGTTGAAACTCCAATATTTTGTCCACCTGATGTCAGGAATTGACTCATTGGAAAAGATTCTGATGCTGGGGAAGATTGAATGTGGGAGGAAAAGGGGATGATAGAGGATGAGATGGTTGGATTATATCACCAACTCAATGGACATGAGTTTGAGCCAGCTCCAGGAGTTGATGATGGCTATGGAAGCCTGGTGTGCTGCAGTCCATGGGGTTGCAAAGAGCCAGACATGAATGAACAACTGAATTAAACTGCAGTAAGTGTTAGGCTGTCAGTCATGTCCAAATCTTTGTGATCCCCATGGACTGTAGCCTGCTAGTCTCCTGTCCATGGGATTCTCCAGTCAAGAACACCAGAGTGGGTTGAGTTCAGTTCAGTCGCTCAGTCATGTCTGACTCTTTGCGACCCTATGAATTGCAGCACACCAGGCCTCCCTGTCCATCACCAGCTCCCGGAGTTCACTCAAACTCCCGTCCATTGAGTCGGTGATGCCATCCAGCCATCTCATCCTCTGTCGTCCCCTTCTCCTCCTGCTCCCAATCCCTCCCAGCATCAGAGTCTTTTCCAATGAGTCAACTCTTCAAATGAGGTGGCCAAAGTACTGGAGTTTCAGCTTTGGCATCATTCCTTCCAAAGAAATCCCAGGGCTGATCTCCTTCAGAATGGACTGGTTGGATCTCCTTGCAGTCCAAGGGACTCTCAAGAGTCTTCTCCAACACCACAGTTAAAAGCATCCATTCTTCGGCACTCAGCTTTCTTCACAGTCCAACTCTCACGTCTATACATGACCACTGGAAAAAACATAGACTTGAGTAGACGGACCTTTGTTGGCAAAGTAATGTCTCTGCTTTTGAAAATGCTATCTAGATTGGTCATAACTTTCCTTCCAAGCAGTAAGCGTCTTTTAATTTCATGACTGCAGTCACTATCTGCAGTGATTTTGGAGCCCAGAAAAATAAAGTCTGACACTGTTTCCATTGTTTCCCCATCTATTTCCCATGAAGTGATGGGACCAGATGCCATGATCTTCGTTTTCTGAATGTTGAGCTTTAAGCCAACTTTTTCCACTCTCCTCTTTCAATTTCATCAAGAGGCTTTTTAGTTCCTCTTCATTTTCTGCCATAAGGGTGATGTCATCTGCATATCTGAGGTGATTGATATTTCTCCCAGCAATCTTGATTCCAGCTTGTGTTTCTTCCAGCCCAGCATTTCTCATGATGTACTCTGAATATAAGTTAAATAAGCAGGGTGACAATATACAGCCTTGACGTACTCCTTTTCCTATTTGGAACCAGTCTGTTGTTCCATGTCCAGTTCTAACTGTTGCTTCCTGACCTGCATATAGGTTTCTCAAGAGGCAGATCAGGTGGTCTGGTATTCCCATCTCTTTCAGAACTTTCCACAGTTTATTTTGATCCACACAGTCAAAGGCTTTGGCATAGTCAATAAAACAGAAATAGATGTTTTTCTGGAACTCTCTTGCTTTTTCCGTGATCCAGCAGATGTTGGCAATTTGATCTCTGGTTCCTCTGCCTTTTCTAAAACCAGCTTGAACATCTGGAATTTCACGGTTCATGTACTGCTGAAGCCTGGCTTGGAGAATTTTGAGCATTACTTTACTCGTGTGTGAGATGAGTGCAATTGTGCGGTAGTTTGAGCACTCTTTGGCATTGCCTTTCTTTGGGATTGGAATGAAAACTGACCTTTTCCAGTCCTGTGGCCACTGCTGAGTTTTCCAGATTTGCTGGCATATTGAGTGCAGCACTTTCACAGCATCATCTTTCTGGATTTGAAATAGCTCAACTGGAATTCCATCATCTCCACTAGCTTTGTTTGTAGTGATGCTTTCTAAGGCCCACTGGACTTCAGATTCCAGGATGTCTGGCTCTAGGTCAGTGATCACATCATCATGATTATCTGGGTCATGAAGATCTTTTTTGTACAGTTCTTCTGTGTATTCTTGCCACTTCTTCTTAATATCTTCTGCTTCTGTTAGGTCCCTACCGTTTCTGTCCTTTATTGTGCCCACCTTTGCATGAAATGTTCCCTTGGTATCTATAATTTCCTTTAAGAGATCTCTAGTCTTTCCTATTCCATTGTTGTCCTCTATTTCTTTGCATTGATTGCTGAGGAAGGCTTTCTTATCTCTTCTTGCTATTCTTTGGAACTCTGCATTCAGATGTTTATATCTTTCCTTTTCTCCTTTGCTTTTTGCTTCTCTTCTTATCATTCCCTTTTCCAGGGAATCATCCCAACCCATGGTTTGAACCCAGGTTTCTCTACTGTCTGAGCCACCAGGGAAGCCCTTCAGTACATATAACTGAGCTAATTTGGATACATTTTTACTTGATTTTCTAGTTTCCTACTATACCCCATTAGATGAAATCACTTTTGAAGTAAAATTCAATCTCCATGATGCATAGCACTATAGTTAAATGTGTAGCATCATCATGATATGTTTTTTTTTTTAATCAAGAATCTCTTTTATTGATTATCAGAAACATTACAAACATCTAATATGAACAAATTGTAACATGACAGTATTTAGTTTGAACAATTAATACATTTCAGATATAATATTATACATATTTCAATGTTATTCTAATAATAAACTTGTCACAGGATTAAAAATCTCTACTGAGAGCCTTGATTATTCAACAACAAACTATGGAAGAAGTGGTTGAAGATATTTAACTTGACATGACTTTAAAGGTGGTAAAACTTGAAATATTCTACCGAAAATCATCTAATTTTGATATATTCTAGTTTCCAACTGAAAAAATTTTTGTTCTGACAATATACCTTCAAAATATGAACATCTATCTCCTACAGTTTTGATTGTTGAGAAATGAAAGGTAGTATATTTAATTAGGTAGATTAATCCCGGGATCATCCTGGGAAAGAATAATTGTGAGACGCTCCTCTAATGTGCTCCCATGCTCCTTTTCTCCTGCGGTTTAATCTGGACCAGCACATACATCTGTTTTTCATGCCCCACAGTTGATTACATTTGGTTTCTTTGTGCCTAAAGGAATATAATTGGAGAAGAAAATGGCAACCCACTCCAGTGTTCTTGCCTGGAGAATCCCAGGGACGGGGAAGTCTGGTGGGCTGCCATCTATGGAGTCACACAGAGTCGGACACGACTGAAGTGACTTAGCAAAAGTGTCAGTATTAGAGAAATAGAACTGTTAGGGATGGTGTAGAATGAGAGACTTACTAAAGAGCTTGGACTTGATGCATCTTGGTCTGCCATTCCACCTTCATCTATTCTTGGAGTCTAAAGGCACAGAACAGGTGTTAAGGCTCAAAAGATGATCAAGTAAAGAAGAGCAATGACAAATGAAACCCCTATCTGCATCTCGTGGGAGCCAAACTGGACTCTTCTCATTCCCAAGTCTCCAATCTCAATGTCATGGATGACTCATAGAAGAAGCTATCATTCTACCAAAGACTCAAACTTGTACTTGGCTTGGAGCTGAGATGTTAACATCTCAAGCTGTTATGTTAACATAACATCTCAAGATGTTAACACTCCAAGCTTACTCCTTGGAAGGAAAGTTATGACTAACCTAGATAGAAGGTTGGTCTCATAGAAGAAGCTATCATTCTACCAAAGACTCAAACTTGTACTTGGCTTGGAGCTGAGATGTTAACATCTCAAGCTGTTATGTTAACATAACATCTCAAGATGTTAACATTCCAAGCTTACTCCTTGGAAGGAAAGTTATGACCAACCTAGATAGCATATTCAAAAGCAGAGACATTACTTTACCAACAAAGGTTCGCCTAGTCAAGGCTATGGTCTTTCCTGTGGTCATGTATGGATGTGAGAGCTGGACTGTGAAGAAAGCTGAGCGCCGAAGAATTGATGCTTTTGAACTGTGGTGTTGGAGAAGACTCTTGAGAGTCCCTTGGACTGCAAGAAGATCCAACCAGTCCATTCTGAAGGAGATCAATCCTGAAATTTCTTTAGAAGGAATGATGCTGAAGCTGAAACTCCAGTATTTTGGCCACCTCATGCGAAGGGTTGACTCATTGGAGAAGACTCTGATGCTGGGAGGGATTGAGGGCAGGAGGAGAAGGGGACGACAGAGGATGAGATGGCTGGGTGGCATCACTGACTCGATGGGTATGAGTCTGGGTGACCTCTGGGAGCTGGTGATCGACAGGGAGACCTGGCATGCTGCGGTTTATGGGGTCGCAAAGAGTCGGACACGACTGAGCAACTGATCTGATCTGATCTGATCTGAGATGTTAACAGCAGAGTTCCAGCAGGAGCTGGAGATCTGAGCTGGGCTGCTGATCATGCCAAAAATGTTTGTGAGCAGATCTGCAGAAACTTTGATGAGCTGCATAAAAGTAAGACCTTATCAACTCTCATAGAGGGTGGCAGAGGGTGAGATGGTTTGATAACATCATCAGCTCAGTTCACATGAACTTGAGCAAACTCTGGGAGATAGTGGAGGAAAGGGAAGCTTGGCGTGCTGCAACCCATGGGGACACAAAGAGTCAAACATGACTAGGTGACTGAACAACAGAGTGAACAGAGTTATTGTTTTTTTTTTTTTTTTTCACCTTCCAAGTCTCACATAGATAACACTTGTGTCCAAATCTAAGCAAAACATTAAGGAAAAAAATTCTGGTAATGTAGTTCAGTTTAGACATCAACACATTTGAAAGCCACCATAGCCTATCCCTTGTCAGCTAGGCACCAACAGGCATCTTTTAACCACACTTAACTTCCAAATAAAGATGATAGCAATGCCATACTTCTGCCTAATATTACACATCTACCATGTATACCATCATAAGCATGCTAACTAAGTTCCTCATAAAGGGTACAGTGTCCTTTTTTCCATTTTCAGTAATACTTATTCTTCTGGCTGAGTCAGTCTCTCTAATATCTTATAACTAAAATATCGAATAGTTTAATTACTTAGTATTTTCAACTTTGATTTTAGATGCTAGAAGAATGAGAGATGGAAAATGAAAAATAGTTGTTTAAACTATATATTCAGAAAAATTAGGAACCTGCTAAAATACCCATAACTCTTGCAGTCCTCGTTTCTGCAAGTAGTAACATGATTGTAACTGATACGTATCTCACTTCTTCTCTTCCATTCCATGTCTCCTTTGCCTTCAACTGGTTGAAGATCTTTGCCTACTGGAGTAACTCAAATTTTAACACCCTCTGAATTGATTCAGAGAAGGCAATGGCACCCCACTCCAGTACCCTTGCCTGGAAAATCCCATGGACAGAGGAGCCTGGTAGGCTGCAGTCCATGGGATCGCTGAGTCGGACAGGACTGAGCGACTTCACTTTCACTTTCACTTTCATGCATTGGAGAAGGAAATGGCAACCCACTCCAGTGTTCTTGCCTGGAGAATCTGAGGGACCCTGGTGGGCTGCCATGTATGGGGTCACACAGAGTCAGACACGACTGAAGTGACTTAGTAGCAGCTGAATTGATTTACTGAATTGATACAGTCCTACCTGAAATGGGTTGTAGTTCTCCACTGACTCAATATGCAAGATATAGGATAGCTAAGAGGCATCCCAAGGAATCTTCTGAGTTCTACACATAACCCTCTTTTCATTCACATTGTATAGTTAGTAACCCAATTACCTCCTGAAATTCAAGATCAACCACCACAACTAGCGCACTCATTATGCCTGACAATATATGGTCATCTGTGGCCCAAAAGAGCCAATTGCATGTTTTTTAAGTCACTCAGTCCTGTCTGACTCTTTGCAATCCTATGGAGTGTGGCCCTCCAGACTCCTCTGTCCAAGGGATTCTCCAGACCAGAATACTGGAGTGGGTTGCAATGCCCTCTTCCAGGGGATCTTCCCACTCCAGGGATTGAACCCATGTCTCTTACCCTCCTGTATTAGCAGATGAGTTCTTTACCACTAGGGCCACCTGGGAAGCCCAAAAGAGCCAAGAGGCAGTCTCAACTTGCAGTTTAAAGTAATCCATAGTGTGGTGGTGAATGTCAGAAACTAAGACTACTAGATCAGTAGTGTCCAAACTTAGGGGTATAAAAAGTAAGATTTCTTTACTGAATAAACAGGGGTAATATTGAGGAAGCTACACCCATTAATGGTCCTTGATTACTGAACCCATGAATGCTAGCTTAGGAAAAAACCAGAATATATATATTACAAGCTAGAAGACATTGCCCCAATCCAAACTATGGCACTGGAAGATTTTATTTCTTTATACAAATTGCAGGGAGCTTCCCTGGTGGCTCAGTGGTAAAGAACCTGTCTGCCAATACAGGGGACACAGGTTTAATCCCTGGATCAGGAAGATCCCCTGGAGAAGGAAATGGCAACCTGCTCCAATACTCTTGCCTGGGAAATCCCACGGACAGAGGAGCGTGATGGGCTATATAGTCCATGTGGTCACAAAGAGTCAGACACTACTGAGCTACTAAACAACAACAACATAAAAATTGCAGGAGAAATAGTCAGGACCCATTATTCTCGCTTTGATCATGTATTTTGAAATGCGCACTCTTCCTCTAGATTTGCTTGACTAATGCACTATTGCATTTCAACTCTGCAGTTTCTATCTTGTCACTATTCCACTGAAGTATCAATCTTTATTTTCTAAGTGATGCTGATTATTGAGAAATAAGAGGTAGTATACTGGAATAGAAAAAAATAGAGTTGTGGAGGTAGATAACCTAGTAACTTCTTGGCCTTATCATGAACAAGGAATGATCTTCAGGGATTTAGTTAATGTCTGGGACTTTAACCCTTCTCATCTTTAAATGGGTATAATAACAACCTCACAGTGTTTCATGAGACTTAGATAAAATATACATAAATCAGATAAAAATAGGCACATAATAAACATTAGTATTCTCATTACACTTTTAATGGAGAAACATATATTTTTCCATAAATTAACCAGATTAAATATTATAAGGAAATAGAAATTACCATAAATCAAATAATTTCATTCAAAATACATCTGAGAAGTTGCTTTTATGCTGTTTGTCTTGCATAACAAATACTGAAACAGTACATTTACATTTGTTTTTACATATCTCAGTTAATTATTGGAAGAAGCCAATTGTACTTATTTAAGTATTCAAATAAATATTTTTAAAGATTACTTTTATTAAATATATACCATATGTTTATACATGAATTTATTCAATTTATCTATAATATTTGTATTTGTAAATCTGACAGAAATTTCTTTTTCCATTGTTCTTTTTGGCAGTTTATTTTCCATCAGAGTTTAGTCTGAATCTATACTGTTAGTCAAATCCCTAAGCAAACTTTTAACTAAAATCAATGAACTTATAGAAAGCTGAATTAAATATATATATTTAATATGTAGTTAAATATATGTTATATATTTAATTAAATATATTTAATATTTAATAGCGAATTAAATATATATATATATAATCTATCCAATCTTTGATTAATCTGGCTGCATAAATGTGCCCAGAGCATGATTTTTTTTAAGATACAGTGAAGTAAATATATGAGCATTTGGTCAAGACTGACAAAGGGTGTTTTGGATCTTTCATTTTTTTTTATTTTAATTCCAAAGTATCTCAAATCACTTATAAAAACACAGCCAAAGGTATCTATTTTCATTTAGCATGTGTGTTCTCTAATCTTATTTATATTCCAATATCTAGTTAAACCATGGCATCATAAATTCCTAAAGTAAATTTCCCTCTTTATATTGTGTCCAAATTACTTCCCTCTTTATTCTAAGTGTTCATATTCTGAGAAGACACCTGTTTGCTCTATTCTAGGTTAATATTTATAAGAATAAGGTCTGAAATCATCAACCCTTTCAATAGTTCTTTAGAAACTTAATGCAAAAAAACAATAATTGTATAGAAACATTCTGATCTTTTAGTTGTAAATTGATGGAAGATAAAAGAAGTTATGATGGCAATTATGTAAATGAATGTCGAAAATTAGCTTGCCACTGTACTTATTTCAGGAATAATTTTAGAAGCTAGAGGCAAACAAAAGAATTAGAGATGAGCCAGTTCAACAACACAACACTGTCATTGACTTAAATGGCTTCCATTCATTTGAACATCACAGAGACAATACTAATCTTTATTTTTTAAATTGTTGCTGATTTATGTATTTGTCTTCAGTATTGTATGCTTGTTGAGTTAAAATGTAAGTGTCTCAAGAACTGCTGGGTTGAAACACAAAACATTTGAAAAGGTTTAACCTTTCATATATAATGGGAAAGTAACCCACCCACTTAAGAATAGTTTAAAAAACAAATATTTCTGTAAATGAAACAAGAAGTTGATAATAAATAGAATCTACTTTTCCTACTAAATTTTGTTATAGGCTGTAATTTTTCCAATCTATCATTGTCCATTTTGAAGAAGTCAGTTTTCATTTATTTAATGTCATGCATTCACATCTCAAGAATTCTCAAAATAACTGCACATGACATGCACAAGAAATGTAAGTGATATATAGTTGAGTGTGATGTGCAAGAGACACATTGGTGAAAATGTGAAATCTTTTCAGACAATAAATCTATGGAAAGTAAATTTAACTTTCTCTCCATCTTTCTATCAATAGCTTCACCACCAATAATATATGTTTGTCTAAACTTTGGAGAAGGTAATGGCACCCCACTCCAGTACTCTTGCCTGGAAAGTCCCATGGATGGAGGAGCCTGGTGGGCTGCAGTCCATGGGGTCGCTAAGAGTCGGACACGACTGAGCGACTTCACTTTCACTTTTTGCTTTCATGCATTGGAGAAGGAAATGGCAACCCACTCCAGTTTTCTTGCCTGGAGAATCCCAGGGGCAGGAGAGCCTGGTGGGCTCACGTCTATGGGGTCACGCGGAGTCGGACACGACTGAAGTGACTTAGCAGCAGCAGCAAACTTAATTTTAATGATAATGCACTATGGATTTTGAACTCTATGAGAAATGAAAAAGCAATTCTTATTCCTTCCAAAGCTTTACAATCTAGGGAAAGTAAATAAAGGAAAAATTAACAGAGTAGGTTAGTTAAATACTCGAGAGACTAAGAGATAAGAGTAATAATCAATGGAAGACCAAAGGAATGAACCTACAGTGATGGTGGTTTGTGAAAGATAATGCTAATAAATGCTTAATAAGTATTAGCTATGTGCTATGTCCTCCCTCGGAGAAGGCAATGGCACCCCACTTCAGTACTCTTGCCTGGAAACTCCCATGGATGGAGGAGCCTGGTAGGCTGCAGCCCATGGGGTCTGGAAAGTCGGACACAACTGAACGACTTCACTTTCACTTTTCACTTTCCTGCATTGGAGAAGGAAATAGCAACCCACTCCAGTGGGACTTCCCTGGTGGCTCAGAGGTTAAAGCGTCTGCCTTCAATGTGGGAGACCCAGGTTCGATCCCTGGGTTGGGAAGATCCCCTGGAGAAGGAAATGGCAACCCACTCCAGTATTCTTGCTTGGAGAATCCCATGGATGGATAAGCCTGATAGGCTACAGTCCACGGGGTCGCAAAGAGTCGGACACGACTGAGCGACTTCACTTCACTTCACTTCCAGTGTTCTTGCTGGAGAATCTCAGGGACGGGGGAGCCTGGTGAGCTGACATCTATGGGGCTGCACAGAGTCGGACATGACTGAAGCAACTTAGCAGCAGCAGCAGCAGCAACAGCATGTCCTTCCTAACTACTTTATAAAGATATTCTAATTTAATCTCACAATTGTATTACGGAATTGTTTCCCCAACTAAACAGATGGAGAAAAGAGCTAAAATCAAGTTGTTCAGAGTTACACCATTAACAAAGTGCCACAACTTGGATTTTTCCTACTTTGAAACTTAATCTGAATAAAAAGTAGGATAAGCAAGACCTTGAAGTTAAGGAGGAGGATAAAAGACAACTGTAAGGAAGCATATGTGCTAGTGGTAAAGAACCCATCTGCCAGTGCAGGTTAGCTGTAAGAGACATTGGTTTGATCCCTGGGTCGGGAAGATCCCCTGGAGGAGGGCATGGCTACCCACTCTGGTATTCTTGCCTGAAAAATCCCATGGACAGAGGAGCCTGGGGAGCTGCAGTCCATTGGGTCACAGAGAGTTGGACACAATACACACAAGGAAGCATACATGTCACATTCAAAACCCTAACACAGGAAACACTAGGGAACATATTTCTAATGCCACGTTCTGATTATAAATGAACAAAGATGAGTTTGTTTATTGTTATAACTTTGTATATAAAAAATAATAAAGTTTTATCTTTGGTTTCTAGAAACTGAGAGTCTCTAGCAAGCATATTAATTTATAATTCTAATTATTGATAAGATCCTGAACCACCTAATACTCTTTTCAATTTATTTTAATTAGAGGATAATTACTTTACAATATTGTGATGGTTTTTGCCATACATCAATATGAATCAGTCACAGGAATACCTGTGTCCCCTCCATCCTGAAACCCCCTCCTACCTCCCTTCCCACCCTATCCCTCCAAGTGTCACTGGCTTTGGGTGCACTGCGTCATACATCAAACTCACTCTGGTTATCTGTTTTACACATGGTAATGTATATGTTTTGTATATGTTTTACACATGGTAATGTATATGTTTTATGTATGTTTTACACATGGTAATGTATATGTATTGTGACAAATATTTTAAATCCCTCAGGCCCAGACTACAGGTTTGTGGACACAGCATCACAACCCCAACTAAGAAATCAGAAAAAAAAGCCTGAAAATCACACAATTTTTTATAGTCTTGATATCTCCATTTTACTTATGCTGTAGAGCTACTCTGGAATAACGTTTACTGAAACTCTTTTTTTAACTATTGTAATATTCTGTGTGAAAAGTTTCAAATAGAAAAATCGTCTGCTTACTTTTCAAAAGTTGTTGTCTATTTATTTATTTTTATTAGAATAGAATTGAGTTTCAATGTTGTGTTAGTTTCTGCTGTACAGCAATATGAGTCAGCTATATGTCTACGGACATTCCCTCCCTCTGTAGCCTCCCTCCCCCTGACCACCGCCATTCCAGCCCTGGAGACCATCACACAGCACCAAGCTGAGCTCCCTGTGCTCTGCTTCCCACCAGCTCTCTATTTTACACATGGTCATGTCCATATGCAACTCTCATATGAGAGAGTAATGCTACTCTTCCAATTTATCCCGCTGTCCCCTTCCCCTCTTGCATCCACAAGACTGTTGGCTACATCTTTGTCTCCATTCCTGTGCTACAAACAGGTTCATTAGTGCCATTTGTCTAGATTCCATGTATATGTGTTAAAGTTCAATATTTGTTTTTCTCTTTCTGACCTACTGCACTCTGTATGACAGACTCTAGGTTCATCCACATCACTACAAATGATCCAATTTCGTTCCTTTAATGTCTGAGTACTATTTCATTGTATATGTATACACCACATCTTCCTTATCATTCATCTGCCAATGGACATTTAGGTCACTTTCATGTCCTAGCCATTGTAAATAGTGCTGCAATGAACATTGGGGTACATGTGTCTTTTTGAATTATGGTTTTTCTGAGTGTATATGCCCAGTAGAGGGATTGCTGGGTCATATGGTAGCTTTACTTTTGTTTTTCTAAGAAACCTCCATACTGTTCTCCGCACTGGTTGTATCATACATTTTTAGGATTTGCATTCTCATGGAAGAGAAAAACAGAAATTTTTAAACTAGCAAGTTTCTAGCTTGCAATGTAACTGGAAAATTCTTTAGATGCGCTTAAAATTCCTTGCAAACTAATATTGGAAATTAATAAATGACTATTGAATGTTAACAATATTTACCATATTTTAATGTTATGACATTAAAATAATAAGATATTCATTTTAATTTTGAAGTACACATCATTATATCAGAATTTAAGTAAATAGAATCTGTAGATTAACAGGAAAAAAAGTCTTGAGATTAAATGGAAAAAATAGAATATATGTGACAGTAAAATATAAAACCAATTTGATCTCTGGTCCTCTGCCTTTTATAAACCCAGCTTGTACATCTGGAAGTTCTTGTTTCACATACTGCTGAAGTCTAGCATCACTGATTCAAAGGACATGAGTTTGAGCAAACTCTGGGAAATAGTGAAGGACGGAGAAGCCTGGCGAGCTGCAGTCCACGGGTTTGCAAATAGTTGGACATGACGTAGCAAGTGAACAACAACACAAATATATAAAACATTAGGAAAATAAAATTTGCATAGAACTTACAAATTTGACAGTCATAAGAAATGTAATAAAATTTATACATTTTGCAAGGCTCGGCTCTAGCATACAAGTAAACCAGCTCTTTTGGAAGGGGAGCAGCAACCTGGTTTGCAGTACTTGCCAATTTCCAATGGAATAAGCATTCCCCCTTCCATCCATCCATCACATGCTCAGTTGCAGCCTACTCTTTGTGACCCCACGTACTGTTTCCCAATCAGTTCCTCTGTCCATGGAATTCTCCAGGCACCAAAACTAGAGTGGGTTACCATTTCTTCCTCCAGCAGATCTTCCTGATCCAGGGATTGAACTTGGCATCTTCTGCATTGCGGGAGGATTCTTCAACATTTAAGCCATCAGGGAAGCCTGTAAACACTCCTGCTGCTGCTGCTAAGTCACTTCAGTCGTGTCCGACTCTGTGCAACCCCATAGACGGCAGCCCACCAAGCTCCCCTGTCCCTGGGATTCTCCAGGCAAGAACACTGGAGTGGGTTGCCATTTCCTTCTCCAATGCATGAAAGTGAAAAGTGAAAGTGAAGTTGCTCAGTCATGTCCGACTCCTAGTGACCCCATGGACTGCAGCCCACCAGGCTCCTCCATCCATGGGGTTTTCCAGGCAAGAGTACTGGAGTGGGTTGCCATTGCCTTCTCCGGTAAACACTCCTACCATGGTCAATTTCAACTTTTCAATATAAAATCACTGAACTGGACAGAGGAGCCTGGAGGGCTGCAGTCCAATGAGTCACAAAGAGCAGCTAAGCATGCACTACTAAGATATAGCAGAGAGTGGCCAAAAACAAACAAATATAAATAAGAAGAGGTAATGTAGGCTTTGGTTTCTTCTGTTAAGGTTTGTACTTTACCTGGCAGATCAATTGTTTTAAAACCTCTGTTTAAAACAGCAGAGGCATTTTATGGTAGATACTATTAGTTATTCACAATCTTCTAGTATTATTTATTCATAATCTTTCCCACCCTCCGTGTCCTTCCTATGATTTCACTGTGGGTTTAAGATGGTTCTTTGCTATGTGACATTGCAGGCCACTGTCATTCAGGCACATAGGGTAGCAGCAAGCTTTTAAAGACATCTTCATTGTTTAATTTGGAGATCTGGATGCTACATGAAGGATGGTGCATGTGTTTTCAATCATGTCTGACTCTTTGAAACCCTATGGACTGTGCTCACCAGGCTCCTCTGTTCATGGGATTCTCCATGCAAGAATATTGGAGTGGGTTATCATTTTCTTCTCCAGGGGATCTTCCAGACCCAGGGATCAAACTGGGGTCTCCTGCAATTCCTTACTTGGCAGGTGGATTCTTTTACCACTGAACCACGTGGGAAGTCCCTTAGTTCCCTGGCCAGGGATCAAACTCATGCCTCCTGAATTGGGAGTGCAGAGTTTTAACCATAGGAGCACCAGGGAAGTCCCATGGCTACAAAGAGCCACTTATGCCAGAAAGAAAGACATGTGGAAGAAACTTGGAATACCTTCAGCAGAATCACCTCAAACAATCCAAGGACCTACAACCAAGAAAAGTAAATGTTTGTTACTATAAGATACTGACACTTGGAAGAGGTTCTTCACACAGCATTATTACAGTGGTCATTGACTAATCCTTTTTCTTCAAATATAATCGTAGTGGACTTAATAAAACACACAAAGCAGGATTACTATCATCGGTTGATTAGTTATGAGAGGCTCAAGGCACCACTTGAGTTAGTTTCTGTTGTTTTACCTATTCCTGATGGCCTCAGTTTGAAAAAAATAATTCAATAGTTAGCTGGTAATATAAAATGCTTTTAAGGGGAGGAGTAATATGGTTAGATTACTGTGTGTGCATATGTGTGGATGTTTTAAGGCCAGTCTAGTAGCAGAAGGATGAGTAAAAGATGATGAGACCAAAGAGAGAGAGAGTGTGTTGTTGAAGTAGAAGAGAGATAAGATGTTGAGGGTCTGGACCAAGTAGGAGGAAAAAGAGAAAGAAATGGATTGAAGACACTTATCCAGGTAACTAGAAAAGTGTCTGAGGGGTGGTCTCTCTCCCACCTCTCCCACCACCCCAGGATTAATTAATACATTCAGGACAACAAAGATCTAGCATTTTTACCTCACCATGTGTACATTTAAAATCATCTGACAGAACAGTGGAGTGACTAATTCTAACATATATCACATAGTGGTGGATGAGCACAAATAAACCCATGGCACATGAGGAACATTTGAAAAAATGATGAAACAGGATCAGCAGGTAATGTTAATAAATTACACATCATGTAGTTTTTTTCTCTTTTAAATTTCAATAAAAGAACACAGAGGATGAGGATGATGGCGATTATCATAAAATCATGACTTCTCTAAGTAAGGATAAGGTACTTAAAACATCAGCCTGATAGACTGAAATGAGAAACTACACAGAATTTTTTAAAGTAAGGAAATTGCCATTACAATAATCAGGATAATAAAAAAGAACATGAGGTCTGGCATTAAATAAAACAGTAGATAAGAGAAGATAACATACAGTTTCATAGACCTTTTAGTTCACTGGACTCTCAATAACCATAGTATGAAGCAATCAGGCTCCTCACACAGGCCGATCTTTCAGGAACTGTGTGTGAGTCAAGTGAGAATCCTGAGCAGTGGCCACCATATGGAAACAATGACAGGTCAAAGAGGAATTGGAGACAAGTGCTCCTGCTCAGGAAGATCTCAGTGGAGGCCAAAGGGTGTAATCGTCTGGTTCCCTAATTTATCGTCTCATAACAGCACCCTTAGATCTTGATGCCGAATCAGAGCACTAAGCATCACTTCAAGAAAGTAAGTGCTTAGCCGTGGATCACAGGGCAGGTCTGCTTTGATCCTCAGGGTCTGCAGACTGGTGAATTGGAAGCTTGAAGTTTCCACATTGAAGGAAACAACTTTGATATAAGCCTTGGGGCTGAAATATCAAGAAAGGACTTCTAAGAATCAATTGATGATAAAAGCTCTATTCTGTTTTAAGTTACTTTTGTGTATGTGAAAAGAATGGTACCAATTATTCTGTTTGCTAAGCTGGTTGGTTGTTCCCGGTGGCAGGATGCCCATACTTCATAGTAAAGGGATGCTGACCCACAGAGACTTGTCAAATTAAAGCTTTAACGTAAGGAAAAAAAAAATATCAAGAACCTTAGAACCTTCAGAAAATATTTCCACATAAGTAATATCACATGGAATAGAAAGTATAAATGTTCAACTGCTTCAGTAAATGTGTAAATAATGAGCTTAAAGTGTCTCTCATACTAAATAAAATACACTAATGCAAACAGCTGTGAGCAATGAGAATATCCAAACTAAAGCTTTACTAAAATAGGAGGTCATGAGTAAAGTTGAGATTAGGTAAAGGTTTGCAGTTATTGGAAATTTAGAATGTAAGACATTCTCAGTAGAGAAAACATGTCAAGAAATGAAACAGCCATAGTGTAGGAATGATCAGTTATGAACAGGTAACTCACAAAAAAAAAAAAAAACTTTAAACATATGAGTAGATATTCAATTTCATCTAGATTATTGAAATTAAAATTAGAACTGCAGTGAGCAAAGAGAGCTACCATTTTTTACTTACAAGATTGCTAAAAGCCAAGAGACTTACTACAGTCTGTTCTGGCAAGTCATATTTTCATACATTGCTTATGATAATAAAAATAAGCTTCTATTAAAATTAAATAAAAGTGATAAAACTAAAGGAGATCAGTGGTGATGATATGTCATGAACTAAGAATGATTAACTCAGCAGTGTACCTAAAGTTTAAAAAATAACTGGAAACAAGATCAAGAAGTGATGGCTAAATTGAGATGAAATAAGATTTAGCATTAAAATTCCCAAATATAAAGATATTTTTGATTGCTTATATATCTTTAACACAGCATACAATGTATTGCGTAAGTTATTTACTCTACCAAACATTTTTTTAATTTTACCCTTTATTCTGAGGACTGTATTTGGATGTTGTGAATATAAAAATAAACCAATATCTCTTGTTTGCAAGCAGCTCATAATCTACTAAAGAGACGGAAACTGAGCACAGTTTCACTATATAATGTTAAGTAGTAGAAATGATATACATACTGATCTGAAAAAATTGAGTCAGATAACTTTTCAATTAAAATAGACTTGATAATTCTAAGTATTCTGGCTTACTTTTTACGGACAATTCTTCCTTTACTGTCCAAGAAAAATATTTCATGCCTTTTTTCACTCCTAAATCATCCAGTACTTCCTTCCCTATTCTTACTCTGAACTGATAACTTGATTTCCTTCGATGAGAAATTAATGGCTGAAAACCATCATATCCACTCATCTACTTGTGTCTATGCCTGTACACACTTCATTCTTTCATACTGCCATGGAACATTTGCCCATGCTCCTAACTTCTTGATCCTCTTCTCTTTTCTCATAGAATTTACTTCTTGATCATCTTACATTTTCTCTTGGCTTTGATACAATCTATATGCTAACAATTTCCTAACTTATGCTTCCAGGCCAAACTTTCCACTAAACATTTCAGTGAACACACAAACCTGTATAAAACCTCTCCAATTTTGTATCCAATAGAAATCTTATACATTGAGAAACTAAAAGTGAATTTCTAAAATAGTCTTCCCTGAAAACAAGCTTTATCTCCTACTGCTTTCTCACATAAATCTACATTAGATTTTCAAAGGGCAACAATCATTTGATATTTCCAAGGAAGATGCCAGTAATCCATTATCCCCTAATTCATAAATTCTGCAGTAGCAAACTTTTTCTCTTCTAAAATTCAGGAAAAAATGGCTAAGACTTTGTGTAAGTCAGAGCTTCAGTGAAATTCACTGAACATACAAAAATGTGTGTAAAACAACAGCACTTCTTTGAATATGGCTGCACAAGTACTTTCCCAGCGCTAAGGTGCTTGTACAGGTTTGTGATCCAAATCTGTGATGCATACATTACTACACCTATTTATGAGCTTTCTATTATTCACAAATAATGACAGTGTTAAATCCTTATATGCCTACAAGTTCCAAGAGTACTAATTACATTATGCATATAATTTTAACAAAGATTGTCAACTATAATGTTACTCATGTATGTCTTGTCGGTATAATTAAATTTTTAACCTGTCCCTGACTAATCCACAGAAATATCTGTTTCTCTGAACTTTCAGAACAAGTAACACTTAAACCACATATATACACGATTTAGCAAGGACCTCAGAAAGAGTGCTGAGTCCATGTTTCATTACTAGTTCCATTTTCAGATGAAGACCTCAATTTAGGAGAGATAAAACCAATTACCAAAGTCAGGTCATATACTTTCTTTATATCTAGTTTACTTTCATAGTTTGACCAACCCCATTACAATAACTGTCAATAGTAATTAATTAAGCTAATTATAATACCTAAAAGTAGACTATCAGCCCCTAGTGAAATGTTTTCATGTACAGATACAGAAAACATAAGAATAATCCAATAAATTTTTATTGATTAGGGGGTTATAAAAGCTGCATAGTAGAGGGCAACATAATGAGGTACAATAACCCTCACAAAATCAGTGTGCAAAAGATCAAAATTTTAAGGATAAATTTTTGTCTGAATGTATTTTCATATACTTTAGTCCTACTTACCACAAGAAATTGAGAGTGAGCATTCATGTTATAATTTTTCCACTTTCAAAAACCTCTCAAATTAGGTTTCTAGATAAAATTATAAAAACTCTATCTGACTAAGAACTTTCTTCACTGAGATTGCTCCACAAAAATATACTATAACCATATGATTGGTAACTACTAATACCCAAAATGTAATTAAAGCTAGATAGCTCTTGAAATGAATGTGAGATCATTTATAAAATACTTTAATATCACAAGAGTATCAAGTTGAATCAATCTGCATATTTATTTCATTTAAAAAAACAAATTAAAAGCAACAATGACAAAAAACTACTCAAATCAACCTAGGCATTGGTGACAAAGAAAAATACTACTCAGGATAAAATTTAAATATAAACTCACCATGCATAAAAACATACTATAGGAAAGAGATGCAAACAGACACTTATTTTCTCAACAATCACAGGCTAGAGAAGAACTAATTGAAAACCAATAAATTAAGTACAGTGCAGCCAGCGGTCTCTAGCTAACTCAGCCTATCCATCAATAGGTCATTCTCAGTTAATTAAGTGAAGGCATAATCAGCTTAATTTATGTAGTTCACAGAAGTTAATGATATCATAGTACAGTACCTGACGTTTGGCCTGTCCATATAATTCGTTTTATACAATGCAGTTCTTTCTGCTGCTCCTCAGATAGGGCACCTTATTTCTGTAGCTTGCCTTCAGTGCTTGTCTTCCTGCAGAAAATGGGAACATTAACAGTTTAAAAAAAGAAGAAGATGAAAGATCACTAAACAAAAGTTAGTTTAAGATGGCCTGCTGTTTCAATGAATTGTTTTATATTACACAAATTGCAACAATGAGATTTTCTCTTTTTTTTATTGTATTTAACTTTACAATATTGTATTGGTTTTGCCATATATCAAAATGAATCTGCCACAGGTATACATGAGATTTTCTAGAACAAAAGCAAATATTAAAATCAGGTTGGCATAAATGTATATGATATGCAGATATAGAATACTAAAAGATGAACCAGCAAAGAAATCTATAAAAATATCCTGCATTTTATATATATATATATATGAAATTAAAAGATGCAAAAATTATTTGATATATTTATAATCTGTGTTGCATTTCAGCACTAGGTTTTATACCTGCTAGGGGACCACCTTCTTTCTCAGGAAGAGAGTTTCTTTCCACTGTCTCTGTAGCTCATCTTCTCTTTTCTGAAGCTGCAAGTTTATACACAAAGACAAACCACAATGTCAACCAATTGGACCTCACTTAAGGAACCTAGGAGATCGATTTGTAAAGCAAAGAATGAACAGGACCCTATTTCTGAAGTACGTTGCTCAAACTGTTCTTTCATTAAAAGATGCTCTTTCTTATTGATTTTGGCTTAAGTAATGAGAAAGCTTATCCAAAAATCTTTAGCATTTGGGCTCAAGTTAAGAAAATCAATACAGTCATTTCCCATTTGAACTGCATATGTGAGTTTTATGTACAAGAGACAAGACAAAGCCAAATTCAGATAAATCAATAGCATTGTCGATAGAACATGAAACTGACAAACGGTGTTTTTCAGCAATTAAAGTGAGCTGTAAACATACAAAGACTAGTCAATTTCAATGTTGTGCCATTAACAGTTTTTAATTGGCAAAAAAGTTATGCATGAATGTGACTCCCTAGGAATGAAGAGTAGAGAACCTACCTCACATCGTGGGACAATTTTATCAGTTTTTATAAACACAGATAACTCTACATCTGCCAAATAAATTAAAACTTTAATGAGGCAGACTATTTTACTATCACATAATATATAAGCCAGTGAAATTTTCTACAAACCTAGTAATGATACACATACTAACTGCATTCTTTCTTTTGCAATATACTATTTCAAACACTGCTTTAAATTTGCAAAAGTTCTAACATATTGTATCTGTTAACTGAATAAAATTAAAATCGTTGCTATTTTCAGTCACTAAGTCATGTCTGACTTTTTAAGACCTCATGGACTGTAGTTCTTCAGGCTTCTCTGTTCTCCACTATCTTCAGGAGTTTGCTCAAATTTAAATACTTTGCATCTAAATTTAAATAATAGCATTATTCTTAAATTTGAGAAATTAAAGCCTAAGGTAAAGCTCTACATTTCTTCCATGTTACATTCTTCAAAAAGACACAAAAAAGCCTTTAAAATTATTTTTGGTAATGCATAGAGGATTCTAACATTTATTCAAATGACTCAAAAAGTGTTTTGTGTCCATGATAACCTGCAATAAAATATTGAGCCATTATGGTTTGCCATTACCCTGAAGTATTCAGGAAAATTGCACTGACGATAGCCAAATATAATTCATAATACATTAAGATAGGCATATCATTAAAATGCAGATAAAACCATTGTTTTTAATAAAAAATGGTATAACAAAAGTAAAAGGTTAATTGAAAAGCAAAATAAACTACCGAATTTAGTAAAGCACATTACCTAGATTAACAGAAATCAATGAAATCATTAAAACAATTAATAACTTAGAGCTCCATTTAGACTAAGATAAACTCTGTGGCTATTAGAATGCGGATACAAGGCTACAGAGACATATCTTTTCTGACTGGGTAATTTCCTCTCCTCTGTAACAGTTCAGTAATATATGCAACTGGCATTATACGGTCACCCATTTCTTCTTGTCAGACAGATCCTTCATGCTTTCCACTTGTCTATGCTAAGTGAATCATAAGAACCACAGTCTTTACAGAAGAGAACATATTTCCCCCCAGTGTTCAGAATATAAAATGGGCCATTAAAGCATCAATAATATTAATCAAAACCTCATAATTGTTCAGTCTATTCCCTGGTTAAAGAATGTAGAGTCCTACCCATCCCCTAGTCAGACTCAAGGATGTATGCATAGCAAAAACAGGCACAGATGTCTTCTCAATGTATATGAGGGTATACCTAAATCCATCATGTACTTTTCTGAAGATCATATTCTGGGAAGAAACTGAAAATAAGCACTCAGAACTTCATGAGTTACATGAACAGAAAAAAATTATAAATACTCTTTCAGCTCAGTGCTGCTGCTGCTGCTAAGTCACTTCAGTCGTGTCTGACTCTGTGTGACCCCATAGACGGCAGCCCACCAGGCTCCCCTGTCCCTGGGATTTTCCAGGCAAGAACACTGGAGTGGGTAGCCATTTCCTTTTCCGATGAATGAAAGTGAAAAGTGAAAGTGAAGTCGCTTAGTTGTGTCTGACTCTTAGCGACCCCAGGGACTGCAGCCTACCAGGCTCCTCTGTCCCTGGGATTTTCCAGGCAAGAGTACTGGAGTGGGGTGCCATTGCCTTCTCCGTCAGCTCAGTGCACCAGCCCCTAAAAAAAGTGAAATTCTAGAAGCAGAACAGAAAAGTAAGGTAATGTTATGAAACAGAAAGACAGGCTCTAATTTTAAATCTATCCCCAAGCTTCAGCCTTTATCACAAAGAAGTTTGTATCATCTTAGTCCTACAAAACAAAAACACAGATGATGTTTTAAACCTATTTTAAGACTTCATTGCCACCACCTTCAAATGCCAAGACTCAATGATCACATACTTTTTTCATTCATACTAAAATCAAAAATACATTGGTGCTCCCCAAGAGCAATATAACTTTAGAATAATTTATCATTTTAGATAAAATTTTGTATTTATAAGGAAAAAATGATCTTATTAAAGAAAAGCAAAGTTTACCTATCTCTATAACATGTAGTTAAAGAAATGTAAGTTACTAGTAAATGTTTAAGAAATAACATGCAAGCAACCAGAAACTGAAATCTTAAATTTTGAAATCTTAAGTTTGAAAGGAATTCTGATGAATGATACTCCAGAAGAATGTTCTATATAAGCATCTAAGAAAATACATGAACAATTTACAGAATATCAATAAACTGAGTAGAAAATAGTGCACTAAATTAAAAAAAAAAAAACTGTTCATTGTCAATTTTAAAATTGAAAGAAAAAGATATTGCAATGTAAAGAAGTAATATGATTCATACATAAAGTGCATATTAGACAAAATCCTACAGAAATAGATTCAAATGTAATGAATAGTTAGAACTAACACTGAATAGCAATGGGCTCCAAAGGCAGACTGAACTTGACATTGCAGGTTGCCTACTTGCTTAATATAGTGTTTGGGGCATATTTTAATTTTTTTCTCAAGAGATTCCTTATCTGTTAAAAAAAAATAGAGAAAATAGAATATTCTCATAGTATTTTTGTGAAGATTAGATCAGATAATATATACCATACTTGGCACAGTTCAGTTCAGTTCAGTCACTCAGTCATGTCCGACTCTTTGCGACCCCATGAATCGCAACACGCCAGGCCTCCCTGTCCATCACCAACTCCCGGAGTTCACTCAAACTCATGCCATCGAGTCAGTGATGCCATCCAGCCATCTGGCATCCATCTCTGTCGTCCCCTTCTCCTCCTGCCCCCAATCCCAATCCCTTCCAGCATCAGGGTCTTTTCCAATGAGTCAACTCTTCGCATGAGGTGGCCAAACAGTACTCAGCATATATTAGCCCTTTGCTAAATGCTTCAGGACCAAATGAATGAATTCATTTATTAATTAATAAAGATTAGTCTTATTATCTCAGCTGGTAAAGAATCTGCCTGCAATGTGGGAGACCTGGGGTCGATCTCTGTGTTGGGAAGATCCTCTGGAGGAGGGTGTGACAACCCACTCCAGTATTCTTGCCTAGAGAATCCCATGGACAGAGGAGCCTGTTGGGCTACAGTCTATGGGGTTGCAGAGCCAAACACAACTGAGCAACGAAGCACAGCATAGCACATCACTGTCCTATTATATTGCAGAATTTGAATACAACACTAAAATGTCAAAATATATTGCTATTCAAGTCATTTGTATGTAAATATAATTAATAAAACTTTATTTTATCTTCAAAGGAAGGTTCTGGAATAACTCTAACAAGAATTCAGATTGCTGTGTACTCATTATTACAAATTTACTCAACAAACTCATACTGAATACCAAGTTATATCAGGCACAGGATTTTTAACCCTCCACTGGGTAGACTTTTTTAAATGACACTCA
The DNA here is from genome assembly GCA_935064755.1 of Tragelaphus eurycerus. NCBI lineage: Eukaryota > Metazoa > Chordata > Mammalia > Artiodactyla > Bovidae > Tragelaphus > Tragelaphus eurycerus. The sequence goes on from CAKXYN010000042.1 coordinate 13,737,550, forward strand.
TTAGCAGAGCCATTTTAAAAATAATTGAGAAGTATAAAGCAAGTATTATACTCAATGACAAGGCAATATTTTGCCAAGCAGAATTTCCCTAAGAAGCGAAATCTGCTGACAGCTATCTCTCCCAGGTTTCTGTTTTTGCCCTGGCTCAGGGGTCACTGGAAGTTCAGTACAAGAAGAATCAAGACTCAGTGTTGACTTCCAACAATCAGTAAATGACCAAATGCTATGCTATGCTATGTCACTTCAGTCGTGTCCGACTCTGTGTGACCCCATAGACGGTAGCCTACCAGGCTCCCCTGTCCCTGGGATTCTCCAGGCAAGAACACTGGAGTGGGTTGCCATTTCCTTCTCCAATGCATGAAAGTGAAAAATGAAAGTGAAGTTGCTCAGTTGTGTCCGACTCTTCACGACCCCATGGATTGCAGCCCACCAGGCTCCTCCATCCATGGGATTTTCCAGGCAAGAGTACTGGAGTGGGGTGCCATTGCGAGCAGTCTCTAAAGTCAAATGTAGCATCCTCAAGTACAGAACGCAGAAAATAATATCTCCCTTTCTCTCTTCTCAGATTTGAGTGTGAGAATCCAAGAGATACACTCTAAATCCTACAACCTCTAAAGAATTATGCTAATATGTGTTGTTGCTCTTATTATTTTCAACAGGAAATATAAGCAGCACTCAATATTTTTATTCCCCTGGCTATACTGAGCAATGGCACCCCACCCCAGTACTTTTGCCTGGAAAACCCCATGGACAGAGGAGCCTGGTGGGCTCCAGTCCATGAGGTCGCTAAGAGTCGGACACGACTGAGCGACTTCACTTTCACTTTTCACTTTCATGCATTGGAGAAGGAAATGGCAACCCACTCCAGTATTCTTGCCTGGAGAATCCCAGGGACAGAGCCTGGTGGGCTGCTATCTATGGGATCGCAGAGTCGGACACGACTGAAGCAACTTAGCAGCAGCAGCAGCAGCATACTGAGCTTACAAATTACTGAACAGCATTAAGGCTTTCTCTCTTCTCCATGCTTTGCATTGCTGTCCCTCTTCCCATCTGATTTCTAAACCTATTCTTGCTTCAAATCTAAGTTCAGACAGGTCTTCTATGAAGTCTTCTTTTATCTTCTCCAATACACTCATTGTGATTCAAGTTCCATTTCTGTGTAACTCCTAAAATTTCTTATAGTCTCTATAGCAGCACTTCCACTATATGGCAATTGTCTTTTTATTTGTTCCTTCAGTGGTTACACTGGAAGTTCTGAGAAGACAGAAACTATCTTTTTGTTTACTGTTAATATCTGACAAGTACTTCTGTAAATCTTGATTGGAATAGTAAATAAATTAATATTTTGTACAGGACCAAATTTTTTAGGGATTACTATATATAACACATTCTGCAGAGCACTATATAAAAATCATCTCATTTTGTCCTCAAAAAGACCATTCTAAGACCGATATGATTACTATTCCAATATTACAGATATGGAAAAACATGAGAGACTAGATAACAGCCAAAATCACATAGATGGTAAATTGTGGATCTGAGGTTCCAAGTTCTATCAGTCATATTAGTTGCTTTGGTCCAGCAGACTTCGTTTCACAGGTTTAAAAACTCTATCGTAGCATTGAAATATGTATAATATCATATCTGAAATGAGTCGCCAGTCCAGGTATGATGCCTGATAACGGATGCCTGGGGCTGGTGCACTGGGATGACCCAGAGAGATGGTATGGGGAGGGAGGAGGGAGGAGGGTTCAGGATGGGGAACACATATAGTATACTTGTGGTGGATCCATCTTGAGGTATGGCAAAAGCAATACAATATTGTAAAGTTAAGCAAAATAAAATTTAATTAAAAAAAAAAACTCTATCTTATCAATTTTCCAAGAGAGATCAGGTCCTGGTTTATTTACACAAGGTAACAAATCTTACAAGAGATCAAAGCATATGACAGAGTATTAAATTACTAATTTCTAATAAAGTATACTAATGACAAGTAGACGGAAATGGCAACCCACTCCAGTGTTCTTGCCTGAAGAATCCCAGGGACGGGGGAGCCAATTGGGCTGCCATCTACGGGGTCGCACAGAGTCGGACACGACTGAAGCGACTTAGCAGCAGCAGCAGCAGCAGCAATGATAAGTAGGGCAAAATATTATTTTCTGTGTTTCATGATCTCACCTTTAAAAGACAACATATATTTGTTCATGTTTTTCAACAAATATTAGCCACTGTTACGCAGTAGATGTTGGAGATAAAGCAATTAACTAGATGAGGAGGTAAAGCCCTTTTCTGGAGTGTGAAAGGTAAAAGTGTTAGTCACTCTGTCATATCCCACGCTTTGCAACCCATGAACTATAGTTTGCTAGGCTCCTCTGTCCATGGAATTCTCCAAGCAAGAACACTGGAGTGGGTAGCCATTCTCTTCTCCAGGGGATCTTCTCAACCCAGGGATGGAACCCAGGTCTCCTGAGTTGCAGGCAGATTCTTTATTATTGAAGCCACCAGGAAATCCCTTTATGGAATGAATCTCTGTGCTACAGAGAACCTAGGCTGCCTTGAGCACCAGGCTCCTTTGCTTGGGGCCTCTTGTTCCCTGAGTAATGCTGAAGATGCACTGATAGAGACCTACTTTCCAGTCCTCTTTTATATTTATCCATTACCTCACACCACATATGTGTAATGCAATTAAGTCTGCTACATTTCCTCCATAAGGATTGCTGGCTGAAATTTACAGACAGACCACTTGTACAGTTTTCCCAAAGAGGAAAATCTATTTCATGATGTGCTAGTTGTTTTTTTTTTTTTTCTAAATTTTAGATTGTTCTCAACTTTGAATTTTAGGAGTATCAGATCAGATTAGATCAGTCACTCAGTCATGTCCAGCTTTTTGCGACCCCATGAATGGAAGCACGCCAGGCCTCCCTGTCCATCACCAACTCCCGGAGGTCACTCAGACTCATGTCCATCGAGTCAGTGATGCCATCCAGCCATCTGATCCTCTGTCGTCCCCTTCTCCTCTTGCCCCCAATTCCTCACAGCATCAGAATCTTCTCCAATGAGTCAACTCTTCGCATGAGGTGGCCAAAGTACTGGAGTTTCAGCTTTAGCATTATTCCTTCCAAAGAAACCCCAGGGCTGATCTCCTTCAGAATGGTCTGGTTGGATCTCCTTGCAGTCCAAGGGACTCTCAAGAGTCTTCTCCAACACCACAGTTCAAAAGCATCAATTCTTCAGCGCTCAGCCTTCTTCATAGTCCAACTCTCACATCCATACACGACCACTGGAAAAAACATAGACTCGACTAGACGGAACTTGGTTGGCAAAGTAATGTCTCTGCTTTTGAATATGCTATCTAGGTTGGTCATAACTTTCCTTCCAAGCAGTAAGCGTCTTTTAATTTCATGGATGCAGTCACCATCTGCAGTGATTTTGGAGCCCAGAAAAATAAAGTCTGACACTATTTGCACTGTTTCCTCATCTATTTCCCATGAAGTGATGGTACCGGATGCCATGATCTTCGTTTTCGAAGTTCATGTTAAAGTTGAGCTTTAAGCCAACTTTTTCACTCTCCACTTTCACTTTCATCAAGAGGCTTTTGAGTTCCTCTTCACTTTCTGCCATAAGGGTGATGTCATCTGCATATCTGAGGTTATTGATATTTCTCCCAGCAATCTTGATTCCAGCTTGTGCTTCTTCCAGTCCAGCGTTGCTCATGATGTACTCTGCATATAAGTTAAATAAGCAGGGTGACAATATACAGCCTTGACGTACTCCTTTTCTTATTTGGAACCAGTCTGTTGTTCCATGTCCATTTCTAACTGCTGCTTCCTGACCTGCATACAGTTTTCTCAAGAGGCAGGTCAGGTGGTCTGGTATTCCCATCTCTTTCAGAACTTTCCACAGTTTATTGTGATCTACACAGTCAAAGGCTTTGGCATAGTCAATAAAGCAGAAATAGATGTTTTTCTGGAACTCTCTTGCTTTTTCCATGATCCAGAAGATGTTGGCAATTTGATCTCTGGTTCCTCTGCCCTTTCTAAAACCAGCTTGAACATCAGGAAGTTCACGGTTCACATATTGCTGAAGCCTGGCTTAGAGAATTTTGAGCATTACTTTACTAGCGTGTGAGATGAGTACAACTGTGCAGTAGTTTGAGCATTCTTTGGCATTGCCCTTCTTTGGGATTGGAATGAAAACTGACCTTTTCCAATCTTGTGGCCACTGCTGAGTTTTCCTAATTTGCTGGCATATTGAGTGCAGCACTTTCACAGCATCATCTTTCAGGATTTGGAATAGCTCAACTGGAATTCCATCACCTCCACTAGCTTTGTTCATAGTGATGCTTTCTAAGGCCCACTTGACTTCACATTCCAGGATGTCTGGCTCTAGGTCAATGATCACACCATTGTGGTTATCTGGGTCATGAAGATCTTTTTTGTACAGTTCTTCTGTGTATTCTTGCCATCTCTTCTTAATATCTTCTGCTTCTGTTAGGTCCATACCATTTCTGTCCTTTATCGAGCCCATCTTTGCATGAAATGTTCCTTTGGTATCTCTGATTTTCTTGGAGAGATCCCTAGTCTTCCCCATTCTGTTGTTTTCCTCTATTTCTTTGCATTGATCGCTGAAGAAGACTTTCTTATCTCTTCTTGCTATTCTTTGGAATTCTGCATTCAGATGTTTATATCTTTCCTTTTCTCCTTTGCTTTTCGCTCTCTTCTTTTCACAGCTATTTAGGAGTATAGAGCCCCTATATTTTGGTTGTTGAAAAAACTGAAACCAGAAATAAGCAGTTACTAAATCATGTTTTTTCTGGCGATCAACAGCACTTAGTCAGCACATAGTGTCTGCAAGGACATAAAAATGTTATTTTTTTTGTCTGCATACTTTAGCTGAGTATATTTCAAAATACATGAATATGACATAATTATTTCTACCTCATTACTTATATTTAAATAATATATCACCAGCTATAGACATGCTACATTCTGCAATAAAAAACACCATCTTGTTGTTCTATGCTATGCTATGCTATGCTATGCTAAGTCGCTTCAGTCGTGTCCGACTCTGTGCGACCCCATAGACAGTAGCCCACCAGGCTCCCCCGTCCCTGGGACTCTCTAGGCAAGAACACTGGAGTAGGTTGCCATTTCCTTCTCCAATGCATGAAAGTGAGAATTGAAAGTGAAGTCGCTCAGTCTTGTCCGACTCTTAGTGACCCCATGGACTGCAGCCTACCAGGCTCCTCTGTCCATGGGATTTTCCAGGCAAGAGTACTGGAGTGGGGTGCCATTGCCCCAAAACTATACCTCCCCTCCTACATGGTAGCAGTCCTTTTTATCTGAATTGAAAAGTTTGTCCTAAATTTCAGTAGCATTTAAAATTAGTTGCCTGGGGCTGGTGCTCTGGGACGATCCAGAGGGATGGTATGAGGAGGGAGGAGGGAGGAGGGTTCAGGATGGGGAACACATGTATACTTGTGGCGGATTCATTTTGATGAATGGCAAAAGCAATACAATATTGTAAAGTCAAGCAAAATAAAATTTTAAAAAAATTTAAAAATAAAATAAAAAAATAAAATTAGTTGCAAACAAAAATTGGTTAAATATTTATTCTTTGAAAATTCTTTAAATATATGCTTATATTTCTTTTCTTTTGTGGTTGCTCTGTCTCTTTTCTCTTCTTTTTTTTCCCCCTTAACATATTAGTCCCATCCAATTTCCTTCTCAGTACTCCACTAACACTTCCTCTCAATTCTAACTTAATCTCCTATCTTCTTTCCCATTAACCTTTAATATACACACTTGCTATCTGCTCTTTACTTCGTATCTAGCCCATTCATCTCTCATTTCTTTCCTAATATAATAGATGTGAGAAAGGAAACTCAATACTCTATAAAACAAATACAGAAATTAATGTCTCAAAGATTAGAAAATGGGATAACTCAATTGCATACTTGAATACAAACATATTTACATATCATCTTTTTCTCAGATTTTTTTTATCTTGTTTTTTCAAACCAATATTTTAAGGGGAAAAAAGGCAGGCTAATTTTTAATCCTTCTTTGTCCCATCAACTGCAATTTCTGTAAACTGAGTTTGAAATAACCTGTTCAAAGGATTAAGTGTATCTGGTGTTTATCTTTGTCTCTCTGCTACCTGGCAAAGTGACTTCAACAGAGTAGGCCCTCAATGAGTATTTGATGAGCAGAACTGAAATAAGGCATACTTGATAGGAGAATAAATTGGTAAATTAAAGGATAGATTGCTGTTCACCAATGGCTGCAGTGAGAACGGCAGAGTTGAATGAGGCAAGTAGTCAGTGCTCACAACTTTATCCCACTTTTCAATCACTCAGTCTTCTCTCTGATAGTCTTTACATTCTTAGGCCACTTATTCAAAGATTCCAGCAGCTCACTGAGGGTTAGGGTTAGGGTTTTGCTTAGAGGTTCAAAGACTCAAACTGCCGGAGCTGTAATAAGTTTTTGATCCATAAATAAATGATGGACCAATCTAACACTGCTGCTGCTAAGTCGCTTCAGTCGTGTCCGACTCTGTGCGACCCCATCGACGGAAGCCCACCAGGCTCCCCCGTCCCTGGGATTCTCCAGGCAAGAACACTGGAGTGGGTTGCCATTTCCTTCTCCAATGCATGAAAGTGAAAAGTGAAAGTGAAGTCGCTCAGTCGTGTCCGACTCTTAGCGACCCCATGGACTGGAGCCTACCAGGCTCCTCTGTCCATGGGATTTTCCAGGCAAAAGTACTGGGGTGGGGTGCCATTGCCTTCCCCGAATCTAACACTGGGCTAAAAGAAAAACCTAAATATAAAACTTATTTAATGATCTTGCTTTTCTTTCATTCCTGTCTACCCATAACACTCAGATTTTAAGACAGATTGAATTAAATCTTCACATACTCTCAATCCAACTTGGACTCCTGGAATGTCAGAAGTGCAAGTAATGCTAAGTACCATGCAGAGCAGTGGTATTCAAATGAACTCCTTCAGAGGCTTCTGTTGCAGGGTTTAAGTTTTCCATCCTACTTCCCCACACTTTACCCAAGGAAGATCTGTTGTTTAGTCATTCAGTTGTGTCCAAGTCTTTTGCAACCCCATGGACTGTACCCACCAGGCTCCTCTGTCCATGAGATTTTCCAGGCAAGAATACTGGAGTGAGTTACCATTTCCTCCTCCAGCAGATCTTTCCAACCCAGAGATCAAACCTGCATCTCCTGCATGTCAGGCAGGTTCTTTATCAGTGAGCCACCCGGGAAGCCCAAAGTTCTGGTTTACCTTATACATTTGACTTCAGTATATATTTTTGTTTAAAGAGAAGCATCTGTTGTCATCTATATTTTGACATCAACCAACTCAAACCAATTCTATGATCTAAGAATAAATCAGAGCTGGAAGACTTATAAACTAATACATTCAAAAATGACCTGGTGGAAGAACCAGAATTTAAGCCACTATACTTGCCATTGAGGTCTTTTATTTTCCAGGAATATTTTTTATCTGGACTGTTATATTTGAGAGAGTAGAATGGTTGATGCAAAATTATTTTATGATATATAGTTAACAATTGCTCTACTATTTGTTTCACTGTATTCAGAGTGAATCTCATTCTGGAACTTAATTCAGTCAGGTCTGGAATTGATATACAGTGAAAAAAGAAGGGTGTGTAAGACAATAACACGTTTTACCTAGTTAATAAGTGAATGAAGTTCATACCAGAGAATGGAAAGCATGGTACAGTGAAGGCCCGCTGCAGGAGCTGATATTACTTTAAAGGCACCAATCAAAGATTGATATAGGTAAATAACCAAGAGCCTGATAAGAGTCATGTATAAGCACAGGTTGAAACAATCAGCTTAACAGTTCACTATGGTCAAGTTTGCATTACATTGGAGCATTCAATTGTAAAATACTAAAAACAAAGAGACAGTCTTCACACGTGTCATCAGTTGAGCGTTACAGGATTTCTGGGGTTTTATAGAAGTCTCACACATTCAAGATCTGTTTTTATGCCTAAGTTATTTCACCTGACTTTCACCTTTTTTATTAGTCCTTCTATTACCAATCTTCTCCATTCCCTTTGAATTCTCCATCTGATAAAATTATTTTATCCTCAAGGTTTGGCAATTCATTTATTTGCCAACATAGTCTCATATTTAGTAAAATTTGATAATAAACATGACAGTTGTGTCTATAATTTGATGTATATATGTCTTATTCCTATTTCTGCTTATTTTAATTTGTGTATTTGTTTACTATTTCATTACTCTCAGGATCATAACCCTCACACATTAATTATATATTTTTAAAAGCTGTAAGTTGTAAAACTTTGTAAAAATTGCAATATTCCATAAAACTCAGGGGATAAAGCACATTGGCTGGAGCACCCTGTTTAGCTGCATTGAAAAGTGAAAGTGAAGTTGCTCAGTCGTGTCCGACTCTTTGCAACCCTTGGACTGTAGCCCACCAGGCTCCTTTGTCCACGGTATTCTCCAGACAAGAATACTGGAATGAGTTGCCATTTTTCTCCAAGGGATCTTCCCAACCCAGGGATCAAACCCAGGTCTCCCACATTCCAGGCAGACACTTTAACCTCTGAACCACCAGGGAAAAGAGTTACCATCAATTCCACAGTGAGGAATGTATCTACTATAATAGATCATGTATAGCTATTATAGTACAATTTGAGCAATTGTCATTACAGAATGAAGATTTCATTATTCTCAGTGTATACACTTGTCACATTTATGAAGCTTACAAATAAAGAACATGCCTCGGTTATTGTTAAAGATAGCTACCTGGACCTCACCTGATTTTCTTGCTGAGAAGATGATTTTAGAGAAAGGTATAAAATAGCATGTTTGTAAAGATGTTGAATATTCTAGTAATAAGGTAGCAGATGATGAATGGTGAGTAAGCAGAAAAAAATCATCTATTGGTTTAAATCCTAAGGGACTACATTATCAGACTCTCTCTTAATTTTCAATTTGATCAGTTATCTGTTCTTTAGATCTTTTTCCCATACCAGGAAAATATTTTCATTTCATCAAATCATTTCTTTTGCACACTCTTTTCCAAATAAAAGCCACAGCCTACATTTACATTTTTTTATCCTAAACCTTTTCAACTCTTTGTCCTAACACTATATAAGCCTACAAAACAAATCAATCAATAGTGCTTTCTAAGGAAAATTCCTAAGTAAAACTAAAGCATAATGATCATCAATTTCAAAACCATACTTATTATATGCAAAGCTCCAATAATTTTCTTTTGTTGTTTCTCATAGCTCATTGAAATGGAGGAAGAAATTCCAGAAATATTAAGGAAGACAGAATAATTGATTAGTTGTGGAGTCTGAAGAAGGAATTGTTAAGGATGTTTCTCAAATGTCTGCCTTGAATAATTGGATGAATGTAATTTCTGTCATGAATAAAGACCAATGACATTCTGATTAGATTTTCATTCTGGAAAAGTCAAAGCTGTAGGGACACAGACAGATCAGTGGTTGCTTGAGGTTAAGGGTAGGGGAGAGGTTTAATACAAAGAGCAACATGAAGGAATTTTTAGGAATGATGAGACAGTCCTGTATATTGATTGTTGTGGGGTCTACATGTTTCTATGTACTGGTCAAAAACTCATACAACTGTACATCAAAAACAAACTTTTACTATAGGTAAAATAAGTGTAAATAAAAATAATTGGTATTTGATGATGAATTTTAAATGAGAGTGTATCATAAGAAATAGAAAAAAAATGTTGAACAACCATGGGAAAAATAAGTGAAAATTAATAGAACATTAAACTAGAAATTAGACTAGAGCAAGGAAAATAAGATTCTAGCAGACTAGAAACAAACAAACAATATTAAATTAAAACACTAATGGAATGTAAAAATGATAAGACCTAGAACTTTCCCACAAGTCTTATGTTCGAAAATTATTTCTGCATTTCTCCTCTTAAACTCCATCAAAAAATAATTCTCCAGAAAGTGGATGATCTCTGTTGCTTTTGCTCTATTTATCTGGTTAGAAGAATTTTTACTATTGAATATAGAAAAAGGTGGAAGAAATAAGACAGCTCAGACAAATTTGATGGTTACAGTTTGATTTTGAAAGTGATAACATTGACCACGTTCGGATCACTCAGAATGATCATTCAGCTTTACTAAATGAATGAGCTTTGTTGGATTCATTTTGTCAAAACACCTGGACTCAAGACAATCAGAAGGAGAGGGAAACTATGGTCTTGGAATAAATCCCCTCTGTAAACTGCCATCAGCAATAATAATAATTATCCAAGTGCCCTTGTTTCTCCTCTGTAGGACTTAAAGACTTTATCAGCAAGAGTCAGTGGAGTGCCCCAATACTTCTCCTCCTCATTACTTTATCAGAATTAATTTATCCTACCAACTTTCACTGCTGCTTAGTCCCCTTATGTACTTTCTTTACTATTAATATTTAAAAGTGAAAGTGAGAGTTGATTAGCTGTGTCCAGCTCTTTGCTACCCCATGGACTCTATAGTCCATGGAATTCTCCAGACCAGAATACTGGAGTGGGTAGCCTTTCCCTTCTCCAGGGGATCTTCCTAACCTAGGGATCAAACCCAGGTCTCTCACATTGCAGGTGGATTCTTTACCAGCTGAGCCACCAGGGAAGCCCAAGAATATTGGAGTGGGTAGCTTATCCCTTCTCCAGCAGATTTTCCCAACCCAGGAACTGAACTGAGGTCTCCTGCATTGCAGGCAGATTCTTTACCAACTGAGCTATGAGGGAAGCCCTAATATCTAGTCAATTTTGGCTTCCCTGGTAGCTCAGCTGGTAAAGAATTCCCCTGCAATGAAGGAGACCCCAGTTCAATTCTTCCCAGCCCAAGAAGAAAGGATAAGCTACTTACTTCAGTATTCATAGGCCTCCCTGGTGAATCAGATGGTAAAGAATTCGCCTGCAATGTGGGAGACCTGGGTTCAATCCCTGGCTTGGAAAGATCCCCTGGAGGAGGGCATAGCAACCTACTCCAGTATTCTTATCTGGAGAATCCCTATGGACAGAGGAGCCCAGAGGGCCACAGTCAATTGGTCACAAAGAGTTGGACATGACTGAGCAACTAAGCATAGACCAGCTTCAATTTAATGTAAATTATTATATAAACCTTTTTCTTAATTCCTTCCACTTGCGTGACCAAAAAAAATTAACCTCTGGTTAAATGCAACTTTCCACTATCTATATTCCAGGAACCGTGAGGCTAAACTTGACTGGGAAAAAAATGCATAATAGTACTGATTGGTGTAGTGTGATGATAAAATTTAAGAGCCTTTAAACCTGATTGTGAATGTTAAATTTGGTGGTGGTAGTGGTTTAGTTGCTAAGTCATGTCCCAACTCTTGCAGCCTCATGGTCTGCAACCCACCAGGCTCCTCTGTTCATGGGATTTTTCCAAGCATGAAAACTGAAGTGGGTTGTAATTTCCTTTTCTAAATGTTATATTTACCTAATCTACTTTCCCATCTATTACCTTAGATAATTGTTCTCCTCATACCCCCAAAACTTCTAATTTCTTCACACCTAGCTCATGACTTTGCCTTCTATTTTAGTGAGAATTTAGAATCAACAAAACCAGAACTTTCATAAACTGTCTTTACTGTAGCTCAAAATTCTCCAAGCTAGGCTTCAACAGTACAGGAGCAAGGAACTTTCAGATGTTCAAACTGGATTTAGAAAAGGTAGAGGAACCAGAGATCAAATTGCTAACATCCACTGGATCATCGAAAAAGCAAGAAAATACCAGAAAAACATCTAATTTTGCTTTATTAACTATACCAAAGCATTTGTGTGGATTACAAGTAACTGTGGAAAATTCTTAAAGAGATGGGAACACCAGACCTCCTGACCTGCCTCCTGAGAAATCTGTATGCAGGTCAAGAAGCAACAGCTAGAACTGGACTGATTCTAGGAACAACAGACTGGTTCCAAATTGGGAAGGGAGTACATCAAGGCTGTATATTGTCACCCTGTTTATTTAATTTATATGCACAGTACATCATAGGCAATGCCAAGCTGAATGAAGCCCAAGCTGGAATCAAGATTGCTGGGAGAAGTATCAATAACCTCAGGTACACAGATAAACACCACATTTATGGCAGAAAACAAAGAAGAACTAAAGGATCTCTTGATGAAAGTGAAAGAGGAGAGTGAAAAAGTTGACTTAAAATTCAGCATTCAGAAAACTAAGACCGAGGCCTCTGGTCCCATCACTTCATGGCAAATAGATGGGGAAACAATGGAAACAGTGAGAGACTTTATCTTTGGGAGCTCGAAAATCACTGCAGATGGTTATTTCATTAATTTTAATGAAATTAAAAGACTCTTGCTCCTTGGAAGAAAAGTTATGACCAACCTAGACAGCATATTAAAAAGCAGAGACATTACTTTGCCAACAAAGGTCCATCTAGTGAAAGTTATGGTTTTTCCAGTGGTCATATATGGATGTGAGAGTTGGACTATAAAGAAGGCTGAGCACTGAAAAACTGATGTTTTTGAACTGTGATGTTGGAGAAGACTCTTGAGAGTCCCTTGGACAGCAAGGAGATCCAACCAGTCCATCCTAAAGGAAATCAGTCCTGAATATTCACTGGAAGGACTGATGTTGAAGCTGAAACTCCAGTCCCTGGCCACCTGATGTGAAGAACTGACTCATTTAAAAAGACCCTGATGCTAAGAATGCTTCAAGGCAGGAGGAGAAGGGGAAGACAGAGGATGAGATGGTTGGATGGCATCACCAATGTGATGGACATGGCTTTGAGTAGGGTTTGGGAGTTGGTGATGGACAGATAAACCTGGAATGCTGCAGTCCCTGGGGTCGCAAAAACAGAAAAGACTGAGCGACTGAACTGAACTGAACTCCCTGGCTGCGTCTGTACTAATAGCACTCCTTATTCTCCACTATTACTGTGGATGAACTCAATAGCCCTAAGTAAGGCAACACCCCCATTTCCACAGTAAATGAATCTAGCAACTTTCTGCTCCTTATTTTGCATTCTCAACTTTTCCCTTTTCGTTGGATCAATCCATTAGAATGCAGCAAGCTACCTTTTTAACCATGTTTTTTTGAAAAATAAAACTGCCTGGACCCAATTCCTCTATCTAGATCACCTATAACTTAGCTTCCATTTAATAAAAAGACTCTTTGAAAATATCTATGCATAGTGGTCTCCCTCCCATTTTCTGTTGAACCCAGTAAATTAGGTTCCATTTTCTTACTGTGAAGAATCCTTACCAGCTTCAGCAGTGGCCTTCACTTTGCTAAATCCAACAGTCATCCCTCAGGCTTCATCCTATTTCAATAGTCAGCACTATTTGACAGAGTTAAATATTCTCTCCTTAACATTTTCTTTCTTCTCTTTTTTTTAACATACCTTTCAAAACACCACTCTCATGTGAATTTTCTCCTACTTTTTTGGTTATTCCTCCTCAAAGTCTATTGCTTTTATTTTTTATCTCTGACTAAGTTGTTGGAATGTTCTGAACTCTGTTCTTAAAGCTACTCTCTTTTCAATCATTATAGTGATGGTACTATCCACTTTATGGCTTGGAATACCATATATTTATGCTGACAACTTCCAAATTTATATTTTTCACCTGGACTTCCCTATGAATGATAGGCCCATATTTTCAAGAACCTTAACCTCTCCACTTAGTAATTTAATTTATGCCTCAAACTTAACACGTCCAAAACTACTCTATGATATTCCCCTAAGACTACTCCTCCCCTGTCTTTCCCAATTTACTTAAAGGCACCGTCATTCTTCCAATCATTCAAGTAAATAATCACAGGGTCATTCTTGAGTTAATTTTCTCTCAACCCTATATCTAATCTGGTATTAAATGCTATGATCTAAAATATCAAAATATATTCAGAATTTTATTACTGTTTCACTCCATCATGGTTACCAACTTGGCTGAAGACACCAGCATCTTCCATCTGGATTATTTCAATCGGCCATCTATAGATTTTTTTATCTCAGTACTATCATTGGTCTCTTCTCAACACAGTACCAGAGTGATCCCATCAAAACCTAGTTCATACTGTGTCACTCAAAATCCTCCAAAGACCCTACATTTCAGATAAAAGCCAAAGTCCTTACCATGATTTTCAAAACCCTAAATGGTCTGGGTTCCTATTATTTCTCTGAATGTGTTAACTCTTTCCCCCCAACATCTTACCCTCATTCTCAGTGCTCATGTAACACTGGCTTCCTTGCAGTTTCTTTTTTTTAATTTTTTTTATTTTTTTATTTTTTTTTTTTTTTTTTTTTTTTTTTTTATCAAGAATCTCTTTTATTGATTATCAGAAACATTACAAACATCTAATATGAACAAATTGTAACATGACAGTGATTAGTTTGAACAATTAATACATTTCAGATATATTATCATACATATTTCAATGCTATTCTCCCCAATCATCCCACCCTCTCTCGGTTCCAGAGTCCAAAAGTCTGTTCTATACATCAGTGTCTCTTTTGCTGTCTTGTAAATAGGGTTATTTTTACCATCTTTCTAAATTCCATATATATGTGTTAGTATACTGTATTTGTGTTTTTGTTTCTGGCTTACTTCACTCTGTATAATAGGCTGCAGTTCCATCCACCTCCTTAGAACTGATTCAAATGTATTCTTTTTAATGGCTGAGTAATACTCCACTGTATATATGTACCACAGCTTGCTTATCCATTCATCTGTGGATGGACATCTAGGTTGCTTCCATGTTCTGGCTATTGCAAACAGTGCTGCTATGAACATTGGGGTACACGTGTCTCTTTCAATTCTGGATTTCTAGTGTATATGCCCAGCAGTGGGATTGCTGGATCATAAGGCAGTGGAAACAGTGTCAGACTTTGTTTTTCTGGGCTCCAAAATCACTGCAGATGGTGACTGCAGCCAAGAAATTAAAAGACGCTTGCTCCTTGGAAGGAAAGTTATGACCAACCTAGATAGCATATTCAAAAGCAGAGACATTACTTTACCAACAAAGGTTCGCCTAGTCAAGGCTATGGTCTTTCCTGTGGTCATGTATGGATGTGAGAGCTGGACTGTGAAGAAGGCTGAGCGCTGAAGAATTGATGCTTTTGAACTGTGGTGTTGGAGAAGACTCTTGAGAGTCCCTTGGACTGCAAGAAGATCCAATCGGTCCATTCTAAAGGAGATCAATCCTGGAATTTCTTTAGAAGGTATGATGCTAAAGCTGAAACTCCAGTATTTTGGCCACCTCATGCGAAGAGTTGACACATTGGAGAAGACTCTGATGCTGGGAGGGATTGAGGGCAGGAGGAGAAGGGGACGACAGAGGATGAGATGGCTGGATGACATCACTGACTCGATGGATGTGAGTCTGAGTGACCTCCGGGAGCTGGTGATGGACAGGGAGGCCTGGCGTGCTGCGGTTCATGGGGTCGCAAAGAGTCGGACACGACTGAGCGACTGATCTGATCTGATCTGATCTGAAGGCAGTTCTATTCCCAGTTTTTTGAGGAATCTCCATACTGTTCTCCGTAGTGGCTGTACCAGTTTGCATTCCCACCAACAGTGCAAGAGGGTTCCCTTCTCTCCGCACCCTCTCCAGCATTTATTGCTTGTGGACTTTTGGATAGCAGCCATTCTGATTGGCGTGAAATGGTATCTCATAGTGGTTTTGATTTGCATTTCTCTGATAATGAGTGATGTTGAGCATCTTTTCATGTGTTTGTTAGCCATCTGTATGTCTTCTTTGGAGAAATGTCTATTTAGTTCTTTGGCCCATTTTTTGATTGGGTCATTTATTTTTCTGGAATTGAGCTGTAGAAGTTGCTTGTATATTTTTGAGATTAGTTGTTTGTCAGTTGCTTCATTTGCTATTATTTTCTCCCATTCTGAAGGCTGTCTTTTCACCTTGCTTATAGTTTCCTTTGTTGTGCAGAAGCTTTTTAAGTTTGATTAGGTCCCATTTGTTCATTTTTGATTTTATTTCTGATATTCTGGGAGGTGGGTCATGGAGGATCCTGCTGTGATGTAAGTCAGAGAGTGTTTTGCCTATGTTTTCCTCTAGGAGTTTTATGGTTTCTGGTCTTACATTTAGCTCTTTAATCCATTTTGAGTTTATTTTTGTGTATGGTGTTAGAAAGTGTTCTAGTTTCATTCTTTTACAAGTGTTTGACCAGTTTTCCCAGCACCACTTGTTAAAGAGATTGTCTTTAATCCATTGTATATTCTTGCCTCCTTTGTCAAAGATAAGGTGTCCGTATGTGCGTGGATTTATCTCTGGGCTTTCTATTTTGTTCCATTGATCTATATTTCTGTCCTTGTGCCAGTACCATACTGTCTTGATGACTGTGGCTTTGTAGTAGAGCCTGAAGTCAGGCAGGTTGATTCCTCCAGTTCCGTTCTTCTTTCTCAAGATAGCTTTGGCTATTCGAGGTTTTTTGTATTTCCATACAAATTGAGAAATTATTTGTTCTAGCTCTGTGAAGAATACCGTTGGTAGCTTGATGGGGATTGCATTGAATCTATAAATTGCTTTGGGTAGTATACTCATTTTCACTATATTGATTCTACCAATCCATGAACATGGTATATTTCTCCATCTATTAGTGTCCTCTTTGATTTCTTTCACCAGTGTTTTATAGTTTTCTATATATAGGTCTTTAGATTCTTTAGGAAGATATATTCCTAAGTATTTTATTGTTTTCATTGCAATGGTGAATGGAATTGTTTCCTTAATTTTTCTTTCTATTTTCTCATTATTAGTGTACAAGAATGCAAGGGATTTCTGTGTGTTAATTTTATATCCTGCAACTTTACTATAGTCATTGATCAGTTCTAGTAATTTTCTGGTGGAATCTTTAGGGTTTTCTACGTAGAGGATCATGTCATCTGCAAACAGTGAGAGTTTTACTTCTTCTTTTCCAATTTGGATTCCTTTTATTTCTTTTTCTGCTCTGATTGCTGTGGCCAAAACTTCCAAAACTATGTTGAATAGTAATGGTGAAAGTGGGCATCCTTGTCTTGTTCCTGACTTTAGAGGAAATGCTTTCAATTTTTCACCATTGAGGATAATGTTTGCTGTGGGTTTGTCATATATAGCTTTTATTATGTTGAGGTATGTTCCTTCTATTCCTGCTTTCTGGAGAGTTTTCATCATAAATGGATGTTGAACTTTGTCAAAGGCTTTCTCTGCATCTATTGAGATAATCATATGGTTTTTATTCTTCAGTTTGTTAATGTGGTGTATTACGTTGATTGATTTGCGGATATTGAAGAATCCTTGCATTCCTGGGATAAAGCCCACTTGGTCATGGTGTATGATCTTTTTAATGTGTTGTTGGATTCTGATTGCTAGAATTTTGTTAAGGATTTTTGCATCTATGTTCATCAGTGATATTGGCCTGTAGTTTTCTTTTTTTGTGGGATCTTTGTCAGGTTTTGGTATTAGGGTGATGGTGGCCTCATAGAATGAGTTTGGAAGTTTGCCTTCCTCTGCAATTTTCTGGAACAGTTTGAGTAGGATAGGTGTTAGCTCTTCTCGAAATTTTTGGTAGAATTCAGCTGTGAAGCCGTCTGGACCTGGGCTTTTGTTTGCTGGAAGATTTCTGATTACAGTTTCAATTTCCGTGCTTGTGATGGGTCTGTTAAGATTTTCCATTTCTTCCTGATCCAGTTTTGGGAAGTTGTATTTTTCTAAGAATTTGTCCATTTCTTCCACATTGTCCATTTTATTGCCATATAATTGCTGATAGTAGTCTCTTATGATCCTTTGTATTTCTGTGCTGTCTGTTGTGATCACTCCATTTTCATTTCCAATTTTATTGATTTGATTTTTCTCCCTTTGTTTCTTGATGAGTCTGGCTAGTGGTTTGTCAATTTTATTTACCCTTTCAAAGAACCAGCTTTTGGCTTTGTTGATTTTTGCTATGGTTTCTTTTGCTTCTTTTGCATTTATTTCTGCCCTAATTTTTAGGATTTCTTTCCTTCTACTAACCTTGGGGTGCTTCATTTCTTCCTTTTCCAGTTGCTTTAGGTGTAGAGTTAGGTTATTTATTTGGCTTTTTTCTTGTTTCTTGAGGTATGCCTGTATTGCTATGAACTTTCCCCTTAGGACTGCTTTTACAGTGTCCCACAGGTTTTGGGTTGTTGTGTTTTCATTTTCATTCGTTTCTATGCAGAATTTGATTTCTTTTTTGATTTCTTCTGTGATTTGTTGGTTATTCAGGAGTGTGTTGTTCAGCCTCCATATGTTGGACTTTTTAATAGTTTTTCTCCTGTTATTGAGAGTTACTCTTACTGCATTGTGATCAGAAAAAATGCTTGGAATGATTTCAATTTTTCTGAACTTACCAAGGCTAGATTTATGGCCCAGGATGTGGTCTATCCTGGAGAAGGTTCCGTGTGCGCTTGAGAAAAAGGTGAAATTCATTGTTTTGGGATGAAATGTCCTATAGATATCAATTAGTTCTAACTGGTCTATTGTATCGTTTAAAGTTTGTGTTTCCTTGTTAATTTTCTGTTTAGTTGATCTATCCATTGGTGTGAGTGGGGTATTAAAGTCTCCCACTATTATTGTGTTATTGTTGATTTCTCCTTTCATACTTGTTAGTATTTGTCTTATATATTGCGGTGCTCCTAAGTTGGGTGCATATATATTTATAATTGTTATATCTTCTTCTTGGATTGATCCTTTGATCATTAGGTAGTGACCTTCTTTGTCTCTTTTCACATCCTTTGTTTTAAAGTCTATTTTATCTGATATGAGTATTGCTGCTCCTGCTTTCTTTTGGTCTCTATTTGCATGGAAAATCTTTTTCCAGCCCTTGACTTTCAGTCTGTATGTGTCCCCTGTTTTGAGGTGGGTTTCTTGTAGACAACATATGTAGGGGTCTTGTTTTTGTATCCATTCAGCCAGTCTCTGTCTTTTGGTTGGGGCATTCAACCCATTTACGTTTAAGGTAATTAATGATAAATATGATCCCGTTGCCATTTACTTTGTTGTTTTGGGTTTGAATTTATATATCCTTTTTGTGTTTCCTGTCTAGAGAATGTCCTTTAGTATTTGTTGGAGAGCTGGTTTGTTGTTGCTGAATTCTCTCAGCTTTTGCTTGTCTGTAAAGGTTTTGATTTCTGCTTCATATTTGAATGAGATCCTTGCTGGGTACAATAATCTGGGCTGTAGGTTCTTTTCTTTCATCACTTTAAGTATGTCTTGCCATTCCCTCCTGGCTTGGAGAGTTTCTATTGAAAGATCAGCTGTTATCCTTATGGGAATTCCCTTGTGTGTTATTTGTTGTTTTTCCCTTGCTGCTTTTAATATTTGTTCTTTGTGTTTGATCTTTGTTAATTTGATTCATATGTGTCTTGGGGTGTTTCGCCTTGGGTTTATCCTATTTGGGACTCTCTGGGTTTCTTGGACTTGAGTGATTATTTCCTTCCCCATTTTAGGGAAGTTTTCAACTATTATCTCCTCTAGTATTTTCTCATGGTCTTTCTTTTTGTCTTCTTCTTCTGGGACTCCTATGATTCGAATATTGTAACGTTTAATATTGTCCTGGAGGTCTCTGAGATTGTCCTCATTTCTTTTAATTCGTTTTTCTTTTTTCTCCTCTGATTCATTTAATTCTGCCATTCTATCTTCTAATTCGCTAATTCTATCTTCTGCCTCTGTTATTCTACTATTTGTTGCCTCCAGAGTATTTTGGATCTCATTTATTGCATTATTCATTATATATTGACTCTTTTTTATTTCTTCTAGGTCCTTGTTAAATCTTTCTTGCATCTTCTCAATGTTTTTCTCCAGGCTATTTATCCATGATTCCATTTTGCTTTCCAGATTTTGGATTAATTTCACTATCATTATTAGGAATTCTTTATCAGGTAGGTTCGCTATTTCTTCCTCTTTTGTTTGGTTTGGTGGGCATTTATCCTGTTCCTTTACCTGCTGGGAATTCTTCTGTCTTTTCATCTTGTTTAAATTGCTGAGTTTGGGGTGTCTTTACTGTATTCTGGTAGTCTGTGGAGTTCTCTTTATTGTGGCGTTTCTGCACTATATGTGGATTTATACTGGTGGCTTGTCGAGGTTTCTTGTTTATGGAAGCTTGTGTCGGTGTTCTGGTGGGTTTAGCTGGATTTCTTTTCTCTGGGGTGCAGTGGAGTGTCTAGTAGTGAGTTATGAGATGTCTATGATTTTGGGGTCGCTTTGTGTAGCCTGTGTATTGGAGCTCAGGGCTGTGTTCTTGTTTTTCTGGAGAATTTGCTTGGTATGTCTTGTCGTGGAACTTGCTGGTCTTTGTGTGATGCTTGGTTTCAGTGTAGGTATGGAGGCTTTTGATGAGCTCCTGTCAATTAATGTTTCGTGGGATCAGGGTATGGACTTAGGCCTCCTGGTTCCAGTTATCGGTCTTATTTTTACAGTAGTCTCAAAAACTTCTTCTTCTATAATGCATTCCACAACTGGACCGCTCAGAGATGTTCACGGAGTTATACAGAGAAGGAAAAAGGGAGGAAGGAGAGAGAGGTGGTCAGGAGGATAAAAGGAGGGAGTGTGAAGGAGAGAGACAGATCTCCTTTAGAAGGCAGTGAGCTGCTTTTCTGGATGTCCGACATCCTCTGCCAGCACTCCGAAGCTGTTTGTGGAATTTACTCGGCGCCCAGATCCTTGCAGTTTCTCATATAGACCAGAGATACTTCCACATTACACAGTACCTGGGATTTTTTACTTCATTTGTACACAAGGCTAGTTCCCCCACTTCTTGTAGGCCTTTATTCAAAAATCACTTTCTCATTAAGGTCTTCTTTGGCCACTATTTCCAAGATTTAAACCAACAACCTTGTCTCATCATCGTTCTGTGCTTTATCTTTTTCTCCTTAGTTTGTATATTTAACTTAGAACTCCCAAAAGTCAAAGCAATCTTGAAAAGAAGAACAAAGTTAGAGATATCATGCTCCTCGACTTCAAATTATATGGCAAAGCTATTGTCATAAAAACAGACATATAGATCAACGCAATCAAATAAAGAGCTCAAAAATCAATTCACTTGTAGTCAATTAATCTATGATAAAGGAAGCAAAAGTATACAATGGGAAAAGAGAGCACTTATAATAAGTGGTGTTGGGAAAACTGGACAGTGGCATACACACAAATAATTCAAAATGGATTCAGTTCAGTTCAGTCGCTCAGTCATGTCCAACTCTTTGTGACCTCATGAACCTCAGCGGGCCAGGCCTCTCTGTCCATCACCAACACCAGTTTATCCAAAATCATGTCCATTGAATCAGTGATGCCATCTAACCATCTCATCCTCTGTCATCCACTTCTCCTCCTGCCTTCAATCTTTGCCAATACAGGGTCTGTTCAAATGAGTCAGCTCTTTGCATCAGGTAGCCAAGGGTTGGAGTTTCAGCTTCAACATCAGTCCCTCCAATGAACACCCAGGACTGATCTCCTTTAGGATGGAATGATTGGATCTCCTTGCAGTCCAACGTACTCTTAAGAGTCTTCTCTAACACCATAGTTCAAAAGCATCAATTCTTCAGTGCTCAGCTTTCTTCACAGTCCAACTCTCACATCCATACATGACCACAGGAAAAACCATAGCCTTGACTAGACAGACTTTTGTTGGCAAAGTAATGTCTCTGCTTTTTATTATGCTGTCTAGGTTGGTCATAACTTTCCTTCCAAGGAGTAAGCGTATTTTAATTTCATGGCTGCAATCACCACTTGCAGTGATTTTGGAGCCCCCAAAAATAAAGTCAGCCACAGTTTCCCCATCTATTTGCCATGAAGTAATGGGACTAGATGCCATGATCTTAGTTTTCTGAATGTTGAGCTTTAAGCCAACTTTTTAACTCTCCTCTTTCACTTTCATCAAGAGGCTCTTTAGTTCTTATTCACTTTCTGCCATAAAGATAGTATCATCTGCATATCTGAGGTTATTTATATTTCTCCTGGCAATCTTGATTACAGCTTGTGTTTCCTGAAGCCCAGCATTTCTCATGATGTACTCTGCATATAAGTTAAATAAGCAGGGTGACAATATATAGCCTTGATGTACTCCTTTTCCTATTTGGAACCAGTCTGTTCCATGCCCAGTTCTAACTGTTACTTCTTGATTGCATACAGGTTTCTCAAGAGGCAGATCAGGTGGTCTGGTATTCCCATCTCTTTCAGAATTTTCCACAGTTTATTGTGATCCACACAATCAAAGGCTTTGGCATAGTCAATAAAGCAGAAATAGATGTTTTTTCCGGAACTTGCTTGCTTATTTGATGATCCAGCGAATGTTGGCAATTTCATCTCTGGTTCCTCTGTCTTTTCTAAAACCAGCTTGAACATCAGGAAGTTTACGGTTCAGGTATTGCTGAAGCCTGGTTTGGAGAATTTTAAGGATTACTTTACTAGTGTGTGAGATGAGTGAAATTGTGCAGTAGTTTGAACATTCTTTGGCATTGCCTTTCTTTGGGATTGGAATGAAAACTGACCTTTTCCAGTCCTGTGGCCACTGCTGTGTTTTCCAAATTTGCTGACTTATTGAGTGCAGCACTTTCACAGCATCATCTTTCAGGATTTTGAATAGCTCAACTTGAATTCCATCACCTCCACTAATTTTGTTTGTAGTGATGCTTCCTAAGGCCCACTTGACTTCACATTCCAGGATGTCTGGCTCTAGGTGAGTAATCACAACATCGTGATTATCTGGGTTGTGAAGACTTTTTTATATAGTTCTTCTGTGTATTCTTGCCACCTCTTCTTAATATCTTCTGCTTCTGTTAGGTCCATACCATTTCTGTCCTTTATTGAGCCTATCTTTTCATGAAATGTTCCCTTGGTATCTCTAATTTTCTTGAAGAGATCTCTAGTCTTTCCCATTCTATTGTTTTCCTCTATTTCTTTGCATTAATCGCTGAGGAAGGCTTTCTTATCTCTTCTTGCTATTCTTTGGAACTCTGATTCAATGGGTATATCTTTCCTTTTCTTCTTTGCTTTTCACTTCTATTCTTTTCACAGTTATGAAGACCTACAAGACCTTTTAGAACTAACACCCAAAAAAGATGTGTTTTTCATTATAAGGAACAGGAATGCAAAAGTAGAAAGTCAAGAAACACCTGGAGTAACAGGCAAATTTGGCCTGGAGTACAGAATGAAGTAGGGCAAAGGCTAATAAAGTTCTGCCAAGAGAATGCACTGGTCATAGCAAACACCCTCTTCCAACAACACAGGAGAAGACTCTACTCATGGACATCACCAGATGGTCAACACCGAAATCAGATTAATTATATCCTTTGCAGCCAAAGATGGAGAAGCTCTATACAGTCAGCAAAAACAAGACCGGGAGCTGACTGTGGCTCAAATCATGAACTCCTTATTGCCAAATTCAGACTTAAATTGAAGAAAGTTGGGAAAACCACGAGACCATTCAGGTATGACCTAAATCAAATCCCTTATGATTATACAGTGGAAGTGAGAAATAGATTTAAGGGACTAGATCTGATAGACGGAGTACTGATGAACTATGGACAGAGGTTCATGACATTGTACAGGAGACAGGGATCAAGACCATCCCCAATGAAAAAAAAAAATGGATTAAAGACCTAAATGCAAGAACTGAAACCGTACAATTCCTAAAAGAAAATATAGACAGTTACTTGACATCAGTCTCTACAATATTTTTTAGCATATCTCTTTAAGCAAGGGAAGCAAAAACAAAAATGAAACACTGAAAATTTGTCTTGCACAGCAAAAAAAAACTATCAACAAAATAAAAGGCAGCCTATCAAATGGGAGAACATAGTTGTAAACATTGTGTCCAATAAATAATTAATATACAAAATATGCAAAGAACTCATAAAATTCAACATAAAAAGTCAAAAAGCTCAATTAAAAAATGGGCACAAGATCTGCATAGATTTTTTCCAAAGAACACATACAGTCTCCCAACAGTCACATAAAAAGGCAATCAACAACAGTAGTTATTATTGAAACACAAAGCAAAACCACAATGATGAATCACCTCACACCTATCAGAATAGCTATTATCAAAAATACACCAAAGTGCTGGTGATGATGGAGAGAAAAGAGAACTCTCATGCACTGTTGGTAGGAATGTAAATGGGTGCAGTCACTGCGGAAACAGTTTAGAGGTTCCTCAAAAAATTAAAAATAGAACTACCATACGAACACATTCGATTTCTGAGTATTGTTTCTAAAGAAAACAGAAACACTAATTCAAGAAGATATGCACATTCATATGTTCATTGCAGCATTACTCACAATAGCCAAGAGAGGAAAGCAACCTAAGTACCCATCAATAGATGAAAGGATAAAGAAGATGTGGTATAAATATATATCTACACAACCATAAGAAGAATAAAATCTTGCTATTTGTGACAACATGGATGAATATAGAGAGTAATGGCCAAGTGAAATAGGACAAATACCAATATGATTTCACTTATATCTGAAATCTAAAAAACAAGGCAAATGAGTAACAATAACAAAAAATAAACAAAAGAGAGAGTCTTAGAACAAACAGGTGGTTGCTAAAGGGGAAGTCCAGTCAAGTGAATGAGTGAAATATATTAGGAAAAGTAAGTACAAATTTCTTATTACAATAAAATAAATGAGTTATGGGGATAAAATGTACATTGTGGAAAATATAGTCAATAATATTATAATTTTTATGGCAATAAAGGTAGTCAAATGTACAAGCTTACAGTTATGAGATAAATAAATGTTAGTGATGTAACATACAATGTGATTAATATTAACACGTGTGAGGGTTATATATGAAAGTTAAGGGAATAAATCCTAAGACTTCTCATTATAGGGAAAATATTTTTTCTTTTATTTTGTATCTGTATGAGATGATGGATGTTCACTAAATTTGTTGAGGTAATAATTTCAAAACATAAGCCAAATCATTATGCTGTACATCTTAAACTTATACAGTATTGTATGTCAATTATATTTCAGTAATACTGGAAGAAAAAAATATCGAAAAAATTTAAAGAATGACTGTTTCATTCTAATAGTTATTGTAAGCAAAAGTTTCCAAGAATGATTTATTATTATTATATTTGCCCTTTAAGCAGTGACTATGTGATAGATAAGAAACTGAAAATTTAGAAGGATAGCCAGGCTATCTTTTCTATAGCCTGGCAAGGTCCTCTGTCCATGGGTTCTCCAGGCAAGAATACTTGATTGGGTTGCCACACCCTCCTCCAGTGATCTTCTCAATCCAGGGATCAAACCCACATCTCTTATGTCTCCTGCATTGGCAGGTGAGTTCTTTACCACTAATGCCACCTGGGAAGCCCCAGAAAGATAGCTAGAAAGTAGGAATATAGAAGCATATGAGGATTCCCACAAAGAGAAACCCACAAATTTCAATAATTTAACATGATGGTGATTTAGTCCCTAAGTCGTGTCCAATTCTTGGGACCCCATGGACTGTAGCTTGCCAGGCTCCTCTGTGCATGGGATTCTCCAGGCAAGAATACTGGAGTGGGTTGGGTTGCCATCTCCTTCTCCAGGGGATCTTCCCAACCCAGGGTCCTAACCTGGGTCTCCTGCACTACAGACAGATTCTTTACCGACTGAGCTACAAGAGAAGCCCAGCTTAATACATTAGCAATTTATTTCTTACTCATGCAAACCCCATATGGACTGATGGAGTTTCTCCCATTTCAGTGGCTCAAGAATCCAGGTCACTTTTGTTCTGCGATAGCAGTCATCTTAACATAAGACTTTAACGGCTTTTAGACCTGGGAAGAAATACATAGAGTTCCTTAGCCAGTCCCTACATTCCTTAAATAGGTAAGTGACAGATACGACTGCCATTCAGGGAATCGTTGGCAAGAGATTGTCAGAGTCCTTGCCTTGCAGCAATGATAGAAAAAGTTCACTGATCACACTATGCTTATGAATAAAATAGGGTTTCCCAGGTGGCTCAGGCAGTAAAGAATCCTCCTGCAATGCAGGAAACCCAGGTTCAATCCTCTTGAGAAAGGAATAGCAACCCAATCCAGTATTCTTGTCTGGAGAATTCCATGGACAGAGGAGTCTGCAGGGGTACAGTCAATGGGTTAGCAAAGAATCAGACATGACTGAGTGACTAACACTTTCACATTCGTGAGTAGAATAATGTGTAAATTTAAAATGGTATATGTTCAGTAAACATAAATAGTTTACATAAAATTGCAAACTGTACTAGGAAATAGAAAAAAAAATGAATTGAAAAGGCATAATTACTGAAGCAAATCAATGAGAAGTGGAATTTTAAACTGAAACTTTAAGCTGAAAATGACTCCTCCAAGTGAAAAGAAAGTTAAAAGTTATTCCAAATGGAATTACTTTAAAATTTTACTTTATTTTCCTTGTGTGATAGCCAAGTTACATTTTAATATTTCTGACAAGTGGTTAAAGACACTGCTGCTAAGTCACTTCAGTCGTGTCCGACTCTGTGCGACCCCATAGACGGCAGCCTACCAGGCTCCCCGTCCCTGGGATTCTCCAGGCAAGAACACTGGAGTGGGGTGCCATTTCCTTCTCCAATGCATGAAAGTGAAAAGTGAAAGTGAAGTTGCTCAGACGTGTCTGACTCTAGCGACCCCATGGACCTCAGCCTACCAGGCTCCTCCATCCATGGGATTTTCCAGGCAAGAGTACTGGAGTGGGGTGCCATTGCCTTCTCTGTTAAAGACACTAAGCATGACCAAAAGTGCAATAATCTTATTTGCATATCCCCCTGGATTAACATATTAACTGTTAATAGTTCATGAGCTTTGGTATTAAACATACGCTGTAGCTTTACAATTCTTAAAACACATTACTCCGGACCATTATAGTTCACCTAGTGTGCAGATAGATCAAGTTCCTTTAATTTTCATACTCCTGTTCCTATTTGGAACCAGTCTGTTGTTCCATGTCCAGTTCTAACTGTTGTTTCTTTACCTACATACAAATTTCTCAGGAGGCAGGACAGGTCTGGTATTTCCATCTCTTCCAGGATTTTCCACCATTTGTTGTGATCTACACAGTCAAAGGCTTTGGCACAGTCAATAAAGCAGAAGTAGATGTTTTTCTGGAACTCTCTAGCTTTTTCAATGAACCAACGGATGTTGGCAGTTTGATCTCTGGTTCAGCTTGAATATCTGGAATTTCATGGTTCCTGTAATGTGGAAGCCTGACTTGGAGAATTTTGAGCATTATAAAATCATTAAAATTATTCAAATTTGATTGAATTGGTAAATTTGAAGCTAACTTCTTCATTGTTTGTTCAAAGCTAGATTATTAATTTTTTATTCTATAATGAATGAGGATCTATCATAGAGCACATCCAGAAAACCCACTGCCAGTCTCACTTCTAACATGATTCTATGGCAAATAAAAGTAATTTTAGATTTATACAAAGTATATAGCTGAAAAAGGCAGAGAAAAACATATAGCCATTTCATTTTATTTTTAACCTTGTTTCTCATAGACACTGGTTTTTTCCAAGTATTTTTAAAGTTTTTGCCTTCTTGATAGCATATTATAAACTAAAATTTCTGATATAAACAGTACATGAGGAGTACTTATTTTCTACTTCATACATTCACAAAGTAGGAGGTAAATTTTGCTTTACCTCCAGGAAAATATTGTTATTATGGGAATAATTCCAGTTCTCCTTTCTTGCTTATCAATTTATTCTATCAATAGTTAGGGTAGAGTTGAAATCAACATTAAGGGTTAGATATTTGTCAGGCTTCCATTTCTAAATTGTTGTATTGTTGTTTAATCACTAAGTTGTGTCTGACTCTTTTGTGACCCCATGGCCAGTAGTTCCTCTGTCCACAGGATTTCCCACAGAAGAATACTGGAGTGGGTTGACATTTCCTTCCTAGGGGATCTTCCCAACCAAGGAATAGAAGCCACTTCTACATTGCAGGCAGATTCTTTACCACTGAGCCACCAGTGAAGCCCATAAAGAAATGAGACAATTATAAAAATTCAAAAGAATAAGTCAAAGGCCACCAAAGAAAAGTTTTCAAATAATTTTAAAATATTGATAATAAACTGGCTTTAAATCTTAATCATTTACAAATACTTTAGGCTAGCAGTTTATATACATGTCATCAATATAAAGCTATACTATTATCAGTATCATTGATTGCTAATATGTGAATAAAACAAAGTGCTTCATTTTGTAGTGGGGATAGACATGAAACGTGTTTTAACACTTTAAATTTTGTTTTCATTAGCTTTACCTAGTCCCATAAACAGATTATATATTTTAATTGATTTTTTCTTCCAGAGAAGTTCCATATTTATTGAAATATTATTTTCCTGCCTATGAAACATTAGTGTATATCACATAAAACATAGGTTAGACCGTGTTCTATCCTATTTAATTAACAAGTCACAATAACTCTGAATATAATGTTTAAACAGTTGGATTCCAGAGAAAATGTGAATACTAACTTAGAACACTAACTTTCAACTTATTAATTCATACTTCATATTTTCAAATTGATTGTTAAGTATTGGCCAATTTGAAAATTTATATATATATATATTCAATATAATAGATACTCTTCCAGTAAACTGTACTTTAAAATGAAAATGAAATAATATTATTTGCTTTGGTAGCTCAAGATTAAAACTGCCTCTGTTTTTTCCAATAACATCATATAATCATTCCCCAAATTAGATTTAAAACCCCAGAGTATTAGAATCAAGGATTCATGTAATTTATCTTCTACTGCTATCTCTTCTCAAATGAAATTAGTAACAAAATTCTCTTGCTTCCCCTTTAGTAATGTCTCTTTGATTCAGCCCTTCTTTTTATTTTCTGGTTTAGATACCAATCTTTTCTTACTTGCAGCACTCTTTAACCAGCCAAATGGATCTCAGGTACCCTAGATGTGATAATCCTGCTAAACGTCAGTTACCTCCTGTTACTGCTCTGTTCAAAAGCCTTTTAACTTTCTCTTTGCCTTCATTTCTGAAAGTCAGAAGTCCTCTCAATTTTTGAGATTTGGCTCTTTGTGAATCTCTCATGAGCCTCTGAAGAGCTAAGAAGACATATAGAGAGTTCTTAAAGGAAGATGTTTGACTATTTAGAGCTCAGTCTACGCTCCAAACTCTAGATTTAAGAAGCAAAGAAAAACTTTCATTTTCTGAGTTACGCAATTTAACTTGTTTAGGACAAAAGTAGATGGACTTCAGGGAAAACCTTTGTGTCTGAAGGCAAAAATCCCAATATTTTACTCTGATACCTCCAGGCATACTACTTGATGGACTTTTAAGCCATCAAGCTTAAAGCCCCCAAATCTTTCAAGTCCTGCATTCTATAGTATAGTAATTTTGTGAATGATACTTTCTTATATTTTAAATAGTTAGATCTCAAAATTCTGCATTTCAAATGATACCTAGGTATGGAAAAAGAATATAGAAACATCATAAAATGACCATTAGCAGGAAGCTTGCATTCTTTTCTGATATAAATGCCACAATGAACAAATAACTTAGAAATAATTTTGTTCTACAACTTTGTCAAATACTACCTTTAGAGCAAGGAGTGATAGATCTCATATATAATGGTACAGAAGGCCTCAGGGAAGAAATATAACCTAGCTTGATCCTTGAAGGGCACCTGGGCTACAAAATTTTGGAGGAAGAACATCTGGGGTTGTGGCAGTTGGAAAAGATAGACAATAATAAAGGTACAATGTCATCATGGTCTTTAGAAGACCAGACTAATCAGAGAGGAGTAAGTATGATTCAGCACATTAAATAGTAAATTTGAGTAGAGAAGTAGAGCTAAGCTTGATAAGTGCATCTGTGTTCAGCTGCTCAGTAGTATCTTCCTCTTTGTGACCCCACAGACTATATAGTCCACCAGGCTCCTCTGTTCATGGGACTATCCCAGTAAGAATACTGGAGTTGGTTGCCATTTCCTCCTACGGGTGACCTTAATGACCCAGGAATCAAATCCACATCTCCTGTAGCTCCTGCATTGGCCCGCAGATTCTTTATCATTGAGACACCTGGGAAGCACTCAAGGCTAATAATAAAGATACGAATTATATGAGGATACAATGATAGAGTGGGAAAGTTTACTCAGAGGAAACTTTCAACGAAAAATCAAAAAGACTTAGAAGCATGTTGATGGTGGCAGCAATCGTATCAAAAGTGAAGTGTTATAGCAGTAGAATTAGTCATCTGAAAAGATGTGCTCAGTAGAGGTGGTTGAACTGTGTGATGTCTCACATCTTTTCCATATCTATAGTGTTTTCAACATACACATGTAATTAATTTATGTGTTATACCATTTATTCTGGCCAATCTTGTTTTAGATTGTGAACCTAAAGATAAGGCTTATCATATTTAACATGTACTTATAAATCAAGTACACGTAAAACTTTCATGCAATGATGTGCAAATTCTGAAACGATGAAATTTTGGAATCATTTGGGAAATTTTCACAATTTCAAAGGGCATATATGTATTTCTATACTTCAAGAAAGGTTATCAGATCTGATTTCCTCATAATCAAAATTTCACTACGAGAGTCGAAATAAAAGTTGGGAAGTAGTCAAATGGTGAGGCTCTAGAAGCAGTCTGACTGTGAATCAGGATTCTGGTTCTGGGTGATTGAATGGGGGTCAAACAATATTATCTGCAAAGTTATCAGAAGCCAATTAAAATATTATAAATGGTTTGATCTAGTCTTCCACATCATCATAATGTCTTGAGAAAAAATTAATAAATTCCTTGTCAAAGAATAGAGTAAATGAATACCAATCAGATTTTAAGAGTACTACTAGAATATTTGGAAGTTATTTCTCCTAGAGTTTCTCTACCTGTGTTTCCAATTTCACTTAAAGCTACCCAACAGGTATAAGGGTTAAGGAAGTCTTCACAATCCAAAGTCACAACAGCTCTTGTATTTAATCTTTAGAGGAATACTCATTTATCTATACCTCAGGCATTCTAGGGAGTATGTTATACAGTCACTCTGTAACTAACTTCATAGTATATATCTTTATATATAATTGCTATATTTATCATTTTAAAGTAGATGCTTAAGTTAGGAATTACATAGTATATAGAAAGTGTAGCAGCAAAGTTTTCAGTATAATACTATTTTTCATATAAAAGAGGACAAGCTATGAATCTGCTTATGTAACACATCATGTATTAAAATACCTCTCCTCCATTTAACCAACAAACATTCTACTGTAAATTTTCAGCAATAAATAAACTCTTTGAAGTAAGGTGCTTTATATCCAAATTTTCTAGTTTTATATATTAAATGTGTACAGTGGCCATTTCTGGAGGAAAGCATAACAACCCAGTGTTCTTGCCTGGAGAATCCCTTGGAGAGAGGACACTGGTAGGCTACTCTCTGTGTCCGTAGGGTCACAAGGAGTCAGGCATGACTGAAGCAGCATAGCACACACAGTGGCCATTATGCACCAGGACTTAACAAAAATGAAGTAAGCCTTTTTTTATTGTGCCTGTTCAATATCTAACTTTTCCTTTTTCTGGTAACAGTAGTGCAAATGTCTTTAGGAATCACCTCTCTCCTATTTTTAATTATTTTTGATAACTTTGCTTTCTCAAACTTTCTCTCTTAAAATTTTAGCTATTAATTTGTGTAACTTTGTTCCCATAAGTTTACCTCTGTATTTTCCTTATACCATCATTATGAAAAATTGCTGTTGTTCATCTATCTACCTTTGGAAATAAAGGAGCTCAAGTATGTCAGTGGCTTTTAATAATCAAATAGATTCAAAACATTCTATTAATCTAAATCTTAATAATGGAAGAGAGCACCTTGACCTGGTCATATAAAGAATGAAACAAACAAAATATACTCATTAGAAAGAAACAAAAGAAAGGGAGACCTAGATGCTGCCTGTTTGATTGAGTGAAACCAAAATTAATTCACTATTTCTGATTAAACTCATGAGGGTTTAAATGTTTTCAATAATGTCTGGAATGAAAGGAAGTGGAAGATTTGAAGAAGTGGAGGAAAAACTGCCAAGTATCATTCAAGCTACAAATAGTTGTCTTCATATCTTTCACTCTCTTCAAGAAACATTTTGAAAAGATCAAACTGCTCAAAAATCATTCTATCCTCCTTGGAAATAATCAAGTAAAGGTCAATTTGCCAAGACTATGTAACAACCTACAGGAAGTTTGAAAGCTGTCTTTCAGAGCAGTTAAAAGGATTCAGGGAGGGTGCTGGAATAGGATAGCAACAATTCAAGGCACACATAATGGAGAGAGAAATGTTTCCGAAATTTTTAAAATGTTATTACAATTCCCTTATGTTTAGTTGTTTTGTGATCTCTAACTTCTCTACCCAACATACCTTTCTTGAGGCCCTACAGATGAGCAATCTGTCAAATGAAGCAAAAACAACAGATAGAGGTATCCTATCCTAATAGAGCCTACAATAGAAAAAAGTAGTGTGTTGGCGCGTTGGTCGGGGGGGTGGGGCGGGGGGAGGTGGGAGGATGTCCATCCTGTGTATTCATTTATTCATTGATTAAATACTTAGTTTCTCAATATTCAGAAATTAGTGACAATCCATTGTTATGTTCTGTCTAGTGGGAATAGTATGATCCATTAAGGGGTCCATTTTGTTAAGCAAATATGAAAGCACAAAGATGTATAGACAGCAGCAATGAAGCTCTGCTAGACTACAGCAATTAACTATCTTAAAGCATTTGATTGTATGGGTCACAATCAACTGTGGAAAATTCTTAAAGAGAGGGGAATACTGACCACCTTACCTGTCTCCTGAGAAATCTGTACGCAGATCAAGAAGCAGCAGTCAAAACCAAACATGGAACAACAGACTGGTTCAAAATTGGGAAAGGAGTACATCAAGGCTGTATATTGTCACCCTGTTTATTTAATTTATATGTAGAGTACATCATATGAAATGCTGGGAGAAGACTCTTGTGAGTCCCTTGGACAGCAAGAAGCTCCAACCACTGAAACCTAAAGGAAATCAACCCTGAATATTCACTGGAAGGACTGATGCTGGAGCCAAAGTTCCAATACTTTGGCTACATGACGCAAACAGCCAACTCAATGGAAAAGACTCATGCTGGGAAAGATTGAAGGCAGGAGGAGAAGAGGTGGTTGGATGGCATCATCGACTCATTGGATATGAGTCTGAGCAAACTACAGGAGATTGTGAAGGACAGGGAAGCCTGTTGTGCTGCAGTCCATGGGGTCGCAAAGAGTTGGACAGGACTGAGGGACTGAACAACTAACAGCAACAATCCTAAACTGAAATCAGTGTAATAATATAGATATTATTCATTAGCTCCTATTTTGGGGAATATATATATATATATATATATATATACACACACACATACATATATATATATATACACATACATATATATATTTACTGGCTTGCATCTTATGGGGTTTTATTTTAGTTCCATGACCAGGAATCAAACCTGGTTTTAATTTCAAACCAAATCAAATCAAATCTCAAATTCCAATCAAATATCAGTAGTGAGAGCATAAAGTCCTAGCCACTGGATCACCAGAGAATTCTGAAAAAATTAGTTTCATTATAAATTTTCAAATCTATAACTGTCACAAAATTCTCATTTTACTGTTAGGGAACAGTTAAAAAAATAAGTTTCTAGAGCAGATAAGCATATGTTTACTTACACATCCTCCAAAAAAAACCCAATGAAAGAAATAAATGCAAATGGATCATGGAAAATAAATGGAGACAAATTCTCAACACATTAGCAAGAGCTTAAATAAGAAAACTTATTGAAAGAACTATTTAGACTTGTGACAGAAGTGTTAAGGAGACAGTAAGGGACTGGTGACCACAAAAAGTCACCTCTAGCCCTAGGCTGAAGAGTGAGAGGGATCAATGGTGTTTCCAAAGCTTGGAAGAAACTGGGGATGTGAAAGAGCCTCTGGAGAGCAGTTGTGACCATCATGGAATACAGTCCCAGCAGGAATCACAGCCAGACATGGAAAGAGTGTGAAATATCTACTCCACTCTTTCTCATCATCTGCCCATTCCTCAGGCCAGCAACCCAACTGGCCAAACCCCCAATCAGAAGCCAGAATGCAAGGGAGCCTGTGTGATGCAGTTGATAGAGATCAGCCTCCTGTTTTGTAGAGAAAGGTGAAAATCAAATGAGGATGGGGAGGATGATGGAAATTAACAAGCACTGAAGGGATAAGATTTCAGCTTCAGTTTTCCTTGATCCATTTTGGTTAATCTGTAACCTGTCAACTTGGTCTTACTGGACTACATTTCCCAGAGCTCCACATCCCCACTTTTTTGCTATGTTTCTAATTTGGGTGGGTTGGTCGTAAGAGAGATTATTGTGGGAGATGTGCAGAGCAGAGGTGAAGTGACAACCATTTTGTAGCTCACACATTTTGTCACTTATTTTTTGATTGACCTCATGGC
The DNA here is from genome assembly GCA_935064755.1 of Tragelaphus eurycerus. NCBI lineage: Eukaryota > Metazoa > Chordata > Mammalia > Artiodactyla > Bovidae > Tragelaphus > Tragelaphus eurycerus. The sequence continues at coordinate 13,772,038 of CAKXYN010000042.1, forward strand.
TTAAGTAATGACCAGGCCTGTAGTTGGTCTACATTCCTCTGGATTCTCCTTCACTTTCTCTGATTCCTGAGCCAGTCCTGTGTGTTTCTGTGTGTGTTCAGTTGCTCATTTGGGTCCAATTCTTTGTGACCCCATGGACTATAGCCCACCAGGAATTTCCCAGGCAAGATTACTGGAGTACGTTGCCATTTCTACTCCAGGGAATCTTGCTGACCCAAGGATTGAAGGATCCTGAAATCTATGGGACAATTTCCACTACTAAGATAAGGGATAAAAGGACCTGACAAGGTGTTGGTCTGTCCATGTGAGTCTGAGCTCACGTTTGTGGCTTCCAGCTTGTTCTCACTGTCCCCTGCTTTGCAGCCATCTTTTCTCCCTGATTGCCTTAACTATGGACCTCAAATTTCAACATTAGAGTCACAGACAAGAACCATGAAGACACAACTTTATAAGTTCACACAACTGTGTAAGACCAAATTCCTGTAACAACTTTTAATGTATATAATATACATAATCATCCCATTGTTCTACCTCTCTGATTGAACTCTGAGTTTCCAGAAAAGTGAGAGATAATAAACTGTGAGCCAGTTATGTCACAGGACATCAAGAACTCCTGTGTTAGAGGCACCAGACACCTCTGAAGATAGATATACACACTGGTTTCATTGAAAACAGGAAGATTATTTAGGCAAGTTCAATTCTCTATAGCAATACAAAAACTCATTCCTCAAACATCAAAAATAAAGAAAAAGTACTAACTGGAAAAATTCATTGAGAGGTTTTGGACTAGGGAGTATGCTCAGCTAAGAAGAGAGAGAGGACATAACTAAAATTAGGAAGATGATGTGAAATAATATATACAGAAGAGTGAACAACCCTGTCCTCAGCCCCATTATTTGGACACACTCCAAAAATACTGGCTGTCAAGTGTTTAATTGCTCCACTGCTAAGTTGGGCAGAAATTCAGTACTCCTTTTTGACTGAAGTGACCTAATTGATCAAAAGTTCTGCTCTTTACATTTGGTCACCCCAAAGAAGGAGTTAACACTTAAATTTTTAGTACTTTGCTCTAAAATATGAATGGATATTCAAGGATCATCAGAGTCTGAAGAAACAGTTATGTATATCAGGTGTATTTTAATGACAACAAAAGTTTAGCTGAAGGTGACAGAGACTAAAAATTAACAGTGATTTACACAGGAGAGAAATGTTTACTCTCTTAAATAAAAGCCAGTACTGATACAACTTGTTCAGAAATGGTGGTGAGGACTGAGGTTTTTCTTGTATCTAGTACTTTCTTTCCACAGGATGTTGTCATCATTCACTTTGTATAAGACAGCCTCTGATCTCATCTACAACAAACCAGTGAAAAGCAGGGAGGAGAAGAAGAAGCAACTGATACATCTTCCTTTTAAGAGCATATGCCAGAAATTGCATGCATCAAAGTTGGTTACATGGCCTAACACAGCTGCAAGGGAGGATGGTGAATTAATTGCTTATTCTAGTGGCTTGGGGCCTTGTTAATCTTGAGAATCATAAAACTAACAAAGAAGAAAAAGCATATTTGAGAGATCACTGGAAACCTGCCAGTGTTCTCTTTTGGGTACTCACTATCTGTGCAAACTCCCTTCTCAAGAAAAGTAGCTCCTAAACTCAATTCTGTCAATGCATTCAGAACAAAGTTCAGGATTCCTGTATCATATGCAACCCTGCCCTTTAGATCTAGATATGGCTCTTCACTAATCAATGGTCCCAAAATAAAAGACGAATCACCAGTCTGTGTAAAGTAGAAATAAAATCCTCCATTTGAAAAAAGGTAGAATAGGATATCGATAGTATTTTCAAGAGTTGGACACGACTGAGCAACTAACAAACACACTAACAGGAATCACCAAAGCACCGTTCTTTGTCAGTGGAGAAAGTTTCTCAATTAATCAACTGACCAGCAACTTGACTAGGGTTGGCATTGCCCTGTGTCCCTTAGAGGTTACATTACAATTGTAGAACTTTTTCTGATGTGGAATTTGGAAGTCTAGAGGTTGTCTTAGAGGTGATCTGATGCCAGCTTCTGTAAATCAAGCTTGTGGCATTTCAGGCAGTCTAATTGCCTCTAGGACTTAATGGAAATAAAATCACTTTCAGTTCAGTTCAGTCACTCAGTCATGTCTGACTCTTTGTGACCCCATGGACTGCAGTACTGCAGGCCTCCCTGTCCATCACCAACTCCCAGAGTTTACTCAAACTCATGTCCATTGAGTCAGTAATGCCATCCAACCATCTCATCCTCTGTCATCCCCTTCTCCCCCCTCCTTCAATCTTTCCCATCATCAGGATCTTTTCAAATGTGTCAGTTCTTTGCATCATGTGGGCAAAGTATTAAATTAAATTAAATCAAATCACTTTGCTTGTGGTCAATTCTGTACTGGATAAACACAAACCATATTCTCTCTTCTTGTTGTTCAGCCACTAAGCTGCATCTGACTGTGATCCCATGAACTGCAGCATGCCAGGCTTCCCTGTCCTTCACTATCTCCCAGAGTTGGCTCAAATTCATATTGGTGATACTCTCTAATCATGTCAAACTCTGTCGCCCCCTTCTCTTCTTGCTCTCAATCTTTCCCAGCATCAGGGTCTTTTCCAATGAGTCAGTTCTTCACATCAGGTGGCCAAAGTATTAGAGCTTCCATATCAGTCCTTCCAATGAATATTCAGAGTTTATTTCCTTTAGAATTGACTAATTTGATCTCCTTGCTGTTCAAGGGACTCTCAAAAGTCTTCTCCAGCACCACATTTGAAAGCATCAATTCTTCAGCTCTCAACCTTCTTTATGATCTAACTCTCACATCGATACATGACTACTGGAAAAACCATATTAAATTAGGTCTGACTACATGAACCTTTGTCTGCAAAGTGATGCCTCTGCTTTTTAATATGATGTTTAGTTTTGTCATATTTTCTATAAATATAGTTTATAGATTTAATAACTCTGATCTTTTATTTACTGGCCCCTGAGTTCTACCCATCACCCACTCTTGTGAAACAATAGGTTTGAGTGTGAGGTCAGTCTTACTCATAAAATCTTTGAGCACATATTACTGGCTGAGCAATACACTTGTTTCAGTTAGAGAAACAGAATCCATCTGCTGTTGTTGTTTTTAAACATTTGAGATCACAGTATATCCAACTCTTGCTCAGCTAACTTTGTGAGCTACGTGTAGAAAAAACTTACAAATAGACTTACTTACATTTCACCTTCTCTATATAAAAATGTTTAAAAGATCACATGCAACATTATCAATATTTTCTAGATCTTATGTAGTCCATTGTTTATCTATCTTTCAGGATATCACAGGCCACAAGTCTACTAAATATTTTACCTGGTATAACAAGGATTCCAGCTTTCCAACCTCTAACAGATGTGTTCTCACTGCTTCATTATTTCCAAGAAACAAAAGCTGTATCTTTTAAGTTCAGTTGCATGCAGCATCTCTCTTCTGATTTTGAAAATATGAAGGGAAATATCAAAAGAAACAGCTACAAGAGTTCAACTTTTTGGAATTGGGACTCAAGGATAGAAACATATATTTATTTTTTTTTTATTTCAAATAAAATATTATATAAAAGAATACACTTCTTCATCTAACCTTAACCACAGCAATAGAAGCAATCTGGCCTCAAGATCAAATTGAAGTGTATCCCAAATATGAGTTTTGCCCAAACATGGAAGACTAAATTTAGAGATAGTAGAAGGTGGCAGTGAGCTTCCCTGGTGGCTCAGTGGTGAAGAATCCGCCTGGATAAATGGCCTGCACGTTGGTGCCTGATAAGCTGGCATACTTCTTCTTGGGACTCAGCTGCCTTGTGTGGAAAATCTTAGCCACTTGGAGGACAAAGAGGCTCTCCAGTTCCAGCCAATAGCCTGAACTGCCAGCAGTGTGAGGAAGTCATCTCAGTCACGGCAGCCCAACCACCATCTGACTGTGACTACACAAAATGCTCCAATCAAGACCAGCAGCACTGCCCATCAGAAGTACAGCAGAAAGGAGTGGAGAGGTTTGCCTGAGGAAAGGCAAGACACTTAATAACCAAAAGAAATCAAGCCCTGAGCTTTTGAAATGGGAGCACTGACTCTAAGACCCAGAGAACTAACCCTAGGGGTTATCAAATAGTGAGAATTCAAACAAAGGAAATCACTGGGATAAAAGACCCTGCATGACCCAACCACCAGTAGCACCCTGTGCAGGACAACTCATCTTTACAACAAACAAAACAAAAGTACAGACCCAGCAGACAGGATTACCACCTCAGACAGTCTTACCTATCAGACCAAAAACAAGCAAACAAACAAAAACTCAGTACAAAATTCGCCCTATACAAAGCTTACACAAACCACTGGACAAACCTTAGGAGGGCAGAAACCAAAAGAAAGAATTCAACCTTGAAGTCCTGGAAAAGGAGACCTCAAACACAATAAGTTAAAAATAAAAATAATGAAAAGGCAGATAAATACTATGCAAATGAAGGAACAAAGTAGAAACACAGAAGTCCAAATAAATGAAGAGGAAATAGGCAAGCTACCTGAAAAAAAAATCAGAATAATGAAGATTATCAAAAATCTTGAAAACAAAATGGAGAAAATGCGAGAATTAATTAACAAAGACCTAGAAGAATTAAAGAATAAACATGCAGAGACAAACAACACAATTACTAAAATTAAAAGTACTCTAGAAGGAAGCAATATCAAAGTATCTGAAGCAGAATGTATCATTGAGTTGGAAGATAAAATGATGGAAATAAATTCTGAAGAGTAGAATAAAGTAAAAAGAATGAGAAGAACTGAGGATAGTCTCAGAGACCTCTGGGACAATATCGAATGCACCAACATTCAAATTACAGGGGTCCCAGAAGAAGAAGAGAAAAAGAAATGGTATGAGAAAAATTTTGAAGAGATTATAGTTGAAAATTTCCCCAATACAGAAAAGGAAATAATCAAGTCCAAGAGGCACAAAGAGACCCATATAAGATAAACCCAAGGAGAAACACTCCAAGACACATACTAATCAAACTAACAAAGACTAAACACATAGAAAGAATATTAAAAGCAGCAAGGGAAAAGAAACAAGTAACATGCAAGGGAAACCCCATATGCTTAACAGCTGATCTTTCAGCAGAAACTGCAGGCCAGAAGGGAATGGCAGGATATATTTAAAGTACTGAAAGGGAAAAATCTACAACCAAGATTACTGTATCTGGCAAGGATCTCATTCAAAACTGATGGAGAAATAAAAAGAATTTCAGACAAGCAAAAGTTAAGAGAATACAGTACCACCAAACTAGCTTTACAACAAATGTTAAACAGACTTATATAGTCATGCTGCTGCTAAGTCGCTTCAGTCGGGTCCGACTCTTTGCGACCCCATAGACGGAAGCTCACCAGGCTCCCCTGTCCCTGGGATTCTCCAGGCAAGAACACTGGAGTGGGTTGCCATTTCCTTCTCCAATGCATGAAAGTGAAAAGTGAAAGTGAAGTCGCTCAGTCGTGTCCGACCCTCAGCGACCCCATGGACTGCAGCCTACCAAGCTCCTCCCTCCATGGGATTCTCCAGGCAAGAGTACTGGAGTGAGTTGCCATTTTCCTTCTCCCGGGGATCTTCTCGACCCAGGGATCGAACCCAGGTCTCCCGCATTCCAGGCAGACTCTTTAACCTCTGAGCCCCCAGGGAATAAGATACTTATACAAGTCATATTTATATAGTCATAAGAAATACAAGAGAAGAAAAAGGATCAACAACAAAAAAAAATTACTAAAATGGCAATAGGAACAAATATATCAATAATTACTTTAAATGTAAATAGATTAAATATTCCAATCAAAAGACACAAACTTGCTGAATGCATACAAAAGCAAGACCTGTATATAAGCTGTCTACAAGAAACCCACTTCAGACCTAAAGACACATATAGACTGAAAGCAAGAGGATGGAAAAATATATTCCATGCAAATGAAAAGCAAAAGAAAGCTGGAGTAACAATCCTTATATGAAAAAAAAAAAAAAAAAAAAGGACCTTAAAATAAAGAACATTACAAGAGATAAGGAACAACACTACATAATGTTTGTAACATAACAATTGTGAATATCTATGCACCCAACATAGGAGCACATCAATACATAAGACAAACTCTAACAGACATAAAAGGAGAAAATGACAGTAACACAATAATAGTAGGAGAGTTTAACACCCCACTCACACCAATGGACAGATCATCAAAAACAGAAAATTAATAAGGAAACACAAGTCTTAAATGATACATTAGATGAGATGGATCTCATCGATATCTTCAGACCATTCCATCCAAAGGCAGAAGAATACACCTTCTCAAGTGTGCATGGAACATTCTCCAGGATAGATCACATCTTGGGTCACAAATCAAATCTCAGTAAATTTAAGAAAATTGAAATCATATCAAGCTTCTTCTCTGAACACAATGCTATGAGACTAGATATCAATTACAGGAAAAAAAAACTGTAAGAAACACAAACACATGGAGATTAAACAACACATTTCTAAATAACCAATAGGTTACTGAAGAAATCAAACGGGAAATCAAAAAAATTCTAGAGAAAAAAACATGACAACTCCAAACCTATGAGATGCAGCAAAAGCAGTTCTAAGAGGGAAGTTTATAGCAATACAATCCTACCCGAAGAAACAAGAAAAATATCAAATAGACAACTTAACTGTATACCTAAAACAACTGAAAAAAGAAGAACAAAAAAAAAAAAATTAGAGGGAAAGAAATCATAAAGATCTGAGCAGAAAAAAAATTAAAAAGAAATAAAAAAGCAACAAAGGTAAAGATTAATAAAAATAAAAGTTGATTCTTTGAGAAGATAAACAAAATTGACAAACCTTTAGCCAGATTCATCAAGAAAAGGAGAGACAAGAATCAAATCAACAAAATTAGAAATGAAAAAGGGGAGGTTACAACAGACAATGCAGAAATACAAAGGATTATAGAAGACTATTAATAACAATATGGCAATAAAATGGATAACCTGGAGGAAATAGACAGATTCCTAGAAAAGTTCAATCTTCCAAGACTGAATCAGGAAGAAATACAAATCATGAACAACTCAATTATAGGCACTGAAATTGAAGCTGTGATCAAAAATCTCCCCCAAAACAAAAGCCCAGGACCAGATGGCTTCACAGAAGTCTATCAAACATTTAGAGAAGAGTTAATGCCTGTTCTTCTAAAATTCTTTCAAAAAATTGCAGAAGTTTTTCTCGTAGAAACTCATTCTATGAGGCCACCATGACCCTGATACCAGACAAAGACAACACAAAAAAAGAAAACTACAGGCCAATATCAATGATGAACATAGATACAAAAATATTCAACAAAATTTTAGCAAACAGAATTCAGCAATGCATCAAAAAGCTCATATACCATGATCAAGTTGGTTTATTCCAGGAATGCAAGGATTCTTCAATATATGCAAATCAATCAATGTGATACACCATATTTACAAATTGAAAGATAAAAGCCATATGATCATTTCAATAGATGCAGAAAAAGCCTTTGACAAAATTCAGCACCTATTTATGATTAAAACTCTTTAGAAAATGGGCAAAGAAGGAACCTACTTCAACATAGTAAAGGTCATATATGATAAGCCTACAAAAAATATTATTCTCAATGTTGAAAAACTGAAAGCATTCCCCCTAAGATCAGGAACAAGACAAGGATGTCCACTTTCACCACTATTATTCAACATAGATCTGGAAGTCCTAGCTACAGCAATCAGACAAGTAAAAGAAAGAAAAGGAATTCAGATCAGCAAAGAAGAAGTAAAGCTCTCACTGTTTGCAGATGACATGATACTATACATAGAAAACCCTAAAAATAGTATCAGAAAATTACTAGAGCTAATCAGTGAATTTAGCAAAGTTGCAGGATACAAACTCAATACAGAGAAATCACTTGCATTTCTATATCCTAACAATGAAAAATCGGAAAAAGAAATTAGGAATCAATCCCATTCACCATTGCAACAAAAAGAATTGAATATCTAGGAGTAAACTTGGCTCAGAGGTTAAAGTGTCTCCCTGCAATGCGGGAGACCTGGGTACGATCCCTGGGTCAGTAAGATCCCCTGGAGAAGGAAATGGCAACCCACTCCAGTATTCTTGCCTGGAGAATCCCATCAACGGAAGAGCCTGGTGGGCTACAGTCCACGGGGTCACAAAGAGTTCACTTTCACTTTCAAGGAGACAAAACAACTGTACACAGAAAATTATAAGACACTGATGAAAGAAATAAAAGACAACATAAATAGATGGAGAGGTAGTCCATGTTCCTGGATAGGAAGGATCAATATTGTGAAAATGACTATACCACCAAATGCAATCTACAGATTCAATGCCATCCCTATCAAATCACCAATGACATTTTTCACAGAACTAGAACAAAAAAATTTCACAATCCATATGGAAATACAAAAGACACTGAATAGCCAAGCCAGTCTTGAGAAAGAAGAATGGAGCTGGAGGAATCAACCTTCCTGACTTCATATTTTACTACAAAGCTACAGTCATCAAGACAGTGTGGTACTGGCACAAAAACAGAAATATAGACCAATGGAACAAGATAGAAAGCCCAGAAACAAACCTATGCACCTATGCGTACCTTATTTTTGACAAAGGAGGCAAGAATATACAACATGGCAAAGATAGCCTCTTCAGTAAATGGTTCTGGGAAAACTGGACAACTACATGTAAAAGAATGAAATTAGAACCCTTCCTAACACCATACACAAAGATAAGCTCAAAATGGATTAAAGACCTAAATATAAGGCCAGAACTATAAAACTCTTAGAGGAAAACATAGGCAGAGCACTCAATGACATAAATCAAAGCAAGATCCTCTATACCTGCCTCCTAAAGTAACAGAAATAAAAACAAAAGTAAAAAAGTAGGACCTGATTAAACTTAAAAGCTTTTGCACAGCAAAGAAAATTATAAGGAAGGTGAAAAGACAACCCTCAGAATAGGAAAAAATAATAGCAAATTAAATAGCTGACAAAGGATTAATTTCCAAAATATGCAAGCAGCTCCTACAACTCAATGCCAGATAAACAAGCAACCCAATCAAAAAGTGGGGAAAGACCTAAAGAAACATTTCTCCAAAGAAGACATACAGATGGCTAACAAAACATGAATAGGTGCTCAACATTGCTCATTATTAGAGAAATGTAAATCAAAACCACAATGAGATATCACCTCACACCAGTCAAAATGGCCATCATCAAAATGTCTACAAACAATAAATGTTGGAGAGGGTGTGGGGAAAACGGAATGCTTTTGCACTGGTGGTGGGAATGTAAATTGATACAGCCACTATGGAATACGGTATGGAGATTCCTTTAAAACCTAAAGTAAAACCACCCATGACCCACCCATCTGACTCCTAGGCATAAACGGTGAGGAAACAAAAATTGAAAAAGACACATGTATCCCATCGTTCATTACAGCACTATTTACAATAGCTAGAACATGAAAGCTACCTAGATGTCCATCGACAGATGAATGGATAAAGTTGTGGTACATACATACAATGGACTATTACTCAGCCATAAAAAGGAATGCATTTGAGTCAGTTCTGATGAGGTGGATGAACCTAGAACCTATTATACAAAGTGAAGTGAGTCAGAAAGAGAAAGATAAATATCATATTCTAACACAACATATATGGAATCTAGAAAAATGATACTGAAGAATTTATTTACAGGGTAGCAATGGAGAAACAGACATAGAGAATAGATTTGTGGACATGGGGAGACGGAAGGATGTATGGAAAGAGTGAGATGGATGGAAAGAGGGTTAGATATATGGAAAGAGTAACATGGAAACTTACATTACCATTTGTAAAATGGATAGCCAATGGGAATTTGCTATATGGCTCAGGAAGCTCAAACAGGGGCTCTATATCTACCTAGAGGGGAGGGATGGAGAGGGAGATGGGAGGGAGGTTCAAAAGAGAGAGGATATATATATATATACACCTATGGCTGATTCATGTTGAGGTTTGACAGAAAACAACAAAATTCTGTAAAGCATTTATCCTTCAGTAAAAAAAATAAATAATAAAAAGTAAAAAAGAATAATAAAAATAAATAAAAAATTTTTAAAAAGTGCATGACAACAAGAACACAAAGAACAGGACACAAAAAGTGGAAACATTCTGTGGCAAGGTTCTTATGGAGTGTGGTACATTATTATTTGAAGGTGGACTAAATTAAGATAAAAAATACACATTGTAAAATCTTAAGTACTTTAAGATTTAATTTTACATATTGTAAAATCTTAAGTGAGCACTTAAAAAATAAAGCAAATTCATAAACAAACAAACAAACAAAAAAAGAATCTGCCTACCAAGCAAGAGATGTGGCTTCAATCCCTAGATCGGAAAGATCCCCTGGAGAAGGAAATGGCAACCTATTCCAGTATTCTCCCATTGGAAATCCTGTGGACAGTGGAACTTGGTGGGCTACAATCCATGGGGTTGTAAAGAGTCAAACACAGCTTAGCAACTGGACAACAACAACAACAGATGATGGTAGTACTGTTTAGGACTGTGATTCTCAATTGGACCTAATGTTGCCCCCTCTCCCCTTCCAGATGTCATTGGATAATGCTCAAAGACATTTTGTTGGTCGTGATTGGGAGTGAGGTGTTACTAGCATCTAGTGAGTGAAAATCAGAGACTCTGATAAATATCCTACTAAACATAGCACATTCCCTTTCCCCAACCCCAATACTTGCAACCAAGTATTATCCAGTCTGAAATGGCAAGGGTGCTGAGGTTGACCGGGTCTCCCGCATTGCAGGCAGATGCTTTACCGTCTGAGCAACCAGGGAAGCCCCGAGGTTGAGAAACTCTGGTCTAAGTCGTTGGATACTGCTAAGTCACTTCAGTCGTGTCCGACCCCATAGATGGCAGCCCACCAGGCTCCCCCGTCCCTGGGATTCTCCAGGCAAGAACACTGGAGTGGGTTGCCGTTTCCTTCTCCAATGCATGGAAGTGAAAAGTGAAAGTGAAGTCGCTCAGTCGTGTCCGACTCTTAGCGACCTCATGGACTGCCGCCTACCAGGCTCCTCCGTCCATGGGATTTTCCAGACAAGAGTACTGGAGTGAAGATACTAAATTGAAGATACTAAATCTATATAGGTAGGAGCTGCAAAATGATAAACATGGTACCCCTAATCTCTACATTGACCAAACAGATGACTAACAACTTAGGATAGCATAGTATTCAAATAGAAGATGCAGTTCTGGCAATAGAGTTCTTATTGTATAAGTATTGAGAAGTAAAGACCCTGCTGTAGTGTTTGGGAGGATTCATTTTGCTAGCTACCCAAACATGCCATCAGTTGGACATGCCAACTGATACCGGTTCTGGAATTTTCCAAACTTTCTCTCCACATCAATATCTTAATTGGATAGATTAGAGGAAAGGCAATAAATTATCATAAAACTGCATCATTTCATTGTAGAAAAAAATATAAAAAAATACTTCAAGTATATGCTTCACTGATACAGTAGGTCAGTTACTTACTAGAGACTGATTACTAAAGTAATAAAGAGAAAGAATAACAATTATTTTGATGGATAGATGGACTCCAGAGTGTATATACTAATTTAGTTATTTAATTTTCATTGCACTTATGAAAAAGTAGAATTTAATACTATGCATATTTCTTTGGGGAATTTCATTTTTAATTAGATATGACTTGAGCTGACTCTTTTCCCACTGCAGAAATAATGCACAAACTCAGTAAGTGTGTTTATCACATACAGGCAGGTCTCTGCAACTGTATGAATAATTTCTATTACTTCATACATACACCCAGATGGGTCTTCAGTGAAACACAATTAAATAAGACAAAACAAAAGGCCAGGAGAAATTATTAAAGGGAATTTATCTGTTAAATTAATCATTTCCTCCTTCACTTCTAGAGTTGGGTTTCAATTTTGCTATCAATGATCTTAAATCTTCTTTCACATGAAAAATACACTTCAAGTTAAATTTTAAGAAACAATGTACAGGTGATTGTCCTACATATATTCTATTGTGTCCTAAAGTACTTCTTCAGAGATGAAAGGGAGTCATTTAAATGAGCAAAAATTATTTAGTAAAATCTTATAGTGATGGTAAAGTGGTTAGAGTTTATTATAATGATATTAAGCATTTTTAGACCTAAATGTGAGTTTTCCCAGATTTTAAAAATGTTTAAAAATAAATAAATAAAATCAAAGTCAAAGAGAAATAGGATATTATCAGTTCAGTTCAGTTCAGTTCGACTCTGCAACCCCAAGAATCTCAGCACACCAGGCCTCCCTGTCCATCACCAACTCCCAGAGTTCACTCAAACTCATGTCCATTGAGTCAGTGATGCCATCCAGCCATCTCATCCTCTTTCGTCCCGTTTTCCTTCTGCCCCCAATCCCTCCAAGCATCAGAGTCTTTTCCAATGAGTCAACTCTTCGCATGAGGTGGCCAAAGTACTGGAGCTTCAGCTTTAGAATCATTCTCTCCAAAGAACACCTAGGGCTGATCTCCTTCAGAATGGACTGGATATTATCAGCAAATCTCAAAAATACAATTGGATTTAATAAAGCAATTCGAGGTTTTATATAATTAGATATCATTTATATAATTTTTAAAAAAGCAAAGCAATACTGCATGCGTCCTTGGTTACATACAAACCAAGGACATACAAACCAACAACAAACTGCATAAATACAAACCAAATACATGTACACACACACACTTAAAGGACTGAAAAAATGAAAACCAAATTCATTATCAAGGGTGTATGCAAATGGGAAAGAAAGAAGCAAGGAGCGGGGACTGGACTGACATGTGACTGGGGAAAAATAGAAGGCCATCTTTGTGAGTTTTATTTCATTTAGTAAACAATATTTTAACAGTGTGATTGAATTTTCACAATAGCTGATTCTGCATAAAGAAGGCAAACATTGTATTGTTTTTTAATTTGCTGTGCTTTTAAAATTTTCTCAAAATAAAAATTATACTTAAGAATGAACCAGGAAAAGTGTATCTGATATGTATTTGTAAATATTCAGAGATGAAAGGAAAAAGATCATAGCACATGTGAGCATTCATAAGTAATGGGGCTTGTGCAGCTATCTTGTGGAGAATATTGTGAAATGAACGTAGAAAAGGAGATGGGGAGCTTGTGTTAAAAAAAAAGTAGATACATCCCAAAGAGGACGGTAAGCTGCTGGAAACTAACGGTGTAAGCAAGTAACATGATCCAGCATGTACTTGGAAAGATTGACCTAGTATAAGCAGAGGCACATTTTTTAGTATAACCTTTTTCATACAGCCTTTATTGGAAAATATAATTATGAAGAAGATTGCATATATAAAAATCAGAAAAGGAAAATTCAAATATACATTCTCAGTGTCTCTACCAGGGAAGCCCCCAATTAAGAAAACACAGTTTAATATGTACATTTAATTATATGCCAGAATAAAAATGTTCTGAAATAAAGAAAAATTTGAATCTGCACTGAGAAGTGTAACAAATCCAGGAAAAACTGATATAGAATACTCTCATCAAGGCATATTTTCTTGAAATCATCGAACTTCATGAATAAAGACTCATCTAGGAATTCAGACAGTAAGAGAGAGTCATCCACAAGAGGGAAGAATGAATGGGGTACCAGATTATCTCCACAGCAACATCCAAGGAGTGCCACAAGGTAGAAGAGGAACATCTACACCATCTGAGGACCCATACTTCAGAGGGAAAGAACAAACAATTTCCTGCCTTCTGAAGCTGTCCTTCAAATCCAGAGGCTGCTGCTGCTGCTAAGTCACTTCAGTCGTGTCCGACTCTGTGTGACCCCATAGACTGCAGCCCACCAGGCTTCCCCATCCCTGGGATTCTCCAGGCAAGAATACTGGAGTGGGTTGCCATTTCCTTCTCCAATGCATGAAAGTGAAAAGTGAAAGTTAAGTTGCTCAGTCATGTCCGACTCTTCACGACCCCATGGACTGCAGCACACCAGACTCTTCCATCCATGGGATTTTCCAGGCAAGAGTACTGGAGTGGGGTGCCATTGCCTTCTCTGAAATCCAGAGGCACTGTATACATATTCTCAAATAGAAGAGAACCTAGAGATTCTGTGTGAATAGCACACAGATAAATACAAATAAAAAATTAATGCTAATGGATCATAAATATTTTTTCACCAAAGGAAAATGAAAACTTTCAAAACTCTAAAACTGATTAAATCATAGTAAAAAGAGACTATATAATAAACATGAAATCCAATTAAATAGATATCTAAGTCTAAATAATAGTGGAATTATGTTCAGATCACAAAATGGATAGTTTATAAACCCTGACCTTAAAACAATTACTCAAACCTTTTTCAAAGAATGATCTTTTTGGCAGGTATTGAATTCCTGCTTTCACAAAATGGAAAAAATCAGCAAAAATAAACTTTATTTTTACCTCTTTGTGGTTTATTCTACCTCTTAATTATCTCATCTTACATTTTGGGGACCTTTGAGTGTCTACATGCATGCACACCACACATGCATACACACACACACACATACACACCCTCCAAAATAAACCGTGATTTTTAGAGATAACATAGACCAAATCTATATTAATGAAAAGGGATATAGTTCTACAATCATTATCATCTGTTGAAATTCCCTTTCCTCAAGCACAGGTAGTGCTTTACGTTGTTCTGAAGAGTGGTTGCAGTTACCCCTGCTGGTAGTCACCTGCTGACATGTGACTAATAAGTTCCAAAACAGTTTTGCAGAGTAACAGAATCATTTGTCTCAAAGGCTTCCTTTACTTACACAGAAGAAAAACTAAGAACCTTGCAGGATAAAATTCTTTCTACACTCTGTACTATGTTACCCTCCACTCACTGCTCCCTACAGTCTGAAGGAAGACCTGTGTTTTCTTTTTACAATAAAATCAAAGTAGAGCTTTGTTTTTCCAACTATATATATCATGGTATTTAATACTTTTGCTGTAAATTATTTTAAAGTATTAATTTTTGACATGTACCACTCCACAGGCTATGAAATATTATTTCCCTTGACTGTATTCTGTAAATAATCCAGAAATTTGATCAAACTCATTAACCATTTGTATCCCTTCTACCTCAGATGCAATAAATTGCAATTGGAAATTCAAATTAGCATGTAAGAGGTGAGCTTCATTAACTTTGTTGCATTGTGAGTAAAAGGTCATATCTTCAAAGAAAATTAAAATGAAATCCTTTTTAAGCCAAAATTAAAAATTAAAACATTTGCAACCTCAAAATGAATCTTAGAGATTTCCAAGTACAGACTATATTATTTTTTTCAAAAGAAGACTTAGACCACGTGATTTATTTTTTCTAAAGTCACTCAGTACCCATATTCTATCCATGTGACATAGTATGAGCTGCTTAATATCTATTTCTTTGTGTGCAAAACCAAATAAGTTGTTGCCAAATTTATAGTGATTAATGATGTCATTACCTTTATGATTTATTTGTAAATAATTTTATGATTATTATGTCAGTTACCTTTGTTCAGTTCGACACTGTTTATATGTGTAGCCTCAAAGAGACATATTCGGAATGGAATTGTCTGAATAACACCAAAAATATTCCCCTTAACGTTGAAAAAATATATACACATATATGTGATAGACTAACCAATTAAGAAAGCCAAATATTCAAGTGAAGTTTTTTAGAAGAATGGACTTATACTTATGTTTTGTGGCATAACCAGCATTCTTACTAAGCATGTTTCCCTTTAAAAAAAACTATCTTGATTTTTTTAATGTATGCTCAATTCAATACAATTACAGTGATAAAATATATATTTATATATTTATATTTTCCATGAAAATTTAATTCCCAATATGTTGAGAATACAAGCTCAGTTATTATCATATCAGCTCTTTCTATTTATGTTGCATGAGTAACATTTCACAATCCAGACATTTAATTGCCAATTCCCTCTTCAGCCCTATCCTGCTCTACCCCTGAACCTTACATACACGCATACATGGACATCTCTTGTCTGCATTTCATGGAAGAATAAACTATTCCCAGAATTGAGTGTGTGAAAAGGAGGGAAGGATATAAAAAATAGGAAATTTCCTAGTTCCTCTTGAACTGGGAAATTTCGTTACATCGTTCAAACTGAATTTCCTAAACTCTGTCCCCTAGTTCTTGATCTGTATCAATTGTTCCAACACTCAAATTTCATAGTGCAATAAGTCATTAAAATAATGTCAGAATCATGCATATCCAATATTTAAGTTTGTCAGGTAAGAATAATTTTAAAAGTCATCATTTTATTTAATTTATTTAATATGGGATATTTTAACTCCAAAAATGTATAAGGAATATAATCACAGATTAAAATAAACAATTTATAATTTTACACCAAAATGTAGATCACACGATAATCAGTTTTACTTATTTTATTCTAGATGCTTGAAAGTTCTTTACAGGTGAAATCTGCCAATAGGTGGTATTAAGATTCATTGTTTCATTCCACATCATTTACTCCATACTGCCTTATATGAGTATTTTTTAATCTATTTTATGCAGTCAATATAGGTTCATATGATGAATGGGTAAAGCAATGATACTTCATTCATTCATTTATTTATATAACACCAGATTCAAATGATACTAGTGGATTATATCAATTAGATTTGTGCATACTCTGCTCTTTTTTAAGATGGATAACTAATATTTATTCTTAAACAAGGTGATGCCAAATAATTAAAAAATTTTAGTATGTTATTTACAAAATAAAAGATTTTTATATAAAGAAAGTATACCATATGCCAATAAAGCCAGAACATATATCTAAAAAATGTTTTTACCAGTTCAATTGTTACTGACGTTCTCCAACCATGTCTTATACAGGAACGTGCTGACATAAGTTACTTTAATTATATGCTGTGTGACTGTTGAGCTTCTCTTTCAGTTATTGCATAAAAGAAGCAACTAATGACTAACCCTAAACTTACTGTTTAGCTCATTTTATTTTCCTACCTTCTGTATTTCAAATATCAGCACCCGAAAGTTGCCAGTTTCTTATGAAATAAACTCTTAAAAATAAATGTATTCCATTTTTGATATCATATTTTACATCTAATTGTCTTATGTTTCCCTTAATTGATTGTTGTAGATAAAGCTGGTTTTTATTACTTTTGCCTTTTAACCTCACTAGCTTTGTGTGTGAATAATTTACTATCTTCACTGTATGTTTGCCTTTACTGGTGAGCCTTTTCCTTTTGCAATTTCCTTGTTTCTAGTTGTGACTTTTTCTTTGTCTAAAGAAGTTCCTTTAACATTCGTTGTAAAGCTGATTTGGTAATGTTGAACTCTTAGCTTTTGCTTATCTGTAAAGCTTTTTATATCTCCATCAAATCTGAAGGAAAATCTTGTTGGGTAGAGTATTTGTGGTTGTAGGATTTTCCCTTTAATCACATTAAATATATGGTGCCACTCCCTTCTGACCTATAGAGTCTGCTGAAAAGATCAGCTGATAGACTTATGGGAGTTTCCTTGTATGTTATTTGTTGCTTTTCTCTTGTTGCTTTCAATATGCTCTATCTTTAATTTTTGTCATTTTAATTACAATGTATCTTCATGTGTTGCTCTTTGTGTTCGTCTGGTATGGGATTTTGTATTTCCTGAACTGAAGTGACTCCTTTTCCAGGTCAGGAACGTTTTCAGCTATTATATTTTCAAAGGTCTTCTCAGCCCTTTTCTCTCTCTTTCTGTAACATAAATATTAGTGCACTTGATGTTGTCCCAGAGATCTCTTAAACTGTTCTCATTTCTTTTCATACTTTTTTTTTCTTTTCTCTGTTTAGTGGCATTGATTTTCACTACTCTATCTTCCAGTTTACTGATCTGTTCCTCTGTATCGTTTAGTCTACTACTGATTCACTCTAGTGTATTTTCCATTTCAGTTATTGTATTCCTCATCTCTGTTTGGTGGTTGTTCTTTATATTTCCTAAGTCTGTTAAAAAAACAAACAAACAAAAAAAAACTTCTCACTCTGCACATTCATTCTCCTCTTGAGTTCTTTCACCAGCTTTACAATCATTAATCTGAACTCTTTTTTGGGTAGATTTCACCTAGTTCATCTTCTGGGTTTTACCTTGCTCTTCTCTCTGGAACATATCAGTCTACTACCTCATTTTGTCTGTTTGTATTTGTATTTTTACTTCACCTTGGAGAAGTGACCCTTTGTAAAAGAAAGCCTATGCATCCTAGAAGTGTACTTCTCTCTCATCACCCGAGCGATATGCTCTAAGGGTTCCCCAAGGAAGGTTGAAGGGATACTTTTCTTGTGATGGGCTGACTGTTTGGTTGGCTCTTCACCCTGCTGTTTGCCAGACCCTGCCTTATGTGGATCCTTTTGACTGCTTATTAGCAGGGCCTGGTCATAAGGTGGCTGACTGTAGAATCTTAGGGGGCTCTGGGGCCAGAGCTAACTCTGGTGGGCAGAGCCAGGGTCCAAAAGATTCTGAAACTGTTGCCAACCCCACTGGGTGGATAAAGCCAGGTCCTAGAGTTCATGCCAGACCACTGGCTGCTGCTGCTGCTGCTAAGTTATTTCAGTTGTGTCCTACTCTTAGCGACCCCATGGACTGTAGCCCGCCAGGCTCCTCCATCCATGGGATTTTCCAGGCAAGACTACTGGCAGGCAGAGCCAAATCCTGGAGTCTGGCTGTAGGACTCAGGGATCCAAGAGCTGGTATCAGGTTGCAGGTTGGGATCCAGGTTGTCCCAAAGCTTGTGATGGCTGCTAGTGAGCAGTGCTGGGGACAAGCTGGTCCCAGAGTAGGGTCTGGCCTGCTCTGTGCAAGTTGGATCCACAGGTTGTAGTATTCTTTTTCTTGCATCTAGTGTCGGTCCCCTAGTGAGTGAGGCTGGTCTACAGGCTACTCCAGGCTTCCTGGAGGGAAAAGCTGATCCTTGCCCACTGGTGTGTCTTGGCCCTCTAGTGGGAAGGCCATGTATAGAGGTATGTCTAGAGTAGCTATGGGCTTAGAAAGTGGGTGGCGCTAGTGGTAAAGAACTCATCTGCCAGTGAAGAGGACATAAGAGACACAGGTTCAATCCCTGAGTTGGGTGGATCCCCTGGAGGAGGAAATGGCAACCCACTCCAGTATTTTTGCCTGGAGAATCCCAAGGATAGAGGAGTCCAGCGGGCTACAGTACATAGTGTCACAAAAAGTTGGACGTGACTGAAGTGACTTAGCACTCACTCAGGAAATCCTTATAGATAGCTGGCCAGCTGATGGGTGGGGATATGTCCCAGGCAATTACTTGTTTGGTCTGAGATGTCCCAGCAACAGTTCTTGAAGCTAATGAGCTAATGAGGAAGGGTCCCATATGGTATTCACCAGCACTGGCTTCCACACCATAGAATGAGCTCCCAGATATGACTGCTGCCAGGGTCTATGTCCCAGGGTGAGCCACAGCTGCTGCTTGCCTCTCCAGGACACTCTCCAAGGCCAGTAGTTAGGTCAAGCCCAAGCTCCTATCAAATTACTTCTTTTGCCATGGTCCCCATGCACACGAAATTTTGTGTGCCCTTTATGAGTGATGTCTCTATTTCTCACAGTCCTTTGTGACACCCCAAATTAAGTCCTGCTGCTGCTAAGTCACTTCAGTCGTGTCCGACTCTGTGTGACCCCACAGGCGGCAGCCCACCAGGCTCCCCCGTCCCTGGGATTCTCCAGGCAAGAACACTGGAGTGGGTTGCCATTTCCTTCTCCAATGCATGAAAGTGAAGTCGCTCAAGTCGTGTCCAACCCTCAGGGACCCCATGGACTGCAGCCCACCAGGCTTCTCCATCCATGGGATTCTCCAGGCAAGAGTACCGGAGTGGGGTGCCATTGCCTTCTAAAGCCCCGCAAAACTGGTTTAAATAATCCTCACAACCTAGGCTAGGGCAGGGAAATAGTAGTTTTCTGATACAGTGGCCGAAAGATCCAGAATTTAACATCTCCTCAAAATGGCCACCAGGGAGTCCCATAATCATGAGTCAGACTACCAGGTCTGACTATGATGAATACAGGTCTATGGCAGCCCACCAGTCTTCAAAGCTAAATCTAGGGCCTCATTTGGTATAAGACCCTTGTGCTGGGGAGGCTGACTTAGACTCAGAATCTTGCTAAAATAATGGCTCTCTGTGCACCAATGCCAAACAGAAATACAGAGACAGAGTGATGGAGGAGAAAGAAAGAGTGGCTTTACTGTTTTGCCAAGGCAAAGGGGGAACACAGTGGGATAGCGCCTCAAGCACTGTGCCTCCCTCCCGGGTGAGTAAGGAAAGATTATATCCTTAGGCAGGAGTATATAGTAAGAATCAAGGCAGTTGTTGTTGTTCAGTCTATCAATCATGTTCTACTCTTGTGACAGCATGGACTGAAGCACTCCAGGCTTGCCTGTCCTTCACCATCTCTCAGAGCTTGTTCAAGTTCACATCCATTAAGCTGGTGATGCCATCCAACCATCTCATCCTCTGTCATCCCCTTCTCCTGCTACCTTCTATCCTTCCTAGCATCTGAGTCTTTCCTAAAGTGTTGGCTCTTCACATCAGGTGGCCAGAGTATTGGAGCTTCAGCTTCAGCATCAGTCCTTCCAATGAATATTCAGGAATGATTTCCTTTAGGATTCACTAGTTTGATCTCCCTGCAGTCCAAGGGACTCTCAAGAGTCTTCTCCAACAGCACAGTTCAAAAAAATCAGTTCTTTCATGCTAAGCTTACTTAATGATCCAAATCTCACATCCATACATGACTGCTGGAAAAACCATAGCTTTGACTATATGGAAATTTATGTTTCTTTTTAATATATAATGTCTCTGTTTTTTAATATGCTGTCTAGGTTTGTCATCAAAGAAGGCAATGGCACCCCACTCCAGTATTCTTTTCTGGAAAATCCCATGGATGGAGGAGCCTGGTGGGCTACAGTCCATGGGGTCTCTAAGAGTCGGACACGACTGAGCGACTTCACTTTCACTCTTCACTTTCATGCATTGGAGAAGGAAATGGCAACCCACTCCAGTGTTCTTGCCTTGAGAATCCCAGGGACAGGGAAGCCTGGTTGGACTGCTGTCTATGGGGTTGCAGAGTTGGACACGACTAAAGCGACTTAGCAGCAGCAGGTTTGTCATAGCTTTTCTTCCAAGGAGCAAATGTCTTTTAATTTCATGGCTGCAAGTCATCATCCTCAGTGATTTTGGAGCCCAAGAAAATAAAGTCTGTCACTGTTTACATTGCTCCCCGTCTATTTGCCATGAAGTGGTGGGACCGGAAGTCATGATCTTGGTTCTTTTAATATTGAGTTTTAAGCCAGTTTTTTTTTTTTTTTTCCCTTTCCTCCTTTACCTTCATCAAGAAGCTCTTCCTCTTCACTTTCTGACATAAGAGTGATGTCACCTGCATATCTGATGTTATTGACATATCTCCCAACAACCTTGATTTCAGCTTTTGTTTCATCCATCCTTGCATTTTTAAGATGTCCTCTGCATATAAATTAAATAAGCAGGATGAAAATATATAGCCTTGACATACTCATTTCCCAATTTGGAACTAGTCTGTTGTCCCATGCCCTGTTCTAACTGTTGCTTCTTGACCTACATACAGGTTTCTCAAGAGACAGGTAAGTGGCCTGGTATTCCCATCTCTTTAAGAATTATCCACAGTTTGTTGTGATCCACACAAAGGCTTCAGTACAGTCACTGAGGCAGAAGTAAAGGTTCTGGAATTCTCTTGCTTTTTCTATGATCCAATGGATGTTGGAAATTTGATCTCTGGTTCCTCTGCCCTTTCTAAATTCAGCTTGTGCATCTGGAAGTTCTTGGTTCATTTACTGTTGAAGCCTAACTTGGAAGATTTTGAGCATTACCTTGCTATCATGTGAAATGAGTGAATTGTGTGGTAGTTTGAGTATTCTTCGGCATTGTCCTTCTTTGGGATTGGAATGCAAACTGGCTTTTTCCAGTCCTGTGCCACTGCTGAGTTTTCCAAATTTGCTGTTATATTTGAGTGCAGCACTTTCACTCATCTTTTAGGATTTGAAACATCTCAGCTGGAATTCCATTACCTCCACTAGCTTTGTTCATAATGATGCTTCCTAAGGCCCACTTGACTTCACACTCCAAGATGTCGGGTTCTAGGTGAGTGATCACACCATTGTGGTTATCTGGGTCATTAAGATCTCTTCTGTGTATTCTTGCCACCTCTTCTTAAATCTGCTTCTGTTAGGTCCATACTGATCAAGGCAATAATAGTTTTGTATTATTCCTTCAGCAAAGTTTCAAATGGGTGGAGTTGCTGGTAAAATTAGAGTGTGTCCAGGGTCCCTGGTGGCTCAGCTGGTAAAGAATATGCCTGCAATGCAGGAGACCTGAGTTTAATCCCTGGGTTGGGAAGATCCCCTGGAGAAGGGACTGGCAACCCACTCCAGTATTCTGGCCTGGAGAATCCCATGGACAAGATACTGGCAGGCTACAGTCCAAGGTGTTGCAAAGAGTCAGACAAAACTGAGCGACCAACACTTTTAAGACTTCACTGGTGGTTCAGACAGTAAAGCGTCTGTCTGCAATGAGGGGGACCGGGGTGCATTCCCTAGGTGGGGAAGATCTCCTGGAGAAGGACATGGCAACCCATTCCAGTATTCTTGCCCAGAAAATCCCATCGATGGAGGAGCCTGGTAGGTTACAGTCCATGGGGTTGCAAAGAGTCAGATGTGACTGAGCTTTCACTCTCACTTTTCACAGGGTCTTAGGTGATCCATCTACTAATCTTAATGATCTCTGGTCCCAAGATTCTTGCCATAAGATTTCCTTGCCATTCCTCCTTTAATTATCAACTGTTGTGCCATTTGGAACTGAGAGAAGGTCGTAAGGCTGGAGTCTTGCCTATAAGAAATGGGGGACAAAAAGGCCTCCATGCTCAGGAGTTCCGCAGGGCCCTGCTCAGTGTCAAGAACTCTCACTCCTGTGGGGAACCCCTGAAATATAAGTATTCTCTAGTTTGTTGGTCTCCCCGCTCGGGGTATGGAATTTGAATATTTTGTGAGTCTACCCCTTCTACATTTCATTTTGGTTCCTTCTTTATGGCTCTGGGCTTCACTGATAGCTCAGCTGGTAAAGAATCCACCTGCAATGTGAGAGACCTGGGTTCGATCCTTGGGTTGGGAAGATTCCCTGGAGAAGGAAAAGATACCCACTCCAGTATTCTGGCCTGGAAAATTCCATGAATTTTATCATCCACGGGATTGCAAAGATTTGTACATGACTAAGCAACTTCCCTGGTGGCTCAGACGGTACAGCGTCTGCCTACAATGCGGGAGACTGGGATTCGATCCCTGGGTTGGGAAGATCCCCTGGAGAAGGAAATGGCAACCCACTCCAGTATTCTTGCCTGGAAAATCCCTTGGATGGAGGACCTGGTTGGCTACTGTCCATAGGGTCGCAAAGAGTCAGACACTACTGAGCGACTTCACTTAAGCGACTTTGAGAGGAGGTGAGCTCAAGGCACTCTCTACTCTGCCATTTTGGCTGATCTCGCATTTCCTTTTCTAAAGCAAATATATATATAGCTGTAACTTTAATCATAATGCTAATGAAATTTTATTATTTTTGTTTCTCATGCTTTTCATTTGCCCTGGTACAATCTAAAATATTACATATGCTATTCCTAAATATTTTATATATTTACAGTTCAGGTTTTTTTTATATAATTCAGAAGAACATTTCTACAGAGTTCACAGAATCTTTTCTCTAAATCCATTGGAAATAAATATCAACAGCTCAGTTGTATTTTCATGGTATCTTCTTTGAGATTAGTTTCTTAAAGCAAAATTAAGTAAATCCAGTGAGTTTTAAGTTTACTATTAGGCATTTATTTAACTCAAGTTTTATCAAAGAAATTTTTAAAAAGTTCTTAAAATTGCAGAAAATTCACCACTTAGTTGAATGTTCTTGAAATCTTTCTATTCTCCTAAATATCTTACTCATTAAAGTTTTCCCACATTCTCATATTATCATGTGCAAATTATGCAGCTCTTTATTCAACATGATTAATAACTGTATTTTTAAATAACTGCATTTATCTATCATACATATTTACACATAAATTATTTATTTATCATTTCACCTTTATGTATCCAATTTTATCCATACTCTGTCAGATTGTGGAAGAATATTTAAATTTAACTTCTTTAATTTTCTTTAAAATATCAATAACCTCAGATATGCAGATGATACCACCCTTATGGCAGAAAGTGAAGAGGAACTCAAAAGCCTCTTGATGAAAGTGAAAGTGGAGAGTGAAAAGGTTGGCTTAAAGCTCAACATTCAGAAAACGAAGATCATGGTGGCATCTGGTCCCATCACTACATGGGAAATAGATGGAGAAACAGTGGAAACAGTGTCAGACTTTATTTTTCTGGGCTCCAAAATCACTGCAGATGGTGACTGCAGCCATGAAATTAAAAGACGCTTGCTCCTTGGAAGGAAAGTTATGACCAACCTGGATGGCATATTCAAAAGCAGAGACATCACTTTGCCAACAAAGGTTCGCCTAGTCGAGGCTATGGTCTTTCCTGTGGTCATGTATGGATGTGAGAGCTGGACTGTGAAGAAGGCTGAGCGCCGAAGAATTGATGCTTTTGAACTGTGGTGTTGGAGAAGACTCTTGAGAGTCCCTTGGACTGCAAGGAGATCCAACCAGTCCATTCTGAAGGAGATCAGCCCTGGGATTTCTTTGGAAGGAATGATGCTAAAGCTGAAACTCCAGTCCTTTGGCCACCTCCTGCGAAGAGTTGACTCATTGGAGAAAACTCTGATGCTGGGAGGGATTGGGGGCAGGAGCAGAAGGGGATGACAGAGGATGAGATGGCTGGATGGCATCACTGACTCGATGGATGTGAGTCTGAGTGACCTCCCGGAGTTGGTGATGGACAGGGAGGCCTGGCGTGCTGCGGTTCATGGGGTCGCAAAGAGTCGAACACAACTGAGCGACTGATTTGATCTGATCTGATCTTTAATTTTCAATTTTTCCTATATATGTTTATAGGAATTATCATCTTTGTATCCATGAACTCAAAGAAGTTGCCCTTTAATTATTCCAAAACAAAGATGTTATTTTCCTACTGTGTTTGGTTTAGAGATAGGCACACAATACAATTCTGGACAATAAGATTTGAGGTGATGTAGGCAGAGTCTTCTCAAAGAAGGCAATGGCAACCCGCTCCAATACTCTTGCCTGGAAAATCCCATGGACTGAGAAGCCTGGTAGGCTGCGGTCCATGGAGTCGCTAAGGGTCGGACAGGACTGAGCGACTTCACTTTCACTTTTCACTTTCATGCATTGGAGAAGGAAATGGCAACCCACTCCAGTGTTCTTGCCTGGAGAATCCCAGGGATGGGGGAGCCTGGTGGGTTGCCATCTATGGGGTTGCACAGAGTTGGACACAACTGAAGCGACTTAGCAGCAGCAGCAGCAGGCAGAGTCTTCTAGAAAATTCTTTGTGCTTATAAAAAGTCACAAAAGGTACAGATTTGTTCCCTTTGGACGTTGCTGTGCAAAGAAATCATGCTGCTATAACCACCTGGCAACTAGGAGCAGGGGATCCTGAGTCCAAAACTCTGATTCAATGAAAGACCAAAAGATTTAATATTTTAATGATGTTCTTGGATTTTTTTAAGCAACTGTGAGACTTTTCCAGACTTCTTTTTCTCTGAGGTTAAGCAGCCCCTACATTTGAACTATCTTGGCTATGTTTCTATTCCTTGTGACCTGTAGCAGTCTATATGGCATCTCCATAACATGAATAAGAAAACCAAACTCAAGAGAAATTATGTGGCCGAGTAAGTGGTAGAGGCATAGCTAGAATATAAATTCCTAGTTGAGTTCTCTTTCTAGTACATCATGAGGTTTCTTCCTTAAGAACTAGTTAGTTGCACAAACCATGTATTAGCACATTTATTAGTGTGTAAAATGTAGAGTGTATTCAGTAAAGAATTTTATGTGATAATGAGCACTTGTTATTTTAGTCACTAAGTCATGTCCAGTTCTTTTGCAACTCCATGGATGGTAGCCCACCAGGCTCCTCTGTCTATGGGATTTCCCAGGCAAGAATTCTGGAATGGGTTGCCATTTCCTTTTCCAGGGGATCTTCCCAACCCAGGGATTAAACCAGAGTCTCCTGCATTGGCAGGTGGATTCTTTACCACTGAGCCATCAGTGAAGCCCCGATAATGAGCACAGATTGCCTGTTATGTTGGACCATATGAAACTACCATTCTTTGAACCAAAAATATTTCAAATGTTAGGAATCCCATGTGGTTCAACCTAATAGTTTTATGGAATTCCCACTGCTAACATAGAACACATATTTCTAATTAGTGCATATTAAATGCTCTTTACTTATGATTCTTAAGCTTGCTAGCTAAAGTTTATGTAGAATTTCCTTAATTTTTCTGTAAATAAACTTTATCAGATTTCTTTGAAGGGTAAATTCTAGTTTTTTTAAACTAGGTTGAAAAGTTTATAGCACTAAAGCTTTAAGTTTCTAAAAGACATGCCTACTTTTTAAAATGAATGCATACAAGGCTCAAGCAGAAATTGTAGCTTGCTCCAGATGATAAAGTTGCATGCATATAGTAGTATGATGTAAATAAGCCATTAAAATATGATGATGTAGCAAAAGTGACAAGAAATATACCTTCCTTTAAAGAAGGCTACATCATTATGAGCAGTGACCTTTTTGTGATATTATAATTTGTTATCATTTAAAGTGATATCTTATGGCTTACTTATGTCAGCCATTTGGCAGTTTATTAAATCCTTTCTCCCCAGTGTGACTTCCACTGATTTGGGGAAAGTTACATACAGGAATTAAGAGTTTCAATGTTATTTTAAATTGTATGAGAATACAGTACTGAAAAGAGGAACTCAACTGTTGTGCTAAGTTTGTTCACAAGCACGTTCTGTTTACTTCCAAAAGTATATTTTCAACAAATTGTACATTAACAGGTCTTACAAAAACTAAGATTATTTACTTTCAAAAGTTTAAAAACTGCTTTAAATGCATGGAGTTCTCCACAGAAATGAGGTTAGTAGCTTCAGTATTGCAGTATAGCAATATTATAAAATTATTACAGAAATCAATAATGCTTTCATTTCCACACTACTCTGATGGTAAGATCTTGTTTATATAGATATTAAACAAATGCATTATTCACATTTTGTAATGATTTTCTAGAGAAAAAAAAGACATTTTTTAATTGTCATAGGAAGTGATGTAATAAATGAGTATAATTTTTATTAACAGAAAGTTAATTTACATAAAACAAATGCTCATTGAATTATGGAATATGATAATATCTACATGCCTATTCTTGTTTGTCATATTTTGTGCCTTTTGGCGACATAGAATTATAACACTCTGATTTATGCATTAAATTTAATGCATAATATGACAACATACAGATATGTATGCCTTATAATGTATAATTTAAACAAGATTGCTATATATTTCACCCATTCTTTCATGGCTTTACCGATTTTCTCATGCAGCCAGAAATCACGATTAAAATGCAGGTTGCCAGATATGAATGTCTGTTTGAATTAATGAATATTTTCATAAAAATACTCCAACTATGAATGTTTTAAAAACCTTGTCATAACAGTCACCAAACTTGCACATGACAGCAAGCATGTGTTACTGCATTTTCATCTTAAATATTTGATGATTGCCTCTTTATATCTAAGATTCATAACCCAAAGGCTTTCATTTTCTTACACCATGTGTAATTCAAGAGACATTTATTAGTACAGTCTTCTTTTTATGCATCAACAAAACATATCTGAAAAAAAGCAATATATGAACTTCCCAGAATTTGGGGCATATTTTAAAGTGTTAATTATACATAACAATATTTTGTGATATGTATACACTATTTATACCCTTTCTTGCTCTCCTTTCCAATGAAGTAGACATAGGGTTTACAATCAAGACGAGTCTAGTTAAACATTAAAAACTACAATACAACTGGAGTGTCTTTCAAGTTACATTTAAGATGTGCAAACATTTGTAACCTACTCATATTTTCAGGAAAAGATTACAGTACACAATTGCATTTGACAAAGCCCTAAAAAACGCCAATGTCCTCCTAATAATAATCTTAACAATATCAGTTTGTAGACTGCAAATTCAGATTTAACATAGGTAAATAATGGTAACAGGTCCAGTACTGTCATCTTTATTATTTGAGAAGGAAACCAACTCACAGGTAAGAGCAATTGCATACTAGGTTACAACTGAAGGTTGCCAAGTGATGGGTCACTCTCACTTGACCTTGGGTTTGTGGAAAGGTAGCTCACCATGGTAACCTTGGTCTTGATACTTTCCATACAGTAAATCATTTCAGTCTCTTCATGTAATTCTTTTATTGGCTGTGCAATTGAAATGTCATGCTTCACGAACAGAGAAGCTGGTAATTTCTTATGGGTGATTAAACCACCTTTCTAATGTATAACCATGGATAAAGTTGTATGAAACTACTGTAACACACACTTAGTTCAGTATATCCTTCTTCTGCATTTTTTAAATATTCTAGGAAACATAGTTTAACATATTTTCATAATCTTTAAATGCTCACACTCTATCAATATACTATCAAATATCTGGTATCACTTGATAAGTTATATAATGGTGTTTCTACCTAAAATTTCTACATTTCTTTCCACAGGAAAAAAAGGTGTGTCTGTGTGTGTACCTATGCATATGTTTATGCAAAAAACAAAGCTCTTGAAATAATACTGAAATTTCCAAAAGCAGGCAAGTTTTGAAAGGGCATTATAGGCCCTAAGCCAAAACTGACATTCCACTTTTAATTATGTGAAAATCAAAAGAATATATTTTAAAGACAAATTATGTGAAAACCATGAAAATCATATTTTCTTTAAAAAGAGAATACAAAATTGCTTTTCCTTCATGAACTGTTCATATCAATATCTCTAGACAATCATTCCCTTTTGCTGTATAATAAAACTCTGTTGTTTTGAAGCTCATTCTATTTTACTATATTACACTCACAATCACATCTGTCAAGACCCTATTCACCACTCCTATCTCTTCTCCACACACCACCACCCAGCCATCACATCTGTTGAAATCTTGGCACTTAACTTACAATTTCTTTATTCATAACAATTTCTGCCATCACTCTAGGAGATCTGAAAAGCCACATAAACAACTCATCCCAAAATGTGGCATCTCAATTCCTTCCAATCTTCATCAGTAACTTTCAACTCTAACTTTGGCAAGTTCTCTTCCTAGAACACTGTTCCCACTCCAAAATAGACGAACTCTTATAACACTTTAGATCAGAGATCCTCAACCTCTGGGATCTAAGGCCTGATGACTTGAGGTAGAGCTGATGCAAAAATAATAGAAATAAAGTGAACAATAAATGTAATGTGCTTAAATCATCCTCACACCATCCCCCACCCCAGTCAACAGAAAAACTCTTTCATGAAACCAGTCCCTGATGCCTAAAAAGTTGGGGACTGCTGCTTTAGATCTCAGTTCAAATGTTTATTTTTCACTGAAGACTTAGCATTGCCTCTAAATAAATCAAATTTCCCTATTTTTCAGTCTTATTTTCATCAACTGTATTTCTTACTTTCCTGCATTTTTATTTGACATGTTTATCACAAATTGAAATTCTATTTACTTGGTTACTGAATTACTATCGGCCCCCCAATATTGTTAGCATTACAAAGTCACCACTATGGCATATAGTAAGAGCTCAATAAATCTTTGATACAACAGAAGAAAACACTTACATAGTGTTACTATGTACCAAGCACTATATTTATAAACTCATTTAACACAGCAACCCAATCTTCATTTTATAGATGAAAAACCTTGGCTCCAGAGTTTATGACACAACAACTATACTCAACTGTTCTTGAATGGATAGGGTGAAATGATTAGGGTATGCCAACCCCAAAAGGCAAAAATATTAGAGTATAACCATGATGAGATTTAGTCCATATTTTTATGATATACAGTATAGCTATGAAGTAGCAAAGCTAAAGTACATTAAAAGTTAAGGACTTTTTCTATCTTTTGACATTTAAAACTGAAGTGTGAAAAGGGCAGTGCATTTTTATATTCATCTTGGGTACTTTAATTTCATTCTGAATTTTTTAGTAGCTAGACAACATTCTAAGACCAAGTTAATATTCAGTTCAGTTCAATTGTTCAGTCATGTCCAACTCTTTGAAATTCCATGGACTGCAGCATGCCAGGCTTCGCTGTCCATCACTAATTCCCGGAGCTTGCTCAAACTTATGTCCATTAAGTTGGTTATGCCATCCAACTATCTCATCCTCTGTCATCCCCTTCTCCTCCTGCCTTCAACCTTTCCCAATATCAGGGTCTTTTCCAATGAGTCAGCTCTTCACATCAGGTGACCAAAGTATTGGAGCTTCAGCTTCAGCATCAGTCCTTCCAATGAATATTCAGGACTGGTTTCCTTTAGGATTCACTGGTTTGATCTCTTTGCTGTCCAAGGGACTCTCAAGAGTCTTCTCCAACACCACAGTTCAAAAGCATCAATTCTTTGGCACACAGCTTTCTTTACGATGCAACTCTCACACCCATACATGACTATTGGAAAAACCATAGCTTTGACTAGATGGATCATGGTTGGTAAAGTAATGTCTCTGTTTTAAATATGCTCTCTAGGTTGGTTATAGCTTTTCTTCCAAGGAGCAAGTGTCTTTTAATTTCATGGCTGCAGTCACCATCCTCAATGATTTTGAAGCCCAAGAAAATAAAATCTGTTGCTGTTACCATTGTTTCCCCATCTGTCTGCCATGAAGTGATGGGACTGGAAGTCATCATCTTGGTTTTCCGAATGTTGAATTTTAAGCCTGTTGTTTCACTCTCCTCTTTCACTTTCATCAAGAGGCTCTTTAGTTCCTCTTCGCTTTCTGCCATAAGGATGGTGTCATCTGCTTATCCTAAGTTATTGATATTTCTCCATGCAATCTTGATTCCAACTTCTGTTTCATCCAATCCAGCATTTCGCATGATGTGATCTGCATATAAGTTAAATAAGCAAGATGATAATATTAAGCTTTCATGTACTCTTTTCCCAATTTGGAACTAGTGTGTTGTTCCATGTTCAGTTCTAACTGTTGTTTCTTTACCTGCATACAAGTTTCTCAGGAGGCAGGTCAGGTGGTCTGGTATTCCCATCTCTTTCAGAATTTTCCACAGTTTGTTGTCATCCACACAGTCAAAGGCCTTAGCATAGTCAATGAAGCAGAGTAGATGTTATTCTGGAATGCTCTTGCTTTTTCTATGATTCAGCGAATGTTGGCACTTTGATCTCTGGTTCCTCTGCCTTTTCTAATTCCAGTTTGAACTCCTGGAAGTTCTCAGGTCATGTACTCTTGAAGCCTAGCTTTGAGCATTACTTCACTAACATGTGAGATGAGTGGAACTGTGTGATAGCTTGAGCATTCTTTGGCCTTGTCTTTCTTAGGGACTGGAATGAAAACTGACCTTTTCCAGTCCGTGGCCACCGCTAGGTTTTCCAAATTTGCTGGCATATTGAATGCAGCATTTTACAGCATCATCTATTAGCATCTGAAATAGCTCAACTGGAATTCCATCACCTCCACTAGTTTTGTTCATAGTGATGCTTCCTAAGGCCCACTTGACTTTGCATTCCAGATTGTCTGGCTCTATGTGAGTGTTCACACCATCATGGTTATCTGGTCATTAAGATCTTTTATGAATAGTTCTTCTATGTATTCTTACTACCTTGTCTTAATATCCTCTGCCTTTTAGGTGCACACCTTTTCTGTACTTCACTGTGCCCATCTTTGTATGAAATGTTTCCTTGGTATCTCTCATTTTCTTGAAGAGATCTCTAGCCTTTTCCATTCTATTGTTTTCCTCTATTTCTTTGTGCTGATCACTTAGGAAAGCTTTCTTATGTCTTCATGCTAAGTTAATATTAATGGTGAATAAAGAAGGATGAAAATTAAAATCTAGAATATAAGACCCCACTCCAGTACTCTTGCCTGGAAAATCCCATGGATGGAGGAGCCTGGTAGGCTCCAGTCCATGGGGTCGCTAAGAGTTGGACACGACTGAGCGACTTCCCTTTCACTTTTCACTTTTCACTTTCATGCATTGGATAAGGAAATGGCAATCCACTCCAATGTTCTTGCCTGGAGAGTCCCAGGGACGGGGGAGCCTGGTAGGCTACCGTCTATGGGGTCGCACAGAGTTGGACACGACTGAAGTGACTTAGCATATATACCTTCAGTGTACATGAGTCCTTTTGGTTGGAGCAAATGGTTATATTCAAAAGAGATATGGGGGTGCTGAAGACTGAGTCTGGTTATTGACACATCAAGAAAATTCTGTAAAGGAAGAGTATCATAATGGTAGAGGAGGGACATGAAGGGAGCACTGCAGAGAAAGGGGAAATTCAGTTAAATAACATCCCTCTTCCAATCTTGGCTTCATCCCACTAAATTCTTTAGAGCTGAATCTATGTAGCCTTCAAAATAAAATAAAGAATCCCACTCATTATATTTCATTTTTTACCAACATTCTATAAAGGATTGAAGACATGAATATAATATCTGATTCAATAATCAAGAGAAGAGGAAGTAATTTTCAACAAAGCCATCCTCCATGGGAAAAAAAACACACTTGAGAGAATATAAGAAGGCTTTCAACTCAGTGGGAAGGGAATGTGAAAGCACTCCATTGAAGCTCATTGTAGCTTGTGCACAGTTTGCCTGCCAAGAAATGCTCATTGAATATAGGGAAATAAATTCCCATTCACTAATAAACATCATCAAATGCAAAGTTCCTTTACAAAGTCAAAGTCTATAAATAGCTCATAAGTGGTTTATGCTTAATGTAGTTCCTCCAAATTATATTTTATCACAAGGCTTTTGTAGTTATTCTATCCTTTACTTTGACTTCAATTGTTCATAGCAAAATCATTACATTTTTTCATATTTCCTTGGGAGAAGCTCACAATTATCCATCCACAGGGATCATGCAGTGTGGGGATATATTTAATTTTGCAGATTTTGTACTTATGGATAAACAAGAAGCAAGATCAATTACCAATAGCGTTAATCATCAGCATCCAATCCCCCTGTCAGCCAAAACTCACGTGTCATCTCTTGACCTAAACAGTGACCCAGAAGTCAGGAAAATAGCCCTGGGGTTGTATTTTCCAATAATGTACTGGAGACCTATGACAAGCTCGCAGCCAAGTAGTAAAACACTTCTTAACTCACAGGACCATCAAATAGGATTAAGTGCTTTGAAATCCTTGGATAACAGGTGCTCCAAGGACTGAAGAGCTCACCAGGTCGCCTCTTTCCCTCTGGGTCACTCATCTCCTTGCTCCTCACGTTAGGAGAATATTGATGAGAGGAAAGAGACAAGATGCCCATGGCAGCAAAAAGTGATGTTGGGGAAGCCTATCAATTTCTCATATACAGATAATATACTGTGATGCTAAAAATTCTATAATCATCTTTAAAAACATTGATTCATTTTATCATTTGCTGCAATTTTCAAAGTCCTTAGAAAATTCTCATTAAATGATAAAACTGGGTTTTACAGACACTTATTTGCTTTCACATTAAAATTGTTCCTTATAGAAAGTTACAATTAATAGCAAATTTTAGGAGGTTCTTTTTGAAAAAAATAAGTTTGATGAAGTATAATCATACTATAAGATAACAGTACTTTCAAATAAGTGTTTAATAATACAGAAGATGATCTAAATGTAGCAACTCAATGAGGAAAAAAATCGATCTGGAACTTAGGAAACAGTGCATTAGTTAATAGAAGTTCACCGATTTACACAACTCAATTACTTGAAAATCCATAGAAACTTATCTTGAAATAATCTAATTTTTTAATATTAAAAAAGACTATCAAAAA
Source organism: Tragelaphus eurycerus (assembly GCA_935064755.1). Lineage (NCBI taxonomy): Eukaryota > Metazoa > Chordata > Mammalia > Artiodactyla > Bovidae > Tragelaphus > Tragelaphus eurycerus. The sequence continues at coordinate 13,806,153 of CAKXYN010000042.1, forward strand.
CTTCTTTGAAATGAAACATAGTAGTAAAATATTATTTGATTTGGAAAAGTTACTTCAATAATTTTAGAAATCCATGCTTATTTGTTATTTTAAAACAGAGTATGCCTGCACTATATGACCCAATCAAAAAATGGGCCAAAGAACTAAATAGACATTTCTCCAAAGAAGACATACAGATGGCTAACAAACACATGAAAAGATGCTCAACATCACTCATTATCAGAGAAATGCAAATCAAAACCACTATGAGATACCATTTCACGCCAATCAGAATGGCTGCTATTCAAAAGTCCACAAGCAATAAATGCTGGAGAGGGTGCGGAGAGAAGGGAACCCTCTTGCACTGTTGGTGGGAATGCAAACTGGTACAGCCACTATGAAGAACAGTCTGGAGATTCCTCAAAAAACTGGGAATAGAACTGCCTTATGATCCAGCAATCCCACTGCTGGGCATATACACTGAGAAAACCAGAATTGAAAGAGACACGTGTACCCCAATGTTCATAGCAGCACTGTTTCCAATAGCTAGAACGTGGAAGCAACCTAGATGTCCATCCACAGATGAATGGATAAGCAAGCTGTGGTACATATACACAATGGAGTATTTACTCAGCCATTAAAAAGAATACATTTGAATCAGTTCTAAGGAGGTGGATGGAACTGGAGCCTATTATACAGAGTGAAGTAAGCCAGAAACAAAAACGCAAATACAGTATACTAACGCATATATATGGAATTTAGAAAGATGGTAAAAATAACCCTATTTACGAGACAGCAAAAGAGACAGATGTATAGACCAGACTTTTGGACTCTGGGACCGGGAGAGGGTGGGATGATTGGGGAGAATAACATTGAAATATGTATAATATTATATCTGAAATGTATTAATTGTTCAAACTAAACACTGTCATGTTACAATTTGTTCATATTAGATGTTTGTAATGTTTCTGATAATCAATAAAAGAGATTCTTGATAAAAAAAGAAAAAGAAAAAAAAAGATAACATCCATGTGCAGAACTGACTCTCTAACTACATGGTGCCTGTTCCAGGAACATAAAATATGTTCGTTGTGATCGTTTTCCTTTTTGCTTTCTCCTTTCTTTATCTTTAATTCTTTTTGTAGCTTGGGATAGATTAGATCATTCAATACCTATTCAATACCGACTTTCTTGTAAAGAATTATTCGCTTCTGAAATAAAATGTGTTACCCTCCTGTAAGAAAAAAAAAAAAAAAAAAACAGAGTATGCCTGCACTATAGCATATTCATCTTTCCAAGTGTAGGTGTACTGTCTACTAAATTAGAGACCTTCAAAATGTATTTCATAATCCTTAGAATTACTTCTCAGTGAATTAAGATGCCCTCCCCATTTTCCCATGACAATCTGAAGATGCTCTAAGGCTATATTTCAAAACCTTTGAATTATAGGATGGCTTTGTTGGGCTGTCCATCTCTCCAACCAACTTGAGTTTTGGTGAAATAAAACTCACTTTGTGTGCATGTTCGGTTGCTCAGTTGTGTTTGACTCATTGCATTCCCATGGATTGTAACCCACAAGGCTCCTCGGTCCATGATATTTTCCAGGCAAGAATACTGGAGCAGGTTGCCATTTCCTACTCCAGAGGATCTTCCCAACCCAGGGATCTAACCACATCTCTCATGTCTCCTATATTGGCAAGTGGATTCTTTACCACTATGCTATATGGGTTTCATTAGATACTCATTTTCCTCATAAACATCATAACAAAGAAGATGAAAAAGAAAAGACTGTGATACAGTAAAACAGTTTCTGCACTGCTAGCTTATCTTTTCTTAAACAAAATATCTAAATAATGTGGTACAATAAAATAAGCATTGCTGTATTTTTTAACACTTCAAAAGGCATAGCAAACCTTTGCAAAAAAGAAACAATATATTGACCTTTCCATCTTGTTACAAAATTAACTTGTATTATTTGTGGGAGGGAAAATATGAGGGCAGAAATCACCTTTGAAAAATACTTAAATGTGGAAGTAAATGTCTTTAAATGTTATTCAAACTAATTTACATATCTTCCTCTAAATTTAGCTGAAGGGAAAAGTACATAATTTCAACTTGGCCTTGAAGCACACATATTATGTGCAATGGGCAGCAAAAGTAACTGAGAAATTCTGACCCAAAAGGAACACCACCAGAGAGATGGAGAATGCTGTGACAAAATTCCCAGAGCTGATAACACAAATCTGTGTCCTACTGACATTGCTTCTCTTCAGATACCATGTGGGTTCTAGTGAGCCCCCAGCCTGGGTCATCAAGTCATGAATCCACTCCTAAAGCTGTAAAAAAAGAAAGATGAAAGACCAGATTTATTCTGTATCCCCACCAAATCCGTGATTACAGTAATAACAGTTGAAAACTTTTGGAAATAAACAGAGTTTATGGAACAATCTCTTCAGTTGTATCAAATGACAGTTAGATAAAAGGAGTGACAAAATTAGTAAGAAGTGAAATTCAAACTCAAATATCCTGGATGAGGAGAATACACTAAACTGACTACCATTTCCTGCCTATGCTTTATATTACATCAGATCAGATCAGATCAGTCGCTCAGTCGTGTCTAACTCTTCGCGACCCCATGAATTGCAGCACACCAGGCCTCCCTGTCCATCACCAGCTCCCGGAGGTCACTCAGACTCACATCCATCGAGTCAGTGATGCCATCCAGCCATCTCATCCTCTGTCGTCCCCTTCTCCTCCTGCCCCCAGTCCCTCCCAGCATCAGAGTCTTTTCCAATGAGTCAACTCTTCGCATGAGGTGGCCAAAGGACTGGAGTTTCAGCTTTAGCATCATTTCTTCCCAAAAAATCCCAGGGCTGATCTCCTTCAGAATGGACTGGTTGGATCTCCTTGCAGTCCAAGGCACTCTCAAGAGTCTTCTCCAACACCACAGTTCAAAAGCATCAATTCTTTGGCGCTCAGCCTTCTTCTCAGTCCAGCTCTCACATCCATACATGACCACAGGAAAAACCATAGCCTTGACTAGACGAACCTTTGTTGGCAAAGTAATGTCTCTGCTTTTGCATATGCTATCTAGCCACCTCCAAAGACATCAGGCATGAGACAAGGGTTCAATCTCTCCTTCATTATCTGAATTTAAAAAATGTAGTCATGTTAACTCTTTGCATTAGTTTCATGTGGCCTCTGGAACAAATTACCACAAACTTGGTGTCTTAGAAGAAAAAAAAAATAAAAAATTCTCTCCTAGTTCTGGAGCATGGAAATCCAAAATCATTACCACTGGTCTGAAAACAAGATGACATCAAGGCCATCCATATTCAAGGAGAGTATGCCCCTTGCCTCTTCTGGCTTCTAGTGGCTTCCAGCATTTTTTTGGCTCATAGCTGTACCACACCAATCTTCAAGGTAGAATCTTTAAATCTCCTTCTGCTCCATCTTCACATCACCTTCTCCTTTGTCTGTGTCAAGGCTCCCTGTGACTGTATCTTATAAGTGCTTTTGTGATTGCATTCAGGATCCAGTCAGTAATCCAGAACAATCTCAAATCTTCAAAATAAGATAACAGTTAGAAGTTTCAGGGACTAAGACTTGGTATCTTTGGGACTGATTTCAGGTGGCCTCAGCCTGCAGTGGCTTGAAGCAGGGCTCCAGGTTCTGGCCAGAGATGGAAGCCGTGTCACAGGAATAAGAGCACGAACTCTAGCAGCCAGACCAGTGGTCACTGACAAGGCCCTGGCCCTTTGTCTTTACAGAAAAGAATTTCCACAAAGCTAGAAAGTAGTGAAACAAGTAAAGTGTTTATTAGGAAGGAAAAGGGTCCAGTACATGTGGATAGACACATGGGTTGACTCAGAAAGAGTTGATGAGTTGAGCCCTAATAGCAATTTGAATAACTTTTATGGAGCATTATTTCTGGGTTTCCCTTGGCTGATCATTTTCATTTGCCTGGTTCTGAGTCCATATTTGGTATATTAGGAACTGCTCATCTGTGTGTACTCATCTCTTAGCCAAGATGGATTTTAGTGAAGAGGCTTATGGGTAGTTGACATCACTTACTATGAGACAACACCCTGCACCATTTTGACCTCCAAGGAGCCTTTCTGTGCATATGTAGTCCATCAGGAAGTTACCTTGACTTCAAGAATGAGGACGATGTAGTCTTTTATCTGCACAGAGCCTAACCCCTGCACTTATGGAGTTTCTGCTGTTATCAAGTTTCTGTCCACAGGGAACAAACTCTGGCTGCTTAGCCCAGAGCCCATCCATCTCCTGCCTCAGGACAATTATCAGACTACTATACTACCCAATTATAAATGCAATGTCATTGGTATGAGATATACATATCACTGAAGGATAAAGTGTAAAGGAATTTTGTCAAGTATGAAAGCTTAAAGATCTCTTATAAAGTCGATGCCCCTTCAGCAGTTTGTCTATGGCTTTCAAATTTGTATTTGTACCTCCTATAACTAGACATGTAGCAAATTATCATACCTGATGCTCAACAGTAGTTGTTGTTTTCATAATACTAAGTAAAGAGTGAGACCTCCAAGTAAAATTGTGACATATAAACCAGGTCATTTACTGTCATTTGTGACAACATGGATGAAGCTTGAGGGCTTTATGCTAAGTGAAATAAGTCAGGCAGAGAGGCAGAGTAAGACAAATACTATATGATTTCACTTATATGTGAAAAAAGCTCAACACAGAACAGAAGAGATTGATGATTGCTAGAGGTAGGGGCTGGAAGGTGACCTAAATTAGTGAAGGTACAAACTTCCTGTTATAAAAATAAGTAAGTCCTGGGCCTTCCCAGGTGGCTCAGTGGTGAAGAATCTCCCTGACAACATAGGAGGTACAAGAGATGTCAGTTTGATCCATGGGTTGAGAAGATCCCCTAGAGGAGGAAATGGCAACCTATTCTTGCCTGGAGAATCCCATGGACAGAGGAGCCTGTTAGGCTACAGTCCAGAGGGTCACAGTCAACAATACTGTATTGCATAGTTAAAAGTTGCTAAGAGAGTAGATCTTAAAAATTTTCATTACTAGAAAAAGAATTATGTAACTACATATGATAATGGCTGTTAATTAGACTTATTGTGGTGATAATTTTATAATATATACAAACATTGAATCATTGTGCTGAAACTAATATATTTTTGTATGTCAATTATATTTCAATTTTTTAAATTATAATAAAAAAACATTCAAAAGATCAACAATAAACACATCAACATATCTGGCTAAAAAGTTTTTAAAAGCTTATTTAGTATATGACATCTTACTCTGTCCACAGGTTACAGGGACAGTGGCCTTGTTCGTATAATGTTGGCAATTAAATATAGTGGCCACATGGTAAAGAGAAAAAAAAAAAAAAAACTTAAGATCATGGCAGATAGGGAATTGGAATATATTAAGTTTAGACTCTTGAGTATAACTCATCCTTGGTGAAGCAGTAATCTAGAAAAGAATTAGCCAATAGCACAGCAATATAATGAAGAAACTAGATCTTAATAATTCTAACCAGAGGCCTATACCTTAAATGACCTTGGGATTTAAATTTATATAAATGGTGTAGAATAGGAATTCCCATACAGGTTACTCAGCCCTCTGGGATATATGAGAAAACAAAACAAGCTTATGCCATAGAAATACATCCTCTGGATGACCACACACATGCATAAAACCCAACTGAAGATAAACAAGGTAAAATAGAAAAGCAATAGGAAACTCTCAACAATGAATAATAGTTATCAGATGTAATGGACAGTAGAATTAGACTCTAGGAATTCTAGAAAATAGAACAGTATGATGTATATTGGATAAAGTAAAAAATCTTTAAAGTGGTCAAAGCATAAATATCTCAAGCTTATATATAAAAGAACAAACATATTTGAAAGGAACTGTTCTATTTATTAAAAATTAAAATATGAAGTTATGTTAATAAAAAATTTTGGTTAATGGATTAAACAGCCTATTAGAAGGAACTAAAGTAAAAGTTAGTTAACTGGAAAATAAATCTGAAAAAATTATCTGGAATGAACAAAGACAGCAAAAGAAATTTTAAGAAAAAGAACAATGAAGTTAATCATCACAGCGAATAAAGGAAGCTCAATTATTATTTAGATGGAAATGTACAACCTTAAATAATAATATTGGAAAAGAAATACATAAAGGAAAAAAGGTTGAACATTAATGCCTTGTGTTCACAGCTTGAAAGTTTTTTTAAAAAAGATAAATCAAAGAAAATTAAAGAAATAAAACTATAAAATATAAACAAACATTAAAGAAATATTAAAAAAAATAGAGAAACTAAACAAACCCAATGGCCAGTTCTCTGAGGAAAAATCCGTATTGTCAACTACAAATTGGCAATTGCTAAGATGGTTGTCTACGTCTGAACAACAAGGGTATTCGCCATCAGCCTCTGTGGAGGCTAAACCTTGCACTGTCGAAGCTATTGACCTTCAACACCCGCTGAGGGAGTTCAGGGTGGAGTAAGGCACTCGGTGCTCCAGACAATCTGGTGGGACAGGTCTTTAGATAGATGCTTTAGGAACAGATTTTATGATCCCAAGCCTTACATCTCTTTGTATCTAGAAAAGCACTAAATCTCTTCATAGTGACATCAGCTCCTGGTGACTAGCAACAAACTTTTTGTAAAATGAATGTTTAATGGTATTGAACTTTGCCTTCACCAAAACCTTATATATTGATTTTCCCCCACTGCCGCTTTGGAGCAGTCTCTCAGAGCTATCTGAGGTGCTTCCTCCTGGGCTGCAGTCCTCATTTTGCCCCAAATCAAACTTTATTCACAGCTTTCAAGTTGTACATCTTTTTTTAGTGGACAGAATCTACCTGGACCAAGGAATTTGCAATCCATACCAATAAAAATAAATTAAAATTTGAAATAGATCTAAATATACTGTAAATCAATGAGAAAATGAAAGCATATGTACAATCAATAATAAAAAAAAGAGTTCTACAGCAGCCAAATAAAGTATACACTTGACTTTAAGACAGGGAAAAAGAAAACTTGTTTGAGCTTCTTTTATAATTTAAAAAGAGAGACTCAAATGCTGAGATCAGTCAGAGATACACAAAGAAAAGGCTAAAGGAGTCACAACTGGATCTAAGAATCTAGAAATCAAGGGTGATCTTTGTCAAAATATCACTGAAAGTAAAATCAGTTTGCAAACGATGGAGAAGCAAATGTGAAGAGAAGAAATGGTGACTGCTGATGGAGTGATGACTTTCTTTTTTTTAATATAAATTTATTTATTTTAATTGGAGGCTAATTACTTTGCAATATTGTGTTGGTTAATATCACAGATGATCCAGTGAGAAGAGAGATGGAGTTGGATGCCTGTTCAGAGTAGGTTGCTTTATTAATTTCTTCATTTGATTGTTTCATTGTGGCTGAACTGTGCGCTTGTTATTATGCTGAGAAGTAGCCACATAAGAGAGAAAAATCCTTGAAGAGAGAGAGAAAATAAACAATAGAGCAATACTCCGAAGAAAAAAATCAATTGCCTCAATGCAAAGTTTAGCTTTGAGCAAAAGAATAAGAGGAATGCCTTAATTTTTAACTTAATGTGTATAGGAAGACAGTTGGCATGCATGAAGTTGAAGTTATTCCATAATATAAGAGAGCAAAGCAAGAGGTGGGGACTCTAAAATTAGGTGAAAGAGAAACGATTTAGATATAACACTGTGGATGTCTAAGTGAATGTCAGCCCACAACCATATTTTATTCATGCAAAAACTATATTATACAAAGCTAAATTAAACATGGGCCATCATGCCCTTAAGGAGCTCACCCTCTACCAGGAAATGTGAGACCTGTTTATGCATAATGAAGATAACTAATATGGTATTCATTCCTCTTTTCTCAATATGTACATATTAGTTTGTTCTTTCTCCTTTAATTTTATAAGATTATGTGGCATTTCTGGTCCTCTTTCTCTCCAATTCTCTAAAGGAATAGCATGAAACATGAAAAATCTGAAGGAAAAAAATGTATATTTACCAAAGTACCAAAATTAAACTCAGGCTCCCTTCCACAGCTCAGCAATGTGGTTTCTATAGCAGCTTATCAAATGCTGTGAAATAATTTGGCCAAAATGAATGAAAGAGACTAGGAAAAGGGTAAATCATTAAAAGAATTGTATTTCTTCCCCTCCCATACCAAACACATTTCATCTTCAGCAAAAGTATTGCCCCTAGTCCCTAATGTGAAACTGACTTTTGTCACACAGCCAAAATATTTTAAAGATGGACATAATCAGTCTATGGACCAGTTCTCAAAATCCTGTCTTTCAAAATATAATCCTAAGAGTTGTGTTCTAGGAAGGTGAAAGTTTCAAGTGTGTATTCTTCAACTTCATTGAAAGCCATTTTAATACTGACTTCACCTTTTAGATTTATTTGAAAATATTCTACCAAACAAATGAAGATGATCAACATTTATTTTAAATATAATTTAGATCAGCCTTTGGTTTTCAACAATAAATGTAGAGACTAATGTACTTATTAAGAGTCATGATGCAAATAATATGCATTTTTCCAAGACAGCAATGTCTTTCTAGGCATGCTGCTAAAGGACGCAAATTTATCACATATTATATGCCTTTTATCTTAATTTCTAAAGATTAAAATCAATTTGCCCAAATTCCAAAGAAATTCTAACTTATCAAAAGTTAATTACAACTTTCTTTTCTATATTTAATTATGTTTTCTCCTAAAGAGTAAGCATCATTCATCAATTAACTTCATTTTATGGTTGGCACATTACATAGAATCACTGAAGCAGAGTGAAATGCTTAAAGGGGGGTTGGGGGAAACCCCAGAGCACACAGTTCTTAGCCATGCCAAGTCATTTGCTCTGTTCTACTTTTTAAAATCTCTCTAACATTTCATTAATATTCTTATTTTTAAGCACCATAAGAAATACAGAGTGCATGTCTGAAACACTATTTCTTGACTATGCAGTAACAAAGTGTATAAATTCATTTGGCTGCTCAGAGGGACAACTTGAATTTCCTTAATATATAGTTACTTTCTCTGAAATTAAACAATTAATAAGCCAGCAGCTATGTGAATCATAAATTATTCATACTTACTCTACCAATGAACATTAATCAATTATAAAGAGATACAGAAATTAAGACCAAGAGAAAAAGTCAACCATGCCCTTTTAAAATTGAGACTCTGCTAACCTAGTCTCTTTAAACATATTTGATTTGTATAATAACTCAGTATGCACAGCTAGGCTTGCTACTCAAGTTTCCAACAAAATAATCAATTTATGAGTATACATATGCTGTCAACCAGTAACAAGAAATACTCATCACAATTCTGTAGTCTTTGACTAAAAGGGCTTATTAGAGTTCTTTCAAATAATTGTACCTCATCAAATATTTAGTATTAACTCTCCTGGCTTCACAAAGAACTTGAAGCACACTGAAAAATATCTTTAGATTTCTTTCATAGTTTGCATACCAATAGCTTTTTACCAATACATACAAAATTATAATGATCACAAAAGCAAAGCATCCACTTGGACAATGATCCCGACCAGTCATATACGATGCTCTGCATCACTAATGAACACAGCTTCAGCAACAAACTCACAACTTGCAATCATCTAATGAGAAGTTTCAACATGCTTATCCCCAGCACATACAATTTATTGATTTTGCAATTACCCATTTTGATTAATTTATTTAAAATCAGTCAAGGAAAGAGCTATAGTTCCTAGTCTGCATTTTTATCCAGAGTAAGGCAATAAAATAATAAGAGTATATGGATGGTAAATAGGGATTTAAATGGGGAGATGGAATTGATCAGAGTAAGAAAATTAGAATAGCCACTTGTTTGTAGCTATCAATCAAATGTTAGTGTCAAGCACTACCATGAAATAGACTTGAAACTGTTCCTCCACTGATGCTCTTCAGAAATAATGTGCTTGTGTCTTAAAATGAACAGGGAAGTGCTACTGACAGGTATCACCAGATGCATTATCTCACTGTTCTTTGAAAACTAGAAGAAATGGAGAAGCTGGGTTTATAATAGGGGAAGTTAAGAATATCTGAGTTTTAGGTACAAGTATTTTTTTAAAAAATTTTCTATACCCTTGAGCATTAGTAGAGGTGGCATCTTTCACTGATCTAATGTGAAAAGACATCCACAGAAGTATTGCAAAATTCCTCAGTGGCAATGTAGAACTTTTGGCTATTTTGTGCCAGGGAGGAGCAGAGCCAGGACAGCATTACTGACACTCAGAAAACACCACGTGTCAAATTCTTGATCTTCGAAGATGGAGCTTTGGGACCACGGACCCAAAGCTCTGATCATTCAAAAGCTTTTGTGTAGTAGAGGTTTATTAAAGTGAAAAAGGACAGAGAACACTTCTGACATAGATATCAGAAGGGGATGCAGAGTGCCCCCTCGCTAGTCTAAGCAAGGGAGTTATATACTTCTTTAAATTAGTTATTATAATAAATCAAAAGAATGTCTCAAGGTTGTAAAGATTTTTCTAGACCCACTCCCATAATTTACATTTTAAGATAACAGGATTAGCCAGAAGGTTTTCAGGAAGGAGAAACTGTCCTCAAGCAGGATGCATTGTTGATATGTAATCGTTCAGTCAGTTCAGTTCAGTCACTCAGTCATGTTTGACTCTTTGCGACTCCATGAATCGCAGCACGCCAGGCCTCCCTGTCCATCACCAACTCCCAGAGTTCACTCAGATTCACGTCCATTGAGTAGGTGATGCCATCCAGCCATCTCATCCTCTGTCGTCCCCTTCTCCTCCTGTCCCCAATCCCTCCCAGCATCAGGATCTTTTCCAATGAGTCAATTCTTCGCATGAGATGGCCAAAGTACTGGAGTTTCAGCTTTAACATCATTCCTTCCAAAGAAATCCCGGGGCTCATCCCCTTTAGAATGGACTGGTTGGATCTCCTTGCAGAGTTGCTTGTTGTGTAATTATCAGTTTCTGGCTTAAAAGAAAAAAAATGTTTTATTTGACTAGGACTAAGGAATATAGGTGGAGGGAGAACGTTTGTTCTTTCCTTCTCCTTGAGAACTCCAGACCCCTTTCTCCTCCTCGGTGACCCCAGACTTCTTATCAATCTGCCTAGAAATTGACCCTCTCATTAGCGGTTCTCATTCAGGGTCAGGATACTGCAAAACTCTGAAAACCCAGATGCTAAGCTTGAAAAATGTGTTAGAGCCATCTGACAAATCAACCTACAGATATATACAGGGTTCATAACATACACCAGCACTATGTTAAGTACTGTGAGAAATATAGTAATACGTCAGGTGCAATTACTATAATGTAAAAGAGCACATGATTTAATGAATTAATTTCTATTAGTACCAAATAATGGCATTCTACAAAAGTAAGGGGCTTCCCACATGTCCCTACTGGTAAAAAAACTGGTCTGCCAATGCAAGAGATATAAGAGACACGAGTTCAATCCTTGGGTCAGGAAGATCCCCTGGAGAAGGAAATGCAATCCACTCCAGTATTCTTGTCTGGAAAATTCTATGGACAGAGGAGCCTAGTAGGCTACAGTCCATAGGTTACAAAGACTTGGACATGACTGAGATGACTTAGCACTATAAAAGTAGAAGTTATACAAAAATAAGAGATTCTGTAGATAAAGGGGCTCCTAAAGCACAGATAAGATGGAACTCTTCTGTGACCACCAACATGGTTTCTTTGTTAGAAATTCAGAGACTCGAACTTTACTCCAAACCTATTGCACCAGAATCTGCATTTTAGCAGATGCCCAGATCTTGTGACTTATATGCACATTCAAATTTGAGAAGCCCATCTTAGACATTTTGTAAGAATGATAGTACTTCAATTCATTGTAAACTAGTGAGTTGACCAAGCACTGAGTAGAAAAAACAGGCAAGGAGACTGCAGGTCAAAGGAGAAAAAAGCTTAGCATGAGAGATCTGAGGCATTTTCCCAGAAGACTTTCCCTAGCCAAGTTAGCTCTACCTGCCTGATGCCTACTGAGTCTTTCAGTAGTGTCTGACTTTGCAACCTCAGGAATTGTAGCCCACCAGCCTCCTCTGTCCATGAGATTTTCCAAGCAAGAATACTGGAGTGGGTTGCCATGCCCTCCTCTATGGGATCTTTCAGCCTAGGGATTGAACTCAAATATCCTTTGTCTCCTGTTTTATCAGGCAAATTCTTAACCACTGAGTCATCTGGGAAGCCCCATTATTTAAGATACTATGTTCAATATATTTCAGTCACTGTCCTAAGTGATATAAGAAAAATAAAAATACGGACACAGTCCTTACTCTCTAGTACCTCTACAGTATAGTTGGAGAGATTGACAAAACTGCCATTAATAAAACATTCACACAAACACATATAAAATAATAACTTCAGTAATTACAAATAAAAGAAAATGATATGAGACATATAACAGAAGGATTTGATTAAGTTAAAGAAGTCAGGAAGTCTTCTCTAAGTAAGTGCAAAACTGAAATGTAAGGACGAGTAGTCCATCCTAAGGGAAATCAACCCTGAATATTCATTCTGGAAGAACTGATGCTGAAGCTAAAGTTCCAATGCTTTGGCCACCTGATCGGAAGAGCTGACTCACTAGAAAAGATCCCAATGCTGGGAAAGACTGAGGGAAGGAGGAGAAGGGGATGACACAGAATGAAATGGTTGAATATCATCATGGGCTCAAAGGACATGAGTTTGAGCAAACTCTGTTTGCTCAAGGACACAACTGAGTGACTGAACAACAACAGCAAAACTTCAACTACTGAAAAGGGGAGGGATAAACCAATTTAGCTCAGGGAGGAGATTTTAGTCAGAGTGTCAGGGGATGAGTCTTGATGTAGCATGGGTTTATGTCAGAGGTGGCCGAAAGTTAGGTTGAGGGAACCACTGAGAGTGTTTATGAAGACCGTTTTACAATAAACGTGATTCTCTGTTCAAACTCCACCCTGCAGAACTGAAGACCTCATTCCCTCAACTGCCTTGAGCATCAGTTGCTGGTGCCTCAAAGTTGAGGACTTCCTTGAGAGCTGTCCTCAACCAAAGGGAGCTGCTTTGCTCATGTCTACACCCTCTTCTTGGAGGCAGTTCACATCCAGTATTGGCTGATACAGGGAACAAAGAACTAGCCTCATGACCTAAATCAGGAACATCTCAGAAGGGCTGGCCCAGTGTCAGAGTTCCCCGTGGAGGGGGATGAGTTATCTGGCACAAATGCACCTCAAATTCATCTCCCCCCTACTCTTTTCCTGCTTGTCTTTCCTCATTTCTTAATAAGTGTTGCTCCCAAGAGAGCTGCCCCATAAATTTCCTACACATAATTCTCTATATCAATGTTTGTTTTAAAAAAACATGATCTAATACCACTTTCCTCAAAAATGGTCATCATCCCTCAAAAAAAAAAAAAAAAATAATTAGTCCATCTATGTGATTTGATTCTGGTATTATCCTTTGGTTATTTTTTCATTATGCTTTAAGTTTCCAAAAGTATTTAAAACCTACATTTTTTAATGACAGGAAATGTATTTTATTCTTTACAAAATATGCACTAAGACTTGGGTACATATTATTAATAAATATTTAACTCTCATTTTTATGAATTTAAAAATCTTTTTTTAAAGATTTTTTAATGTGGACCATTTTTAAGTCTTTAATGAATTTGTTACAATATTGCTTCTCTTTTGTGTTTTGGATTTTTGGTCCTGAGACATATGGGATTGGCAACCCACATTCTTGCTTGGAGAATCCCATGGACAGAGGAGCCTGGCAGGCTCCAGTCCATGGGGTTGCAAAGAGTTGGACAGGACTGAAGCGACATAGCACACACACACATCTCCATGATAAAGGATGGAACCCACAATCTCTGCTTTGGAAGGCAAAGGCTTAACCACTGGGCTGTCAGGGAAGTCTCTAAAAAAATCATTTGTCTGAAGTTATTTTATGCTCAAATTTCTGTCATATGTATATGACAAGCAAAGGAATTATTTTATTTTTTTATTAAATTTATTTTTAATTGGAGGATAATTGCTTTACAATATTGTGCTGGTTTCTGCCATACATCAATATGAATCAGCCATGGACATACATGTGTCCCTCCTCTTGAACCTCCCTCCCACGTCCTACCCCATCCTACCCCTCTAGGTTGAAACAGAGCACCAGGTTTGAGCTCCCTGTGTCATACAGCAAAGTCCCACTGACTATCTATTTTACATATGGTGATGTATATGTTCCAATGCTACCCTCTCAATTTGTCCCACCCACTCCTTCCCCCATTGTGTCTACGAATCTGTTCTCTGTGTGTCTCCATCGATGCCCTGAAAATAGGTTCATCATCAGTACCATCCTTCTAGATTCCACATGTACACATTAATAAGTGATATTTGTTTTTCTCTTTCTGACTTACTTCACTCTGTATAATAGGCTCTAGGTTCATCCACCTCATTAGATCTGACTCAGATGTATTCCTTTCCATGGCTGAGTAATAGTCCATTGTATATATGTACCACAGCTTCTTTATCCAGTCATCTGTCAATGGACATCTAGGTTGCTTCCATGTCATAGCTATTGTAAACAGTGCTATAATGATCATTGAGATACATGTATCTTTCTCAATTACGGTTTCCTCAGGGTATATGCCCAGTAATGGGATTGTGGGATCTTATGGAAGTTTTATTCCTTGTTTTTCAAGGAATCTCTGTATGGTTCTCCATAGTGGCTATATCAATTTACATTTCCACCAAAAATGTAAGAGGGCTCCCTTTTCTCTACACCCTCTCCAGTATTTATTTCCAAGCTGATTTTAACCCTGTGTATTACTCACATCAACTCGCTCATGCATCTCTGTTACAGGACTTGGGACATACGAGGTAATGAGGAAATATGAGTTAACTTCATGAAAAAAGGAACAATAGTTAAATAAGTGTTTTTATTTAATCCTCCAGGTAACTTCCAGGTAAGAGCCTGTATTACAACAGGAAGTTAAGCACCACAGAAACATCTGTTTTTAAAAACACAGATTCCAAGGCACATCCTAGATTTTCTGAATTAGAATCTCTATGGGTTTTCATTGCTTTTCCAATTGAAATGTGTGTTAATTTGTACCAAGCTCCCAAGTGATGCTGATGGTCAGTGGCCCATGCTACTAGGAAGAAGGTACAAGTCATACCAGGGACTGTTGTTATTACAAAGCTCAGGCCACTCTGAGGTCTGGTTCCTCAGATTCCTTTTTCAGGTTATGCTCAGGCTGTATTCCCAAAGATTCTGCTTCAACTAGTCCAAGATGGTGTTTGGTACTGACTGACATTTTCTTCTAAAATGCAGCCAAGACGAGGACCACAGCTATAGCTTTTGCTCAAAACTCCACGAAGTGACAGAAGCAAGACTACATTTGGGTCTCAATCCAACATCCATGCAGTTTCCAAAACCCTACCCTATGTCCCTGGAGACTAAATAGAATTTCTGAATTTCGTCCATTTACGCTGAGATTGGGTTAAACTCTGGTAAGTATCTGATTTACATAAAAACCACCATTACATAGGTTTCTAAAAATTGCATAGTAAATAGACACATTATCAGAAAATAAAAGTGGGTAAACAAGATTTAATTCCTCCCAGAAATCGTTAATAATCTCCTTGAATCTTTAATAAATTCATTCCCTAGAGATTCTGGAAGGTAGTTCTATGTATTCTCTGAGCAACCATTTCATCATCTGGAAAGGAAACCTTTCCAACTTCCCTCTGTGTTTGGAAAAAATACATACCTTTATACTCTCCAATTCCCTTGCAAAATTCTAATAAGAGTATTAGCAAACTAACTTTCTTTTTGCTTATATTTTCACTTTTTTTTTTTTTTTTTGCGGGCAATCCACAAATATTTTTCCGTAAAATTATAGTCACCCATCATGACGAGTGAAAATACAGGCATAGTTAGGCACATGTGCAGACCATCAGTTTTCAACATAACACAGCAGGCGGTAAAGCGCAAATATTTCAACAGAGGTCTCACCACTAGATGCCGCTGATGTGTCTGGAGGCCTAGGAAGTGGATTCTACAGAACTATAAAGGCCTGCATCTTGGAAAATAAAATGCTGTTACTATGGTGACCAGCTGAGATTATGGATAATGAGAGTACCATGTTTTCCACTCTCTAAGGAGCTATTGTTCTCCACATATTGCTCTATGCTGAACATTACTGACCTTCAAAATGTATCAAAATCATCAGTACTTTCTCTTTTTAGAAAAAAAGAATATTTTTTTCAGTACTTTTGTGTGAGTGAGAAACTGAGCACCTCAGTTATTCATACGCACACACAGACACACATACATACAATATGGAAAGGAATCAATATGCTTTCTCTCACAGAGGAGTGATCAATGGTCTTCACAGGACATGACACCATAGTTTCTACACTTTATGTGTTTCCAAATTCTTTAAAAATTTCCATCTACAAAAGTAGAGGAATTGAAGCAGTAGCTCTTTATCATTTGCAATAGCGTTAAGTATCTAGAATAGAAGTATCTAGCCAGAAATAATTGTAGATAGGAATATGTTATTGGCAGGCATAAGAAATTTCTAGTTTAGTTATAGAAAATCTTGAAATAGACAGTTTTCTTTTTCTTCTAAAGCTAGCAGTGAATAGGGAAACAGTCACAGGGAAACAGAAATCTTGTGCATAAAACAGGATGAAATAGGAATTTAAAAATGTTAAAAGGATAAATGATATTTATTGCTTATTAATATGTGGTTGATTATTGATGTTGTTGTTTAGTCACCAAATTATGTCCAATTCTTTTGTAACACCAGGGCTTGCAATCTTCCAGGCAAGACTACTGGAGTGCATTGCCATCTCCTTTCTCCAGGGGATCTTCCTCACCAGGGATTGAACCCGCATCTCCTACATTCCAGGCAGATTCTTTACCAGTGAGCCACCAGGGAAGCCCAAATCTATATTATTTCTAACCCCAACAGAAAGTCTGTAAAAGTAAGGTTTTATATATATATATATCAGAAAATTAAACGTAAAGGAAATATTCAATGGATATTCTGATGGTCAATAGAAATATCTTACTAAAAAAAAATTCCTAAAAAACAATTACTTGAAGTTGTATACCTCAAAGAAATAAAAATTAATAAATATATCTCAAAATACAAGCAAGAAAAGAATTAATGATTAAGTTTTTCATGTCAAAATACTTTAATAACTAAAGAGTATGAATGTCACATTTTCATAATACCTGATGGGTTTCCATTATTTCAGAAAAATCCACAGTCATTTCTTTCAAAAGCTATCGTCAAGCTGCTTAAACCAAAAGTAAATTTAATATGCAGTCTTCTTGGGCCTAGTCTCCAATGCATTAAATGATTCATAGAAATTATAACTTGGTATGTAGTTCTTAACAGTAGTTTCACCTTTTAGAAACAAATAGAAGATGGAACTGATAAAACATACCTGGAAATAAATGTTGAGACATTATTAGAATCTTAGTAAGATATTTGATTCATATTTTCCCAAAAATAAGAAATTCTGAATGTACAAGTAAACAGTTAAAGGACTGAAAATAAGAGTGTGATATACCCTACAATATATTTAACTCTTTGTATTAATTCCCCAAAGCTCTTCTAAAAAAGCACCACAAAGCAATTGACTTAAAAATAAGTCAGAACAGAAATATATTATCTCACAGTTTTAAGGATTAGGGCCCTCCCAGATGACTCAGTGGGCCCCACTCCAATGTACCCTGACTTGAACAGATTATGTCTACAACAAACCTATTCCCACATAAGAGCACATTCTGAGGTACTTGTGGTGAGGACTTCAACATATCTTTTTGGGAGGAGGAGACACAATTCAACCCACAATACTCTCACAATAGAAAGTATTGGTAGAACATAGCATTAGATCTCATAAATTACTGCCATTTCCTTCTCTTGATTTGCAATTGCTTTTTACTTTTCCTTTAAAGCATATGTTGTTGTTGTTTTTTAAGATTTTTTTATGTGGATCATTTTTTTTAAGTCTTTAGTGAATTTGTTATGATGTTGTTACTCTGTTATGTCTTGGTGTTTTGGCCACAAGGTATGTAGAATCTTAGCCCCCCTGATCAGGGTTCAAACTCATACTCTCTGCATTGGAAAGTCAAGTCTTAACCACTGGACAACCACGGAAATCTCACAACTGCTTTTTAGATCATGAGACTTACTATTAGATTAATGATCCTACAGTCAAGCATTAAAAATGGATTCCAATGACCAAAAAGCAGGATGGACTAGAGACCCAAAGAATACAAAGGGTTGATTACAGTCTCTTCTGACAATCTCCTATAATCAGACAGAAATGCATTAAATCATATACTCTTTAAAAACATGTTGGCAGTGTTTCCAGTTGTCATTGGCAAATAGAAATTACCCTATACGGATGGACATGAGTGACATCAACAATTATCTTGAGGAAATTCCTAATTCTAATAGCAATAATTATAACTTCATATTTTACTAAGAAATACCATTTTCCCCCTATGTTTCAAATAGTTTTCAAGATTATTGCTTCATGAGTGTGCAGATAGCCATAAACATAATGCATAATTCAATCTGTCCAACCAAAGGCATTCTAGTTGTGTTTAAGCAATGTAACTTTTTCCCCAAAACTTTCATCATGTATCCCCATCAGATTTTCTATAACACTGTACCAAAAGAGGAAACACAAATAACTTCCAGCCTATCATAAAGTCAAAAATGTCCTCATTGATCCATTGGTCCTTTCATTCTCATCCATGAGGATCTCCCAAATTCCAGGCACTGTGATAGGCCGTGAATTTAAACAGTCTCCAAGCCTGGTAATAAAACTAGACTATGGTGGTACATATGCTAAATCCTAACTAGACCATCAAGCTTCCCATATATTTATTGAATATACAGTGAGTCCTTTGTATTAGAATTTAGACAAGAATGCAAAGGACATTGCAAAATACATATTTTGCAAATTACATTTTGATTAGGTTTCCCAACAGTGATGGTAATGTAATTTTCTTTTGGATTTCAAGGGAAGCTTTGGATTGCTTTTGCAAGTGTTCATTTGAAGAAACAAATATGCAGTCATATTTCCAACAGCTTAATGGCAATCACCTGTATGTCCTGCCAATACCACAAATTAAACAACTGAATGCATCATCTTCATTCTGTGACTATACTTATATTTGCTGCTGATTTTTCTTGTTAACATCATCAATTTTCCATCACCCAGGCTCAAAAATCAATTTTTTCTTCTTTTATAAAAAAAAATTCCCTTTATGAGCCCTCTCATTCACTTTCTCATTTTAATGCCACAATATTTTTCTATCTACTCCCTATTCTTTATTTCCAGACACCACACTCTTTACCTCTTTTGAAACAATAGCTTTCCAAATTATCTTTCAACTTGCTTTTCCAGCATATTTATCTCACTGAAGCACAAATTTGATCATGATGTTCACTTAAATACAAAATCTGTTCTTCCTTCCATTGGTCCATAGAATAAAGGCCGAAAGCCTCTGTGAAACATTTGATGTCTTCCACAACTGGTCTCCTATTTCTTTACTATTTCTTACCTCCCTATTGTTCTCGTACCCAGAACACTATTTTCAAGCCAAAATAATTGCTGTTAATCTGAAAATTCTCAGTTTAGGACATTATTAGTTGCTCAGGGAGAATGCCTTTATATCATATGCAATTTTTTTAAATTCAATCATAAAACGTATTCTATTTAACTATATAAAGTGAGAGACTAAGCTTATTTACTGTAGTCAAATGGTACACATTCAAAACCTATTCAGTTCAGTTCAGTTCAGTTCAGTCTTTCAGTTGTGTCTGACTCTTTGCAACCCCATGAATCGCAGCACACCAGGCCTCCCTGTCCATCACCAACTCCCGGAGTTTACCCAAACTCATGTCCATAGAGTCAATGATGCCATCTAACCATCTCATCTTCTGTCGTCCCCTTTTCCTCCTGCCCTCAACCTTTCCCAGCATCACAGTCTTTTTAAATGAGTCAGCTCTTCACATCAGGTGGCCAAAGTACTGGAGTTTCAGCTTCAATATCAGTCCTTCCAGTGAACACCCAGGACTGATCTCCTTTAGGATGGACTGGTTGAACTTGTTTAAATTCCTCCAAGATATCCCATAAATATAATATTTTTAAAAATCTGCAAATTGATGATTATATGCAAATTTTGTTTCCATTATTAATAGGGAAAAAGCATAAACGTGGAATTCATTATTCAAAAACTAATATGTTCTTCTTTATATAATGTAAATTATTCATATCTATAATCACTTTATTCTGAAGTATTCCATAACAAAATTCTTCAAAAAAGTAAACCACAATTTGTTAACAATTTGGTTTCCAATTATTATTTTGCTCATATAACTCTGTTTACTAGTTGATATATATTCATATTTAGTATTTTTAATATGATCACAAGAGATATGAATACTTAGTGTGAGGTAAGAATAAAAGTTAAATCTCCAATTATATGCTGGTAAAAAAAAGTTACAGATTAGCTTTGCTGCAACTGGAATTATTACTATTCCAAAAAAAAGTTGTACGAATATGGAAATGAAAATAGTCAAATTCAAATTTAGTTCCATTTTAGTATAATTCTTTTAAATCAATAATTTTGTTTATATTCTGTTTCATTTTTAATTGATGTTAGAAACTTTATTGATGTCTTTCTTAATTAAAGATGAGGATTTAATAATAGTTTTGTTTGACTAAGTTATATTAATATAGAAAAAAGGTATATTCTATATGTGACATTATAGAATGAGAAAAATAAGGATTTTTCACTGAAAATAAACTTTGAGAAATCTACTCAAAGTGGCAAATAATTGTACTTTAACATATGTCCCATGTCCCAAATACATAGTAATAATTGATAAATTTTTAAAAACATTTGCTTGGCCTCAAAATCAAAATAACATTTCTATAATCCAGAATCTCAAAAGGAATCAGGACAGAAGCCCAAGGCAGCTGAACTCCTGGATGGAACAGACACAGTGACAGTTTCTATTCAGGCTATTGGTTCAGGCAATCGTCCAGAAGCAAATGGGAAGCCCAGAAACAGAGCCAGGCATATAGAGGAATAGGGTACATGATATGATGACCACGCTTGTCATTTGCTTCAGAAAGGAATGTCTCAGCTTACAGTTGTTGTTCTGGTGTTTCATCTGGCTTAGGAAAAATCTTGTTTATTTGCTTTTTTCATGTCTTAATAATTCCCAATATTTGCAGTAAATTAAGTAAGGATGTGATATCTGTTTTCCTTTCAGAATCTTCCACAGTGAGTCTAGTATTGTGTGAGATGCATGTGAAATGAACTGAGTTAAGTAGCTTTGCCTAATTCTTCCCAGATACCATGTAACTGATAACACATATTAGGAAAATATATGTGAAAACACACAGGGGATTTACTAAAAGTGTGCTGAGAACAGTAGCTAAAGGCTCTTCACAACCTCTAGAGATGATAAGAGAATTATTTGCTGCTGGGTGCTTTTTGCAAGCCATGTATATACCAGTCTGCTTTGTCATATCTTATGATTTGCCCTAGAAGATAGATCACACTATTAGACTGTCAGTTGGTGAACTGTGCTTTGGCCTGAAAGATGTGCAGTGTTGCCAGTTGGTGTGGTCCCTGTGTGTTTTGGGAAACTATAGCATGTATTTGCAAGATATAGAGATATACAGGCATGCATCCCATACTTGGAGTGCATTGTCATTTATTGTATGATGGCAGTATATAACTTTCATTTTTTGTAAATAATCCCTTTTGATAACAATGAGCTCAAAACTATGAATGTTTATACATAAGGGAATATTAAATATAGAATTTATGTATCCCAAAAGGTTGATGATAAATATACAACTTTTCACTTTCATGCATAGGAGAAGAGAATGGCAACCCACTCCAGTGTTCTTGCCTGGAGAATCCCGGGGACGGGGGAACCTGGTCGGCTTCCATCTATGGGGGTCACACAGAGTCCGACGTGACTGAAGTGACTTAGCAGCAGCAGCAGCAGCATACAACTTCCTCAAAATATTTATGGCTATATGTTATTCAACATACAGTGCTAAGAATGTCATAACTACATGAAAACCAAAATGCACAAATTTGCCATAGAACCAGCAGCATTTTTTTCCAAGTTAGAAGTTATTTTAAGAAGACCATGCAGAAGACTACAGTTTAATGAAGAAGCCACAGAAGTATGTTTTTAAACCTCCCTGTGAAACATGACTTTTCATTTAGATCAAATGGCTGTTCTTACATTAAGATGAGTATCTTCAAGTTTTCTTCCATGCAATTGAAAAGTTAATCAGTTTCTATTAGCATTAGGTCTGATATTAAAATAATTTTACAGTTTAATGTTCTTATTTGTATATGTGCTATTAAATACTTCAAATAAAAGATATGTTATTTCCAAAATTGACTGGATTTTTTTCAACAAATTCATGTAATAAAACTAGAAATGTCAGAAGCTCATTAGGCTATATACCGCAAGCATGTAAAATTATTATGAATTCTGTTATAATTTGAGATGGTTGGATGACATCACTGATTCAATGGACATGAACTTGAGTGAACTCCAGGAGATGGTGAGGGACAGAGAGACTTGGCGTGCTGCAGTCCATAAGGTCATGGAATCAGAAACAACTTAGCAACTGAACAACAGCATAAATTTAGTTTAAAAGTTCAAAAGGAATGATCATCGTTTTTTAGTGGTAATACAAATTTTGGTGGAGAATATTTATGTGGAAATGCATAGAATTTATGTAGAAATTTTATACACAATTTGAAAACACTTGTAGACCAATATGAAGGACACATTAGACCACATTTTACTCATCTTTATAACATAATTAGAAAATAATAAATATTAAAAATTTCAACAAATAGTAAGGGAACATAGAAAAGGAAGATCTATAAGATACTCAACCTCTCTTTAAGCAAAATAAAACAATGAGGAAATCACAAGGTCATATTGTTTCCTCACTTTGTGAAAATGAATCTCTAGAAGCATGAACTAAAGAAATCATGACTGAATACTTCTTTCTGAAAGTACAATCATATACTACTTTTATTTTAAAAGTGAATAAGATAAAAGCATTGCATTGATTCCAAATTTTCATTTGTAAGTTGTAAAATAATTATAATGCTCCCCATTAAAAAAATGAAAGTCAACTAGTAAATCATGCCTACAAAGGAAGTAAAAACTATAATTTAATATTTCAAAATCATTTGAGAGAACATAAAATATGTAGAAACTATAAAATAAAATAATATTATAGGTTAGAAAATCTGATAGAAGTTAATGGAGTAACGCATTTTAAATGCTGAAGAAATAAAATAGAGTTTGCACATTTTATAACCAAGCCAAGCTGGTCTTTAAGTATAACCTCAGACAGCTTGTTATGAAATGCAAGAGTTTGTGGACTGTTGTTCCCATGAGTCCTTCCCAGGGAATACAAAGAGAATGACCTTCAAACAACCAGAAAATCTAGGGGTCATCGACATAAAGGCTAATGGAAAAAACAAAAACAAAAAAGATCAATAGAACCTTAAGGCTGGTCCTACCATTATGATGATGATCATTTGATTCGATGATGGTCATTCGAATGCCATCATCAATTCCAACATTGAACTCATCATCACCTGGATTTTAGAATGTCAACAAATAGTCAAAATCTTTTGAAAGACATAAAAAATTAAGCTATAAAAATATACATAATTATTTTAAAAATGAAAATAACTGAATAAAACAGGTACTCACATAAGCCTCACCTGTCTATTGCCAACTGAAAGTATCGTCATAAACATATGTCTAGAACTGATAATAAATTCTCAATAGTGTTTTCACTTTTCTGGAACTAAAATACTTCCAATAGAAAACATTCAGTTAGTATTAGATAGTATCTGTTAAATTAGCTTGGAAGAAAAAACAATTGCTGAAATTTAGAAAATATTTGAGAACTAGATGATATATACTAAAATAGATAATTTTAAATAAATGTTTCCTTGTAGAGTGATATACTCTTCAATTTCCAAATATAGGAATAAAAAGCCTTATCCTAGAGAAGGAATCAAAGACTGTGGGGTCACACAGACTTAGACTCAGACCACTTCCCTCACTTACTAGATCAAGCACAGGGCATGCAAGCTTTATCTTGCATGCAAGATTCTTATCTTCATCACTTATTTTCATCATTTGTAAAATGGGTAAATCACTTATTTTATCAAGTAGAGTTATTATGAAGATTAAAATAGCTAATGTTCGAAAAGGGTTTAACCAATCCTGAACTTATAACAGGCACTCAGTAAAATTTAGTCATTTTGCTTTCTTTTTGTTTTAACCCTAAAATGTTTACCAAAGTATAATTTCCAAAAAATTACAAACATAACTCTCATGTAAATAATAAATGAACATGTGCCAAAAATTTTAGTCTGCCTATTAAGTAACGAAGTCTTCAGTAAGATATTAAACAGACTAGCTCAAAAAAGTATTTGAAAAACAGATGTATATTTAGGCAGCCAAGAATATTGAAATGAATTTAATTTGTAAATTAATACAAAACTTGTTAAAATAAAATTTCTTAAATGTGATGTTGTTAATGTTAGATAACAAAACATAATATTTGGAGTTTTTAGAGGCTGATAATCATTTCTCTACCAGACTAAATTTGTATGCACTACTGTGGGCAAAAAGTCTTTCCATTGCTATTAGTTTTCTACTCTATCCCTACTGAATTATAGAAGAGCTTAGTCAATAGACAATTTATCAAATGTGTACATTTCTTTACAATAAAATAGTCCCCATAATGTACCATTAGAAGTGCCTAGTTTTCCACTGAAAGGACACTCAGTAATCTCTTTAGCAAATTTCCAAATCTGGGCATGCTGTAAACTATAAAGCTTTGGTTTACAATCCTCTAACTCACTTTTTGAACAAGTGATTCCTCATCTACCATTCTCACTACAATAAACAAAACAGGCTTTTAATAGTTTAGGTTAATTATATATATTTATTTCTTAAAGTGTTTTCTCATACATTTATATTTTCCTCTTTCTATGTCTTCCTTGTCTGTTTGGATGGTGTATCTCCTGCAGAGATTAAGAAAACTTGCTCCAGATGTAATTCTGGCTCCTCTCCAACTAGCTGTATGATCATAAGCAAGTCCTCACTGCTCTCTAAACCTCAGTTTTATCTTCCAAAAAATGCATAAAGTCATGTCCCTACTCAATAAAGAGTTGTTGTAAAGGTTCAATAAGGTAAGACATGCAAAGTTTTAGAATCATTCTTGGTACACAGTAATCATTCAGTAAATGTTGTTTTTATTTCATTTGTATTTCCTAAAGAGATGGGGACAGCAGTCATTGAGCCTTTGGTTGTAGAGCTGCCACCGAAAGAAAATGGGAAGATAAACAAGTACAAAGAGCTCCTGAACGTTGATAATAATGATACATGTGACAACAAAGTAAACTTTAGGGAATGAATCAAGATTTGGGTTCAAAAATCAAAAAGAGGCACACTTATTATTTTTAGGTTAGTGATTTCCTTTCCTCAATTAAATAGCTCCATACATTTCCCACTTGGAAGATTCAGTTATAAAACAGAGGTAGAGTTACACAAAGCAAAGGTTTTGCCTCACAAATAATACCTCACAAAATTTAGCCATATCGGTTATTTACAGTTTATTGATTTATGGAATAAAAAATAATTCTTACTCCAGTACGTGACTCACGTACTTTATTCTGATTTTAAAGAAAATCATTTTAAATATCTCACTGCCTTACAAGTTAAGGATGTTCAAGCATGGAACAGACTGCTTTAGAAGATGAGGCTCTGGTTCTTTAAGTGACAATTGGTACAGAATGAATTTGCTAAAACACTATAAAGTTATTTCTATTTCTGTGATCTGAAACATACTCTGCTATAGCATAGAACCCCTGGATAATATAGATCGAACTCAGACCACTGGGTTTTCATTTCTTTGGGCATTTTTGTTTGGTATTATTCTACTTCTCTTTACCTTTTGAAAGTTAGGATTAGGGAAAAAAAAATAACAGTCTGATGCAACTTCATGTCTTTGAGAACAGTTAGATTTATATCCTATGAAATCTTATTAGGCTTATTTCAACTAAAATGTTTTATGATTATTAAAGTTGAATGTTTCCAAAATAATGTCTTTTATCCTTTAAAAAAAAAAAAAAAAGACATACAAAACTTTGACAAAAACACACTCAGGCTGAAAGATGACTCAAATACTTAACAAAAGTCTCTATTTATCCTCTAACTAGGAAATGTACAAATATAGAACACATCTTATGTGGGGGACTAAATTTCTATGTTTGAAGCCATGAAATTACCAACCAATAGCCAAAATTTAGGGTCTCATAAATTAACTGAGCCATACCATATACTGTTTGAATTATAGTTCTCTAATATTTTACTACATAATTAAGCTCAAAATATGTAGTATTTATATAATTCCATGGTTTGGAATTTAACTACAAGCTAAGAAAGATTTTACACTATATATTATTTAAGCAACCACATTTATTTTGGAAAATAGTTGTGTTTTAGACAAAAAAAGGAAAAGAAACACAGAGCAAGCTTAACATAGGGCAAAGTTTGACTTATTTTGAACACTTCATATAATAGAAGATTAAAACATATTATGAACAAAATTTGTTAGACATTGAAAAAGTAGAAAATACCAAAAATATATTACCAAAAATACATTTCATTGTGCTATCATTTAACCAGGAAAGCTTCTGAAGCTCTTAACTCATTAACATAATCTACAAATTTTTGCACTCAGAGCAGCAATATAGTGTGAAAGCTGGCTCATAATTTGAATTGAATGGATATTCAAGATTGGGACAACTTGATGATATAAGTATGGCCTTACAAATCTAAAAGAAGAAAAATTAAAATGAAGATAGATCTTACCGGTCTTTAAATGTAGATTTCTAAAGCTACATTTTCCAATTCTTTGTCTTCTCTGAGATTCCATAAAAAGATTTCAAAAGCCATTGTGGGCTAACATAAAAAATGTAGCACTGTGCTTGAGATTTCTTAAGAATGTTATCTGCTTAGAAGATAGAATCAGATACTAGTTCAGTGAATCCGCACCTAGTCACTTTTCTAAAACAGCAGACTTTTGGCTTTGTACTACCTGACAATTTCTTTGTCCAAGCCACACTAAAAATAGGTCTTTATATAATGGAAATGTTGAGACATTAACTATAGCAATGTGAATAAGCATGGCTATAATAAGGAATTCTCATCAACTCTTGGTTTATGTTGTATTAACATATGAAAAAGCGATTTAAACGTTAAAATTAATACATCATGAAACAATGGTAATGCTTCATACAAAATATAGTTTTATTTGAATCACAACTACTCACAATAGCTATGAATATCCCCATTCAAATTGCTATCATGAATATTGTATAAAATGAGAAGAATAAACTAAAAGTAAAATTAGAATAGTGCTTTATAAATTATACTATGTCAAACTAACAAATGGTAGGCTTGTCATATTGAGCAACTAAATGTCTAAATGATCATTCAGCACTCATAGTGTAGGAAGAAAAAAACATTGGCTTTGTTGCTTCTAAGGCAGTTGCTCGATTTTTCATACTGTCATTCTGCTCTATTAGCAAAGCCTAACACAATTAGGTATGAATATGCAGTAATAACATGCAAATTGTTCCCTCACAATTGCCCTAAGGCAGCAGTCTCAGCCTTTCTAAGCTTGATTCCTTCTACATCATTACAGGCTTGGCATAATTCATCAGAATAAAAAATACCTCCACCTTATTGCATGTGGCCAGCTAGTAAAATCATCAGTAGTTGTTAACCACTCTGCCTCGATGGGTTTGTTAGTGATGCTGTCCCCAGCTCCCTGCCACTCCTGCACTTGTACATGCTTCCCTTGGGTAATGTTAGACACTACATTTGAGCCTGCCAGAACAATTAACCCTACTGTTAATTAGAATGAAATGTCAGGCGCACAGATGGTACAAGCTGGCACCCTGCCATCCCGCCAACTGCTGCTGAAAACAGCTACCCCACTGCTGACAGCTGCTCAGCCATATCCCAAACCAGCAGATGTCAAAACTTTCCAGCTGAGGGAGGTTAAAAAAAGCAAAGAGGAGGGGTTTCTCATCCCAGCAGTGATGATGACTGTTTTACTGCTATTGTATCTATTACCTGTTGTCATACAGTACCAATCAAGAGGAAGCCTTCAAGCAGCAAGACACAAATTTAAAATAATGATACTAATAATCATAACATAAATAAACACAATATGGCTATAATTCAATGCAAGTATAAAATAGGCACAGACAACAAACAAAATCTTGGAAATTTTCACTAAGCTGTCCATAAGCTGAGTGGCACGTTTTCATGTACGTTTTCAAGAGAAAAAAAATCTTTGAGCATTCCCAAATCAGATCATTAAAAATGCCACAAAATGTTGCCCATGTAATCTTCAGCCAAATTTCACTTTGTTTTCAGAATTCATGCCTATAGATGATATTATTACTTTTTCTTGGTGCCTTTTGTTGCTTATAGTCTATAAACATAACTACAAGATGTTTCCCTTTCTCCTCATACACATGCAGGTCATCACCAAATAGAGACAACAAAATGTTATCCATGAAAAATATCAAAAGCTAAAATAAAGTCTAATTGGACAATGAAATACTACTGGATATCATTTTGGTTGGAAAAAGTCTTCAGAATTCTGACTTAAATACTGTGTTAATTTTGTGGTTCAAAAAAATGGTGATCTTATTATGAATTAGTTGGAAATTGAAATAATTTCTAAACCCAAGAGGAATGAATCATAAATCTCCTACTACTTAGGTATGACTTTAGAAAACAATGATTTTGTCCCTGATTATTATTAAATATGGAAAGTGTAGAAGTGTGAATGTAATCTCCCTTCAATTGTGCTATTTTGAGTCATTCTCTTTAACAGCATGAATGCAAGTGGATATTATAACTTAAATGCCAGAGGAAATATGTCATAAAATTTCAAGTTCACGTTTCTGCTATTTCCACTTCAATCAGACATCATTTATTCATAAATTATTCATTCAGTATTACCTAAGTACACACATATAAAAAAGAAAATGCAATGTAGAAGTCTTTTGAGTATTCAAAAGGAGTTAAAAATCACACACATGCCAACCATTCCTTTTAATTAGGCAAAAACAATCATGATACTAACAGCTATATGGACCAAGCATCAGGGTTTTCTCTTACACATAATCTAAATTAACTTATATCAAGGGGAGATTTGTCAGAAAAGTATGTACTGGTTCAGGTACATTAAAAAGACTTCTTAAAAAGCTGAAGAACTGACTTGGAAACTACAGAGACAACTTAGGGAACTAGGTGGCAGAAATAATTGACAGTCTAAGATATTAAGATGAATCTTCTCAAGTCAGGTTTTTATTTTTCTTTTATTTTAATAATTTAAAGTTCAATTGGCCTATTTGCTTCACATGTCTAAACCAGGTATGTGCAGTGCAATTTAACTAATGATTCCAACAACACTGAAACGAATTTTTAGGTGGTTGCTTCCCAGATGGCTCAGTGGTTAAGAACCTGCCTGCCAATGCAGGAGACACAGGAGACGCATGTTCAATCCCGGGGTCGGGAAGATCCCCTAGAGTGGAAATGGCAACCCACTCCAATATTCTTGCCTGGAGAATCTCATGGACAGAGGAGCCTGGCGGGCTACAGTCGGTGGGGCTGAACAAGCAAGTAGATTCAATGTATCAAACACAATAATGACAAAGAATGATCATAACATTGTGTGAAGTCACTGCTAAAGGATTCCATGAAAGGATTTAAAGCAAGCTTGTTGTTTAGTAGCTAATTTGTAGCCAACTCTTTTGAGATTTCATGGACTGTAGGCTGTTAGGCTCCTTCTGTCCATGTGATTTCCCAGGCAAAACACTGGAGTGGGTTGCTATTTCCTTCTCCAGGGGATCGTCCCCTAGCCAGGGACTGAACACTCACCCCCTGCTTGTCAGGTAGATTGTTTACCACTGAGCCATCAGGAAGCCCCAAAACTAAAGACATGAGTATAAGTAAGGAAATGAATAAGTATTCTAAGTATAAAGCTGAGAATAAATAAGAAGCCTGGATGATTTGAGCACTGAATGTCTCCTAGAACAAATCATTCATAATAACAGTGAAAACTATCTCTGTTCTTTTAATTTCTTCTATGAAGCACTACATTTTATGGTATCTTACATTTTATAAAATACTTTCTCAGCTAGATTCTTGTGTAAGAGTCCTGTGGCATGGTATATAGATGTATTAATGTCAGTATATGAAAAGACTTTGTTGCTAGCCCATATGAAGAATTTGATATTCATCAGACACAGGTTTTGGGAAAGTTAGACTTCTTTATTCAGCTGGTAATGTTTTTTTAACAGCATTATAAATGAAGTCTTTTAAATATTATTTCGTACTTTATCATTTTATTCCAAAAACATTATTTGAGCAACTACAAATGAGATATACCCCACCCTCAAACAACTCAGAATCTACTAATAAAATGGAGAGAAAATCATGTGTACAGGTGTAAAAATT
Source organism: Tragelaphus eurycerus (assembly GCA_935064755.1). NCBI lineage: Eukaryota > Metazoa > Chordata > Mammalia > Artiodactyla > Bovidae > Tragelaphus > Tragelaphus eurycerus. The sequence continues at coordinate 13,836,833 of CAKXYN010000042.1, forward strand.
GTTGATAATTGTTAGAACAAAGGTGGGGTGAAGTATAATATTAACAGAAGAATGTAATGGTGAGATCCTTAGTGGTAAGCCATTAAGAAAAGGTCTTGAGATGATGTATCCATTGAGACATTGTATTTGAAAATGTCTGTTTGAGAAATTCACAAAATATCACTTAACACGCAAAAGAAAACAACAAAAGTATTTATGAATTAAAAGAAATACAAAATCTCATTAGAAACAAATCTGCTCCTAAAATGCACATATATATATTAAATATACATTAAACAAAACCATAAAGTGTTTATGGCTCCTTTTTGTAAAATATTTCCCTGAAAGTAGCATGTTAACATGCTACTAAATTCAGGGTAGGTGTTCAGCTGGAAAACGTCTCAATTTCAGTTACATTTTGAGTTTTGGAATGACATATTAAAGATATACATTACGTAGGATCCTGATAACTGAAACAACACAGATGGACCTTGAGGGTATTGATGCTAAGTGAAATAAGTTAGATGGAGAAAGAGAAATATCACATGATTTCAGTCCTAAGTAGAATATGATAAAACAAATAAACAAAAGAAATGAATAATATACAATCAGATCAGATCAGATCAGTCGCTCAGTCGTGTCCGACTCTTTGCGACCCCATGAACTGCAGCACGCCAGGCCTCCCTGTCCATCACCAGCTCTCGGAGGTCACTCAGACTCACATCCATCGAGTCAGTGATGCCATCCAGCCATCTCATCCTCTGTTGTCCCCTTCTCCTCCTGCCCCCAATCCCTCCCAGCATCAGAGTCTTCTCCAGTGAGTCAACTCTTCACATGAGGTGGCCAAAATACTGGAGTTTCAGCTTTAGCATCATTCCTTCCAAAGAAATCCCAGGGCTGATCTCCTTCAGAACGGACTGGTTGGATCTCCTTGCAGTCCAAGGGACTCTCAAGAGTCTTCTCCAACACCACAGTTCAAAAGCATCAATTCTTCGGCACTCAGCCTTCTTCACAGTCCAGCTCTCACATCCATACATGACCACAGGAAAGACCATAGCCTTGACTAGGCGAACCTTTGTTGGCAAAGTAATGTCTCTGCTTTTGAATATGCTATCTAGGTTGGTCATAACTTTCCTTCCAAGGAGTAAGCGTCTTTTAATTTCATGGCTGCAGTCACCATCTGCAGTGATTTTGGAGCCCAGAAAAAGAAAGTCTGACACTGTTTCCACTGTTTCCCCATCTATTTCCCATGTAGTGATGGGACCAGATGCCATGATCTTCATTTTCTGAATGTTGAGCTTTAAGCCAACCTTTTCACTCTCCACTTTCACTTTCATCAAGAGGCTTTTGAGTTCCTCTTCACTTTCTGCCATAAGGGTGGTATTATCTGCATATCTGAGGTTATTGATATTTCTCCCGACAATCTTGATTCCAACTTGTGTTTCTTCCAGTCCAACATTTCTCATGATGTACTCTGCATATAAATTAAATAAACATGGTGACAATATACAGCCTTTACGTACTCCTTTTCCTATTTGGAACCAGTCTGTTGTTCCATGACCAGTTCTAACTGTTGCTTCCTGACCTGCATACAGATTTCTCAAGAGGCAGATCAGGTGGTCTGGTATACATAATATTAAAATGTTCTTTAACTTGTGGAAGTTGTTCAGTGGAGAAGTTTCAGTACTGGAAAATGAGATATGTATTAAACTGAAATTCTTGCTGTTGTTGTTCAGTTGCTAAGTAGTGTCTGACCCTTTGCAACCCCATGAACTGCAGCATGCCGGGGTTTCCTGTCCTTCACTATCTCCTGGAGTTTGCTCAAACTTATGTCCATTGAGACGGTGATGCTATCCAACCATCTCATCCTCTGTTCCCCCTTCTAATCTTGTGTCCAAAATTGTTTTAAATACTTTTCTTGTTCAAAAAGTGACAATAACATTTGTCCCATTCAAAATTAAAGCATATGTAGTTATATATGAAATTGCATAATTTTACTTTGCTTATTAGACTGTTAAATAAAGTTAATAATATTCTGTGTATATATATTTAACTGTCTAGAAAATTATATAATTACAATGTGGCAATTCTTTGTTTTGATCCAGCAATCCCCTGCTGGGCATGCACACTGAGGAAACCAGAATTGAAAGAGACACGTGTACCCCAATGTTCATCGCAGCACTGTTTATAATAGCCAGGACATGGAAGCAACCTAGATGTCCATCAGCAGATGAATGGATAAGAAAGCTGTGGTACATATACACAATGGAGTATTACTCAGCCATTAAAAAGAATACATTTGAATCAGTTCTAATGAGGTGGATGAAACTGGAGCCTATTATACAGAGTGAAGTAAGCCAGAAAGAAAAACACAAATACAGTATACTAACGCATATATATTGGAATTAGAAAGATGATAACAATAACACTTTCCTTTTCCTTATACAAGAAAGGCAACCCACTCCAGTGTCTTGCCTGGAGAAAAGAGACACTGATGTATAGTGTCTTTTGGACTCTGGGAGAGGGAGGAGGGTGGGGATGATTTGGGAGAATGGCATTGAAATAAGTATAATATCACATATGAAATGAGTCACCAGTCCAGGTTCGATGCCTGATACCAGATGCCTGGGGCTGGTGCACTGGGACGACCCAGAGGGATGGTATGGGGAGGGAGGAGGGTTCAGGATGGGGAATACATGTATACCTGTGGCAGATTCATTTTGATACATGGCAAAACCAATACAATATTGTAAAGTTAAATAAAATAATAAAATTTAAAAAAATAAAATAATTCACAAAAGTTTACTTTGAACATAAATATTATTAGATAAGATGGTGTTGAACATTTGTATAATTCACAAGCAGAGAGTAAATTCAAGTCATATCATTCAATCTCAATCATAAATAAGATAAAATATTTTTTTAGAGCTCTTATTTTGGTCCTTTTTCTATTATTTAACTCTCTTTTACAGATAAGGGTTTCTTCTTATTATCTACACACAGATTGTAATTTTAAATTTTCATCTTCCATACCCGACCAACATGAAATTTGTATTTTTTCCAAGATTTAAATATGCAAATAAAATTTACTATTTATAAGAATTAATAATAAAACCTTAAATTTGTACAGTGTTTTGGAGTTTGTCCATTGCTTTCACGTATGGCATGTTATGTAAGCTTTAAATGCTACAATACAATAGATGCTATCATCTTTACTTTTCGATGAGTTTCTCTGGATTAGGAACTAATCAATAGCAGAGCTAAAGCCAACCCAAAGTCACAACCCATGTCTAATGCAGTTTCCAACTTGATGTCATCTACACGGCGTCCACCTACATAGCCTTCCACCGCCGAGTCACATGACTCGGATACTCCACCAGGGTAGTGCACTTAGCAGTAGCAGCAGCAGTGCAGCAATATTACTGCCCTCCCTTAGCTCACTTGGTAGAGAATCCACCTGCAAATCAGGAGACCCTGGTTTAACTCGGGTTGCGAAGATCTACTGGAGAAGAGAGAAGCTACCCACTCCAATATTCTTGGGCTTCTCTTGTGGCTCGCCTGGTAAAGAATCTGCCTGCAATGTGGGAGACCTGGGTACGATCCCTGGGTTGGGAAGATGACCTGGAGAAGGAAAGGGCACCCCTCCAGTATCCTGGCCTAGAGAATTCCATGAACTTTATAGTCCATGCGGTCACAAAGAGTGGGACAGGACAGAGAGACTTTCACTTTCATACTTTCACTTAAGGTCAGGTAGCTACTGAGATATGAATGGGGATTCTGAGCCCCATCCTTTGGCTCCAGAGCTCCTTGGATCAAACCAAGGAGAGTCGGACACAACTAAGCAACTTCCACTTTTCACTTTTTTTTGTCTATTGAGCCTTGTTTCATTTATTAGAATCAAATGAGAGAGACTAGCCTCGGAGAAGCAAAACACCTAGTCATCTATTTTATTCAGCAACTGTGATTGAAAGCCAAAGACCTCAAGACACCCTGGAAAAAATGAACCAGGGATGTTTAGAGAACAGTTGTGAAAAGATCATAGGGCAGGCCTTAAATATTTAAACAGAAATAAGCTTCTGCTCCTTGAAGACTTAATAGTGCAAAATGACAAATTCTCCATCAGAATAAATACATTTAGATAGACAGAGATGTCTACTTAAAAAATAAGAATTGACAGATAAAATAAAACATCTTGTTTACACAAATCTTTCCTCTCCAGACTAGGAATCATTGGTTGAGAGGCAGGAGGAGAGCAAGAAAGAGACTGAAATAAAAAAAGAAAAACAGATGTAGACATATGAGGATCAGATCAGATCAGATCAGTCGCTCAGTCGTGTCCAACTCTTTGCGACCCCATGAACCGCAGCATGCCAGGCCTCCCTGTCCATCACCAGCTCCCGGAGGTCACTCAGACTCACACCCATCAAGTCAGTGATGCCATCCAGCCATCTCATCCTCCATTGTCCCCTTCTCCTCCTGCCCTCAATCCCTCCCAGCATCAGAGTCTTCTCCAATGAGTCAACTCTTCGCATGAGGTGGCCAAAATACTGGAGCTTCAGCCTCAGCATCATTCCTTCTAAAGAAATTCCAGGATTGATCTCCTTCAGAATGGACTGGTTGGATCTTCTTGCAGTCCAAGGGACTCTCAAGAGTCTTCTTCAACACCACAGTTCAAAAGCATGAGGATAGGGAGAGGAAATTTAGGGAACTGGTGGAGGTCATTGAGTAGCATAAAAAAAAAAATAAAAAAAACAAGAATACAGTAAATACATTAGTTCTGATTCTAAGAACAGTCCCAGGCAGCTCCCATGGACGTGACTATCTCTCTACCCAAAACATTATTCCCCCAATACACCTAAATTTCATTTTTATTTATTTCATAAATACAGTATTTTATTTTTTTGGCATTGTTTTAATTCCATTAGAGGATTATTCTCTTTAAAAAGTGTTATTTCAACAACTTGAATATCCCCATTTTAACAAGGTTAAAATACTACCAATAGTGAAATCTTAGAAAAACATAACTGGAAATAAATTTTAAAACTTTATTGTTTAGCTCAAAACCTCCATTTTAAACATGATTTACAGACTTACAGTAAAGTGTTTGTCTACAATGCTGGAGACCCGGGTTCATTCCCTGGGTGGGGAAGATCCACCGGAGAAGAAAATGGCAGTCCACTCCAGTACTATTGCTTGGGAAATCCCATGGACAGAGGAGCCTGGTAGGCAGCAGTCCATGGGGTCACAAAGAGTCGGACACGACTGAGCGACTTCACTTCACAGACTTTGGAAGTATACTTAAAAATCACAATGCTCAACAAAATCACAACTGAATACTCCAAATTTTCTCCTGAGTTTCCATGTAAGGATGCATGCGTGCATGCTAAGTCCTTCAGACGTGTCCGTATCTTTGTGACACTATGGACTATAGACTGCCTGGCTCCTCTGTCCATGGGTTTCTCCAGGCAAGAATACTGGAGTGGCTTGCCACACCCTCCTCGAGGGGATCTTCCCCACCCAGGGATCAAACCAGAGTCTCCTGCAACTCACATGTTTCAGGCTGATTCTTTACTACTGAGCCAACAGGGAAGCCCTCATGTAAGGATAACAACCATAATCACAGTAACATTTTTGAGTGTCACCTGGAGGTGCCCATGCTCTGAGCTAATTCCACGTATCACAACATTAATAAGTACAACCTGGGCAAGTTTTCTCGTCCTGTGTTGGGCATAGGCATGAGGAGACTTTAGACTCTGTTTCAAGAAATAAACAGATGAACCAGAGAATGGATTGATTCTAGTTTCAATGAGAGGAGATCCACGCTTATTTTTGTTAGATATTGGAATTTTGCTTAAGATTTAAGAGCATTTCTTACAAGCTTTCTTTTAATGTATCTGTCAATACCATTCATCCCTACCCTCCACCACCAAGGAAATCTAGTGAACTGCATTTTTTTTATGTGATAAAATATTATTAGATTCTGTGGCTTGAAATCAGTGTTCCATAAAGATTCTCATTATGTGTTAGAAGTTCTCAACAACCTGTAATATTATACACATATCTCATCTTTAAAAAATTACTTCAAACCTCTATTGGATATTACTTTATAAAATTCACAATGATTTCAAGTATTTGAAAGCAGTAGAAAGGAGTCATCTATAATGCATATTTGTGCTAATTTAGACCACTGCCTCCATCCATCTAGTTAGTGTGGATTTAGTAGTTCACTCTTTTCTAGAATAGGCAGATTGATGAGGCTTTTCATCTTCTCCAGTGTGGTCACTTTGTGTGCCCACCTGACAAAATTCTTTCTAGCCACTGAAGTTCAATTTGAATGCCAGCTCCCTTATAAAACCTTTCTAAATTACCCTGCTAGAAGTAATTGCCCCTCTTTAAATTTCATATGTGATTTAATTGAGATGCTCAAAGATTTATTTGAGATTAGAGATTAGAACCTATCATTTGAAATTAGAATTATTTACATGCACATCTTCCCTTTCTTCCTAGATGAGATGAAGACTTGGACCAGGGATCCAATACTCTTTACCAAAGAAGCAAGGATAGTGCCTGGCATAAACTCTCAATAAATATGTGTTTATTTTTGAATAAATGAATGCACAAATGATTAGCAGAAGCCTATGGGAAATGTGAGGAAAGGAAAAATAAGAAAGACAGATCCTGAATGGGATGGAGAAAATGCCTTGAGTTTCTGTTTCATATTCAATGCCTAAAGTCAATCATAATCAGTCACTAAAGATTTTATTCCCAAACTCAAATTTTCATGTTCAGTGACTACCTATACTTGGATAATCGTAATATACAGGTAAACAAAAAGCTGACAGCAATGTCTTTAGAAAAGTATCCAAAGATAATATATGCTGGTGCCACTAGTTGGCAACATCTAGAAGTTCTTAGAGCTTCTCTAGTGGCTTAGATGGAAATCACCTGTCAATGGAGGAGACACAACAGATATCGGTTCGATCCCTAGTTGGGGAAGATCCCCTAGAGTAGGAAATGGAAACTCACTCCAGTATTCTTGCCTGGAGAATTCCATGGACAGAAGAGCCTGGTGGGCTACAGTCCATGAGGTCTCAAAGAATCAGAAACAACTGAGTATCTAAGAACACATACACACACATATACACACACACACACACACACACAAGCCCTTTTATTGGGTGAGAGGAAAAAACAAACAACCATCAATCTGGCATTTAATATGTGCATTGGCAGGCAGATTCTTTACCACTGAGCCACCTGGAAAGCCTCTGGCATCCAATGAATAAGCCCAAAGTTCTATGTTCCAATTCAGCTTCCTTTACTGCCTACAACTTCTACTGGCTCTGAAGGGAAAAAAGTATGGAAGACATAGACCAGATTCTGTGAAGAAAATATGGCTATCCAATCTTTTTTTTCTGATCCAGAAGAGAAGTATTTTTATTTGTTTATTTGTTGTTTTATTGAAATATAGTTGATTTATAATGTTGTGTTAGTTTCTTGTGTAGAGAAAAATGATTCAATTATATATATATATAATTTTTCAGATAATTTTCCATTATAATTTATTACAGGATATTGAATACAGTTCCCTATGTTATAGGCTATCTGATTTTAATTGTTTTTTTTTAAATTTGTTTTCAAGCTATCTATTGACTATTGTGGTATAATATCTAGCTGCCATCTGGGTAATCTAAAATTTACTTAAACTTGAGAAATAGCAAAGAAATTTATATATATTTAGAAGAAAATTTGGGGAAGGCAATGGCACCCCACCCCAGTACTTTTGCCTGGAAAATCCCATGGACGGAGGATCCTGGTAGGCTCCAGTCCATGTGGTCGCTAAGAGTCGGACACAACTGAGCGACTTCACTTTCACTTTTCAGTGTCATGCATTGGAGAAGGAAATGGCAGCCCACTCCAGTATTCTTGCCTGGAGAATCCCAGGGACGGGGGAGCCTGGTGAGCTTCCATCTATGGGGTCGCACAGAGTCGGACATGACTGAAGCGACTTAGCAGCAGCAGCAGAAGAAGAAAATTAAACAGATTTTGCTTTCTGTGAGCAAGGCACTGTCTAGGTAAGAATTAGATATGTGATCCTGTCCTTCTGGAGGTTACAGTCCAGAAATTCAATCTTAACTAATCAATCAATCCTACAATTGAAAATTTGGTAAATAATAACAGCAACAACAACAAAAAGAAGCATTTGGGTGAGCATTTAAGTGAAGGGTAAGTTACAGTCTTGAGAGTCGGGGAGATAGTCCTCAAAAAATGGCTTAGGAGGTTAGTTTTGAAGAATTTATCTATAGGTTCTCTAAAATTATCATTTAAAATCTCTATAGATTCCTGAATGAATAATGAAAAATGTATATACACTGATTTTTATTTTAACCTTGGCTTCAGAGTACGTTTGCTTCACTCTAATATAAATAAATCAATTGTTGAAAAACATTTATCACACTGAATATGCATATTTTCATTATATTGAACACTGATTACCTAATTGAAATGCATGTATTTTTTTAATGTTATTTCTGAACAAAGGAAGAGGAATCACACTGGTATTTAAACCAAATAATTTTGCTGGGATGTTCTGATATATTAAGAAGAGGTTTAAGGTGCCATATAACTACATGTGTAAATACACCCTTATTGTTGACCTTACAATGCACTTAGTATCTTATACTCCACTAATGCTGTCTCTACTACCACAAGCAATTTATTCTGCCTCATGTTCCTCAAGTGCTCATAAATCAGCATTAGATCCTTTTTACTGAGTTGCTGATTTTAAGCCAGCGGAGTAAGAAGGAACATTTGGACTCAAAGTATAATATTGGCACACATATTGATTTTAATTAGTCTAATTAGTTCATTACACTAAAAATCACACAGATCATTTATTACTTCAGACCTAATGGCATATGATCAGGGATTTAATATGATAATGAAGTAGATCAATTATCACTCATAAAGGAAGTCATTAACAAGTGTAAACATTGCCAAGCTGAATACCATTACAAATTATGAAGTCGTAGCTGACAATTTACATATACACACTAAAATAATTTTACAGTCAATCTTCTCTTTTGAAAGTGAATATACGTTTATTGTTAATTGCACTTTCATTGGTCTGCTTTTACCATTTCAAGCTATGTACGAGCTGGTTAATATACATTGTGACTCAATCTGGAGCATTCCAGTGGCAATAAAAGAGCAAAAATAATGTCATTGGCTGAAACTGAAGTCCACTTAGATTTTTCCTTTTTCTCCACCTTGAAAACTCAGTGTGTTCACTCTGGTAGTTGTGTGGTCCTGGCTTGTATAAGAATAAACTAACAACCAGACAGTTCTTGAGATATTTGTGATTCTTAGGATATCATGCAAGCTAATTGTTGTGATTTTGTTATCTTTCATTAAATAACAATAGCAACAAATAATTTCACTGAGAAGGATCAAGATCACTGTAAAACATTTCTGATTACAACACTACACACTCATTTATTAATGCTTTTTGCAGCCTTAACATTACCAAGACATCTTAAATAAAAGCAGCCAACTGTGCACCCTGTTCCTAACCCAATGCATTGCCATTTATCATTATTATTGCTATCATTACCCTTTGCTTAGGGTCCCTTCACTCTGTTTTAAATCCCTTTGACAGTAGTGCACATTTAAGCCATTCAGAATTTATTTTTCTGGAGAGAACTTATAAGGTAGTGTATAAAATATTTCCCCAAACCCAGATCTAGTAGGATCTAATTGTGATTCCTCAAATGTTAAAATTCTCCAAGAAAGTACAATCCCCTGAATTCTCCTACATCTCTTCAGAGAGTTCCCCCAACAAAACAGGACACCTTGTTATTGGCAATGATAGATATGAAATCTAAATTTGCATTGTAAATGTTCCTGGGTGGTAAAGTACAGTTGCTAATACAATATGAAATAAAAAATATCTACCTAAAATATCATCTTATTCTGTTGTGAAGATAGCAAACCTGCAAACCACCCTCCATGGGTTCATCTCCTGGTTCCTTCACTTCCTTTTGTGTACTCATAGGTTTATTATTGTGAGGATTAATGAGATAATACCTGTAAAGAACTTAAAACAGTGCCTGGCATGCACTAGTCACTCAGATGTTAGCTATAATTATTAGGAGGCAAGTGCTTGTGTTCAGTTGTCAGACATTTTCCAAGTCGAGCAGCTTCCTAGAGGAGATTATAATAAACTGAGTGTACACTTGTCCATCTTTGTGCTTTGCTTTCTGCACCCAAGGCAAATTTGTCAATGGTACAACTCCTTGTCTTCCCCTTCCTGGACACTCTCACCTCAATGCATCCTCTTTATTGCCATTATCTTTTAAAAAAACACTTTATTTCATATTATAGTTATTAATAATGTTGTGTTAGTTTCAGGTGAACAGCAAAGTGATTCAGTTACTCGTGTGTCCTTTTTCAAATTCTTTTCCCATTTAGGTTATTCCAGGGTATTGAACAGTGTTCCCTGTATATTGCATCCTTGTTAGTTATCTATTTTGTTTATTTATTATTTATTTGTTATCTCCCTAATACTAATTTGATTGTGCCTTTTCACTTGTTCCTCTTGGTGAGAAGAATAAAGTTAAGTTCAGACTTTTTATCATGGTATTTTCAATTCACCCTCTTGCTGCCTCTCTGCTCAACATACATGTGTTCCAGTGGTACCAGGTTCTGGTGTGTGTGTGTGTGTGTGTGTGTGTGTGTGTGTGTGTGCATGTGTGTATGTTAGTTGCTCAGTTGTGTCTGACTCTGCAACCCCATAGACTATAGCCCGCCAGCCTCCTCTGTCCATGGAATTCTCCAGGCAAGAGTAATGGAGTGGGTTGCTGTTCCCCTTCTCCAGGGGATCTTCCTAACCCAGGGATCGAACTCGGACTTCCTGCCTTGCAGGCAGATTCTTTACCATCTGATCCACCATAGTTTCCTAATAAGCATTGTGCATATTAAGTCATGCATGTGTAAGGCATTGTGCCTCTGAGTTGCCCACATCCTAGGCTTGTTTCCTTCTGGTTTCCCCCTTTCCTCCCTAATAAATCCCTATTGAATCTTCCATATCCAAATGTATTCCACTTTTCCTTATGAGCTATACAACTCTGAGCAAGTTAACTACTCTCTTTAAACTTTAACTTCTGTGAAATGGACAAAAAAAGATAATATAAAATTATGTTTTGTAATAAATGCTCAATTGTAGTTACTATTATGGACTTCCCTGGTGGCTCAGATGGTAAAGCATCTGTCTACAACGCGGGAGATCCAGGTTCTATCCCTGGGTCAGAAAGATCCCCTGGAGAAGGAAATGGCACCCCACTCCAGTACTCTTGCCTGGAAAATCTCATGGACGTAGGAGCCTGGTAGGCTGCAGTCCATGGGGTTGCTTTAACACTGCTACAATATTATTCTATCTAAAAGAGATGGAAACCTGTAATTTGTATTCAAGATACAATGAAGTTTAATCTAAGGTCAAAGCATTGGAGTCCTTGAGCAACAGGTTCCCAAATCCTAAGCAAAGTATTAACAGATAGAACACTATCCATGAGTAACATGGAGGTAATAGCTTCAAACTCTGTAACAGAGAGACACACTGATTAGAAAACCAGCCTAACTGATGCTAAAGAGGCAACTATTATGAAAGTGAAACAGTTTCAAAGGGCAGCACCTTGTTGACAAGGTCATTCTCGAAAAAAAAAAAATTATAGGAAACATTTAAATATTGTTAGAGCCACTATGGAGATTCCTTAAAAAACTAAAAGTAGTACTGCCACATGATCCTGCAGTCCCACTCCTGAGCATATATCTGCAGAAACACATAATTTGAAAAGATATATGCACCCCAATATTCACTGCAGCACTATTTACAATAACCAAGACATGGACTCAAACTAAATATCCATTGACAGAGGAATGGATAAAGAAGAGTGGTATGTATACGTATACAGTGGAATATTAGCCACAAAAGAGAATGAAATAATGCCATTTGCAGCAACACAGATGGACACAGAGATTATCACACTAAGTGAAGTAAGCTAGACATAGACAGGTATCTTATGAGGTCACTTTTATGTGGAATCTAAAAAAAAATGATACAGATGAATTTATATACAAAACAGAAATAGACCCACAGACATAGAAAACAAACGTATGGTTACCAAAGGAAGTGAGAAGTGGGATAAATTAGGAGGTTGGGATTAACACATACACACTATTACATGTACAGTTGATAACCAACAAGGACCTACTTTATAAGACAAGGATCTATACTCAATATTTTGTAGTAATATATAAAGGAAAATAATCTGAAAAAGAAAACATACATACACACACACACACACACACACAAACACATATATATATATATATATATCAGATCAGATCAGATCAGTCGCTCAGTCGTGTCCGACTCTGCGATCCCATGAATCACAGCACACCAGGCCTCCCTGTCCATCACCAACTCCCGGAGTTCACTCAGACTCACATCCATCGAGTCAGTGATGACATCCAGCCATCTCATCCTCTGTCATCCCCTTCTCCTTGTGCCCTCAATCCCTCCCAGCCTCAGAGTCTTCTCCAGTGAGTCAACTCTTCGCATGAGGTGGCCAAAATACTGGAGTTTCAGCTTTAGCATCATTCCTTCCAAAGAAATCCCAGGGCTGATCTCCTTCAGAATCGACTGGTTGGATCTCCTTGCAGTCCAAGGGACTCTCAAGAGTCTTCTCCAACACCACAGTTCAAAAATATCAATTCTTCGGTGCTCAGCTTTCTTCACAGTCCAACTCTTACATCCATACATGACCACAGGAAAAACCATAGCCTTGACTAGATGAATCTTTGTTGGCAAAGTAATGTCTCTGCTTTTGAATATGCTATCTAGGTTGGTCATAACTTTCCTTCCAAGGAGTAAGCATCTTTTATTTCATGACTGCAGTCACCATCTGTAGTGATTTTGGAACCCAGAAAAATAAAGTCTGACACTGTTTCCACTGTTTTCCGGTCTATTTCCCATGAAGTGATGGGACCGGATGCCATGATCTTCGTTTTCTGAATGTTGAGCTTTAAGCCAAACTTTTCACTCTCCACTTTCAGTTTATCAAGAGGCTTTTGAGTTTCTCTTCACTTTCTGCCATAAGGGTGGTGTCATCTGCATATCTGAGGTTATTGATATTTCTCCCAGCAATCTTGATTCCAACTTGTGTTTCTTCCAGTCCAGCGTTTCTCATGATGTACTCTGCATATAAGTTAAATAAACATGGTGACAATATGCAGCCTTGACGTACTCCTTTTCCTATTTGGAACCAGTCTGTTGTTCCATGTCCAGTTCTAACTGTTGCTTCCTGACCTGCATATAAATTTCTCAAGAGGCAGATCAGGTGGTCTGGTATTCCCATCTCTTTCAGAATTTTCCACAGTTTATTGTGATCTACACAGTCAAAGGCTTTGGCATAGTCAATAAAGCAGAAATAGATGTTTTTCTGGAACTCTCTTGCTTTTTCCATGAGCCAGCGGATGTTGGCAATTTGATCTCTGGTTCCTCTGCCTTTTCTAAAACCAGCTTGAACATCAGGAAGTTCACAGTTCACATATTGCTGAAGCCTGGCTTGGAAAATTTTGAGCATTACTTTACTAGTTTGTGAGATGAGTGCAATTGTGCGGTAGTTTGAGCACTCTTTGGTATTGCCTTTCTTTGGGATTGGAATGAAAACTGACCTTTTCCAATCCTGTGGCCACTGCTGAGTTTTCCAAATTTGCTGGCACATTGAGTGCAGCACTTTCACAGCATCATCTTTCAATATTTGGAATAGGTCCACTGGAATTCCATCACCTCCACTAGCTTTGTTTGTAGTGATGCTTTCTAAGGCCCACTGGACTTCACATTCCAGGATGTCTGGCTCTAGGTCAGTGATCACACCATCGTGATTATCTGGATCATGAAGATCTTTTTGTACAGTTCTTCTGTGTATTCTTGCCACCTCTTATTAATACCTTCTGCTTCTGTTAGGTCCATACCATTTCTGTCCTTTTATCGAGACCATCTTTGCATGAAATGTTCCTTTGGTATCTCTGATTTTCTTGAAGAGATCCCTAGTCTTTCCCATTCTGTTGTTTTCCTCTATTTCTTTGCATTGATCACTGAAGAAGGCTTTCTTATCTCTTCTTGCTATTCTTTGGAACTCTGCATTCAGATGTTTATATCTTTCCTTTTCTCCTTTGCTTTTCACTTCTCTTCTTTTCACAGCTATTTGTAAGGCCTCCCCAGACAGCCATTTTGCTTTTTTGCATTTCTTTTCCATGGGGATGGTCTTGATCCCTGTCTCCTATACAATGTCACGAACCTCATTCCATAGTGCATCAGGCACTCTATCTATCAGATCTAGGCCCTTAAATCTATTTCTCACTTCCACTGTATAATCATAAGGGATTTGATTTAGGTCATACCTGAATGGTCTAGTCGTTTTCCCTACCTTCTTCAATTTAAGTCTGAATTTGGCAGTAAGGAGTTCATGGTCTGAGCCACAGTCCTGGTCTTGTTTTTGCTGATTGTATAGAGCTTCTCCATCTTTGGCTGCAAAGAATATAATCGATCTGATTTCGGTGTTGACCATCTGGTGATGTCCATGTGTAGAGTCTTCTCTTGTGTGGTTGGAAGAGGGTGTTTGTTATGACTAGTGCATTTTCTTGACAAAACTCTATTAGTCTTTGCCCTGCTTCATTCCGTGTTTCAAGGCCAAATTTGCCTGTTACTCCAGGTGTTTCTTGACTTCCTACTTTTGCATTCCAGTCCCCTATAATGAAAAGGACATCTTTTTGGGGTGTTAGTTCTAAAAGGTCTTGTAGGTCTTCATAGAACCGTTCAACTTCAGCTTCTTCAGCGTTACTGGTTGGGGCATAGACTTGGATTACTGTGATATTGAATGGTTTGCCTTGGAAACAAACAGAGATCATTCTGTCGTTTTGAGATTGCATCCAAGTACTGTATTTCGGACTCTTTTGTTGACCATGATGGCCACTCCATTTCTTCTGAGGGATTCCTGCCCACAGTAGTAGATATAATGGTCCTCTGAGTTAAATTCACCCATTCCAATCCATTTTAGTTCGCTAATTCCTAGAATGTCGACATTCACTCTTGCCATCTCTTGTTTGACCACTTCCAATTTGCCTTGATTCATGGACCAAATATATATAAATATATATATATATATATATATATATATATATATATATATATATATATATATATATCGGGGAAGGCAGTGGCACCCCACCCCAGTACTTTTGCCTGGAAAATCCGGTGGACGGAGGAGCCTGGTAGGCTCCAGTCCGTGGGGTCGCTAAGATTTGGACACGACTGAGCGACTTCTCTTTCACTTTTCACTTTCATGCATTGGAGAAGGAAATGGCAACCCACTCCAGTGTTCTTGCCTGGAGAATCCCAGGGACAGGGGAGCCTGGTGAGCTTCCGTCTATGGGGTCGCACAGAGTCGGACACGACTGAAGCGACTTAGCAGTAGCAGCATTATATATATATATATATATTTATAACTGAATCACTTTGCTGTACACCGGAAAGCAATAGGTGATTTACAGGTGACTATAAATCAACTAGTCTTCACTTTCTTTAGAAAAATTTAAAGTGAGGATAAATATTGCAAAATTCTATGCTCTTAGAAGCTAAGAAGCATAACCAATGCGTCACTGGTTGATGACACATAAGCAATAGATTAGGCCACTCCACAAGAGTGAAGAGAAAAGGGACACCTCATCCACCTCCTTTCATGACCTGTCAAGTAAGCACTGTGCTTTCTCTGTCTAGATCACGAGCTTTAGTGAATTAGTCATGGGGTTATTTAGTTTTAATTCAGATAAGCTGATTGTTTGCTTTTGAAGAGGCGTGTACAGACCTGTTGCCAAGTAGAGAGGAAGCCCCCAAGGAGTACACAGAAGCCTGCCTGGAAAGCCCCTCCAGAAGTAGCGCACAGACAGCTCTCCAGATTCCAGTGCCTGCATACACAGCATTTTAATTAATCCATCATTAACATCAGAGTGAAGCACTCCACTCTCCACACCTGGCTTGACAGCTGAATTGAAAGAACTGTTGACAGCTCTCGATTGAACTGCAGGGGCTGAAGATGGGCTTGCCTACGGAGTGAGAGCACTGCTGGGAGCTTACCTGTTGGATGAAGGTAATAGTTAACGAGAATATGTTGTGCCAGGAATTGGGGACTGGTGTGTCAACTGCCTTCCAATAAGCATTACAATAAAATGCACTTCTCTGGCAATTCAATACCTAACTCCACTAAACACTGTCAGTTCAGTTCAGTTACTCAGTCGTGTCCAACTCTTTGCGACCCCATGGACTGCAGCATGCCAGATCTCCCTGTCCATCACCAACTCCCAGAGTTTACTCAAACTCATGTCTGTAAAGTCGGTTATGCCATCCAACCATCTCATTCTCTGCTGTCCCCTTCTCCTCCCGCCTTCAATCATTCCCAGCATCAGGGTCTTTTCAAATGAGTTGGTTCTTCACATCAAGTGGCCAAAGTATTGGAATTTCAGCTTCAGCATCAGTCCTTCCAGTGAATATTCAGGACTAACTTCCTTTAGGATGGACTGGTTGGAGTCTCCAAGGGACTCTCAAGAGTCTTCTCCAGCAACACGGTTCAAATACTAAACACTGTAAAGTTGGGTAAATATTTGAAAAAAAAAAAAAAAAAAACTGTCTCGCGTGTTAAGAAATAAGAAACACTGCTCCCACAGAGCAGTATTTTTAACTTTAAATAGTGAAATAGAATTACTATAGGCCTGGAGGTGGGGTGGGGCTGATTGAATTATCTCATGAACATCAAGGCAATACATTTCTAATCCCTAGCCATGCCCCATCTGCCCATCACTGAGCTACTGAAGATGCGTTTTTAGTTTAATCCTAAAGCCTTGTCTTTTCCCTAACTCAGTGGTCAGCATTTCTATTTTAGGGATTTAATCAGGTATTTGTAGCCTCCAACAAATAAGGATGAGGGAAACACTTTGTGTGGAGGGATGTTTCCTTCTATTGCTTTTAAGTTCAAAGCACTTCTCTTTACTTGTTAATATAACACAGAAGGATGGGGTCAGTTTTGTCTCCAGGATGGACAGGCTTAAGTGTGATTGTTTTCTAAGTGTCCTGCTCTTGCCCAGCTTTGCCCAGTGACAAATAGACAGCCAATGTACTGTATAAAACAGGGAACTGTACTCAATATTTTATAATAATCTATAAGGGAAAATAATCTTTATATCAGATCAGATCAGATCAGTCGCTCAGTTGTGTCCGACTCTTTGCGACCCCATGAACCGCAGCACGCCAGGCCTCCCTATCCATCACCAGCTCCCGGAGGTCACTCAGACTCGCATCCATCGAGTCAGTGATGCCATCCAGCCATCTCATCCTCTGTCGTCCCCTTCTCCTCCTGCCCTCAATTCCTCCCAGCATCAGAGTCTTCTCCAATCTTTATATACATATCTTTATATATATGAGGCATCTGGTCCCATCACTACATGGGAAATAGATGGAGAAACAGTGGAAACAGTGTCAGACTTTATTTTTCTGGGCTCCAAAATCACTGCAGATGGTGACTGCAGCCATGAAATTAAAAGACGCTTGCTCCTTGGAAGGAAAGTTATGACCAACCTAGATAGCATATTCAAAAGCAGAGACATCACTTTGCCAACAAAGGTTCGCCTAGTCAAGGCTATGGTCTTTCCTGTGGTCATGTATGGATGTGAGAGCTGGACTGTGAAGAAGGCTGAGCGCCGAAGAATTGATGCTCTTGAACTGTGGTGTTGGAGAAGACTCTTGAGGGTCCCTTGGACTGCAAGGAGATCCAACCAGTCCATTCTGAAGGAGATCAGCCCTGGGATTTCTTTGGAAGGAATGATGCTAAAGCTGAAACTCCAGTACTTTGGCCACCTCATGCGAAGAGTTGACTCATTGGAGAAGACTCTGATGCTGGGAGGGATTGAGGGCAGGAGGAGAAGGGGACGACAGAGGATGAGATGGCTGGATGGTATCACTGACTCGATGAATGTGAGTCTGAGTGACCTCCGAGAGCTGGTGATGGATAGGGAGGCCTGGTGTGCTGCAGTTCATGGGGTCGCAGAGAGTCGGACATGACTGAGCGACTGATCTGATCTGATATATATGAGTAGGGGAGGGGGGGACTTCCTTGGTGGCTCAGATGGAAAGAGTCTGTCTGCAACACAAAAGACCCAGATTCGATCCCTGTATTGGGAAGATCCCCTGGAGAAGGAAATGGCAACCCATTCCAATACTCTTGCATAGAGAATTCCATGGACAAGAGGAGCCTGGCAGGCCACAGTCCATCAGGTTGCAAAGAGTCATACGTGACTGAAGGACTAACGCACACACAAATACACACACACATATGTATAACTGAATCACTTTGCTGTTTACCTGAAACTAACACATTATAAATCAACTATACTCCAATAAGTTTTATTTTAAAAAGTCCTTCATAGCTTCGCAGGACATATGGAATCAAGTTTAAGCCTTTAATGCATTTAGATGCTACCCTGCATGCTTCCCCAATCAACCCAACCTGTTCCTCAGACTCTATGTTTTCTCAAAACACACTAAGTTGTTTTCTGATCCCTGTATTTTTGTTCATGGTGTCCTAGCCCATCTTTCATGACTCAGGTCAAATGTGACCACCTGATCACTCTAGCTTCCTCTGGGCTGCACAGGAGAATGCAAGTGACTTGAGACACTACTGAGAGTTTGTTAAAGGCAAGGGATCCTGCCATATTTATCTTTTGCCAAGCACTGGTCAGTCAATATACTTTGTATATTGTATAAATAATACATATGTATTTGTATAATAAATTGATTAATGACAAAATCAAGAATAGAACCAGGTCTTCAGCTGTGGTATGTTTTCCTTTCTCCCCATGCCCCTCTCCACCCCTTGTTGCATTAGTCTACCAGCTGTGAATCAGAGAAAGAAATATAAAAGGTAAAAAGAAGAAAGCCAAATTTTCCTTTGAATTATATGTAGTATATATTCTTTTATTAATAATAGCAGCTGCAAGTTTTAAGTCTTTATTAGGCATATTCATTATGCTTTTAATTGATTACTCGCATCAATTAATGAGATAATATTGCTCCCACTTTATAAGTAAGGAAAATGTGACTCAGAAAGGAAGTTAAGATTTTTTTAAGGTCACAATGATAAAAGTGATAAAAGTTCCACTTTACGGAGCTAAAAGTTTTTCAACAGATAGCATGTTTTAGAAACTATTCTTGGCTCTTTCCCATAGTAAATCATTCAATCCTCCCAAGTACCTTTTGTATACATGCTCAATTGCTTCTTTCCCTGCCGATTCTTTTTGACTCCACGGACTGTAGCCTGCCTGGCTCCTCTGTCCATGGGATTCTCCAGCAAGAATACTGTAGTGGGATGCATTTCCTCCTCCAGGGGCTCTTCCAGACCCACGGGTCAAACCCCTGGCTCCTTCCTCCATTGCAGGCAGATTCTTTACCAGTGAGCCACCAGGGAAGACCAACTACCCTGTGAGGTAGGGAGTAAGAGAAATTTCACCAGTAAGGGCTGAAGACAGGGAAAGTAAATACTGCTTGTGAGATGCTGATTGGTGGGACTTGGATTTAAACTCGGATAGTTCAGCCTCAGCTGTTATCTACTGTGCTATAGGGATTCGAGCATGTCTATTCAAGGGCTAACATTGTTAAGTTCTCTGTGAATTGTCTCAGACAGAGCACTTACACCACTGTACTTTAAACTATGCATGTACACACATCCTTTAACTCCTTAAGGATATGAAATGTGGCTTCTCTACCACTATGTATCATTCAGTGCCAAATATTAAGTTTTACAGAGTAGATTCTCAATAAACATTGGAGGCTTTGTACTTATGTACTTTGCTTAATTCAAGAGAAAGCTACGGAGACACAGTTTTTCAGGAGTGTCTCATGGTTCTACACATATTGGAAAGGTACTGACTACCATTTATTCCAGGGAAAGCCTTGATGGGCTGTAGTCCATGGGGTCACACAGCGTCTGACATGATTGAGCAACTGAACAGCTCTTCATGGCAATGTTCGTATAGTCAACACTCTTGAAAGACAAAGAGTATCTTCCTCTAAAGTGTGTTTCCTGCCCTAGAGGAGAGAGACAGTGTCTCCTCCAGAGCAAAGAACAGAGATGTGTACTGATCATCAGAAAACATCCAGTCCCCCCTTCCTGTAACACAGTTCACCACAAACATCCATCAGGACACTATATGCGACTTTGGGCTAAAGAGAACCAAGATAAATAGGTCACACTGCTCAAGGTCATTAGATATAAAGTCCTTTATCTCTAAAGGATTCTTGGGTCTTCTTGCCAGCATCCTAAGAATTGTGTCAGGCTAACCTGTTTGCTAGCCAGAAGGATAAGGTTTCAGACCCTTCAACTGTAAAATCAAGTTCAGTTCAGTTCAGTTCTATTGCTCAGTTCAGTCGCTCAGTCATGTCTGACTCTTTGCGACCCCATGAATCACAGCACGCCAGGCCTCCCTGTCCATCACCAACTCCCAGAGTTCACTCAGACTCACGTCCATCAAGTCAGTGACACCGTCCAGCCATCTCATCCTCTGTCGTCCCCTTCTCCTCCTGCCCTCAATCTCTCCCAGCATTAGAGTCTTTTCCAATGAGTCAACTCTTAGTATGAGGTGGCCAAAGTACTGGAGTTTCAACTTTAGCATCATTTCTTCCAAAGAAATCCCAGGGCTGATCTCCTTCAGAACGGACTGGTCATCCTCTGTCATCCCCTTCTCTTCCTGCCTTCAATCTTTCCCAGCATCAGGGTCTTTTCCAATGAGTCCGTTCTTCGAATGAGGTAGCAAAAGTATTAGAGCACTCAGCTTACTTTATGGTCCAAATCTCACATCCATACGTGACTACCGGAAAAACCATAGCTTTGACTAGATGGAACTTTATTGTCAAAGTAATATCTCTGCTTTTTAATATGCTGCCTAGGTTGCTCATAGCTATTCTTCCAAGGAGCAAGTGTCTTTTAATTTCATGGCTCCAGTCACAATCTGCAGTGATTTGGGAGCCCAAGAAAATAATGTCTGTCCCTATCCATTGTTTCCCCATCTATTTGCCATGAAGTGATGGGACCAGATGCCATGACCTTAGTTTACTAATGCTGAGTTTTAAGCCGGCCTTTTCACTCTTTTCTTTCACTTTCATCAAGAGGCTCTTAAGTTTCCCTTGACTTTCTGCCATGAGGGTGGTGTCATCTACATAGCTCAGGATATTGATATTTCTTCCAGCAGTCTTGATTTCAGCTTGTGCATCATCCAGTCCAGAATTTTGCATGATATACTCTAAATATAAATTAAATAAGCAGGGTGACAATATATATCGTCACTGTGATGTACACCTTTCCCAATTTGGAACCAGTCTATTGTTCCATGTTTGGTTTTAACTGTTGCTTCTTGACCTGCAAACAATTTTATCAGGAAGCAGGTAAGGTGGTCTGATATTCCCATCTCTTTAAGAATTTTCCACAGTTTGTCGTGATGTGCACACTCAAAGACTTAGCATAGTCAATGAAGCAGAAGTAGATGTTTTTCCAGAACTCTCTTGCTTTTTTGATGATCCAGTGGATATTGGGAATTTGATCTCTGATTCCTTTGCCTTCTCTAAATCCAGCTTGTATATCTAGAAGTTCTCGCTTCACATATTGCCGAAGCCTAGCTTGGAGAATTTTGAGCATTACGTTGTTAGCGTGTAAGATGAGTGCAATTGTGTGGTAGTTTAAACATTCTTTGACATTGCCTTTCTCTGGGACTGGCATGAAATCACTGTTTTCAGTCCTGTGGCCACTGCTGATTTTCCAAATTTGCTGGCATATTGAGTGCAGCACTTTAACATCATCATTTTTTAGGATTTGAAACAGCTCAGCTGGAATTCCATCACCTCCTCTAGCTTTGTTTGTAGTGATGTTTCCTAAGGCCCACTTGACTTCCCTCTCCGGAATGTCTGGCACTAGGTGAGTGATCACACCATCATGGTTATCTGGATAATTAAGATCTTGTCTGTATAGTTCTGTGTATTCTTGCCATTTTCTTCTTAATATCTTCTTCTTCTGTTAAGTCCATACTGTTTCAGTCCTTTATTGTGCCTGTCCTTGCATGAAATTTTCCCTTGGTATCTCTAATTTTCTTGAAGAAATCTCTAGTCTTTCTCATGTTATTGCTTTCCTCTGTTTCTTTGCATTGATCACTTAGGAAGGCTTTATCTCTCCTCCTTATTCTTTGGAACTCTGGATTCAGATGTATATATCTTTCCTTTTCTTCTTTGCTTTTCAATTCTCTTTTCTAAGCTATTTGTAAGGCCTCCTTAGACAACTGTTTTGCCTTTTTGCATTTCTTTTTCTTGGGGATGGCTTTGATCACAGCTTTTTGCACAATGCTACAAACCTCTGTCCATAGTTCTTCAGGCACTGTCTATCATATCTAGTCCCTTGAATCCATTTGTTACTTCCACTGTTTAATTGTAAGGGATTTGATTTAGGCCATACCTGACTGTGTAGTTTCTTCAATTTAAGTCTGAATTTTGTAATAAGGAGTTAATGATTGAGCCATAGTCAGCTCCCAGTCTTGTTTTTGCTGACTGAATAGAGCTTCTCCATCTTTGGCTGCAAAGAATATAATCAATCTAATTTTGATATTGACTATCTGTTGATGTTCATGTGTAGAGTCATCTCTTGTGTTGTTGAAAGAGAGTGTTTGCTATGACCAGTGCATTCTCTTGGCAAAACACTGTTAGCCTTTACCCTGCTTCATTTTGTACTCCGAGGCCAAACTTGCCTGTTACTCCAGGCATCTCTTGACTTGCTACCTTTGCATTCCATGAAAAGGATATATTTTGTGTATGCTAGTTCTAGAAAGTCTTGAAGGTCTTCACAGAGCTATTCAACTTCAGCTTCTTTGGCATTCGTGTTTTGGGCATAGACTAGGATTACTGTGAAATTGAATGGTTTGCCTTGGAAACAAACAGAGATCATTCTGTCATTTTTGAGATTGCACTCAAGTACTGCATTTCAGACTCTTTTGTTGACTATGAGGGCTACTCCATTTCTTCTAAGGGATTCTTGACCACAGTAGTAGATGTAATGGTCATCTGAATTAAATTTGCCCATTCTGTTATCAAACAAATACGCAAAAAAAGTTTCCATTGGCTTCTATTGACCTTAAAAAGTTGTTTCTAAAGTGGAAATCAGAAATGTAAAAAATTTTAAATGATGGATTCAAGTGTATTTTTCTCTTAGTGAATAAATTTCCTGTCCAAAAAAATCTGCATAATATTTCTTTTAAAAGAACTTTGGTAACTTTTAAGCTATCAATTTATAAAAAATTCAGTGAAAGTTGGAAAACAAAATTTCAGTTTTCATCAACTAGTAACTATAGCTGGTTAAAGTAATGTTTTTAATCATATCATTATTTATCTTGAAGGCTCTGATTCAGTTGATAGATATCTTCTAAACTCTCTGTTCTGTTCAAATGTAAAGTGAAAACCCTGGTTTTCTTCTTTCTGGCCCACAGAAACTGTGACATAATATCAAAATATTTGTGTTAGCAACAAATCAATGTTGAGACAGTGTCTTCTCTTTTTATTTTTTCTTCCTTCCTTCTTGCCTTCTTAATTTCATTTTTCTTTCATTCATTCAACAAGTAGAGTTGAGTGTCAAGCACTTGCAAGGCACTAGCACTCAAAATTAATAAGACTCCCTTTTGTAGAAAAGTCAAGATGCATATTTTCAGCCAAGCCTCTCAAATTCTATAAACTTTAAATTCCTTATCTATGAAAGCATTTAGTTACATTTTATAATCTTCCCACCTTTAAAATTATATAACTTTTCTATAAATTTTGAAAGATTGTCTTAGAAGTATAGAGTCCAAGCCATCATTGTAAACCATGGAGCACAATTCTAGAACCCAAAATATTACTTGTTCATATATACACAAGTTTTTGGAACAAGAATCCTTTAGGCATTACCTCAAGGATCTGAGGACTATGAACATACTGTGAGGTAATGCAAGGGGGATACATTGCCCTCTCATTTTCAAGATTTTTAGAAGATAAAGATATTTTACTTCATGTCTAATGGAGAAGGGGTGACTTTACTAATTAGTGAATTGAATTTGGAAGTAACTGATTCTGTCCCTTCTAGGTTTATCCCCTGCTGGGAACCTGTTGTCAAGTTGCTCTGATATCTGCTTCTCTACCTTGGCTGATCTACAGTGGCAGGATTTAATCCTAGGATACTTGCAGCAAAAGAGAGACCTTTGATTTTGAGAGGGTATGTGCAAAAGGGCAAATACACTGAAACCATACTCACAGAAAACTAGTCAATCTAATAACACCAGGACCACAGCCTTGTCTAACTCAATGAAATTAAGCCATGCCTGTGGGGCAACCCAGGATGGGCGGGTCATGGTGGAGAGATCGGACAGGGTGTGGTCTGCTGGAGAAGGGAATGGCAAACCACTTCAGTATTCTTGCCTTGAGAACCCCATGAACAGTATGAAAAGGCAAAATGATAGGATACTGAAAAAGAAACTCCCCAGGTCATTAGTGGCCCAATATGCTACTGGAGATCAGTGGAGAAATAACTCCAGAAAGAATGAAGGGATGGAGCCAAAGCAGAAAGAATACCCAGCTGTAGATGTGTCTGGTGATAGAAGCAAAGTCCGATGCTGTAAAGAACAATATTGCATAGGAACCTGGAATGTCAGGTCCATGAATCAAGGCAAATTGGAAGTGGTCAAACAAGAGATGGCAAGAGTGAATGTTGACATTCTAGGAATTAGCAAACTAAAATGGATTGGAATGGGTGAATTTAACTCAGAGGACCATTATATCTACTACTGTGGGCAGGAATCCCTCAGAAGAAACGGAGTGGCCATCATGGTCAACAAAAGAGTCCGAAAGACAGTACTTGGATGCAATATCAAAAACGACAGAATGATCTCTGTTCGTTTCCAAGGCAAACCATTCAATG
The DNA here is from genome assembly GCA_935064755.1 of Tragelaphus eurycerus. Taxonomy (NCBI): domain Eukaryota; kingdom Metazoa; phylum Chordata; class Mammalia; order Artiodactyla; family Bovidae; genus Tragelaphus; species Tragelaphus eurycerus. Next base: position 13,861,900 of record CAKXYN010000042.1, read on the forward strand.
TCACAGTAATCCAAGTCTATGCCCCAACCAGTAACACTGAAGAAGCTGAAGTTGAATGGTTCTATGAAGACCTACAAGACCTTTTAGAACTAACACCCAAAAAAGATGTCCTTCTCATTATAGGGGACTTGAATGCAAAAGTAGGAAGTCAAGAAACACCTGGAGTAACAGGCAAATTTGGCCTTGGAACACGGAATGAAGCAGGGCAAAGACTAACAGAGTTTTGCCAAGAAAATGCACTGGTCATAGCAAATACCCTCTTCCAACAACACAAGAGAAGACTCTATACATGGACATCACCAGATGGTCAACACCGAAATCAGATCGATTATATTCTTTGCAGCCAAAGATGGAGAAGCTCTATACAATCAGCAAAAACAAGACCAGGAGCTGACTGTGGCTCGGACCATGAACTCCTTATTGCCAAATTCAGACTGAAATTGAAGAAAGTAGGGAAAACCACTAGACCATTCAGGTATGACTTAAACCAAATCCCTTATGATTATACAGTGGAAGTGAGAAATAGATTTAAGGGCCTAGATCTGATAGATAGAGTGCCTGATGAACTATGGAATGAGGTTCGTGACATTGTATAGGAGACAGGGATCAAGACCATCCCCATGGAAAAGAAATGCAAAAAAGCAAAATGGCTGTCTGGGGAGGCCTTACAAATAGCTGTGAAAAGAAGAGAAGTGAAAAGCAAAGGAGAAAAGGAAAGATATAAACATCTGAATGCAGAGTTCCAAAGAATAGCAAGAAGAGATAAGAAAGCCTTCTTCAGTGATCAATGCAAAGAAATAGAGGAAAACAACAGAATGGGAAAGACTAGGGATCTCTTCAAGAAAATCAGAGATACCAAAGGAACATTTCATGCAAAGATGGTCTCGATAAAAGGACAGAAATGGTATGGACCTAACAGAAGCAGAAGGTATTAATAAGAGGTGACAAGAATACACAGAAGAACTGTACAAAAAAGAGCTTCACGACCCAGATAATCATGATGGTGTGATCACTGACCTAGAGCCAGACATCCTGGAATGTGAAGTCAAGTGGGCCTTAGAAAGCATCACTACAAACAAAGCTAGTGGAGGTGATGGAATTCCAGTGGAGCTATTCCAAATCCTGAAAGATGATGCTGTGAAAGTGCTGCACTCAATATGCCAGCAAATTTGGAAAACTCAGCAGTGGCCACAAGATTGGAAAAGGTCAGTTTTCATCCCAATCCCAAAGAAAGGCAATACCAAAGAGTGCTAAAACTACCACACAATTGCACTCATCTCACACGCTAGTAAAGTAATGCTCAAAATTCTCCAAGCCAGGCTTCAGCAATATGTGAACCGTGAACTTCCTGATGTTCAAGCTGGATTTAGAAAAGGCAGAGGAACCAGAGATCAAATTGCCAACATCCGCTGGCTCATGGAAAAAGCAAGAGAGTTCCAGAAAAACATCTGTTTCTGCTTTATTGACTATGCCAAAGCCTTTGACTGTGTAGATCACAAGAAACTGTGGAAAATTCTGAGAGAGATGGGAATACCAGACCACCTGATCTGCCTCTTGAGAAATCTGTATGCAGGTCAGGAAGCAACAGTTAGAACTGGGCATGGAACAACAGACTGGTTCCAAATAGGAAAAGGAGTACGTCAAGGCTGCATATTGTCACCATGTTTATTTAACTTATATGCAGAGTACATCATGAGAAATGCTGGACTGGAAGAAACACAAGTTGGAATCAAGATTGCTGGGAGAAATATCAATAACCTCAGATATGCAGATGATACCACCCTTATGGCAGAAAGTGAAGAGGAACTAAAAAGCCTCTTGATGAGAAGTGAAAGTGGAAGAGTGCAAAGGTTGGCTTAAAGCTCAACATTCAGAAAACGAAGATCATGGCATCTGGTCCCATCACTACATGGGAAATAGATGGAGAAACAGTGGAAGCAGTGTTACACTTTATTTTTCTGGGCTCCAAGATCGCTGCAGATGGTGACTGCAGCCATGAAATTAAAAGACGCTTACTCCTTGGAAGGAAAGTTATGACCAACCTAGATAGCATATTCAAAAGCAGAGACATCACTTTGCCAACAAAGGTTCGCCTAGTCAAGGCTATGGTCTTTCCTGTGGTCATGTATGGATGTGAGAGCTGGACTGTGAAGAAGGCTGAGCACCGAAGAATTGATGCTTTTGAACTGTGGTGTTGGAGAAGACTCTTGAGAGTCCCTTGGACTGCAAGGAGATCCAACCGGTCCATTCTGAAGGAGATCAGCCCTGGGATTTCTTTGGAAGGAATGATGCTAAAGCTGAAACTCCAGTATTTTGGCCACCTCATGCGAAGAGTTGACTCATTGGAGAAGACTCTGATGCTGGGAGGGATTGGGGGCAGGAGGAGAAGGGGACGACAGAGGATGAGATGGCTGGATGGCATCACTGACTCGATGAATGTGAGTCTGAGTGACCTCCGAGAGCTGGTGATGGATAGGGAGGCCTGGCGTGCTGCAGTTCATGGGGTCGCAAAGAGTCGGACACGACTGAGCAACTGATCTGATCTGTGCAAAAGGGGAAGTATTAGGAAACCTAATTGGATGCAGATTTAAACCATATTATCTTGACAACTTGAATAATAAAACTGATACACTGATCTTCATTCATAAGATTCTTATGTCTTATTTTTAGATTGTTTGACAACTCCCACAAAGGAAAAGAGTGGGAAAAGCCAAACATGTTTTTGTGAAATGCACATGTGGAAAAAAATATAAGTTTAGAAACAATCATTACCAATTCTCTAAGTGCCTCAAAGAACATCTCTACTGCAACTTTACCAGAAAGTTATCTTTTGCACTTTATCTTAACACTTGCATTTCTATAATTATTGTTTAATAATCATTTAACTGTAATTAAAAGTAGATTTTATATATATTAAAAGTACTGATCATTCGACTCAATCTGAGGCTCAATCAAGTGCATGGAAGATAAATGCTGCTGCTGCTGCTAAGTCACTTCAGTCGTGTCTGACTCTGTGCGACCCCATAGACGGCAGCCCACCAGGCTCCCCTGTCCCTGGGTTTCTCCAGGCAAGAACACTGGAGTGGGTTGCCATTTCCTTCTCCAATGCATGAAAGTGAAAAATGAAAGTGAAGTCACTCAGTCGTGTCCGACTCTTAGCGACCCCATGGACTGTAGCCCGCCAGTCTCCTGCATCCATGGGATTTTCCAGGCAAGAGTACCGGAGTGGGGTGCCATTGCCTTCTCTGTGGAAGATAAATACTGGATGAAAAAAAGGTGACTTTTGAATTAAAAATTCAGTCAATGGATGATGAGTCACTTATGGACTTGTACGTTTCCACAAAATGAGAACCCATCTGTCCAAGAATATCTTATATTCTACACACGACTCAGTACAGAATAGTTTATACACAAAGAGAAGTGTTCAATAAATGTTTGTTGACTATGGATTGAAGTAGGTGAAATACTGCATAAACTCATTCTCTCCTTACTGTCTTCCTTGTGTGTGTGTTAGTCACTCATGTCTGACTCTTTGTGACCCCATGGACTGTAGCCCACTAGGCTCTTCTGTCCATGGAATTCTCCAGGCAAGAATACTGGAGTGGATTGCCATTTCCTTCAGAGGACCTTCCAGAACCAGGGACTGAACCTTAATTTCCCACTTTGCAGATAGATTATTTACCATCTGAGCCACTAGGGAAGCCTTGTTTTCTCTAATGGGTCATTTTTAAATGGCACTTACTGTAAGTTTGGACTACCTGCCTTCAAGTCTATATATTCCACATGTTTCTCTTTAAAATATATGTTAAAAGAACAATATACATGTACACTTGACATGCGTAATGGATGACAGTCGACAGTTGTATAATTTTGTAATGAACACAACACAGATAAGACTAGATTATGTTGCTATTCAATAGCACTACTCAATAGTGCTTCACTATTTCACTGTAAGGTGAAAACAATCTCATATTATTTAAATAGACTATGTGAAATGTCTATTTGACAGATGGAGAAACTGAGGTTCAGAGAGATTAAATGCATGCTCACTTATATTCCACTGGTTGATCCTTAAGTCTCATTCATTTCATGCTGCTGCTGCTGCCACTAAATCACTTCAGCTGTGTTCGACTGTGTGCGACCCCACAGACGGCAGCCCACCAGGCTCCCCCATCCCTGGGATTCTTCAGGCAAGAATACTGGAGTGGGTTGCCATTTCCTTCTCCAATGCATGAAAGTGAAAAGTGAAAGTGAAATCGCTCAGTCATATCCAACTCTTCGCACCCCCATGGACTACAGCCTACCAGGCTCCTCCGTCCATGGGATTTTCCAGGCAAGAGTACTGGAGTGGGTTGCCATTGCCTTCTGTGGTCATTTCTTGCTAGATTCTAATTATTCAGCACTAATTATTCAACACAGTGACTACCTAGAAATGGATTTGTAATTAAGAAACTTCTATAATTGCAAATAATTATCTATCAGCTGCTTGCCACATCCTAAATTTTGCATTTGCTGAACTTTCATGCTAGAGCAAGAGAGGAAGGGTCACTGACAGTGAGGTCTCTGTGCAGTGCAATTTAAAAACCAAAACAAAACAGGAAGACTCCTGCTGACAAGAAGTCAAAAAACATAAAATGGGACTGATTCAGAAAAAATAAAAGATTTATTTACAACAGTACTTTAAAAAATAATTAACCACCCTTGAAAATGTCATTTGATCTTTAGAACTAAAGCTCTCAACAGTTTGTGAAAACTGTTTTTAGAATGCAATTAGCATGTCATCAGGATGTTTAGATTATAACCCCATGAGTTCATTGTAAACTATACAGAGGACAGATAAGAAAAATTTGGATCTTGCTTTTTTCATCAAAATCATGGATCATCTATTTGATTAAAAGTTTTAAACAACAACAACAAAATCTTTAGAAAATAAATAGAATACCTCCCAAATCAATTAAAACAATGCCTCATCTAGTTTACTGTATATATGGTTTCTGTCAGTACACCAACATCTCATTCACTGGGTATTTAAAATAAATTAATTGGGCTCCCTGGTGGCTCAGAAGATAAGGAATCTGCCTGTGATGCAGGAGACAAAAGTTCCATCCCTGGGTCAAGAAGATCCCCTAGAGAAGGGAATGGTTACTCACTTCAGTATTCTTCCCTGGAGAATTTCCTGGACTGAGAAGCCTGACAGGGCACAGTGTATGTGGTCAAAAAGAGAATAATGAAGTGATTACCAGTATTGAGAAAGTACCTGTTTAGGAAAATCACCAAGAAAATGACATTTGAGTTAGATCTTAATGACCAGGTATGAGTTGACCAGGCAGGAAACAGGGATGGCAAAATCACAGGCAGAAATCACAGACCCTTTATATAGGGTCTTCCCTACCACTCCTTCCCTCAACCTAAGGAGTGGTAAATCAGTGTTGTTATATACACAGTACTTAGAGTGAGGGAGAATGGAAGTAGGTAAAGGTAGAAAGAGACATCTATATGAAGAGCCTTATATATATCTGCTACTCTATCCAGCTGAAAATCAATGGATATTTTTGGAGTAAAGAAGCAATAAATCCATACTGTGTTCTAGGAAAATCACTCTAATGGCAGTGTGGATGGAGACTGTAGCAGAGACAAAATCCCAAAATCTTAAACACCAGTTAGAAAGTTATTAGTTTCTGTCTGATGAGAAAGGATGGGACCCAAACTAACATGGTGACCTAGAATTGGAGATAGTCTTTGAGATGTGTTTCAAAGGAGACTAGAGTTGGAGTGTGATAGGCTATGGATGTGAGGCTTAGAGAAGGATCTAGAAAATGCCAACCTTTCGAGTTTAGATGGCTACATGGTACCATTGAGCTTCCCCAGTGGCTTAGTGGTAAAGAATCCGCCTGCAAGTCAGGAGCCGCAGGAGACATGGATTCTATCCATGGGTTGGGAAGATCCCCTGGAAGAGAGCATGACAACCCACCTCAGTATCTTTGCCTGGAGAATCCCATGAACAGAGCAGCCTCGTAGGCCACAGTCCGTGGGTCGCCAAGAGTCAGACATGACTGAAGCAACTTGGCACACAGCATGTGGTACCATTATCAACATTAGGAAATATGGAGAGCTAAAGAAGTGTACCCAACTGGCAGCGAATTCCATCTGAGGCACGTTAAACTTAAGATGTCCTTGGAATATGCAGAAGGACTTATAAAGAAGGAAGACAGGAATACGGGACTCAGGGAATATGGGAGAACTGATCTAGGGCTACGTATTTTCAGGACATCCTGTGATTGGAATTGATGGTTGTCTAAGATCAGTTAGACCAAGTATCCAGAAGGATGCATATGTAACCAAGGGGCATCTCAGTTTTTAAGGCATATGTGGAAGAAACATCAGTGAGAAAAACAGAAAGAATCTCAAAGGAAGCAGAATCCAAGGTAGAAGTTTAAACAGATAATGGTCAAGAGTGTCCAGTGTTGTAAGACAGTGAAGAGGATAAAGACTGAAGAGCATCCAAGTAATCCACATCCCCCCATCCCCCGAAAAATGCAATTGATGAAAATCTGGGAATAGGAGGGGAAAAAGTTGCTTACAGTTAAAATATCCTACAGATAACTAAACAGAAGAGATAATCAGCACATATTTTTACTCTATTAAAATATTCAAAACTGCCAAAAGAATATCTTCTCTTAATTTATTCTTAAGCAGAGCAAGTTTGTGAGTCACAGAAGATTTCACTCTAAATGAAATCTTCTGTGATCATTTATGCATATGGACCCCAAAGTAGCCTTGAAAATATAGACAAGACACAGAGAATCTCCAGATACACAGAAAGAAGTTCTTCCAACATCTTTCATTTCTTTTATATTCATTGACTTTTCAGCATGGTTTCTGATGAGCCAAGTAAATAACCATATTTTTACAATGTTCACCATATTTTGTGTTGACCCTCTGAACTCTTTCCTCCTAGTCTTAACATAACTTTGCATCATTTCCCAATAGAAGGGATATTGTTTATTCTAAAATCAATTTTAAAAACTTTTTTCCCAAATCAATAAGAATATATAATTTCCTCCCTACAGCATAAAATATATTAATAATAATGAAAGCTTTACTTTTATAAGATATCATAAATTGCAAAAGCTTTCCATGAACTAGCTCACCTAATATTCTCAATAACTTAAGAAAGCAAATAAGGTAGATATATTTATCTTGCAGGTAATAAATATGACTTTAAGTTACCTGTCAAAAAAAATCACATGGACTCTTGCTCTATTACACTGCTTCAGAGTTATCCTTAGCCAGAAAAATGAAGCTCCTCAGCAGATGATCACTTTTGAATTTTTAGTGTAAAATATTCTTAATTTTATATTCTCAAAGAGAAAAATATATTGGTTGATTTTCCTTTTAATAGACAATATATTAAGCTATGCTTAATAAGATGTTATATGAACTTATTTTATTATGAGAAACCACACGGCTTAAAGAGTTTGGACTCTACAGTCACACTGACCAACTTCAAATTCTAGCTGTGCTACTTATTAACTGTATAACTTAAGTCATGTCATTTAACCCCTCTGTGCCTCCGTTTCCTCATTTGTAAAACAAATATGATGATAATAGTAACAGTACCTACTTCCTAGGTTTGATGTGTAAGTTACTGTATCTAAAGCACTATGTGCTTGTGCTCAGTCACTGTCGCATCTGACGCTGTGACCCCAGGACTGTAGTCTGCCATGCTCCTCCATCCATGAGATTCTCCAGGCAAGCATATGGAAGTAGACTGCCATTTCCCTCCCCAGAGGCTCTTCCTGACCTAGGGATCAAATTCATGTCTCAATTGCATGCAGATTCTTTACCACTGAGCCACCAGTGAAGCCCCAAACATTAGCTATACTGTTACTTTTCTAAAATGTAGTCACAGCTTTCCTAATGAAACAGAAGGAATTAACAAACAGAATATTTTTTTGACCTAATGACAATTTTTAGCTCTAACAGGATTGTAAACATCTATTGAGCAGGCCTAAGGAAATAAAATATCAGGATAAGTTTCCACCATCTTAATCACCACTGGAGAAAGCGAGGGCATCCCACTCTAGTACTCTTGCCTGAAAAATCCCAGGGACAGAGGAGCCTGGCAGGCTGCAGTCCATGGGGTCACTAAGAGTCGGACACGACTGACTAACTTCACTTTCACTTTTCACTTTCATGCATTGGAGAAGGAAATGGCAACCCACTCCAGTGTTCTTGCCTGGAGAATCCCAGGGACGGGAGAGCCTGGTGGGCTGCCCTCTATGGGGTCGCACAGAGTCGGGCACGACTGAAGTGACTTAGCAGCAGCAGCAGCAATTACCATATTTGAAAGGATTTGAATGTACATGGCTGTGTATGACTTGAAGATATAAATCTAAATCCCAAATTTTTGTCTGTTCTTATAAATTAAATACATTTTTAAAGGTAAATATATACTTTTACATGAGCAAAAGACATCACTAAACATGGTAAGAATTTTTAAAAAGAATAGAAGAGCTACTGAAATAAAGTTGAACCTCAGCTAAAGCTTTGGGGACCAGGGCAATCCAAGCAGGCCTTGAGATCTTGGCGGAATGATCCCATATACCTTTCCACTAAGTGTTGTTCTTAATAATATTCTGCTGCCAACAATGCCAGTCACCATGTCCCTTACTTCAATATTACAAATCTTTGGGAAATCTCTGATCCAGTTTTCATTAGATGCCCACCTTGGGAAACTAACCTACATAGGAGAGGCAAGGTGATGCAGAGATTTTCAGAATGCTGGAAACCATCCTATAAGCATAATGGACAAATCTAAATAAAGAGAGGCAGAATGGAAAGGTCTAAACAGACAACTCTCCCCAAAATTCACTATAATTTGTTAACCATAAATTTGACACTATCAGCTTACTTCCATAGAATGTGGATTAGTAGCATAGCATTACTTCATCAAATAATGTTTTTTTATGAGGTCTCTTTGAATTACTGCCAATTTGCTTTGCAGAAAACTCATTCTATGAGCACCTCTCTCCCAACCCAACATTCACTAAGGTTATCTCTTTTCTCATACACTTGCTAATGTTAACTGTTATAATTTGGGGAAAAGGACAATTTCATCTTGACAGGTTAAAAAATGATACCTATTATTTTAACTTTAATTCTGTGACTCTTAGATACAGCACAATTCTTTAATAAATTTTTTTACCACTCTCCCTCCTTCTTTGGCCTTAGGCAAGCTCAAGATGGTTTCTCATACTTGCAAATAAAATTTGAAAAAGAAAGCTAAAAAAGTAAAGATGTCAATCTCAGTATTATTTTAACTCATGGACATTTGGAAATAATAAGTATACATCAATAGCAAAATAGCTAAAAATAGCTAAATTTTAAATAATAAAATTTTTTTAAATAATATTTAATGGTATGAAATATGCTCATGGTGCTATTTTAGCTGCAAAAAAAATATGTTTCAAAAGATTTTGTATCAGTTCAGTTCAGTCTCCAGTCATATCCAACTCTTTGCAAACCCATGCATTGCAGCACACCAGGGCTCCCTGTCCATCACAAACTCCCGGAGTACACTCAAACTCATGTCCATCAAGTCGATGATTCCATCCAGCCATCTCATCCTCTCTTGTCCCCTTCTCCTCCTGCCCCCAATCCCTCCCAGCACCAGAGTCTTTTCTAATGAGTCAACTCTTCGCATCAGGTGGCCAAAATATTGGAGCTTCAGCATCAGCATCAGTCCTTCCAAGGAATATTCAAGATTGATTTCCTTTAAGATTAACTGGTTGGATCTCCTTGCAGTCCAAGGGACTCTCAAGAGTCTTTTCCAACACAACAGTTCAAAAGCAGCAATTCTTCGGCGCTCAGCTTTTTTCACAGTCCAACTCTCACATCCATAAGATTTTGTATACAGCACCATAAAAAAATGTATGAAACTAGTAAATAGAAAAAACAATAAAATAATTGATTAAAGTGCTATAATAATAGTAGTCATTCCTACATAGTAGAATAACTGATTTTGTGTATTCTCTTCTTCATACCTTATTTTCTATTTTCTAAGCATTTATTATCAATATAATCCATCAAGATCCAAGGCTTATCTGGATTCCCTGGTCCCCAAAACATAACTGACATTCAACGTTATTTTATTTATATAGTTGTTTGTATTCTTTCTTTTATTCCTCTTTACAATGTTTATTCATGTTCTTTGTTCATTTAAAAACAATGGATCTGCCTTTAAAACAAATGTGTTTGTTTGAAATATTGAAACAAAGTCATACATAGCCATGTACTTTCCAATTGTTTCCAATATGGTGATCATGATAGTAGAAACTTGTTATCCTGATTCTTCATCTCCTTAGGTCTTCTCATAGATGTTACAGTTCTGTTAGAATCCAGAATTATCATGAAGTCAAAAAGTGTTCTCTTTGTTAAAACCTTGTGTCTTATTAGAAAAGGTGTGACTACATTATAGAATAAACAGTGAGAGGTAACGCCTACATGGTGCTTTAGATGTAATAACTCATACAACAAACTTACGAAGAGGTACTATTATCATCATCTATTTTACAAAAGAGAAAACCAAGGCATAGAGAGGTTAAGGGATGTGACTAAAGCTGTACAGTAATTAGTATTAATAGCACAGCTAGGACCTGAACCTAGTCAGTGTGGCTCCAGAGTCCCAGTATAGTACCATATATGTGACTGCCTCAAACGCTGGGCTGGAAGAAGCACAAGCTGGAATCAAGATTGCCGGGAGAAATATCAATAACCTCAGATATGCAGATGACACCACCCTTATGGCAGAAAAGTGAAGAGGAACTAAAGAGCCTCTTGATGAAAGTGAAAGAGGAGAGTGAAAAAGTTGGCTTAAAGCTCAACATTCAGAAAATGAAGATCATGGCATCTGGTCCCATCACTTCATGGGAAATAGATGGGGAAACAGTGGAAACAGTGTCAGACTTTATTTTGGGGCTCCAAAATCGCTGCAGATTGTGATTGCAGCCATGAAATTAAAAGACACTTACTCCTTGGAAGAAAAGTTATGACCAATCTAGATAGCATATTCAAAAGCAGAGACATTACTTTGCTAACAAAGGTCTGTCTAGTCAAGGCTATGGTTTTTCCAGTGGTCATACATGCATGCGACAGTTGGACTATAAAGAAAGCTGAGTACAGAAGAATTGAGGCTTTTGAACTGTGGTGTTGGAGAAGACTCTTGAGAGTCCCTTGGACTGCAAGGAGACCCAACCAGTCCATCCTAAAGGAGATCAGTCCTGGGTGTTCATTGGAAGGACTGATGCTAAAGCTGAAACTCCAGTACTTTGGCCACCTGACGCGAAGAGTTGACTTATTAGAAAAGACTCTGATGCTGGGAGGGATTGGGGGCAAGAGGAGAAGGGGATGACAGAGGATGAGATGGCAAGATGGTAACACCGACTCGATGGACATAAGTTTGAGTGAACTCCGGGAGTTTGTGATGGACAGGGAGGCCTAGTGTGCTGCGATTCATGGGGTCTCAAAGAGTCGGACATGACTGAGCAACTGAACTGAACTGAACTCCACTCAAAATCTTAAACTGGCTCCCTCAGCCAAGCCAAAGCACTCCCATGGATACTGATGATGCACATGGAGAGTTTTAGATACAGGTCTTGGTACAGGAGCCCAAACAAGCACAGGACAAACAGTGCTAATATTTGGTAGGCGATTTGAAGAGTAGCAGATCCATAGTAGTAAATAGCATTGCTCTTGGAGATCTATGAATGCCTAGAGGCAAGGTGACAGGCACCCTGTGAGATGGTTTTCAGGACACCAGATCACAAAAGCAGATTGAGAATCAAATGGCTGTACTGTTGTTTCCTTTCCTCTGAGACTGGGTGCCTTGGCACGGGACAGAGGGAGGGGCTAATGTCATCAACCACAGACATCTCTGCCATGCATGGTAAACAACACCCAGAATGTAGTTTGAAATATGGTGTATTAATAGGAAATCTGAAGTATAGAAGGCTAGAAGAGCAGGAGATCATTGACTTCTTTTTTTTTTTCTTTTTTGCTACACTGTACAGTTTGTAGGATCTTGAGATCTTAGCTCCCTGACCAGGGGTTGAACCCAGGTCCCCAGCACTGAAAGCATGATGTCTCAAACACTGGAGCACCAGGAAATTCCCAGGAGATAACTGATGTTTAAAGATAGGTTACTACTTACAGTTCTCAAGAGGAAAGAGCACCCCACCCCTTCCCAAGATGAGGGATCTGCACAGGAGACAGAAGGAAGAGAGGGCACTATGGGCAAGGGCCTTTGTTCTAGTTTTCTTAGGATCAGATCAGGAGCCCCAGGACCTGATAAAACAGGTCGAAGCCAGACGCCAGCCGTCCCCCCCCCCCCCTAAGATTTCCTGGTTTGAGTAATTTCAGTTACTCAAAACCGGGGCTCTTGAGAAAGCATCAATTCTTCGGCCCAGTTGTCAAATACCTGGCCCTGGGGTGATTAGGGCAAGTGTGTCATGGTCCAGTGTCTGAGAGCTGATAACAGAGATAGACTCTGGGCTGCTTGGTTTGTATTTGAAAAGCATGCCTGGATAAATCAGGAGCTTGGGATTAATGAACACACATTACTGTATATAAGATAGATTACCAACAAAAGCCTACTGTATAGTCCAGGGAACTCTACTCAATATTCTGTGATAACTTATAAGAGAAAAGAATCTGAAAAGAGTATGTATGTGTATAACTGAATCACTTTGCTGTATACCTGAAACTAATACAACATTGTATAATAATAAATCAACTGTAATGGCAACCCACTCCAGTACTCTTGCCTGGAAAATCCCATGGACAGAGGAGCCTGGTAAGCTGCAGTCCATGGGGTTGCTAGAGTTGGACACAACTGAGCAACTTCATTTTGACTTTTCACTTTCATGCATTGGAGAAGGAAATGGCAACCCACTCCAGTGCTCTTGCCTGGAGAATCCCAGGACGACGGAGCCTAGTGGGCTGCCGTCTGTGGGGTTGCACAGAGTCGGACACGACTAAAGCGACTTAGTAGTAGTATACTCCAATAAAATTGAAGAGGAAAAGAAAGGAAAGAAAAGCATGTCTGGAAGTAGGACCTCTCCCAAGGAGGAGGGGTGACAAGAGGGGCAGGAGGCCAAGACAAAGTGACTCAGGCACATTGTCAAATTGTCCAGAACAAGGCATGTCTGGTTTAGGCATGTGGGGCAGATGTTAAAACATCAAGTTTACAGAAGCTGGAAATATGGTTGATACAACTTGAGCATTGGGAAGCCAAAAAATAAAAATAGCAATTCATCTAAGGGACTCAGCAACTGAAGAGAAAAGAAACAATCAGAACACATACCCCATGAAACAAAAATGATGGCAGATTTTAGGAAACGCTCAAATAAAAATACTTTAAAATATTTTACATTTTTAAAATTATATAATTATTTTAAACTATTAATCAAAATACCGTACAATTGCACTCATCTCACACGCTAGTAAAGTAATGCTCAAAATTCTCCAAGCCAGGCTTCAGCAATATGTGAACTGTGAACTTCCTGATGTTCAAGCTGGTTTTAGAAAAGGCAGAGGAACCAGAGATCAAATTGCCAACATCTGCTGGATCATGGAAAAAGCAAGAGAGTTCCAGAAAAGCATCTATTTCTGCTTTATTGACTATGCCAAAGCCTTTGACTGTGTAGATCACAAGAAACTGTGGAAAATTCTGAGAGAGATGGGAATACCAGACCACCTGATCTGCCTCTTGAGAAATCTGTATGCAGGTCAGGAAGCAACAGTTAGAACTGGGCATGGAACAACAGACTGGTTCCAAATAGGAAAAGGAGTACGTCAAGGCTGTATATTGTCACCCTGTTTATTTAACTTATATGCAGAGTACATCATGAGAAACGCTGGACTGGAAGAAACACAAGTTGGAATCAAGATTGCTGGGAGAAATATCAATAACCTCAGATATGCAGATGACACCACCCTTATGGCAGAAAGTGAAGAGGAACTCAAAAGCCTCTTGATGAAAGTGAAACTGGAGAGTGAAAAGGTTGGCTTAAAGCTCAACATTCAGAAAACGAAGATCATGGCATCTGGTCCCATCACTACATGGGAAATAGATGGGGAAACAGTGGAGACAGTGTCAGACTTTATTTTTCTGGGCTCCAAAATCACTGCAGATGGTGACTGCAGCCATGCAATTAAAAGACGCTTACTCCTTGGAAGGAAAGTTATGACCAACTTTGCATATTCAAAAGCAGAGACATCACTTTGCCAACAAAGGTTCGCCTAGTCAAGGCTATGGTCTTTCCTGTGGTCATGTATGGATGTGAGAGCTGGACTGTGAAGAAGGCTGAGCACCGAAGAATTGATGCTTTTGAACTGTGGTGTTGGAGAAGACTCTTGAGAGTCCCTTGGACTGCAAGGAGATCCAACCAGTCCATTCTGAAGGAGATCAGCCCTGGAATTTCTTTGGAAGGAATGATGCTAAAGCTGAAACTCCAGTATTTTGGCCACCTCATGTGAAGAGTTGACTCATTGGAGAAGACTCTGATGCTGGGAGGGATTGGGGGCAGGAGGAGAAGGGGACGACAGAGGATGAGATGGCTGGATGGCATCACTGACTCGATGGATGTGAGTCTGAGTGACCTCCAGGAGTTGGTGATGGACAGGGAGGCCTGGCATGCTGCAGTTCATGGGGTCGCAAAGAGTCGGACACGACTGAGCGACTGATCTGATTGATAGGTTATTGTTGTTCAGTCACTCTGTCCTGTCCAATTCTTTAAGACCTACTCAAAACAAGCCCATCCATTAGAACAACAGGAACTCAGAAGTAGGAAAGGAAAGAGATAACAGAAAGTCAATAGACTAAAATAGTCTTTGAAGCAAATTTCCTTAAGATAAAGAATTTCCTGAGTCTTCAAACTAATTAGCTAGCTAGCTTTCAGGTGTTAAGGAAAACAGGTGACCTCCTAGGCATATAGTCTCAATATTCCCAAACCGTAAGGACTAAGAGAAGATCTTACAATACGCCAAGAAAAACAAGATGCACACAATTGAAAAAAATAGGTATCTGAATGATTCCAGGCTTTTTTATGGCATTTTGGAGGAAATGAGACAGTAGAACTGCAGTGACAGAAACGTCCAACAGAAAAGTCTGCAGGTGACACTAATCAACACACACCACTCATCTTTTGGGGTGAAAGTAAAATTTTTGAGGATATGCAAGAAATCAGAGGATACATCTACAAATTCCATATAAAGAAAATGCATGCAAAAAAAAAACACTAACCAATTTACAAGTGAACCCAAAGAGAGACAGTAATGTAATAGATAATGAAACATAAAGGATATAGCAGTGAAAAAAAATTATAAACATTTTTATAATTATATATTTATTATATACATAATTAAGTCTTTTATTTTATAGTATATATAAAATCTAACTGGATAAGAGATTATTGAAAATGTATACTACAAATACTAAAAAAGCATTCTTTAGAACTTCACTGGCAGTCCAGTGGTTAAAACTGTGCTTCCAATTCAGGGGCATGGATTTGATCCCTAATGTGGAAACTAAGATCCCACATGCCCTGCGGCCAAATACAAAAAGAATAAAAATATTCTCAAACATTTAAAGATATGAAAGATAAAAATAAATAAGTATTCTTAACGATATCAGATCAGATCAGCTCAGTCGTGTCCGACTCTTTGCGACCCCATGAATCACAGCACGCCAGGCCTCCCTGTCCATCACCAACTCCAGGAGTTCACCCAGACTCATGTCCATCGAGTCAGTGATGCCATCCAGCCATCTCATCCTCTGTTGTCCCCTTCGCCTCTCGCTCCCAATCCCTCCCAGCATCAGAGTCTTTTCCAGTGAGTCAACTCTTTGCATGAGGTGGCCAAAGGACTGGAGTTTCAGCTTTAGCATCATTCCTTCCAAAGAAATTCCAGGGCTGATCTCCTTCAGAATGGACTGGTTGGATCTCCTTGCAGTCCAAGGGACTCTCAAGAGTCTTCTCCAACACCACAGTTCAAAAGCCTCAATTCTTCGGCGCTCAGCCTTCTTCACAGTCCAGCTCTCACATCCATACATGACCACAGGAAAAACCATAGCCTTGACTAGATGAACCTTTGTTGGCAAAGTAATGTCTCTGCTTTTGAATATGCTATCTAAGTTGGTCATAACTTTCCTTCCAAGGAGTAAGTGAAAGTGAAAGTGAAGTCGCTCAGTCGTGTCCGACTCTTTGCGACCCCATGGACTATAGCCTACCAGGCTCCTCTGTTCATGGGATTTTCCAGGCAATACTCTTGGAGTGGATTGCCATTTCTTTCTGCAGGGGATCTTCCCAACCCAGGGATCGAACCTGGGTCTCCTGCATTGTAGACAGACGCTTTACCATCTGAGCCACCAGAGTAAGCCTCTTTTAATATCATGGCTGCAATCACCATCTGCAGCGATTTTGGAGCCCCCAAAAATAAAGTCTGACACTGTTTCCACTGTTTACCCATCTATTTCCCATAAAGTGATGGGACCGGATGCATGATCTTCGTTTTCTGAATGTTGAGCTTTAAGACAACTTTTTCACTCTCCACTTTCACTTTCATCAAGAGGCTCTTGAGTTCCTCTTCACTTTCTGCCATAAGGGTGGTGTCATCTGCATATCTGAGGTTATTGAGATTTCTCCTGGCAATCTTGATTCCAGCTTGTGTTTCTTCCAGTCCAGCGTTTCTCATGATGTACTCTGCATATAAGTTAAATAAACAGGGTGACATAAAGCATATGCAATTCAAAGTTCTAATCCACCTCCAGCAAAGATAATAATTACAGGTGGTGGGAAGGAGGGAAGGTAAGTTTCCTAGAGAGCTTTATTTATTGGTGTGGTTGGGGAATAACAGAGAAATAAAACATGTAGAAAACAGGTATGAATTGAACTATATTTCCCCAAATTTCATTTGTTGATGTCCTACCCCTGTGATGTGACTATGGTCATACTTAGAGGGTAAATGTTGACACAGAGATGTATACAGAGAGAAGGTCATGTGAAGAAGGCAGAGACCAGAGTGATGTGTCAACAAGCCAAAGAATGTCAAAGATTGCCAGAAACTAGTCCAGAAATGGAATGGATTCTCCCTCCCAGTTTCAGTAGGAAGGAACACTTGCCAGCACCTTGATTTCAGATTTCTAACTCCCAAAACTGTGAGATAATAAATTTTTCTTGTTTAAGCCTCCTTGTTTGTGATGCTTTTTGTTACAGGAGCCCCAGCTAATACAGCAGGTAAAACTTTGTGGAAGTTAGTATCTTGTTTTTTGGTATTAGCAGAAATACGTTTCTTAATTATATATAAAATCAGAAAGGGAAAAGTAAAGATAAGTGAAATGGAAGGAAACAAAATGAAGAAAAAGGGATCAAAAGGAAAGAAAAAAATAGCAATTTGACCCACAACAAATAAGGAAAAAGGAACAAAAAATGCTTTATAAAATCAAGCATATCATTCACTTTACTAAATGTAAACAGTGAATTTCTTGCATAAAAGGTAGAGATTCTATTTAACTTTTTTTTTTTTAAAAAAAGCTGTACTTTATTTGAAAGTAACACACTGACATTAAAAGCATCAATCATTATTAAGTTCTCCTTTTTTGAGTGACAAGACCACATTCCCAGACCTCTAGCTGGTCAGTGAGTCACATAACTAGTCTTAGTCAATGAACTGTGAGCCAGATAGTTGGATAAGGAAGCATGGGCATGAACTCTCTCCTCTGCTGCAGTGAACACACACTGAGAAGGCACAACAACTAGACGGAAACAACCAGGGTTATGGCAACAATAGACACAGGGCAACCAGGACAAAAAGTTTTAAAAAAAGTAAAGAAGCTTTACTGGATTTAGTGTGAGAAAAAATGAACTTTGTTTTTGCTTTTTTTTAAGTCTCTGAAATGTCAGGTTTAATTTGTTGGTGAAATATAGTATTTTCCTATCTAAATTGATACACACAAGTAAAATTCAGCAATTAAAAAAAGACTGAAAATAAAAAAGTGGACAAAGAGATACCAGGCAAGTATGAAATTAAAGAAAACTGGAATGCATATATGATGTGGATTATAAGGCCAAAAGCAACAAAATAGGATAAAAAGTGACATTGTCTAATGATAAATATTGCAATTCATAAATGAGATAAAGATAAAAGCAGCCTTAAATGCACATACATATTAATAATATGCTCATGTCAGATATCAGCAATATGATAGTTTAAAGATATAAAGCAAAAGTTATTGAAAGTGAAATAAAACATTGAATAAATTAGAGTATGAAACTTTAGTATATTTCAGAATTTGGCAGGTCTAATAGAAAAAATTCAGGTCATAGAAAAACTGAATAATAACTGACTTAATAAATAAATCCTTTGAATAGAGAGTACATATTTCCTTTATATGTTTAATTTGGCCTCAACATAAAAACTCAATATAATCTTTAAAATTACTCCATTATAATTCAATACAATTAGAAACTAATAAAATAACTGATATCATATAAAGAATTTGTTAAAGCAAATCCTGGGAGGAAAAAAAAATGGCATGCCATAGCTCTTCAGAAGCTCTTATCCTATTATCAAAATCAAGAGAATGCTAGCCCAAATTAGCTTCTACAGCATCTAAGAAAGGTAATGACTTAAATTTCTTTCCTAATGGGGGAGAAATATTTTGTTTCCCTACAAAACTTCAAGAAAACAGAACTTACACATAGGCAACACAAGGTGCTCTAGCTCAAAAAAAAAACCCCAAACCAAGTTACATTCTAGGCATCAAATATTCCATTCATACATCACTGTGCTGCCTCTATATAAGAGAATGACCATACGTCCTGGTTTGCCCAGGACGCTTGTGGTTTATGCCTGTTGTCCAGGTGTAATTATTAATAGCACTCTCTTTCATTTTCAAAAGTGTCTCCGCTTGGACAATAAATTTTGTAGTCACCCTACCATGTTACATGATACAGCCCATTGCTTAAGAGGATAGGGGTCTCTGGGTCTTTTCTGTTCCAAGATTTGTGAGGGTACTAGGCCATCCATAGGCACCTTTTAACTGTCCTGAATGAAAGCACTGGAAGAAGTATTTATGACTCTGACCCAGTTAAAAAATATATTTATTAAAAAGACAGTGAGGAAATGCAATGTTTTCCTACATAGAATCATACTAAAGAAAATGAATAATGTATTAGGAAAAATATAATGTATCCTCATTAAATACATAAAACATCTTTTTCTAAACAATAAAAATTCATCCATTCAAAATCAGCTAGATATGAAGCTAGAATATCATTCATACCATAGAAAGAATCAACATCAATTTGGTGTCCTTATGTATATTAAAAAACATATATTAGATAAGCTATTGATAATATCTTAGATAATATTGATTGATTCTATTTTGTCCCTTCTTGATTCTATTTTGTCCTATGTTGGCTGTCATTTTTTTGTACACATATTCCTACAATTTATTTCTCTGAGTAAACCCCAATTGATAGATTTATATTGTAATCAGCCTTGTGCTGTCAAAGTTCATATGTTAATGTAACATAAATTTATTCATTATTCTATTTACAATACAGAGATGACAGACCACAACCTTAAAACACAATTCATATCTTTCTGCTTACTTCTTTATGATAAAAAAACTATGACTTTGGTGATGCCTGGACTCTGCTTGAATATCTAATAGTTTTATTTTTTGACATCCCTCTGCATGTATGTGTTAGTCACTCAGTCATGTCCAACTCTTTGCGACCCCAGAGACTGTAGCCCACTAGTCTCCTCAGTCCATGGAATTCTCCAGACAGGAATACTGGAGTGAATAGCCATTCCCTTCTCCACTGGATTTTCCTGACCCAGGGTGAACCTAGGTCTCCCGCATTGCAGGCAGATTCTTTTGCTGTCTGAACCACCAGAAAAGCCCCTTAACATCCCTATTTCCACTTTCTATTTCACTTTTGCACTGCCTGCTACTAGCAATGTTTTAACTTGTTTATTCATTTTCAGTCTCAATGAGGTTGAAAATATCTCTATTTATGATAAAATGAATGCAATTATTTTCCTTCCTGGCCATTAGACAGTCAATAGTATTGGCATTGTAGTTGATAGCCATCTGCCATTTTCACATTCTTCTTTACCAGGATTGCATTGATTGGATAGCTTCAGATACTTGTCAATCTGTATAGATAGATGAATTTGTCTTGAATATCTGTCAAATCAATGGTTAGTAATAGTATCTCACTTTATTTATTTGTCATGGAAATCTATATAACATTTCCCCTCAGAGATTTAGTTAATTAGTTAGCATGGCAATAATTATTAAATATTGAACTTGAAGTCTCTCCTTCCTCCTTGTCTCCTACTGGTGGTGTAATTGATCATCAAAGTTATCATGATAGCGATAGAAGTGATAAATACAGATTCTTCTCAGAGGAATAGTAGAGTTTTCAAAGAATATAAGAAATTTTATATATATTTTAAATCTGTGGCTTCTAGAATTCCAAAGTAGGACTTAGAATCTGTTCCTGAAAATAGAGTAGAATAAATTTTAGAAAAATCAGGTAATTTTTAATGATTAGGAAGTTATATACAAGACTGAATTCAATTATTCATTAGAAATTATTCAAAAAATTACCAAAACTTAGATTTCAAAAGATCAGTATGCTAGTAACTGAAAAAGTGACCAGATTTAAAGCATCCAGTGCCAATATACAAAGTACACCTAAATAAATAAATAAATACAGTTGGAAATCAATATCCATGGGTTCTGTATCTTTGGATTCAACTAGCCACAGGTTAGGGCTTACCAGGTGGCACTAGTGATAAAGAACTCGCCTGACAATGCAGATAGATGTAACAGATTAGGCTTCAATCCCTGGATTGGAAAGATTCCCTGGAGGAGGGCATGGGAACCCTCTCCAGTATTCTTGCCTGGAGAATCACATGGACAGAGGAACCTGGTGGGATATGGTCCATGGAGTTGCTAACCCCTAACCTCCCTTTCTATCGCTTCCCTGACCGGCTTCCTCTTGGCAATCACCAGCCATCTGCAGCAACATGCATGTGACTAGAGATTGTCATACTAAGTGAAGTCTAAAGAAGACACATACCTTATGATGTCATTCACACGTGACACAAATGAAACTATCTATGAATCAGAAACAAAATTATGAACATAGAGAACAGACTGGTGGTTGCCTTGTGTTTGTTTTGCTTTTGTTTTTAACTCAGGTTACCACCAGCATAGCTTAAGAATGTTTTACTCTCTAAAATGTGAAGTAGAAGCATCTGGGAGTTGGACAACCCACAGACAGGTTATATTAAAGACAAAAGTTTGGGAAATGACTAAAGCATACTTAATTATATCCTAAATGTAAAACTTTAAAAAACACTATGTACAATTTCTATTGTAACACAGAAAGAAATAGTTCATAGGAATTCAAGAAAAGTAACTCCAAAACTGCTATTTAAAGGCCCTAGAAATGAATATAATCAGGATAAAAGCAACAATGCTGCTGCTGCTGCTAAGTCACTTCAGTTGTGTCTGACTCTGTGTGACCCCATAGACGGCAGCCCACCAGGCTCCCTCGTCCCTGGGATTCTCCAGGCAAGAACACTGGAGTGGGTTGCCATTTCCTTCTCCAATGCATAAAAGTGAAAAGTGAAAGTGAAGTCGCTCAGTTGTGTCCGACTCTTAGTGACCCCATGGACAGCGGCCCACCAGAGTCCTCTGTCCATGGGATTTTCCAAGCAAGAGTACTGGGGTGGGGTGCCATTGCCTTCCCCGAAAAGCAACAATACATTGCAGTAATTTAAATTTAAAGGGAAAAGACAAATCAGGATAAAGTACTAGCCATAAGGACACAGCAACAAGATGGAATTTTATAAATACTCTATGTTGAGGAAAAGATAATTGAGGAAAAATAGACCTAATAAACCAGGAGGGGCATGAAATGTGTTATAAATACAAAATGGCTAGGATATTGAAAAGCTTTTCATATCAGTCTTTAGGTAGAAAAATTGAAGAAATGAAATCTGTAGAGTTAGAAAGTTCTGAAAAACTAGCCAAAAAAGCTATAATGTTAGTGAAATATTTCAAGAATACATAAATCACTCAGCTATCATATATTACCAGGAGGATGATCTATGATAAAGGAAAATCTAATAATGTTTCTATAGAACTAAATTTTTATTGTTATAATTCTTAATCATATGTCTAAACATCAACAATATATTAGGACTGTACTTATGGTAGAAATAACCACTTCAGTATGAATCTATAATTCAAGCTGAAAGGCAAAACACAAGAGAAGAATAATATACATTCAGGGAAAATCTAGAAATCATTTTCTCCACAAAATATTAGAATGTGCTACATATGGATATTATTGTTCTATTAGTCCTTAGGAAAGATAATGATAAATGAAAGCTATGTTTCTAGAAAAGCTGAATTGAAATAATGCTAATCAAATAGAATCAGTTCTGTGCCATTTAGTCTAGATCAAAATATTTTCTTGCTTCTGAATTATCCATCATAGCTTGGGGAAACCACCCATTAGTAACCCAGAGGACTAAATGGAACACTTTGGAAGTGAGCTACCTTTCAGATCACCAACGCTGTATTGGTTTAATTGCACCCCATCGTACTAAGTGGTACTTTAGTGGGAGGGAGGATGTGATGCTACCACAGGGCACTTGACACAACAGGGAATATTTTACTCATCTGAGAGGATACTTACAGATACTGTGATGATAACACTCATCTAGTACCACTTCACACAAACACCTCACTACATTTCTATGTATAAATTCACTTTTAAATTTATCACTTGAAGAAAGGGTGATTTTTGCACATTTCAAAAACATTCAGACAGCAAATGGTATTCTAAAATAAAATTCAACTTTAAACTCTAAGAGTTCTTCTAACAGCTTGAAAGAAACCGCATCTTCGGTAGGCACCATCCTGGCCAATGTGAAGAGCTGTGTGCATGTACAGGAGTGTGTGCATTTTGAGATGGAGTGGAAGAAGCAATATTATGTGTCTTTGAGAATTTATATACATTGTGAGTAGACATGCATGAAAAAATGCATTGTCCCTGTCCCTAGGTCATCCACAAACAGGATTCACGTTGAAGTTCTAACCTCTTTTTGACCACAATAAATAACTCTTGGCTCAGCTTCACTCTGCCAGGACCCCATCGGAGCCCCTTTCTGCTTAGAGGACATGGCCCCATTAAACATAAGGTGGGTTATCTCTGGCTGGGCTGCCTGAAAAGGCTTTAACAACACTATTCAAGGCAGCAACAAATATCCTTTGATGTAGCTATCTCACTTCTGGGAATTTATCTTCAAAAATCATTGTGGATCTATGTGGAGCAAAGGTATATATTTGAGAATGCATTTCAAAGTATTGTTTATATTAGCAAAAATTAGAAACAAACATACATTTGTAATAGTAGAGAACCGGTGAACTATGCTCTATTCTTATATTCAGTTAAATACTAAGTAGTCATTATAAATATTGATATAAAAAGACATGTAATGACCTTGAAAAATATCTGTTAAATGTAAGTGGATAAAACAAATTATCAGTTAATTTGCTAAGTATGATACTATTTTATTATGTTTGAATATATAGATGTGCAAAGTAAATCATAAAAAAGAATAAAATAGGCAGGTTAAAATGTTATAATCTGAGAATAGTAAAATCAGGGATTATATTTATTCTCCATGTTTTTCTTTATTTTTTTCATATTTTGGAAAAGAAATACATTTAATCATCAAAATATTATAGATATGTCATATATATAATCCTTCAAAGTATTTTTTATGAATATATGTGTGTGTGTGTATATATATGTGTGTGTGTGTGTGTGTGTGTATCTTAACACTTGTCATTATATTCATCCTAGGAAGGGAATGTTTTTAAGAAAATAACTTGATGAAATAATTAAATTAGAGGGTGGAAGCTGAAAGCATGGGAAACAATGTCATCAGTATTCAAGACAAGAAAAGCAAATGTAGCTTACAAGGAGAGGGCTTTGTTTTGTTCTTGAGGGGAAGGAAGAGAACAGAGAAGAAGGGCCAACAAGGATAATATGTGGAGATAGGGACACTGCCTGTGGACACAGAAATCAGCCCGTGGAAACCCACCTGAATTGCACTGGGGAAAGGACATTTAAAGTATAAAATGACTAGTGTTCAATTTAATATTTTTACATTTGTTGCATGAGCTCCTTAAAACCTCCAAAAATCTTCACTGAAGTACAGCATGCTTGTGAAAGTTATGTGCTAGAGTCAGTTTCTCAGCTTAACTTCAGAAAGAGCCAAGGCTCTTGACTTCAAAAGCCTCTCTGAATATAAGTGCTAACCAAAGCTGCTTCACCCAGGAGGAAAAGCTCACAGGTCTAGAAAACTATGGCAGCTTAAGCCTGAGAGATTTCCAAACATCTTGGAGAGGGCTCAACCTTTCCACAGGACAGGGAGCGGAGCAGGTGAAAAAATTTATTCTTACTGGTTGCAGTGGACCATCACTCCAGGGGTCAAGGAGGCAGAGCCTGAAACCAGAGGATTATTCTTGAACTTAGAAATTTGATGGAATTTGACTTGCAAGGTTTGGGATTTTCTTAGAGCTCATCATTGTTGTCTTCCTTTCCTATTTCTCCCTTTTGGAATGGGACTCTTTTTCCTATGCTTGCCCCACCATTGTATTTTGAAAATGTGTATCTTGTCTTGGTTTATAGATTCATAGCTGGAGAAAAATTTTACCTTGAGATGAATCATAGCTCCTCTCATTCATATCTGATTTAGATGATATGTAGAGGTGACTTTAGATTCTTGAGTTGATGCTGGAATGAGTTAAGACTTTAGGGGATATTGGGATGAAATGAATGCAGTTTGTATAGGAGAAGGACATGAATTTTGGAGGTGCAGGGGTAAAACACTATGGAATGAACTGTGCAAACTCCAATGCACACAGTTCATATGTTGAAACCCTAACCTCTGCTGTGATGGTTTTTGGAGAAGGGACCTTTGGAAGGTAGGTAGATTTAATGAGATCTTGAGAATGGAGCCCTTATGATGGGATTAAGCCTTATGAAAAGAGATACCAGAGAATTTGCTCTCTGTCTCTCAGTCTCATTCTCTGTTAACATGTGAGGATACAAAGAGAAGGCAGCAATCTGCAGACTAGTAAGAGAGCCTCCATGGACAACTTGGATCAGCTGATCAGCCAATACCTTGACCCTGAATTTCCCAGTCTCCAGAACTATGAGAAAACAAATTTATGTTTTTTAAGCACCCAATCTATGGTATTTTGTTACAGTAGCCTAAGAGAACTTATAACTGAAGCTGACACCTGGGGTCACAATTTTAAGCCAAATAACATTTTGAAAACATACTCTGTAGCAAGCCTGATTTATGCTTCTTGCCTCTCAGAGAGAAATTCCAATTGTTGCTATTGACCTCAGCCTAACATTTTGCCATCTTCTTTACCTTCTTTAATTTCTCCACTTATTGTGGACTTGTTATTTTAAGTTAGCCCCTCTCTTTGGTTTTAATTGCTGCCTACTGGTTTGTTGCCAGCTCAATATTCAAAATGACATAAGCCAAGCTCAGATTTCTGTTTCCACCCTCAACTTACCTTAAAAACTATTCAAAGACCCCACACTAGCTTTTAGGACTTAATACTATTTTTGCTTTTAAATATTAGTCCTCAACACCTGTCGGCAAGTAGGGATCCCTTGGTTTCGTGCACTACTGAGCCTATTCTCTAAGAAAGTACAGAGGGTATTACTTCTTTATTAGCAGTGGATGTTTTATTTCAACTTTATATAAATTACTCTGGATAAAACTTGTCTTTAATTTTGAAATCTCTAACCTAGTCTCTAAGGATTTAATATTCTTTAATTAATAAGAAAGTTAGTCTTAGGTACAGTTGTAAAATAGAAGATGTTATTTCTTGGCTTCATGTCTTCCAGTGTTTTTCCCCTTCAATACCCACTCCAGGTTCTCTAAACTCAGAAACTTACATCTCAGATCAGAGTTTTTCAAGTCATCATTCTTGCAAACATAGCCAGTAATTTTTTCTTTTTCCTTTGCCTCTTATTTGGGCTAGGCTTTCAGCAACTTTTGAAATGACACATTATCTGACATGAAATTTATGCAACCAACCACTCTTACTTGGTAAGTGAAGGAAGGCTTCTCCCTAGAGTCTCACTACTCCCCTCTATTGTAATCTTTGTGCATTTTAGAGAAAACAGGCCTCCTTCTTCCTATCTCCACAATAAGATGCCACTCAGTACCTCAAATGATGGACTCAGTATGGTCAGAGGAGCAGGTGACAAGACTATCTTAAAAGAGAACTCCATACTACCTCAGAATTTACCATAGATCACTTAGGTCTATTTCAAAATTGATACTATTTCACTGTTAGATTTTTGTAGAACATGCTTCATGGGCAGGGCAAGGTTGTCAATAGGGTTTTGAATTGAAGAGAATCTTTAATTTTGACATTCTAATCACTAGATGCTACTTATTATTTCTGAAATAATTCAACTTCCTAACAGTAAAATGGAGATATTACAGATAATTTGTAGATAACCACCTGGCTAGATAATAGTTACATAGATAGATGATAGATAGCTAAATAGATGATATATTTGTGATAAAGTAGACACATACATAGAGAGAGACAGATAGATGATAGGTGATAGATAGATATTGGTAGGGCCCATAAACATTTAGTTCAGGTCATATTCTTATTGAATAAAAATCTCTGAAGCTTCCATTAGTCCTGAAATTTTGGCTGGTGACACAAAGTGAAGCGGTATCTCTAAGACTTAAACAATGTTCATTTCACTCACCTGTGCACTTGCACAGTTGATTAAACTTTCAGCCACTTTTTATATTCAAAATAAGCCCGTGTATTAAAACATACTCCTTCGGTTAGTGGTGCCCTCTTACACAAGTGTGCAACAGAATAAATACAGCTAAATAAGATTTGTAACAGCTAGAAGTTGGGCAAAATTGAGTGACACTCCTCTCCATAACTCTATTGTTGTTCAGTCGCTCAGTTGTGTTCAACTCTTGTGACCTCATAAACTATAGCATGCCAGGCTTCCTTGTACTTCACTATCTCCTGGAGTCTGCTCAAACTCATGCCCATTGAGTCAATAATGCCATCCAACCATCTCACCCTCTGCCACCCTCTTCTCCTCCTGCCCTCAGTCTTTCCCAGGATCATGGTCTTTTCCAATGAGTTGGCTCTTCACATCAGGTGGACAAAGTATTGGAGCTACAGCTTCAGCATCAGTCCTTCCAATGAATATTCAGAGTTGATTTCCTTTAGGATTGACTGGTTTGATCTTCTTGCAGTCCAAGGGACTCTCAAGAATCTTCTTCAGCCCTACAGTTCAAAAGCAGCAGTTCTTCAGCTTCTTTATGATCCAACTCTCACATCCATGCATGCCTACTGGAAAAACCATAGCTTTGACTATGAAGACCTTTG
The DNA here is from genome assembly GCA_935064755.1 of Tragelaphus eurycerus. Lineage (NCBI taxonomy): Eukaryota > Metazoa > Chordata > Mammalia > Artiodactyla > Bovidae > Tragelaphus > Tragelaphus eurycerus. Next base: position 13,889,453 of record CAKXYN010000042.1, read on the forward strand.
TCAGCAAAGTGATGAGTATTAATATACAAAATTCATTTATCAATGAGTAGAGTCAATTCCGATAAGACAGTTCTCCTGGTCAAGATTTATTCCAAAAAACATAAAGTCAAGAATTAAGGATGAAAGAAATTTAATAAGAATTTCAGCAAAAGTACCATTTATAGTTGCAAGGGAATACTTTGCTAAGTTCCTGGGAGCAGAAATGGTTTGCAACAACTCCTTTTTTTTTTAATATGGTTGATTTACCATGTTATATTAGCTTCAGGAATAAAACAAAGTGATTCAGTTATATATATGCATATAATATATGTTTCATATTCATTTCCATTATTGTTTATTACAGAATATTGAATATAGTTCCCTGTGTTATACAGTAGGACTTTGTTATCTATTTTATAACTGGCAGTTTATATCTGCTAATCCCAAACTCCTAATCTATCCCTCTCCAACTCCCTTTCCCCTTTGGTAACCATAAGCTTGTTTTTATGTCCATGAGTCTGTTTCTGCTTCATAAATAAATTCTTTTGCATCATATTTTATATTCTACATATAAGTGAGATTATATGATGCTTGTCTTTATCTGAATTAATTCACTTACTATGATAATCTCTAGGTCCATCCATGTTACTGCAAATTGGCATCCTTATTTTTGACTGAGTAGTATTTCATTGGGCGGAGGAGCCTGGTTGGCTGTAGTCCATGGGGTTGCAAAGAGTTGGACACGACTGAGCGACTTCACTTTCACTTTCCACTTTCATGCATTGGAGAAGGAAATGGCAACCCACTCCAGTGTTATTGCCTGGAGAATCCCAGGGATGGGGGAGCCTGGTGGGCTGCCATCTATGGGGTCACACAGAGTTGGACACGACTGAAGTGACTTAGCAGCAGCAGCAGCAGTGTTCCATTGTGTGTATGCATATAAATCTATATGCATTTTCTTTATCCATTCATCAGTCAATGGACATGTAGGCCTATGTCTTAGCTGTTATAAATAGTGTAGCTATAAACATTGAGGTGCATGTATCTTTTTTAATTAGAGGTTTCTCTGGTGGGCAATACAGTGAATTAGAGTTTTGTCTGGTGTGCTTTATTGACTATGCCAAAGCCTTTGGCTGTGTGGATCACAGTAAACTGTGGAAAATTCTTAAAGAGATGGGAATACCAGACCGGTACCTTACCTGCCTCTTGAGAAATCTGTATGCAGGTCAGGAAGCCAACAGTTAAAACCAGACATGGAACAATGGACTGGTTCAAAATTGGGAAGGAGTACATCAAGGCTGTATACTGTCACCTTGCTTATTCAGTTTACATGCAGACTACATCAGGTGAAATGCTGGGCTGGATGAAGCACAAGCTAGAACCAAGATTGCCAGGAGAAATATAAATAACCTCAGATATGCAGATGACACCACCCTTATGACAGAAAGTGAAGAGGTACTAAAGAGCCTCTTGATGAAAGTGAAAGATGAGAGTGAAAAAGATGGCTTAAAACTTAACATTGAAAAAACTAAGATCATGGCATCTGGTCCCATCACTTGATGGCAAATAGATGGAGAAATAATGGAAACAGTGACAGACTTGATTTTCTTGGGCTCCAAAATCACTGAAGATGGTGATTGCAGCCATTGAATTAAAAGATGCTTGCTCCTTGGAAAAAGCTCTGACCAACCTAGACAGCATATTAAAAAGCAGAGACATTTCCTTGCCAACAAAGGTCTGTCCAGCTGAGAGCCAAAGAATTGATGTTTTTGAACTATGGTGTTGGAGAAGACTCTTGACAGTCCCTTGGACTGCGAGGAGATCCAACCAGTCCATCCTAAAGGAGATCAGTCCTGGGTGTTCATTGGAAGGACTGTTGTTGAAGCTGAGACTCCAGTACTTTGGCCACCTGATGTGAAGAACTGACTCATTGGAAAAGACCCTGATACTGGGAAAGATTGAGGGCAGGAGGAGAAGGGGACAACAGAGGATAAGATGGCTGGATGGCATCACTGACTCAATGGACATGGGTTTGGGTGGACTCCAGGAGTTAGTGATGGACAGGGAAGACTGGCATGCTGCAATACACAAGGTCACAAACAGTTGGACACAACTGAGCGACCGAACTGAACTGGTATGCAACAGTGCTTCCCAGGTGGCTCAGTGGGTAAAGAATCCACCTGCAATGCAGGAGACGCAAGAGACACAGATTCCATCCTTGGGTCAGGAAGAACCCCTGAAGGAGGAAATGGCAGACCACTTCAGTATTCTTTCCTGGGCAATCCCATGGACAAAGGAGCCTGGCGGATGCAGTACATGGGGTCACAGAGTCAGAGACAACTGAAGCAACTCAGCACACACACATGCACGATCTGGTGTGCAACAACTCTTACCAAATAAAGAGCATGCCCAAGTAACATGGCAGCCATGAATCACTTTCTGACTTGTTGCTTGACTGGGAAACACAATTCAGCCAGAGCTAAAAATAAAAAGGGGAGATAAAAGAAAAAGTGGTGAATACTGCTACAGATGATCTTCTCTCTAGATTTCGCCCTACAGGATGCATTCCTTCAGTATTTTATTCAGCATTTCTTGTGAACAAATGCTGAACAATTATTTAAAAAACATTAGTTTGGCTAAGTCCCCTGCATGTCTACTTGTCTCAGTCCATCCTTCAACATTATTTGGTGACCTATCCATCCCAAGCAAGTCTACAGGTGTGAGAAACTGTAACCAAATATGAACTTGGGTATCAGAGAAGCAGAAAGCCAAACACTGATAGTGGGTTTGTAGTAAAGTAATGGTTTATTGTAGGGCACCAAGCAGAGACTGGAAGATAAGCCTCAGAATGACTCCCACTTGGTCTTTGAGTTAGGGGGTCTTATTAACAGGGAAGAACAAAGAGGCTGTGACTAGTCATCATCTTATGACACTTCTGACATTTCTTAATCATAGTTTCAGGTGTCAGGTTGTCTCTGGTTTATGATTGTCAGCCAGGTGGTCTGTGGCTTGAAGGTATGTTAGCTCCTCTTGCCCTGGAGAAATAACCTGAGTTTGTACACTAATGATGATATGTTTCATAGCAAATTTAGAACTTTAACAATGTTATCAATAGCAGCAATTTTAGTCATCTGGCTCTGGTTGATTAGAGTTCAGTTAGCACAAGATTGAGGTCAGAGAGAACAAGGTAGAGAATAAAGTTTTGGAGAGAGAGGTTAATCATAAACTCAGTAAATGAACTTGGTTTTAAAGGGATGTGCTTTCAAAGTTAACTGTAGAGCAATTAATAACTTGTTGCAATTAATTATGATTGAAATGAAGTGAAAGTCACTTGGTCATGTCCAACTCTTTGTGATCCCATGGACTATACAGTCTATGGAATTCTCGAGCCCAGAATACTGGAATGGGTAGCCTTTCCTTCTCCAGGGGATCTCTCCAATCCAGGGATTGAACCCAGGTCTCTCACATTGCAGGTGGATTCTTTACCAACTGGGCCATAAGGGAAGCCCAAGAATACTGAAGTGGGTAGCCTATCCCTTCTCCAGAGGATCTTCCCGACCCAGGAATCAAACCAGGGTCTCCTTTATTGCAGGCCGATTCTTTACCAACTGAACTACCAGAGAAGCCCATTAATTATAATTCAATCTTCTTAACTCATCTATGGCATCTGTCATACTACAAAAAAGTCCTTGATCTCAGTTGTAAATTAATCCTTCTAAACCTGAGAAGAAAGTTCCTCTCACCTTCTTCCCCAAAATAATAACTTTTTGAGTGCAGAGAGCATATTTTCTTCAGTTTTTTGCACACTATTGTTAGGTAGTTAGAATAGGGAAAAGGAGTCCAAAATGGCGGTGGCTAAAAGACAAGGAAGAGAAAAGCCCGAGAAAATAGAACAAAGAAGGTCAAAGAAAGGTCCAAGGACCAGAGTGAGGACTTCAGGTAGAAGCCCACTTTGCATAGGGCAGGCCCAGGGGGAAGAAAAAACAACATAAAAAGAGGAACCAAAAGGCTCACACTCTCTCTTTTTCTGTGCTGGGCCACTCTTCTCTTCACGTCTTTGGAGCGACGTGCCCTCACACCTCGAAGATGGATTTTCCTGCTATTTTCTAAATAAAATAGAGCTGTAACACTGAGCTGTAACACTGATTTGTCTAAGAGCTACAACACTGCCCGTTTGAGACCTGAGCACTATAACAAGGTCTGTCCAAGACCCAAGAGCTGTGACACGCCGAGGGGGCTTTAATGTCCGTCACGCCAAATCTTTGTTGTGACAAGACAAAGAACGGAGGAACATACACTCTCCTGACACTATGATACCTAGAATTGTGTTTTACAAAAATGAATTGCATTGTATAATTATTAAATATATACACATGTATCTTATACACACACACACACACACACACACATATATATAGATAGATAGATAGATAGATAGATAGATAGATATAGATATATACACGAGTCTCCTATAAGGCAAGAGACCCTGGTTCCATCCCTGAGTTAGGAAGATCCCCTGGAGAAAAGAATGGTTACCCACTCCACCAATATTCTTGCCTGGAGATTTCCATGGACAGAGGAGCCTGGTAGGCTATAGTCAATGGGGTCTCAAAGAGTTGGAAATCACTGAATGACTAACACTTTCACTTTTATATATATATATATATATTTGCAGCTAACCACCAGATCTACAAGTCTAACTTATGAATGTTATATCTGTATCTCCTCCAACGTCTGGTTTTCTAGATATTTTGTCAAGATGACTATTAAATTGACATTTTGTTGTGTTTCCTAAAACATAGTGAGAACATACCTACTGTCTTTGCATTTTAAATATTTATTAAATATTACCATACATTCTCCTCTTGTATTCCTAAGTAGTCAGAAAACCTAGCATATTATGAAAAATGACTCTAATATAATCCTTACTCAGCTTTTATCCAGTAAAATCTTATCTCTTCATTTGATCTCTATTTAGGAGGATTTGTCCAGTGCAGAGCGGTTGTTCAAAAAGTATGCCATTATTCCTGAATGAATTGTTTTGACCAAATGTTTAGGAAGGTGTCCTCAAGGACTCTTCTCAAGCAAATATTTTTTATCCAAGACCCTTTAGATGCAAACATGTTTTGGTTTTAAAAAAAATAGTCTAGCTAGAGATTAGAATATGTTAGCTGGATAAAAGCCAGGATAACGAGGAGCTAACTAGTTAAGAGGTCTTCAGAAATGTAAATGTTCTATTAGAAAGAAAAGACATATCTTACCTGCCTTCATTACCTCTTCAAAGGAGGGGGAAAAGTCAAAGATAAAAAGTGACAAAGATAAAAAATGCCACCTTCAATATTACAAAAGTGGATAGCAGAAGGCATGAGCGTCCATTACTGGATAAGCTTGGAAGTCAAATGTTGTAGGTAAAGAGTCCTCACTTACTGAATAATCAATTTATTCATTGAACAAACTATCATTTAACAAACCTAGCATTTTTTGCTAGGTTCTGGACTGACAAAAATAATTACATTACTGTCTTTATTGTCGAAGACTTTGAACTTGAGTAGTGAAAGACATAAAATAAATAATGTATTAAAAATATTTTACATGTGACCATAGAAGTTAGCTATAAAGGATTCATGAAAGCATCCTTTCAGTCTACCAGAGGTGGAGGTGGCAATTTATCAACGAAAATATAATGGAAGGAGTTGGGCTTAATTCAAAGATTGCCATTCTGATAAGGGAAGAACACAGGTGAAAGTGTAACAAGGAGTGCAAAGACAGCAAATGAATTGCTAGGGTGGGAAGGACTATACAGTGTGAGACTGGGACCAGCAGGGGTGAGCCTGGACAGAAATTCAACAAATACTGAATGCCTACCACGGGTCCTGGGGAAATGTTTGTCCTCACTGACATAGTTTAGAAGTAAGAGAGATAGAGATAGATAAACCCTTAAAGAAGGAAATGGCAACCCTCTCCAGTATTCTTGTCTGGGAAATCCCATGGTCAGAGGAGCCTGGTAGGTTATAGTCCATGGGCTCACAAAAAGTCAGACATGACTGAGTACACACACACACACACACACACACACACAGACCCTGCTACTGGGAAAGATTGAAGGCAAAAGGAGAAGCGAGCAATGGAGGATGAGATGGTTAGATAGCATCACCAACTCAAGGGACATGAATTTGAGCAAACTCCAGGAGAGAGTAGAGAACAGAGCAGTCTGACATGTTACAGTTTATGGCGTTTCAAAGAGTCAGACATAACTCAACAACTGAACAACAACACAGATAAAGATATATATATATATGTAATTTTATAATTATGTATTATAATATTTTAATTGGGTTAAGCACATTATAAAATATGCATGATGTATTATGAGTGTATCTCTTAAAGTCAGAGAAAGCTTCCTGGAGATAATTCAAAAAGCGTCTGAATGCAGAATTTTAAAAAAGAATAAGGCAAATATGGAGGGGAAAGACAATTCCTAAGGATGGGAAACAGTGGAAACAGTGGCATACTTTATTTTCGGGGGCCCCAAAATCACTGCAGATGGTGACTGCAGCCATGAAATTAAAAGACGCTTACTCCTTGGAAGAAAAGTTACGACCAACTTAGACAGTATATTAAAAAGCAGAGACATTACTTTGCCAACGAAGTCCATCTAGTCAAGGCTATTATTTTGCCGATAGTCATGTATGGATATGAGAATTGGACTATAAAGAATACTGAGCACTGAAGAATTGATGCTTTTGAACTGTGGTGTTGGAGGAGACTTTTGACAATCCCTTGGACTGCAAGGAGATCCAACCAGTCCATCCTAAAGGAAATCCGTCCTGAATATTTATTGAAAGGACTGATGCTAAAGCTGAAACTCCAATACTTAGGCCACCTGATGCGAAGAACAGACTCATTTGAAAAGACCTTGATGCTGGGAAAGATTGAAGACAGGAGGAGAAGGAGACGACAGAGGATGAGATGGTTGGAGGGCATCACCGACTCAACGGACATGAATTTGAGTAAACTCTGAGAGTTGGTGATGGGCAGGGAGGCCTGGCGTGCTGTAGTCCATCGAGTGGCAAAGAATCAGACACAACTGAGCCACTGAACTGAATTGAACAGAAGGATGGGAAAGTACGAATACAGGGAAAACTCTGACCAGAAACAGTGTGGAATATGCAACAGCACCACAAGTGATGAGCAGTACTAGGATAGAAAGAGAAGTCTGAATAAGATAATGGGCAAGCTCTTTCAGCTAGGGTGTTTGGACTTTATCTGTGAAGAAATGGAGAGCCTTTGAAAGATTCATACATAAGAAGAAGTTTATCTGATACCTGCCACTTTGCCATTACCTTATTTGAATGTAGTTCATCTCAGTTGCTTTCTCCACAGTGATTATTATTAAAATACACCAACAGAAAAGCATCCTTGCCTTTGTTTCCCAAAGTAACTAAGAAGAGAAGAGTAAGGGAAACGACATTACATTCTGCAATTAGGCTTGTATTTAAAAAAAAAAAAAAAAAAGTGTCAGGAGATGAAATGGGCTGGACAAGCCCACAGGAACCAAAAAAGGAAGAAAGCATGCAGACAGCCTGGAGTAAACGACAGACCCTCGGGGCTCCTACAAGCTCCCCAGCTTCAAAATTGAAAGTTCTAGCAAGGCTTGGTTACTACTCAGTTTGAGACAGTAATAGAAACCTCAGTTTATATCCAAGAAACTTAGTGATCTTAAAATTTTAATTTTGGTTAATACAGGAGTGAGAAATGTCTTAGTTCTTTTTTTAAAGAAACTTTATAGAATATTTTGAGTTTTTCATGTCACTCCTGATGTGTAATTAAGTGACACACCAGTGTAAAATGAGTCTTTTCATACAATTTTCCAAGAGTAATTATATGTAATTGAAGAAAATAAGAGCTGCTCCTGCTTTAAGGTGGTGAGTCTATCATACCATCATTTATGATTCATATGATAATCATACCCACAGCCTAATAAGATCAAAATGTGTTTTCCTAGGCTAGGATGCTGACTAACGGGCATAGTGTACTGAGCAATTAAAATGGAAACAGCTCCCAGCAAAATGTCCAAGTTTGTAAAGAAAGATGAATTTTTAGAGCCTGTTGAAAGATAATTCTCCAGGAGTAGTTTCCCACATTTCTGCCCATCTTGTGAAATGAGACATTGACCTGCATTTCAAGTCACTGACTACCCTTTGTTCCAGCCTATTTTTTCAAGGCAAGCAGTCTTGGAAAATAGTGTCTCCCTTCAAAACAAAAGACAGTTTTGCTTGCAGTCTGGACAGGTAGAGATGTGTCTCCCTCCAGAAGGCCCATTTGACTCTCCATTGTAAAGATTCAGGATCCCTAAACTCAGGGTACGTCTCTGAGTCCAGTAACATATATTGTACATACAGGCATCCATCTGGGTCCATTCACATTGCACAATAGAAGTAGAAGCCAAGGAAAACTGGCGCAAATATGCCAGTGTCCATTCTGCTCACTGATGTGCCAGGAATAATTACAGCCTTTTTCTCTGACCTTGGAGTTTGTGTCTTCTGCTAGCCTGCATAACAGTGCTGCAAGCTACATTCTTAATTTCCAAGCAGAATAAAATCTCAGATCCTTCATATTTCCTGCAGAATCAAATGGTCAAGAGAAACTGACTGGTTTGAATGACAATTTAATTGAGTGGGTCTCTTAACATGATAACTAACCAATAATCACATCAAAATGTATTATAGATCATATGTCCTAAGGAAAGGAGGTCTATGGTATTAAAGGGGGTCTGTGCCCTGACTCAAATTCTTCTAATTCTTAAAAAAAAAGTACTATAAAACTGATATTAAAGTATTTCTCTAAAAGGACAATAATTTTTCCTGATTTAGGTACCAATCAGAAAAGATAAATGCTCCTTTAGCATATTTCATGAGAGTTATAGATATAGAATTTTCAAGGAAGAGTGGGAGTTTTGATCTATTTCTACTTCTCCACTTTCAAGTTCTATATCTTTAAACAAGGTACATATTCTTTTTTGCAACTTCAATCTTCCACATGTGTGTATACACACACACACACATATACATACATATGCACATAAGTTTCTACACACGGTTGGTACTTAAGATAGTGGTTATTTCATTATTACTTTTATTAATTAATACAAATCATACCTACAAGAGTTAGAATTCAGTATCGGGGTTAATCAGTCTATACTCTTGTTTGCATTTTCATATGGTAACACTAAGAGCAAGCCCTAAGTTTCAAATGATGATGGTTACTCAGAGTCCGTCTGTGGGTTTCCTAGAAATCGCTTACATATCTATCAGATTTCTCACTGTGCTCACTACATTGCCACTTGAAAAATAATTTAACTCATTTATCCAGTACACATTTAGCAACTGAGGAAAAAACAGGGATATAAATAAATAGATAAATTGCAAAGGTCAAAACTGATGATCAATTGATATCTATGAGGCAAATACAGATCACCCTTGAAGCGCAGAGAAAGAACTGTCTCTGATTAGAATAGCGACCAGACCAATAACAGGTTTGGGGAATTCCATAAAGAATCTTTATACTCTTTTGATTGGAAAAAAGTTCAAATCAGCCTCTCATCTTTCCACTGATAAAGTGGACTTAGAATCTTAATGAACTATTCAGAAACTCAAGGTACACACACACGCACACACACACAATGCATGTAAAGTAAGAGCCATCCTTTTATTGTCTCTGGAAGCACTTAATGTTAAAAGAAGATAATTATGGTAACTCCATCAATTTCAAGACATGCCTCATCTTTGTTCTTGAACTAAGTCTTTCTGTCTCAAGAACCTTGGTCCATCATTCATTTTCCCTCTCTTTGGTGCAAAAGGTCTTAACCTAGAACCAATTAGCCTGTCAGAACACCAGTAAATCCCTCAAATGGCATGGAAATTTTGGTAAGTACATCTAATAAATATTTTTCTAGAAGTGAAGAGATTTCATTGGGTAATCAAAGAGTCTGTGTCACATATACCAGAAAAGATATTAAAAAGGAGTGTTCTGGTTTAGGCTTAATTTCTCTGTCTCTTCTGGCCCCTTCTTGTCAGTACATTTTACAACCCTCCTCCATCTGTCACTCTTTTTTCCCTCCTTACTTTATTGAAAAGCTTCTTCAAAAAGTACAAAGTGCTATTTATTTATTATTTGCAGTTTATGCTTCCGCCCACTACTTTCTTGCATCTAGTACCACAGCTACTGGCTCAAATTATTCTTGTTAAAGCTTCATGTGACTTGCTGCTGCTGCTAAGTCGCTTCAGTCGTGTCCGACTCTGTGCAATCCCATAGACGGCAGCCCAACAGGCTCCCCCATCCCTGGGATTCTCCAGGCAAGAACACTGGAGTGGGTTGCCATTTCCTTCTCCAATGCATGAAAGTGAAAAGTGAAAGTGAAGTAGCTCAGTTGTGTCCGACTCCTAGCGACTTAAGTAACAACAAAAAAAAAAAGAATATATTTATGCAGTCTTATTTTACTTATTAACTATCTGTGATGTGGTTGACTGCTCCTTTCTCCTTGAGACTAGCTGCTGCTTTGACTTTTAGACACTCTCAATCTTGTTACCCTCCTACCTTTGTGAGTGCCTTCCTTCAAAGATATTTTTGTTACACATAGATCCATCCTTGACTTCATTCAGTAATTCTTCCTGAAAAAACTTCTGCAAGCTGCCCATTGCTTTAATTAGTTATATTTCTGATATCAACTTGAAAAGAAAGTGAAAGTTAGTCACTCAGTCATGTGTGACTCTTTGTGATCCCATGGACTGTAGCTTGCCTGTCTCCTCTGTCCATGGGATTCTCCAGGGAAGAGTACTGGAGTGGGTTGCCATTTCATTCTCCAGAGGATCTTCCCTACCCAGGCATCCAACCCAGGTCTCCTGCTTCGCAGGCAGATTCTTTACCAACTGAGCAACTGGGGAAGCACCAAGATATCAGCTTAGTGAGACTTATCACATTTTTCAAAGGCAGCCCAATGCCTTCACATAAGATTTCTGTGATTTCTTAGAGAGTTAGGTTGGCTCTAAATTTCTTAATCTTACCTGTTTTTCATACTCTTCAATGATTTTAATCTCACTGCTTTTGATGTGAACTTAGCTTTTTTTTTTTTTTTCCTTCAAAGTGATTCACCAAAGCATGTGTGAGCAAGGCATAGGTAATTAAGGGGTGTGTGTGTGTGTGTGTGTGTGTGTATGGTATGTATTAATATGTGTGTGTGGCAGTGAGGGGGAGAGGTGGTATAATCATAGTACATTTCTCATTGGTTACCTTTCTGTCCAATCCTTTACCATATTCCTCAGAACACACTCTTACTCCCAATATTCTCTTTATCCTTCACTTCTCTGTTTCCAAACTATTTCACTGTATTAGATAGAACAACTTAACTTTCTACCACATAGTCAGTCCTGAGTTTAATTTTGTATATTCAAGAACTCATTGCAACATCTATTCAAACAGAACTAAAATCTATAGAAAAGAATCTAATAGGAATTCTACAAAAGAAAATATAAAAACTGAAATTATGTGCTAATAAATTTAACAGTAGACTAGATACAGACTAGATACAATATATATCATATAAATATATATATCAAATATATGATAATTATATAATCTTATATAGTTATTTTAATTACTTATAGAAGTTATGTTCTATAAAGTCATTATAAAATTTAAATTAGCAAGCACTGAGTCATTTCCCCTAGGGAAAGCACAGGATTAGATTCCTAAGAGCCTCTAGTCACAACATTTTGGTCAACCTATCAATACATAATCTTGTTTTATGTGTTTATGTTTCAAGATATCATTTAATATATATCATTGATGCACTAATGTAAAGCTCAGAGCCAACAGCCCTACAACTCATGTCTGAATGAAGCTAAATCTAACACACCTATTTTATTCATTGAGCAGAATATAATGTCTTGCATTTAGGAATACTACACAAACCTAATCACATTGCTTGGAGTCCACTTCTTTAAGCAGCAACATTATAAAAAAAAAAAAAAAAGGACAAAGTTGTAGAAAGGTGACACTAAATATATTGTGAAGAGGTCGCTTGTTTCTAGACTGAGATCTGAAATAAGAAAGCAACATTTCCTTGTTCAGCTGGGAACATGTACTTCGGGTGACTCAAATGTTTTGCTACTCTGCATATGTGCATATCTGTGAGTGATCAATAAAATGTCTTGAGTATAGCTGCTGCTGCTGCTAAGTCACTTCAGTCGTGTCCGACTCTGCGTGACCCCATAGACGTCAGCCCACCAGGCTCTCCTGCCCCTGGGATTCTCCAGGCAAGAAAACTGGAGTGGGTTGCCATTTCCTTCTCCAATGCATGAAAGCGAAAAAGTGAAAGTAAAGTCGCTCAGTCGTGTCCGACTCTTAGCGACCCCATGGACTGCAGCCCACCAGGCTCCTCCATCGATGGGATTTTCCAGGCAAGAGTACTGGAGTGGGGTGCCATTGCCTTCTCCCTTGAGTATAGACTTGAGGTTTAATTTTAGCAAGTAGGTAAATTCACAAATTCAGAATCTGAAAAGTGATCAAACGTGTGTGTGTGTAAATATATACACATACATATATAATTTATATTTATATAATCTATTTTTAAAATTTTATACTTTTTATTTATTATGTGGGCTTCCCAGGTGATACTAGTAGTAAAGAATCTGCTTGCCAGTGCAGGAGACATAAGAAACGCAGGTTCCATACCTGAGTCAGGAAGATCCCCTGGAGGACAGCATGCAAACCATTCCAGTTCTCTTGCCTGGAGAATCCCATGGACAGAGGAGCCTGACAAGTTACAAGTTCATAGAGTCACAAAGAGTCGGACACAACTGAAGTGACTTAACAGACACACACGCATATTTATTATGCATATTATAATGAGGCATGTAGAGATTGTGACACACCTTCTTAAACAAAAGAAAAAAGAAACTTCAACAAGGGCAGTCTCTCTAACATCTTCACCCCAGCGCCCTCAATGTGCCAAGCCCTGATCTGCTTTGTTTCTATAGAACTTATTATTTTTAAACAAATTTTATATACATGTCTATTTATTAATTCACTCATCCATTTATTCATTTATTTATTGTATTTATTACTCATTTTCTGTCTTCCTCTACTGTGTCACAGAGGCAGGCACTTTCGTTTTGTTCTCTGATGGGTCCCAGGTGAACAATTAGAAAGAAGGAATTAACTTTAATGTGTTTCTCCTGTTCACCTCTTATTGAAGTTTGAGACTTAGGGTGCTTCACAGAGAACATAGAAGATAGGAGATGTAATGTAGTGGGAAGAGTATTAAAGAAATAATTAGAGATCCAGTACTAACTGCCCCCCTTTAACAAATTCTTACCTTGGTAATCTCAACAGTCTGAGCCTTGCTTAACTCTAGTAAAACACAGAAGTAATAGTTACCCCTGTGCACATTACAGGTGGCTCAGTGGTAAAGAATCCACCTCCCAGTGCAGGAGATGCAGGCGACATGGGTTCAATTCTTGAGGCGAGAAGATCCCCTGGAGCAGAAAATGGCAACGCACTCCAGCACTGTTGTCTGGAAAATTACACGGACAGAGGAGCCTGGAGGGCTAGGGTACAAGGGATCCCGCAAAGTTGACAGGACTCAGCAACTGAGCATGCAGGCACGCACATCAGAGTTACCAGTTACCAGTATTAATGAATACTGGAATACAAGCAGGTTTGGAATACTCCAACTAAACATAAAGTCTTTTCTGTTTAGCAGGTACATAAAAGCAACTATGCAATAAGTGATATTAAATTAGAAACTCTTGGATATTTCCATTGTAAAAGTGTTAGTTACTCAATCGTTTCCACTCTTTGCAAACCCATGGACTGTAGACCACCAGGCTCCTCTCTTCATAGAATTCTCCATGCAAGAATACTCCATGCAAATGACAAGTGGGTTGCCATTTCCTTCTCCAGGGGATCTTCCCAATCCAGGAATTAAATCCAGATCTCCTGCGTTGCAGGCAGATTCTTTACCACCTGAGCCGCCAGGAATTTCCATTTTAAAGCTCAACAGAAATACCTTTTTTTCATATGTCCTTCCCTACTTTTATCTTACTTTTAGTTTTCAAACAATATACATTTTGTCTGTGATTCTCCACCATTACATTCAAGATTCTAACAATTTCAAATAGTATGCTAAAAAATTAGTCAAAATCAAGAAAATAAGCTAACAAATATATAAAGGTAACAAAGATACTAATTGTCCAATAAAAAGAATAACTCAGAAAATAAACAGTTATCAAGGAATGTATTGATTCACTTTAGTGCTCTTGCAATAAATGCACTAGAATTCAAAACATACATTTTATATATAATCTTCTAAAGCACAAATGTGGTTGCATGAGGGAAAGAAGTGAAATGTCTTTATGGAATCAAGGGCAGTACTCTTTAATTTCTCTTTTTTTATGATAGTATTGTTTTTCTCCTGAGATTTTGGCAGGCCCTTGAAATTGGTGTCACTTTTGATTAATTCTTTTTGTTCTCTGATGACAGTTAATGGAATGATTTGAAAGCTATTTGCTTTACAAAAAAGATCCAATATAACTGCCTTTTGTGCCCATTCTTAAAGCTTTTACTTCTTTTTCTTGAAATAATTAATAAAAGAGAAGAAAGATTGCTGTAATTACTAAGCATTCTAAACTATATCTGGGTGCCTGACATTCACAGGAACTGTCATTAAAATTAGATCACTTGTCTCACTTTAAGGAAATGTTACTTTTTACTATGCTGATGATATAATCTGAAAAATATCTTGACAGCATACTACTACTGAAAACAGAATACAGGCCCTTCAATATATACTTATTTTTCCTTATTCAGAAATCTATAAGGTAATTAAAGTTGTTACTTCAAGTATATCAAATCCTTATGATTGCCATTGTAAAAATGGATCAAGGTCATCAATTATTTCATAAGAACCATCAAAGTTCAAGGATTATAAGTATAAATCAATTTTAAAGACAGATCAAAAGTAAAAGGTAAAAATATCCTTTCATCCTGTTCAACTAATCAGCTGACTTGCTTTAGAGGCAAGGCTGAATTTAAAAGGCTTTTAATATGCACAATGATTTGAAGTCTTTTTCCTTGTTAAAATTAATATTTGTGTATTCCAACATTTTTGTTATCAGTCCCTTGTTTGATGATATTATAGTAAATACAATCATATAAGAATCATTTTTTTCCTGATCACATAGCAAGTTTCTTATATTGTCAATAAAATGCATGAATCTTTGTTAACAAATGTGAAAATATACTGTCATATGCAAATAACAGAAATACTTTAGAGACAAAGGGAAAAATAAGTAGCATGAGAAATAAAGCCCTAAGTCAAAACATTATCATTGGAAATCCAGACTATTCCTCCAGACATAGAAATATATAACTACATAAATTATATCCTAAAAGGACCAAAGATCTTAAATTACCTTAATTAAACATTCTACAGTGGCAAGAAAATTCAAAAGCTATACAAATATAAATGTTTTTAATTTGTTGAACAATTAAATGGTCTTTAATAACAAAATTTTATGTTATAGATCTATTTCCATGCTATGGAGGATACCTAATTATGGTAACTATAAAACCCAACAAAAAAAAAAACATTTGAAATTAATGGTACCTAAAGTTATACTTGAAAATTAATGCTTTTCCCCTCCCTGAAACAACAAAGTTGATTCTATTAAATGTGATAAATGAAATGTAAATTAAAAATTTAATAAGGTGCTTGTTAATCCATTTGTTCACAGCTAACTTGAACTCAGTTAAATTAGCTCCTTATTATGAGCACTAGAGATATGATTTCTTCTAAATCTCAAGGGCAAATAAGTGTTAGAGGACTGCTTGTCCCATGATAGCTCCATAAATTGTTATTAAAATTATTCACTAGACACTTTTTCTGTGATGCATTTCATTTAGAAAATCAATTCTGTGTTGCTAAAGAGAGAAAAGCTCTCCAACAGCAATCACAACACCAGATACAAAGACAAAACAAAACCACATATGAGCTATTCTGGGATTTTTATCATTGCCTTGGTCATTTTATCTCCATGAATTGCAGAAAATAGTTTTCAAATAATTGTAAAATATCACATGATTTCTGAGGAACAGGATGATTCCTGGAAAGTTCGAAAATATTTTAGTATTTTTTAAATGTTCTCTTCAATCTCCAGGTTTGAATTTCTCAATTTTGGGCACTTGCAGGCAGACTTTCTAGTTAATGCAGTGTGTCTGGTACAAATAACAATTTTAGATAAAACTTTTTAATTCATCATTAAAAGCAAAAATTAAACGAATGATTAAAATTCACAATAATGATTAATTCTCCATTAGAGAGGATAGAGAGATTATTTTTTTAGTGTTTTACCAAGGCTAGTCTGAGGCTGGACAATTAGAAAGACTGTCACTGAGTCTAGCCTGTTGGTTTTACTTCTTACCCTTTATTTCTACAACATGGAAAAGCCTATTTCATAAATGTAGGTGTTCTAAAGAGTAATATGTGCTTGGTGTTTCCCCTAAGCAAATCTTAATACTCAAATCAAGCATAGACATGAGCTCTTCAACAATATAGAGCCAGTATTGTGTTTCATGAGATGCCAAGTTAACAATTATTCTACCTACATATGTGGAAAACGTATGAGTTTCTAGCACTCCTAGAAGCAAGGAGCTAAAAGCTACAGAAAATGCAAGTTTCAAAAAAAAAAACACAAGCCACAGTTTACAATGATAGTACTTGACTGCTACTTAAGAACTAATGGTTTTTAAACATATTTACCACATTTGAAAATAATTATGGAACCTGGAATAGCCAAAGCAATCTTGACAAAGAATAAAGTTAGAAGATTTGCACATCATTTAAGAAGTTATTACAAAGCTAAAGTAATCCACAGCATATTAGCATAAGGATAGATATACAGATCAGTCAAATAGCACTGAGCTCAGAACTAAATCCATACAACTATTGATTTCAAACAAGGGTATCAAGACAATTCAATGGGCATAGAAGAATTTTTTCAACAAACAGTGCTGGGACACTGGATATCTACATGGCAAAAAAAGAAAAAAAAAGGAAGAACAAAGGTAGAACTTTATCTCATACTATATACAAAAATTAACTCAGAATGTATCTTAGATTTCACGTAAGAAAACTCCTAAAAAAATAATAGATGTAAATATATGTAAACAGATTAAGCATAGCATTCCTAGAAATAATATCAAAAGTCCACTCAAAGGATAAAAGAAAAGATAGATAACCTGGGATCTACCAAATTTTAAAAAATCTGTGCTTTAAAGGGCACCATAAGACAATGAAATGACAATCATAGAATGGGACAAAATATTTACCATTATATATCAGATGAGTAACTTGTACCTAGAATATATAAAGAACTCTTACAACTTGACAATAAAAGACAACCTAGCTTGAAAACTGGGCAGAGGTTTGAATAGATAGTTCTACAGAGAAGTTATACAAATATCCAAGAAGTATATGAAAAATATTCAATATCGTTACTCATTAGGGAAATATGGACCAAAACCACAATGAGATGATATCACTTCTAGGATTACAAAAATGAAAAAAAAAGACAGGTAATATTAAATTCTGGTGAGGACAAAGAAAAATTTGGATTCTCTTTCACTGTTGGTTGAATTATAAAATGTTACAACCATTTCAAAAAGCATTTTGACAGTTTCTAAAAATGTTAAACACACAGTTATATGACCCAGAAGTTCTATTCCTAGCTATATGTCCAAGAGAAATAAAAATATATGTCCCCACAAAAATCTGTACACAAATGTTGAGAGCAACATTAGCCAGTCACCAGAAAAGTATAAACAATCTAAATGTCTAATCACTGATGAATGAATAAATAAACAAATGTGCTATATTCACACAATGGAATATTATTCAAGTGCTAAAAGAAATCAAATACAGAAATATGCTATAATATGGTGAACTTTGAAAGCACATAATAAATGAAAAACAGTTACAAGAGACCACATTTGAGGATTCATTTTTATGAAACCTCCAGAATAAGCAAATTAGTTGAAACACAAAGTATATTAGTGATCATCAGAAGCTGAGGGGGAGAAAAGAATGGAGAATAATTGCTCATTCAGATAAAATTTCTTAGAGGAGTGGGGAAACATTCTAAAACTAGTGATAAAGGTGGATCAATTTTGAAAATATACTAAAAATGTCAGAAGTATATATTTCAAAAAGAGTGAATTTTATAGGTAAATTATATCTCAGTAAAGCTATTTTTAAAAGCAATTGGTTAATATGATGAAATTGTGTATAAATCATAATAAATCTAGTATACATTCCCTTTGTATTTTATCTGAAAATAAGCACTTTAAGTGGCAAGAATCATTTGTTTTCAAATCCACATTTGATACATGAAGACATCAAGGCATGGGGATATAAATTATTTACTTGAGGACTAACAATCCATATTTCATTAGAATTGTAGACTAAATGAAAAATGATTTTAAATAACATAAGACACTTTCAAGTTATACTAGATTTGGCGAGAAGAATTCAAAGAAAATTAGTGGCAAACTAAAAGAAATCTGTAAATAGATTTACAGCATTTCATGACTGTAAATAGTGATACAGTAGAGTTGAACAAGAAGGCAGTCAGCAGCTTCAAAATCCATGTGAAATGGAATGAAAAAATTAGATGGTTTTGTCAAGACTCTGGAATCATAAAATTATAATTGCCAGGTATATATAAAAACAAGGACACAAAACAATGGGGTCTTATAAAGGCTGGAGTCGTATTAAAGCTTATTTCTTCAGAGATTAGCTAATATGATGAAAATAGCCCTTAAATAATTTGGAGAAAGAGGATACGGTAAAAGGCTAATGAACGTGGAAAAGGAATGACAGTGTTAGAAAGTATTCAATGATTCATACAAAAGAAAAGGACAACAGGTTAAAAATAATACTTACAATTCCTGATGATAACTAAATATACTGAGTTTAAATTATCTGGCATTATTTTGTTTCATTTCAGAAAAGGTAATAGACATTTCTCCTAAATTTCCCTAATATGTATAGGTGTATGATTCAGATGGGGAAACAGTGGAAACAGTGTTAGACTTTATTTTTATGGGCTCCAAAATCACTGCAAATGGTGACTGCAGCCATGAAATTAAAAGACACTTACTCTTTGGAAAGAAAGTTATGACCAACCTAGATAGCATATTCAAAAGCAGAGACATTACTTTGCCAACAAAGGTCCGTCTAGTCAAGGCTATGGTTTTTCCTGTGGTCATGTATGGATGTGAGAGTTGGACTGTGAAGAAGGCTGAGCGCCAAAGAATTGATGCTTTTGAACTGTGGTGTTGGAGAAGACTCTTAAGAGTCCCTTGGACTGCAAGGAGATCCAACCGGTCCATTCTGAAGGAGATCAGCCCTGGGATTTCTTTGGAAGGAATGATGCTAAAGCTGAAACTCCAGTACTTTGGCCACCTCATGCGAAGAGTTGACTCATTGGAGAAGACTCTGATGCTGGGAGGGATTGGGGGCAGGAGGAGAAGGGGAGAACAGAGGATGAGATGGCTGGATGGCATCACTGACTCGATGGACGTGAGTCTGAGTGACCTCTGGGAGTTGGTGATGGACAGGTAGGCCTGGCGTGCTGCGATTCATGGGGTCGCAAAGAGTCGGACACGACTGAGCAACTGAAGTAACTAACTAATGAAAAGATTCTCCCTGGAAAAATAAAACTAAGTAAAATTAAAGATGTAACTATAGATAAGCATGTGTAATGGGGAAGGAAAGGAACCTAATATTTTGAGGATAGTAATTTGAGTTTTTATTAACAATCTTGGTAGTAGATTTGGAGAGACTATTAAGAAGAGAGAATAAAAAGAAAGATATGACTGTGAGAGTGTAGCATCATTTTTTGTAGCCAAAGAGATGCAATGGAATGGTACATCTCTGATGACTTTACAAGGCTTACAGAGGCAAGCTGGCAAAATACAGTCAAAATATAGGTATATGAAAGATTTCAACTTCTTACTCATCAGCTGGAATGTCTATCAGTTGTCAATGAAGCAATTTAAAACTTTACTTGCCTTGATAACATTTCATCTGCCCAAAGATAAACATAAAACCAGTAGGATGGAAGGTACTCTTTGGCAAGTATTTCTTACCAAAATAAGGGAACTGGGTATAAAAGTGGAAACGAGTGAAACCTGGAGAGAAGGTTAACATGTCATCTCAAAGAAGAGTTTTGAGCAGAATCATGTGATGCTGTCTCTAGTGACTTTGAAGACAAAAGTGCTCTCTCTTTTTTTAAAATCTATGTGTTATTTCTCTCATTGTTTTGTTATCCTTCAGGAGTGAGAGTTGGAAAAGAATTCTTTGAATAGAAGTTCCATCTGTGAGTACACGAAGAGAAAAGAAAAAAGGGAAAAACAAAAGCTAAAATAATTATGTTTATCTAAGAAGATAATTTAAAACCAACAAAAATTTTAATGAACAAAACCCAAAAATTTATTTCTTAAAATAACAGATGCTGCTGCTGCTGCTGCTAAGTCGCTTCAGTCATTTCCGACTCTGTGCCATCCCATAGACAGCTGCCCACCAGGCTCCCCTGTCCCTGGGATTCTCCAGGCAAGAACACTGGAGTGGGCTGTCATTTCCTTCTCCAATGCATGAAAGTGAAAAATGAAAGTGAAGTTGCTCAGTTGTGTCCAACTCTTAGCGATCCCATGGACTACAGCCTACCAGGCTCCTCTGTCCACGGGATTTTCCAGGCAAGAGTACTGGAGTAGGGTGCCATTGCCTTCTCCAAAATAACAGATATAAGTGCTCAAATAATAGCTGATTAAATTGTTTTCAAAAAATTGACATACAATTTTTAATAGTTAAAAAAATTCTTAATCTACCTGAGACTTAATGAGAAGTTGATTAATAAATATAAACTAGACTAAAACACTTTAAAATAGGATGTTACTAAGTGCCATCTGAATGGTTGAGACATTCATGTGATTCTGAAATAGCATGTCTTACCTGATTCTTCCATTCTCAAATTCTCTGAGAAATTGATTACTACTAGTCCACTGTTAATTTATTTAAAAAAAAATAAGCTCCACATTCTCAAATTCTCATTCTCATCTTCTTCACTTTTATGACAATTATATTGTTTCTTTACCTTTTTCATGCCATGAAATAAAAGAGTCAATAATGTAGAAGTGTTCCAAAATACTTCAAGACTTTTAAAAATATTCAGGTATTTGCCATCCAAATATGGTCTGGTAGAATTAATGAATAATGAAACATTAATATTGTATAGGTGTTATTAAATGGAAAATTTCTCATAAATAATACACACTTAAGCATTTGTAACAAATAATTTTTTCCAGTTTTATTACAGTTTGAGATATAGGATAAATGAAATAAGAACTATTCAGGAACATTTATTTTTCATTAGTACAGTGTCCATTTGAGAAACAGATAAACATGGGGTCTGGGTCTAGATTAGAACTTGACTTCTTTCTGTTCAAACCACTGGGATGTGCTATTGTAACATATTCACTGCCAAGAGATACACTACCTTGCAAATGATGGAATCTATCATAAACAGAAAAATTGACTTCCCATCAACTGCATAATATGAAAAGAAAAATTGTAATAAGAAGCAGTGTCAAAATGTGAAATAGAACGAAATATATTCATCATTCCCATATGAAAAAGAAAGAGTATCACCTGCCCATTGCAGACACTTAACGGTAAATGAACGAGTATAAGCATGGTAGGGCTTCCATTTTGGATGATAACGTTCATATTTACCCTGTGTTGTATTTATTGCCTATTTTTTAACTTTAATAAGAGTAGAAAAAAGGTTGCACTGAGTCCATTAGGTGTAGAGTAGTCTTGGCCAAAAAGCAGTAATTACAATACAGTATAGGTCAAGAAGCCACAGGCTATTACAGTTCAAATTACTATTCATCCAATCCTGGTTAAATCTAGCATTACAACTAGAAAGAAGAAAGAATCTAAGTATTTATAAATATTTATGCATTTTGTACTGACAGTTCAGACATTTTACTTATTTTTCTTTTTGAAGACCAAAACATAGAAATCTTCAAAATCCCTTCACAGAAATGGAGACATATATTTACTCTTTATCCATTTGCCACAATGGAATATAAACCTAATGTTTTAATTATTAACAAACTATAACCAAAGTCAATAGTCTCTATTAGAAAAGCCATTGAATACTTCAAATGAGCTCAACCATAGCCATAAGGTTATAGAAATTATTTCCAAGAAAAAAAATAGAATATTGAAGTATCACAGTGTTTCTGATTTTGTACATATCTGTGTTAAAATATAAGCAGATGATAAATTAAAGATTTTAACATATAATGTGAAGGACAGAATAAAAGTGTGAGGTACTTCTAGTACACAGAAACCACATTCACATATATTTTTGCTTCCCGTGGTCTTAACCAAATGGAAAAAAACCACTTTCTGTACTAAATTGCAAACAGATTATCCTCAGTTCAGATCAGTTCAGTGTCACTCAGTCGTGTCTGACTCTTTGTGACTCCATGAATTTCGAAACGCCAGGTCTCCCTGTCCATCACCAATTCCTGGAGTACACCCAAACTCATGTCCATCGAGTCGGTGATGCCATCCAGCCATCTTATTCTGTCGTCCCCTTCTCCTCCTGCCCCCAATCCCTCCCAGCATCAGAGCCTTTTCCAGTGAGTCAACTCTTCGCATGAGGTGGCCAAAGTACTGGAGTTTCGGCTTTAGCTTCATTCCTTCCAAAGAACACCCAGGACTGATCTCCTTTAGAATGGACTGGTTGGATCTCCTTGCAGTCCAAGGGACTCTCAAGAGTCTTCTCCAACACCACAGTCTGAAAGCATCAACTTCAGCACTCAGCTTTCTTCACACTCCAACTCTCACATCCATACATGACCACTGGAAAAACCATAGCCTTGACTAGACGGACCTTTGTTGGCAAAGTAATGTCTCTGCGTTTGAATATGCTATCTAGGTTGGTCATAACTTTCCTTCCAAGGAGTTAAGTGTCTTTTAATTTCATAGCTGCAATCACCATCTGCAGTGATTTTGGAGCCCCCAAAAGTAGTCTGACACTGTTTCCACTGTTTCCCCATCTATCTCCCATGAAGTGATGGAACCAGATGCCATGGCGTTAGTTTTCTGAATGTTGAGCTTTAAGCCAACTTTTTCACTCTCCTCTTTCACTTTCATCAAGAGGCTTTTTAGTTCCTCTTCACTTTCTGCCATAAAGGTAGTGTCATCTGCGTATCTGAGGTTATTTATATTTCTCCTGGCAATCTTGATTCCAGCTTGTGCTTCTTCCAGTCCAGCATTTCTCATGATGTGCTCTGCATATAAGTTAAATAATCAGGGTGACAATTTATAGCCTTGATGTACTACTTTTCGGATTTGGAACCAATCTCTTTTCCATGTCCAGTTCTAACTGTTGTTTCCTGACGTGCATATAGGTTTCTCAAAAGGCAAGTCAGGTGATCTGGTAGATTATCCTCAGATTATCTTTTAATATTTTGCTTCTTCAAAACCTGAACTTATTTTATTTAAATGTATCTAGACTACATATAAAAACTACCAAACTTCTAAAACCTATTAGCAACACAGAGCGAAGGAATAAAATACTTTGTTAAATAGAGTTTGAGGTGATTTATCAAACCACAGTCCACAAAACTTGAATATTATAATTTTTAATTATGCTAGAAAGTTTCTAGAAACAAGTAACTAATGGGATACACAACAAATGTCTTCTCATATATAAAGACCTCTAGTGTAGAATAAGTAATGGAAAGAAAAGCTTCCATTGTCCCAGAAAAGTCTGACCAATTCGGTAGAATTTCAAAAGAGTAGATTTTCACTCACAAGAAGAAAAGTTTTAGCAGTTTAAAATACCTAATTATTTATTTACCCGATATTAGTCATGTTCTCTTTCAATTGAGGTAGTCTCTATAAATATGACAGCTGTCTTTCAGGGTTGTTTATTAACAGTTGAGGTCAAAAAAGAACCACTATTGTCCCTTAAAATTCTGAATAACATGGTCTAAAGATAACATCTGTAGAAAAATTGTTGCCTGTCTTCTTTTTCTTTTTTGGTATTAAGAAAAACTGAGTAGCTGGGTATCCTTGATAACTAGGAATAGACTATAAATGGTTAAGATACATTTGAAATGGTTTAAAATTTAAAGAAAAAAAAACTGTGTTATCCAAGGTGTATGGAATTGAGATTTTAATGTAATATTGATAAGAAAGTAAATTATTCTAAAGATTCTACAGGATTTTAGGATTGTGTGTGAGCATTTCTTCATCTAAAAATACCATTCCCAGGAATTCTATCCTGAAGATATATCACACAAATTTATCTCAAAGTTATGCACCAGAGAATGTTCATGTTGGTCTTATTTATAATGGCTGTAAGTTTTAACTTAATGCTGATAAATAAATTATACTATATTAAATACATAGTACATAGAATATAAAGCAGTCCTTAAATTTAATGATGTAGAACTAGCTTACTTACACAAAAATATGAGAATGTCCATCTGTGTAAAACAAATGTCTTTCTGTGATCAAATACACATCAATTTACATCCAACCACAAGCACGCTTAGTTTTTGTTGTTCAGTTGCTCATTCATGTCTGACTCTTTGCGACCCCATGGGCTGCAGCGCGCCAGGCGTCCCTGTCCTTCACCATCTCCCAGAGCTTGTTCAAACTCATGCCCATTGAGTTGGTGATGCCATCCAACCATCTCGTCCTCAGTCATCTTCTTCTCTTCCTACCTTCAGTCTTTCCCAGCATCAGGGTCTTTTCTAATGAATCAGTTCTTCGCATCAGGTGGCCAAACTTTTGGAGCTTCAGCTACAGCATCAATCCTTCCAATGAATATTTAGGATTAATTTTCTTTAAGATTGACTGGTTTGACCTCTTTGAAGCCCAAGCAACTCTCAAGAGTTTTCTCCAACACTACAGTTCAAAACTGTCAATTCTTCAGCACTCAGCCTTCTCTATGGTCCAGCTCTCACATCCATACATGACTACTGGGAATGGCAAACCACTTCAGCATGCTTGCCTTGAGAACCCCTTGATCAGACATGTTTAGGCTCACTGTTAAATATGGATGCTGATGTTTATGTTTTTCCTTAGAGTTTTCTATATTGGTATGTCTGTTAAGGGGCATATATCAATATTATTTTTAATAAATAATTATTGAATTATTTTTATGAATTATTTTAAAATTTCATGATAGCTCATCTTATGGGGAGCGAATCTAGAAAAAATACAGAAAATAGCTTTTACTGATATTATGAAAATAAGCATTCAAGATTAATACACAAAAGTGAATTGTATTGCTATATATGAGCAATGTACAACCTGAAAATGAAATTAGGAGGACAACTTAATCATTCATCAATTCACTCATAATAGTATCACAAAAACAAAATCCTTGAGAATATATTCTAAAAATTAAATAAATATTTAGTGAGTGCCTACTGTGTCCTTGGCCCTGCTACACAAAACAGATCAAGTAGACAAAGTCCCTGCCCTCAAGGAGCTTCTATGCAGGTGATTTACAGCTTTTTAATATTTCAGATAATGTTGCAATGCATTTTTAAAAGTAATTTGTATACTTAAATAAATATTCTGGTAGATGGTTTTCTAGAATCACTATATTATAGAGAACGCAAGTTTTAAAATTATCATCAATATGGCTAACTGCCCTGTGGAAGCATGGTACCAATGACACTCCTACTCAGTCTTTGAGAGAATACTAACATTTCAAACAATAGAAAACTGACCTATAACTCTACTTAAGTCTAATGATTCTTCAATAGGTCAAATTTTGTAATAAAGTTAATATCAAAGGGAATGATGTATCATCTTAAAGAAAGAAATTAAAAAAACACAAACTGAACTACAACTAGTATTCAAATAAAGTAGTCCAAGAGGTAAAGATCTTTCTTGTTGAGAGTTAGAAATTATTGCATTTGCTACTGAATTTTACAGGAATCATTCTTCATGTATAAAATGAGAAAGGTTGAGTCATATTCCCTTTCAAAACTGAATCAAATTAAAAACTAAATCGGATCTTTAAAAGAAAACCGCCCACCAAAAAGGAAATTGCCTTCTCTCACTTGAAAATATAGCAGTATGTTACCTCATTAAAATGCCAATATGTAACCTATATGTGGTTGGTAAAAAAGAAATAAAAAATTTGTCAACCCTGACGTTAGTAGGCTTTGTAAAGTGATGTAATATAGAAGCAGAGGATTATTTAGTGCACTAAATGTAAAAGGAAGGCCATCAAAAATAAAACCTCCCTGTTAAGCATGAATCAAATTCCCAACTTAACATATACATTCACAATCAAGTAAGCTTCAAAACGTGCAAGGAAAAAATCAAAGTCCAATACAGAAAAATCTGTAAACACTTATTCCAACATCGAGTATACGACACATAATATTACTTAAGTCCCCAAAGATTTGGTTTAATATATTTTCCTATATTAGTGCTTGTAAATATAGAGGAAGGTAATGTGTTTTTATATTGCTCTTGGAATTAGTCCCAATTACTACACAGTGATTTTTTTGTGTTCTAAAAACTATCTTTAAAATATATGTACCCTGGAGTCATTATTCCAACAATTATTCTTACAAGATTTCTTTTAAATTATGAAGATATTTGAAAGCATTTTGTGTAGATACTCCACAAAAAATAACCGACATTCCTATTAACAACTATTTTAAAAACAAACCAAAGAGTAGACTTCTCCCCACCACCTATTGATCTGCTATTTCCATAAGAGTAAAAGGTGTGGTCAAATATTTTCAAAACTATGGTTACCAGCGGGTAAGGAAGGGGAGGGATAAATTGGCAGATTGGAATGGATATATACACACTGTGCTGTGCTGTGCTTAGGTGCTCAGTCATGTCTGACTCCTTGCAACCCCATGGACTGTAGCCCACCAGGCTCCTCTGTCCATGGAGATTCTCCAGGCAAGAAAACTGGAATGGGTTGCCATACCATCCTCCAGGGGATCTTCCCAACTCAGGGATCAAACCCAGGTCTCCTGCATTGCAGGTGGATTCTTTAACAACTGAGCCACCAGGGAAGCCCATATATACACACTACTACATATAAAATAGATAACTAATAAGGACCTGGGCTTCCCTGGTGGCTAAGCTGGTAAATAATCCACCTGCAATGCGGAAGACCTGGATTCAATCCCAGGGCTGGGAGGATCCCCTGGAGAAGGGAAAGGCTACCCACTCCAGTACTCTGGTCTGGAGAATTCCATGGACTATACAGTCCATGGGGTCACAAAAAGTTGGACATGACTGAGTGACTTTCACTTTCACTTTCAATAAGGACCTACTGTATAACACAGGGAACTTTAATCAATACCCTATAATGGTAAATATGAGAAAAGAATCTAAAAGCTGGATATATACACATGTATAACTGATTCACTTTGTTGTACACCTGAAACTGACACAACATTGTAAATCAACTTTATGCTAATATTTTTTAAAAAGGAGGAGTTAACACAGAGAACACAAAATAGCCTAGTGATCCTATCATTTTCTTTTTCAACCAAAATCCAGACCGAAATGTATGGATGTGAGAGTTGGACCATAAAGAAAGCTGAGTGCCAAAAAATTGATGCTTTTGAACTGTGGTGTTGGAGAAGACTCTTGAGAGTCCCTTGGACTGCAAGGAGATCCAACCTGTCCATCCTAAAGGAAATCAGTCCTGAAGATTCATTGAAAGGACTGATGCTGAAGCTGAAGCTCCAGTACTTTGGCCACCTGATGTGAAGAACTGACTCATTGGAAAAGATCCTGATGCTGGGAAAGATTGAAGGCAAGAGGAGAAGGGGATAACAGAGGATGAGATGGTTGGATGGCATCCCCAACTCAATGGACATGAGTTTGAGAAGTTGTGGGAGTTGGTGATGGACAGGGAAGCCTGGCATGCTGCAGTCCATGGGGTCACAAACAGCTGGACACAACTGAGCTACTGAATCAAACTGAACTCCTACACTGGCAAGAGGATTCTTTACCACTGAGCCACCAAGGAAGCCCATGCTAGGTGTACATTTGTTGAAACCACATTAAACTATACACTTAAATTGGGTGCATTTTTGGTATGTAAAATAGGCCTTAATAACTTGGATTTTAAAAGTCAGAAGAGTAAATAAAGAAACAGATTAGAATAAATTAAGGAATAGATTAGAATAAATTAGGAAGAGATCTTCACACATGACAAAGAGCCACCATTCTACTACATATTAAATATGTACTAAATGCATTTACTGCATAGTTATCTGGAAATTAAGCAAAACAAACACTATTTCTCACATTTTATAGATTGAGTTGAAAATATTGTGATTCAGAGAGTCACAAAATTAGTCAAAGTGAACACTTTAATGGGTCACAAGGCTAATAAGTTCTATTTCTATCAGAATTCAAGTAATTCTTAATATAATGATGTTTCCACATAAATTATCTGCACATTTCAAATCCAGTTATAAGTAATTAACTTCATGGAGTTACCAAAATACTTACATTGATATTGTCTTTAAAAAGAGTATTGTTTGAATTAGTCAGGTCTGGTCCTTGGAAATCTTTCATTATGAGAAACATGTTTAAGAGAATGGTATTTGAGAAATTTCAATTTTTAATTACAGGCCCATACTGTGAATGGTTAAACATTGAATATTTAAAATATTTAATAGAATTTCCCATTATAAAAGTTGGAATGAACTTACTCTCATCCTCAGGCAACACGAGAAACTCTTCCATATTTAACACTAGAAACCCTTCCACATTTAACACTAGAAACCCTTCCATATTTAATTTAAGGTAATAAAAAGTGAGAACAAAGACATTTCTGCTGTGATAAAGGAGCTTACAGTCTAAAAGAGAATAAAAGGCATGTATGTGGCTCAGCTGGTAAAGAATCTGCCTGCAATGCAAGAGACCTGGGTTTGATCCCTGGGTTGGGAAGATCCCCTGGAGACGGGAAAGGCTGCCCATTTTAGTATTCTGGCTTGGAGAATTCCATGGACTGTATAGTCCATAGAGTCTCTAAGACTTGGACGTGACTTTCACTTTCTTTTTCTTTCACACACAAAAAGTATTGTGTGTGACTTATCAAACATTCTGGACTATGAAGGGCACAAGTGGAAAACAACTTTATTTTGCCTTACCTGTGTATTCATACCAAGTTTCCTGACTTTTTTGCTAACATCTAGATGAAATTTGGAGCAGTTTTATAGCTAATTCACTTATGTCCAGGTAAATAAAAATCAGCTTAGTCTGATTATTTCATAAAGTTACAAAATAATCTATAAAGTGTGATGGTAAAATTAGATGCATGTGAATAGCTATCTCACCTCATCTCAAGATTTACTAGTAATTTCAAGGAGATAAACAATCACAAGACACAAAGCAGAGATAAACCTGCAGACTGAGTGTGTCTCCCATGTCCTTTCCTGTGTCGAACATATACCTCTGGCCTTGAAGAATTGAAGAGGTCTCAAACATACAGCCAGGAGTACTTAAATCATGAAATATCAACATTTCATACCCCAGAGTGTTCTATAGCTTACTTGACATTTTTTATGGAGACATGCCTCACAAATTCATAGATTCCTGGTTTATTTATTAAAAATAAACAACTCTGTGGACTTATTCTTCTCTTGCCCCTGACAACACCTGAAGCAAATCCTACTGCTTTTGGTCTTGGATAATTAATAACCCTTTCATCATTGTATTCATGTTAACAGTCTCATATTGGTAATTAAAATGTCCAACCCGGTGTAATAATTAAAATTCTGAACCACTGACAATTGAGCTCTTCCCTCAACTAGCTTAGTGCTAGCACAAGTTGGAAAAGTTAGCAAAGGGAGAGGTCTTCCCTTAGCAACCACTTCACTGAGCCAAGTCACAATATCCAGTCCTCCCAAGATGAGGCTCAGGGAGAGAGAGACAAGTGGAAGTGATTCCCCTCCCCTCCCCGGTTCGTGTGGCTGATTGGCACTGTCATTATAAAGCACCCATGAACTTTGGGTTTCATATGCTCAATGCTGACCCTTTTTTTTTTTTTTTCTGGACTGTTACTCTCTTTCTCAGAGTTTACACTATTAGATAACTCCAAAGGCAATTTTCACAATGCAGACAACTCTTTTCCTTCCAGCACCTTAAACTTTGAATCTTCCCAGGGGCCTTTGTGGATTGAAGACATTGAAGGATTCCCCTCAATGTCTCTCTCCCATGGGTCTACTCAGTTCAGGGAAAAACTTACACAACTTTCTCCAAATATGAAGGTGCAGTTGGCTTACAAGGCAGTGGCTTTCCCTTTGTCTTTGCTGCCAAACAGGTGTTTTGCCTACGTTCATTTTGCCTTTAGAATTCTCTTGACAAGAGGCAAACACCAGTTCCCTAAACCCAAAGGATACAAATAAACTTTAAAGTTCTACACACTATCTTCAGGTAAGAGTAAAATAGCTTACTACTCTTTCCTGCTGAAAAATAATTCTTCTCTAAAAGCATCATCTTCCGATTCTTTTTGTTTTTGTTGTTGTTTAGTCACTAAGTCATGTCTGAATCTTTTGTAACCCCATGGACTGTAGCCCACCAGGCTTCTCCATCCATGGGATTTCCAGTTAAGAACACTGGAATGGGTTGCCATTTCCTTCTCTTGGGGATCTTCCTAACCCAGAGATCAAACCTGTGTCCCCTACATTGGCAGACACATCTTTACCACTGTGCCACCGGGAAGCCCCATCAATCCTTTAACCCATATAACAAATTAAAGTGGCTAATTACTAATGTTAACAGAACTGCTCTTTCCCAAATTCTTAGCTCCTCTAGAACATGTATGGAGGTGAGCCTACTTAGCAAGGATTATTGGACTGCAAAGAGACAAAATCTGTCAATTCTAAAGGAAATCAACCCTGCATATTCATTGGAAGGGCTGATGCTAAAACTAAAGCTCCAATACTATGGCCACCTGATGCAAAGAGCTGACTCATTGGAAAAGATCCTGATGCTGCGAAAGAATGAAGGCAGAAGGAGAAGGGGGTGACAGAGGATGAAATGATTGGATAGCGTCACCAATTCAATGGACACGAATCTGAGCAAACTCTGGGAAATAGTGGAGGACAGAGGAACCTGCCATGCTGCAAATCATGGGGTTGCAAAGAGTTGGACATAACTTAGCTATTGGACAACAACAATATGGTTTTTCACCTCTAGAGCCTCAGCTAATACTAAAAAAGAATGAATTTTGAAATAACATACATACACACACACATATATATGCATGTGTGTTACTTTTAATATTTTATTTCACTGTTTAGCTAGATATAAAGAGATAAGTGACATAAAAGAAGTACAATTTAAGTGTAAAGGATACATGAACAATGATAAAGAAATAACTATTTTTAAACATTTTCCACAACATAGAAATATCTATATATCATGTAGCAGTTCATCTCATGCTTCAGACCCTCCAATACAATATGATTTTTGATACTGGGCTAAAACATATGCCTCTATAACTCTCACTGTTACTGGTTCTGCCTTTGGAAATCATGCAAAACAAGCTACATTATAAACATAAGGCAGGAGGAGAAGGGGACAACAGAAGATGAGATGGTTGGATAGCATCATTGATTCAATGGATGTGAGTTTGAGCAAGCTCTGGAGGGTGGTAAAGGACAGGGAAGCCTGGCGTGCTGGAGTCCATGCGATCACAAAGAGCAGGACACAACTGAGTGACTGAACAACAAGCTCTTCAAAATATGTATCATATTTCTATGAATATTTCTCTTTTTGAGCTAAACACTATTCTCAGTGCTTTATTTCTCAAAGTTATGGTTTTTTACTCCCCTAACATAAAATGTACTAACCTCTAAATCTCTTATGTTCTGTTAATATTCCTACAAGTGAAATATCTCATTCTGGAAATGTGTTTAAAGTGATTGAATTGTTCTAAATACTACATTTCTTCAAATACAATTTAAAAATATGCTTTAATTTTTTGTTAGATATACCATACTGTTTATCTTCTGAGCTCTCTGTTGACCAAAAATTCTCAATTTATTTTATAAAATTTTACTTATTAGGTAAAATATTTCCAAAATACCAATTTTATTTAATAAAGATAATGTTAAAATAAACAGTACTAAATGTCCACGTGACTTTGAGTTTCAGCCTTCCAATCTAGAGTTTTGTGCTGGTAAAACCATAAAATGAAACCCCTTAATATAGATTCTTAAGAATATTTTTTGATGTGGACTATTTTTAAGGTCTTTATTGAATTTGCTCCAATATTGCTTCTGTTTTACGTTTTGGTGGAGGGGTTTTTTTTTGGCCCCCAGACATGTGGGATCTTAGCTTCCCAACCAGGGATTGAACCCTCATCCTCGGTATTGGAAGCTGAAGTCTTAATCCGTTGGACACCAGGGGAGTACCCCTAATATAGATTTTTAAACTAAGAACCTGAGGAAGGACTAGACCATGCTTCACTAGTTGATCTCTCCCTACCTGGACACTCGTACACCCAGTCTTGAACTAGTGTGTCAGATCAGATCAGATCAGTCACTCAGTCGTGTCCGACTCTTTGTGACCCCATGAACTGCAGCACGCCAGGCCTCCCTGTCCATCACCAGCTCTCGGAGGTCACTCAGACTCACATTCATCGAGTCAGTGATGCCATCCAGCCATCTCATCCTCTGTCGTCCCCTTCTCCTCCTGCCCTCAATCCCTCCCAGCATCAGAGTCTTCTCCAATGAGTCAACTCTTCGCATGAGGTGGCCAAAATACTGGAGTTTCAGCTTTAGCATCATTCCTTCCAAAGAAATCCCAGGGCTGATCTCCTTCAGAATGGACTGGTTGGATCTCCTTGCAGTCCAAGGGACTCTCAAGAGTCTTCTCCAACACCACAGTTCAAAAGCATCAACTCTTCGGTGCTCAGCCTTCTTCACAGTCCAGCTCTCACATCCATACATGACCACAGGAAAGACCATAGCCTTGACTAGGCGAACCTTTGTTGGCAAAGTGATGTCTCTTCTTTTGAATATGCTATCTAGGTTGGTCATAACTTTCCTTCCAAGGAGTAAGCATCTTTTAATTCCATGGCTACAGTCACCATCTGCAGTGATTTTGGAGCCCAGAAAAATAAAGTCTGACACTGTTTCCACTGTTTCCCCATCTATTTCCCATGTAGTGATGGGACCAGATGCCATGATCTTCATTTTCTGAATGTTGAGCTTTAAGCCAACCTTTTCACTCTCCACTTTCACTTTCATCAAGAGGCTTTTGAGTTCCTCTTCACTTTCTGCCATAAGGGTGGTATAATCTGCATATCTGAGGTTATTGATATTTCTCCCGGCAATCTTGATTCCAGCTTGTGTTTCCTCCAGTCCAGCATTTCTCATGATGTACTCTGCATATAAGTTAAATAAACATGGTGACAATATGCAGCCTTGACGTACTCCTTTTCCTATTTGGAACCAGTCTGTTGTTCCATGACCAGTTCTAACTGTTGCTTCCTGACTTGCATACAGATTTCTCAAGAGGCAGATCAGGTGGTCTGGTATTCCCATCTCTCTCAGAATTTTCCACAGTTTATTGTGATCTACACAGTCAAAGGCTTTGGCATAGTCAATAAAGCAGAAATAGATGTTTTTCTGGAACTCTCTTGCTTTTTCCATGATCCAGAGGATGTTGGCAATTTGATCTCTGGTTCGTCTGCCTTTTCCAAAACCAGCTTGAACATCAGGAAGTTCACGGTTCACATATTGCTGAAGCCTGGCTTGGAAAATTTTGAGCATTACTTTACTCGCGTGTGAGATGAGTGCAATTGTGCGGTAGTTTGAGCACTCTTTGGCATTGCCTTTCTTTGGGATTGGGATGAAAACTGACCTTTTCCAATCTTGTGGCCACTGCTGAGTTTTCCAAATTTGCTGGCATATTGAGTGCAGCACTTTCACAGCATCATCTTTCAGGATTTGGAATAGCTCCACTGGAATTCCACCAACTCCACTAGCTTTGTTCCTAGTGATGCTTTCTAAGACCCACTTGACTTCACATTCCAGGATGTCTGGCTCTAGGTGAGTGATCACACCATCATGATTATCTGGGTCGTGAAGCTCTTTTTTGTGCAGTTCTTCTGTGTATTCTTGCCACCTCTTCTTAATATCTTCTGCTTCTGTTAGGTCCATACCATTTCTGTCCTTTATCGAGCCCATTTTTGCATGAAATGTTCCTTTGGTATCTCTGATTTTCTTGAATAGATCCTTAGTCTTTCCCATTCTGTTGTTTTCCTCTATTTCTTTGCATTGATCGCTGAAGAAGGCTTTCTTATCTCTTCTTGCTATTCTTTGGAACTCTGCATTCAGATGTTTATATCTTTCCTTTTCTCCTTTGCTTTTCGCTTCTCTTCTTTTCGCAGCTATTTGCAAGGCCTCCCCAGACAGCCATTTTGCTTTTTTGCATTTCTTTTCCATGGGGATGGTCTTGATCCCTGTCTCCTATACAATGTCACGAACCTCATTCCATAGTTCATCAGGCACTCTATCTATCAGATCTAGGCCCTTAAATCTATTTCTCACTTCCACTGTATAATCATAAGGGATTTGATTTAGGTCATACCTGAATGGTCTAGTGGTTTTCCCTACTTTCTTCAATTTCAGTCTGAATTTGGCAATAAGGAGTTCATGGTCCGAGCCACAGTCAGCTCCTGGTCTTGTTTTTGCTGATTGTATAGAGCTTCTCCATCTTTGGCTGCAAAGAATATAATCGATCTGATTTCGGTGTTGACCATCTGGTGATGTCCATGTATAGAGTCTTCTCTTGTGTTGTTGGAAAAGGGTATTTGCTATGACCAGTGCATTTTCTTGGCAAAACTCTGTTAGTCTTTGCCCTGCTTCATTCCATATTCCAAGGCCAAATTTGCCTGTTACTCCAGGTGTTTCTTGACTTCCTACTTTTGCATTCCAGTCCCCTATAATGAAAAGGACATCTTTTTCGGGTGTTAGTTCTAAAAGGTCTTGTAGGTCTTCATAGAACTGTTCAACTTCAGCTTCTTCAGCGTTACTGGTTGGGGCATAGACTTGGATTACTGTGACATTGAATGGTTTGCCTTGGAAACGAACAGAGATCATTCTGTCGTTTTTGAGATTGCATCCAAGTACTGCATTTCGGACTCTTTGGACCATGATGGCCACTCCATTTCTTCTGAGGGATTCCTGCCCACAGTAGTAGATATAATGGTCCTCTGAGTTAAATTCACCCATTCCAGTCCATTTTAGTTCGCTAATTCCTAGAATGTCAACATTCACTCTTGCCATCTCTTGTTTGACCACTTCCAATTTGCCTTGATTCATGGACCTGACATTCCAGGTTCCTATGCAATATTGCTCTTTACAGCATCGGACTTTGCTTCTATCACCAGACACATCTACAGCTGGGTATTCTTTCTGCTTTGGTTCCATCCCTTCATTCTTTCTGGAGTTATTTCTCCACTGATCTCCAGTAGCATATTGGGCCCCTACTGACCTGGGGAGTTTCTCTTTCAGTATCCTATCATTTTGCCTTTTCATACTGTTCATGGGGTTCTCAAGGCAAGAATACTGAAGTGGTTTGCCATTCCCTTCTCCAGCGGACCACACCCTGTCCGATCTCTCCACCATGACCCGCCCATCCTGGGTTGCCCCACGGGCATGGCTTGATTTCATTGAGTTAGACAAGGCTGTGGTCCTGGTGTGATTAGATTGACTAGTTTTCTGTGAGTATGGTTTCAGTTTATTTGCCCTCTGATGCCCTCTTGCAAGACCTACCGTCTTACTTGGATTTCTCTTACCTTGGGCGTGGGGGATCTCTTCCCGGCTGTTCCAGCAAAGCACAGCCATCGCACCTTATCTTGGATGAGGGGTCTCTCCTCACCGCCGCCCTTCCTGACCTCGGTCGTGGGGTAGCTCCTCTCGGCCGTGCTTACTGCGCCAGGCCTCACAGCCGTCCTTCCTCGGTTGTTGGGTAGCTCCTCTCAGTGCGCCGAGCCGCCGGCGAGGGGCTCTCAGTGCGCCGCTCGCGGGTAGGCCGGGAGTACTTCAGAAAACAGAAATCAAATTTTTGAAAAATAATGTTTCACTAAAATAGAACAGCAGATTTATTTGTTACATCAAAATAAACTATGCAAATTAATGTAGACAACAGGAATATGAAACCCCTAAGACACTTCAACTAAGGAATTTACTTTATTTTGAAAAGAAAGAATATATGCCTCTAAGATAGCGTATATTAGCATTGTGTGTTAACAGTTATGCCAAATAAGTAAAAGGAGTACTTCAGAGGTTCAAAATAAATCATTTGTCATGACTTAGAAAACAAACTTATGGTTACCAGAGGGGAAGGGTTGGGGGAAGGGATATAGGGGGTTTGAGATGGACATGTACATGCTGCTGTACTTAAAATAGATAACCAGCATGGGCCTGTATGGCACAGGGAATTCTGCTCAATGTTATGTGGCATCTGCAGGGGAGGGGGACTTTTGGGAGAATGGATACCTGCATATGGATGGCTGAATTGCTCTGCTGTGCACTTGAAATTATCACAACATTGTTGTGATAAATATAAAATAAAAAGTTTTAAAAAACTACCTATCAGAAATTTGATGAAGGAGGGGTAACTTTAGTTGGACTAAAGAATGATTAAAGCGAAAGTGAAAGTCGTTCAGTCCTGTCTGACTCTTTGCGACCCCATGGACTATACTGTCCATGGAATTCTCCAGGCCAGAATACTAGAGTGGGTAGCCTTTCCCTTCTCCAGGGAATCTTCCCAACCCAGGGATCAAACCCAGATCTCCCGCATTGCAGGTGGATTTTTTACCAACTGAGCCACAAGAGAAATAAAGAATAATTAAAAAATGACCAAAATTCAGAGCAATGATGATAAGGATGCAGATCTTGTGTGCAAGTGTGAAAAGAATAACGTGTGAGGCATATTGGAGCATTACAAATAAACTGTCCTTGAAAAGAGGGAGTCATGTATGATATGTGGGAAAAGTTGGGATGGGGCCAAAATATAGGAGATTTTAAACGATGTGTAAGCAGAGACATTACTTTGCCAACAAAGGTTCGCCTAGTCAAGGCTATGGTCTTTCCTGTGGTCATGTATGGATGTGAGAGCTGGACTGTGAAAAAGGCTGAGCGCCGAAGAATTGAGGCTTTTGAACTGTGGTGTTGGAGAAGACTCTTGAGAGTCCCTTGGACTGCAAGAAGATTCAGCCAGTCCATTCTGAAGGAGATCAGCCCTGGGATTTCTTTGGAAGGAATGATGCTAAAGCTGAAACTCCAGTATTTTGGCCACCTCATGAGAAGAGTTGACTCATTGGAAAAGACTCTGATGCTGGGAGGGGTTGGGGGAAGGAGGAGAAGGGGACGACAGAGGATGAGATGGCTGGATGGCATCACTGACTCAATGGATGTGAGTCTGAGTGACCTCCGAGAGCTGGTGATGGACAGGGAGGCCTGGCGTGCTGCAGTTCATGGGGTCGCAAAGAGTCGGACACGACTGAGCGACTGATTTGATCTGATCTGAAAGAGTGTGGACTCCAATTCTTTGGGCAGATGCTTTGATCCAGACTGTGATAAACATAGAGCGACGTTTTAGGAGGAGTGATCTAACTGAACTACCTGGACCTGAGAAAAGAAGAGAGGCTTCATTTGGCAAGTTGTTGGTGAATTAGAATTAACAGTCAATGGATGAGGTCAAAAGAGCAAGAATTAAGAAACGTCACATCTAAGAAATGTAATGAAAGTAGTACTCTAGTAACAGTCTTAATGTGGAACAAGAAAGAGAACAGCTGTGTAATCTTTGTAAGAGAGATTACAAAGCTGGTGCTACTGCCATTGACTGTGATATAGAAGAGTGGAAGGGAAGGGAAACTTGTTAATTTGGGGTGAGAAAAAAACACCCCCAAAATATCTAAGTGTTTTTAAATGTGGGATGGAAGCCCAGGAGATAGACCAAAGCTGATACGGATTCAGTTGCAAGGAGGCACCTGAGGCTGTGAGCAATGGTAATGTGATGAAGGAAAAAAATAATGCATTAGTCAAACTTATGCAGGAGGAGAAAGGAGCGACAGAGGATGAGATGGTTGGATGGCATCATCAACTCAATGGACATGAGTTTGAACAAACTCCAGGAGATAGTGAAGGACAAGGAAGTCTGGCATGCTGCAGTTCGTGAAGTTGCAGAGTCAGACACAACTTAGCATCTGAACAAAAACAATGAAACAGGCAGTAGAGCCAGTGGAGACAGCAAGGCACCAAAAGAAGACATAAAACAGAGGAGATGTATTATCTTGCACCCTCTGGAGCTATACAGCATGAGGTGAGAAAGGACTTGTCCTGTTAGATAGCAGGCACCATAACAAAACTTCTGAGAGCAATGTAGAAGTCACTTACTGTGTGATCAAACTGCAAAAGTCATAATCAAGGAGATGAACCAGTGGATGTGAGATGACATAAGACAGTCTTGAGGCTTGGTTGTATGGATACCCTCTGAGAGACAAGAGTGGATTTTTAGTGCTGCAGATAACAATGTGGTACCATAGAGTCCAGAAGAGTGGAATGCTTAAGAAAGAAAAGGCTTTAATGATGTTAATGACTTAAGAAAATGAAGGAAGATAATCCAGTGGGCATCCTTCTAAGCAAAAGTATATATAGAAAAGTGCTTCCAAATTATTCCAAATTTGTTCTATTAAAATTCTATCATGATGCAATTTTTACTATCCACAAACCCTTTGCTAACCTCATCCAAGTCCTGGTCAAATACTCAAAAATGCTGACTTGGCAACGTGGAAATTAATAATAATTTTCTCAAACAGAAATACAGCATAACTTCAGAGGAGTTTTAATTGAGTAATAATTTCAATATTTAGACAGTTTAAAGGTAGAAATACATCTATTAACATGTTACCTTTCAATTTTTTTGGAAAATTTAATATACATCTTAATAAATAGGTGTCAGAATATATCAACTATGGGATGAAATATGCTATCAAATACCATCAAGTGAAAACTGAATGACATGCTTCCTAATTGTTTTTATAATTCCATAAAGTGTCAAATATTGAAGAGAGAGGAAAGAAAGTATTGCTTTTCCCCTTCTCTTCCAGGGGAAGAGGAGTCTTGAGTATCTTGAGGACCCTATCTAGAGGAGTCAGATAGTATAGACGATCTGATAATTCACACTTTCATATTTTGCTATGTGTAAATGACCACAGCAAATCTCTTTCATTGTTTTATTTCTTGTAATTGTCACAATATTATTTTTCTTCTGTACTAAAAATAAATCATTTGGGTTACTTCAGAATATTTGTGTATACTTAGAAGACTTAAGGCAAACTCAAGACCTAAGGGAAGGAACTACCACCAAATACCCTGAACTAATATCAGAATAACAAGAATTTGAAACATAACAAAATAATGTTAACCAAATTGACAAATAAGTTATTTAAGCAATTGTTATTGTTGTTTAGTCACTAAGTCATGTTCAACTCCTTTGCAAGCCCATGGACTGTCCCTGCCACTCTCCTCTGTCCATGGGATTTCCCAGGCAAAAATACTGAAGCTGGTTGCCATTTCCTTCTCCAGGGGATCTTCCTGACCCAGGGGTCAAACCCACGTCTCCTACTTGGCAGGTAGATTCTTGACCACTGAACCACTTGAGAAGCCCAAATTAAGCAATAAATTATCATAAAACAGAAAGCCTCAACAATGTTATACAAGTATTATATGTGGGGAAAGAACACGTTAGAATACTATGTAAAAAATTGACTTTAAACATATGAAAAACTGAATTTTCATGTATGGAGAATGAGTGAATATTGATATTGGAGAATATATGCATATCTTAAAAATCTATACAAGCATATCTTGGAGATATTGTGGGCTTAATTCCAGACCACTGCAATGAAATTAATATTACAATAAATATTACACAAATCTTTTGGTTTCCCAATGCATGTGAAAGTTATATTTTCACTCAGTTCAGTTCAGTCGCTCAGTCGTGTCCGACTCTTTGCCATCCCCTGAATCTCAGCACGCCAGGCCTCCCTGTCCATCACCTACTCCTGGAGTTCACTCAGACTCACGTCCATCGAGTCAGTAATGCCATCCAGCCATCTCATCCTCTGATGTCCCCTTCTCCTCCTGCCCCCAATCCCTCCCAGCATCAGAGTCTTTTCCAATGAGTCAACTCTTCTCATGAGGTGGCCAAAGTACTGGAGTTTCAGCTTTAGCTAGACTGTAGTCTCTTATCGGAGAAGGCAATGGCAACCCACTCCAGTACTCTTGCCTGGAAATCTCATGGATGGAGGAGCCTGGTAGGCTGCAGTCCATGGGGTTGTGAAAAGTTGGACACGACTGAGTGACTTCACTTTCACTTTTCACTGTCATGCATTGGAGAAGGAAATGGCAACCCACTCCAGTGTTCTTGCCTGGAGAATCCCAGGGACGGGGGAGCCTGGTGGGCTGCCGTCTATGGGGTCGCACAGAGTTGGACAGGACTGATGAGACTTAGCAGCAGCAGCAGCAGTAGTCTATTATATGTGCAATAGCACTAATTTAAAAAAAAATGAGGTACATGCATTAATTTAAAAAATGTTTTATTGCTAAAAAATTCTAACCATCATCTGAGCCATCAGCAAGTACTCATCATTTTGCCAGTCAGGAGTTGAAATAGTTTGAGAATTACCAAAATGTGACACAGAGACATGAAGTGAGAAAATGCTGCTGGAAAAATGATGCTAGTAGACTTGCTCCATGGAAGGTTGTCACAAACCTTCAATTTGTTTAAAAAAATTTATTTTCCAAAGCTTGATAAAGGGAAATGCAATAAAACTAGGTACCCTTGTACTTGGAATCAGTGATAAAAACATTTTACCTAGTGTGATGATTAATTTGATGTATCAACTTAACTGATCCATGGGGTGCCCAGATGTTAAGTTAAACGTTATTCTGTGTGTATCTATGAGCATATTTCCAAGTGAGATTAACATTTTAATTTGTAGTCTTTATAAAACAGTTTGTCTTCCTCAATATCAGTGGTCCTTACCCCATATACTGAAGACTGAATTGGGTAAAAAGTCAAGCAAGAGAAATTGCTCTCTCTGCCTGATGGCCTTGGAGCTGGGACCTGAGTTTTCTCTTGCCTTCAGGCTCAAACTTGGACAAAAAGTTAACAAGATAGGCTCTCCTTTTTTTCAGGCCCCCAGACTCAGACTGAAGTTATACCATTGCAACTCCTGGGATTCCAGCGTCTTTGCCTCCATGAGCACATAACCCAATTCTTTATAATAGGTCTCTCCAGATAGATAGCTAGATAGATAGGTAGATAGTTAGCTAGATAGCTAGACAGATAGATAGATAGGGCTACATATCTCCTATTGGATCTCTGTAGAATCTAAACTAATACACTTAATAATACTATTTCCCCCTCATTTCCTTTTTAGCAATTCTTTAAAACAAATTTTAGAAACATTTCTTTTTAATTAACAGATGGTTCTTTTTAATTAGTGCATAGCTCAAGAAAAAATTGCAGACATCTCAATTCCTGAAGCTATTTAATTAAAGTGAAAACTAAAGTACCACTGAGAATGAAATAGTGGAAATATCATATAACTCCGAGTCAGAATTTTGCTGACCTGAATTCCAGTCCTGACTGCTTCATTATTAATTTTCCTGAGTTTTAACCACTGCATCTGTAAATTAATGACTTTGGACTGAGTGGATGTTTTTCAAGCTTCTTTTAGCGACACAACTGTTTCTTCAAATGAAAATCCATGTGGAAAAGCAATATATTTCACACTTTACTTAAACATAGTAGAGAGAGTGTCCATCCAATAATCAAGCACCATGGGAGGCAAATTGGAAAGCACTGAGCCAGCTGGTGCCACCCAATTTTACCATTGGGGCATCCTCCAACTGGTCATGTTTTATTAATCATAAAAACAACATTTATTGACATCTGGGCTGCACACTTTATATATTTATTTCATTTATCCATCTAGCAGTAGATGAAATGAGGCCCAGTTCATTAATTTACCCAGTCATCATACAACTAGTAAATGATTGAGCCAGAACTCAGACCCAGTACAATTTGACTCCAGAGCCCATATTGATCCTCAGAAGCATTATTATTTGTTAAATATTTACTAGTTACTAGGCACAGTGCTAAGGAGTGCTCAAACTACCGAACAATTGCACTCATCTCACACGCTAGTAAAGTAATGCTCAAAATTCTCCAAGCCAGGTTTCAGCAATATGTGAACCGTGAACTTCCTGATGTTCAAGCTGGTTTTAGAAAAGGCAGAGGAACCAGAGATCAAATTGCCAACATCCGCTGGATCATGGAAAAAGCAAGAGAGTTCCAGAAAAACATCTATTTCTGCTTTATTGACTATGCCAAAGCCTTTGACTGTGTAGATCACAATAAACTGTGGAAAATTCTGAGAGAGATGGGAATACCAGACCACCTGATCTGCCTCTTGAGAAATCTGTATGCAGGTCAGGAAGCAACAGTTAGAACTGGTCATGGAACAAGAGACTGGTTCCAAATAGGAAAAGGAGTACGTCAAGGCTGTATATTGTCACCCTGTTTGTTTAACTTATATGCAGAGTACATCATGAGAAATGCTGGACTGGAAGAAACACAAGTTGGAATCAAGATTGCTGGGAGAAATATCAATAACCTCAGATATGCAGATGACACCACTCTTATGGCAGAAAGTGAAGAGGGGCTAAAAAGCCTCTTGATGAAAGTGAAAGTGGAGAGTGAAAAGGTTGGCTTAAAGCTCAACATTCAGAAAACGAAGATCATGGCATCTGGTCCCATCACTACATGGGAAATAGATGGAGAAACAGTAGAAACAGTGTCAGACTTTATTTTTCTGGGCTCCAAAATCAACTGCAGATGGTGACTGCAGCCATGAAATTAAGAGACGCTTACTCCTTGGAAGGAAAGTTATGACCAACCTAGATGGCATATTCAAAAGCAGAGACATTACTTTGCCAACAAAGGTTTGTCTAGTCAAGGCTATGGTCTTTCCTGTGGTCATGTATGGATGTGAGAGCTGGACTGTGAAGAAGGCTGAGTGCCGAAGAATTGATGCTTTTGAACTGTGGTGTTGGAGAAGACTCTTGAGAGTCCCTTGGACTTCAAGGAGATCCAACCAGTCCATTCTGAAGGAGATCAGCCCTGGGATTTCTTTGGAAGGAATGATGCTAAAGCTGAAACTCCAGTATTTTGGCCACCTCATGCGAAGAGTTGACTCATTGGAGAAGACTCTGATGCTGGGAGGGATTGAGGGCAGGAGGAGAAGGGGACGACAGAGGATGAGATGGCTGGATGGCATCACCGACTCGATGGATATGAGTCTGAGTGACCTCCGGGAGTTGGTGATGGACAGGGAAGCCTGGCGTGCTGCAGTTCATGGGGTTGCAAAGAGTTGGACACGACTGAGCGACTGATCTGATCTGATCTGAATCATGATAAAATCAAATCCCATACCCACCCAGTATATGATCCACAAACTGGAGAATAATAATACCAAAGAAGTTGTCCTACTGTTGTGAAGTTTCCAAGTACCACATCAGGCTTCCTAGACTGGAAATTTGGCAAAGGCACTAGGTATCCCCAAGGAATCTGACTTTACAGGCTAGCAATATTTGATTACAGGACTTCCACAGGCCTGGGGGAAACAGACTCCACTCTTGGAGGACACAAACAAAATTCTGCATGCACCAGGACCCAGGGGAAAGGAGCAGTCACCTACAGGAGACTGAACAAGACCTACCTGAGACACATAGAAATCAAACTGAAAAAAAAAAAAAAAAACTAAAGACAAAGGTAAAATATTAAAAGCAACAAGGGGAAAATGACAAAAAACAAGGGAACTCTCATAAGGTTATCAACTGACTTCTCTATAGAAACTCTACAAACCAGAAGGGAAACAGCACAATATATTTAAAGTGAGAAACGGGAAGAACATACAACCAAGAAATCTCTACCCAGCAAGACTTTCACTTAGATTAGAAGGAAAAATCAAAAGATTTACAGATAAGCAAAAGTTAAGTGAATTCAGCACTACCAAACCAGCTTTATGACAGATGTAAATAAACCTCTCTAGGCAGGCAACACAAGAGAAGGGAAAGACCTGCAAAAAATAAACCAAAAGCAATTAAGAAAATAATAATAGGATCATACGTATTGATAATTACCTAAAATGTATATGAGTAAATGCTCCAACCAAAAAACATAGACTGGCTGAATAGATAACAATATGTGCATGGATGCACTTCCACTTCCCACATCACTCTACTTAGCCAATCAAATTGTATGTAATTATTTTATATTGTTAGGTTAATCTTGTTTCCATTATGGCTTGCAGTTGTAATTATCTTTTATCTGGATATTGATTGTGAAAACTGATAAATATATTTTACTATTGTGATTATTTTATTATTATGATTATTCATTTTAATATCATGATTTGTCAATAGAAAATAATAGGGTTTTATATTATTAGATAATATAAGTATG
The DNA here is from genome assembly GCA_935064755.1 of Tragelaphus eurycerus. Taxonomy (NCBI): domain Eukaryota; kingdom Metazoa; phylum Chordata; class Mammalia; order Artiodactyla; family Bovidae; genus Tragelaphus; species Tragelaphus eurycerus. Next base: position 13,934,136 of record CAKXYN010000042.1, read on the forward strand.
TAATATATTTTAAAGTGCTGCATTCAATATACCACCAAATTTGGAAAACTCAGCAGTGGCCATAGGACTGGAAAAGGTCAGGTTTCATTCCAATCCCAAAGAAAGGCAATGCCAAAGAATGTTCAAACTACTGCACAATTGCACTCATCTCACATGCTAGCAAATTAATGCTCAAAATTCTCCAAGCCAGCCTTCAACAGTACATGAACCATGAATTTCCAGATGTTGAAGTTGAATTTAGAAAAGACAGAAGAACCAGAGATCAATTGCCAGCATCCATTGGATCATCAAAAAAGCAAGAGAGTTCCAGAAAAACATCCACTTCTGTTTTATTGACTATGCCAAAGCCTTTGACTGTGTGGATCACAATAAACTGTGGAAAATTCTTAAAGAAATGGGAATACCAGACCACCTATCTGCCTCCTGCAAAATCTGTATGCAGGTTAAGAAGCAACAGTTAGAATGGGACATGGAACAACAGACTGGTTCCGAATGGGGAAAGGAGTACATCAAGGCTGTATATTGTCCTTTGCTCATTTAACTTATATGCAGAGTATATCATGTGAAATGCTGGGCTGGATGAAGCACAAGCTGGAATCAAGATTTGTGGGAGAAATATCAATAATCTCAGCTATGCAGATGACACCACCCTTATGGCAGAAAGCAAAGGAGAACTAAAGAGCCTCTTGATGAAAGTGGAAAAAGAGAGTGAAAAAGTTGGTTTAAAACTCAACATTTAGAAAACTAAGATCATGGCATCTGGTCCGATCACTTCATGGCAAATAGATGGGGAAACAGTTGAAACAGTGACAGACTTTATTTCAGGGGGCTCCAAAATCACTGCAAATAATGACTGCAGCCATGAAATTAAAAGACACTTTCTCCTTGAAAGAAAAGCTATGAGCAACCTAGACAGCATATTCAAAAGCAGAGACATTACTTTGCCAACAAAGGTCCATCTAGTCAAGGCTATGATTTTTCCAGTAGTCATGTATGGATGTGAGAGTTGGACTATAAAGAAAGCTGAGTGCTGAAAAGTTGATGCTTTTGAACTATAGTGTTGGAGAAGACTCGAGAATCCCTTGGACTGCAAGGAAATCCAACCAATCAATCCTAAAGAAAGTCAGTTCTGAATATTCATTGGAAGGACTGATGCTGAAGCTGAAACTCCAATACTTTGGCCATCTGATGCAAAGAACCGACTCATTGGAAAAGACCCTGATGCTGGGAAAGATTGAGGGCAGGAAGAGAAGGGGACGACAGAGGATGAGATGGTTAGATGGCATCACTGACAAAATGGACATGAATTTGAATAAGCTCCAGAAGTTGGTTATGGACAGGGAAGCCTGGCATGCTGCAGTCCATAGGGTCACAAAGAGTTGGACACAACTGAGCAAATAAACTGAACTGATATTATTACAACTACCATTTCATAGAAAAGCCTCCACTCACTTTTTAAAATTCAGGTGTACATTAGAATTATCTTGGAATTTTTTCGAAAAACACTAATGCCCAGGTATTATTTTTTTCTCCAAATTTCCAGATGTGATTCTGATGAGCAGCCATGTTTAAAAATAACTAGATTGTATGATAATCTCTTGCTTTTATCTTGTTTGCTTAATTTTTTGTATTTCATCTTCAGTGCTCCCATTTCATTTAGTTTATGTTTTCCAGTTTCTCAGTCTCTATTTCTGTTGTTGTTCTTTCTCAAGCCTTTACCAAGTATAGTAGAAAAGTTTTATACATGTATCTATACATATATGTATTATATATGTACAGATATATACTATGTATTATATATATATTAGAAACATGGAATTTTTACTTAGCTAAAAAATTTATGACATTTTTGTTCCATTAGTTTGACTAAGTATGAATAGAATGCTAGATTTCTAATTTATATTCACCTAAAACTTTGATATTGTTCCATTTATTCTGGCATCTAGTATTACTGCTTAAAGTCTAGAAAGCTTATTATTTTAGTGATGTTTTTTAAAAAATTGAAGGGGGCTTGAATCTTCTAATCCAATTCTGAGAATATAAAGAAATATTATGTTTTTTAAAAAAAGGCAAACAATGTTTTGGTTTCAGAAATAATCTGTAGATAAATATGTATGTGCCTATATTGTTACCATTTTCAGTGCACTTTTTATATTTTTTAAAATAAATTAAGAATGTAGTTTTAAAAAAAGTAATTTACTAACTGGGAAATGTTCACTCCTTTCATAGTATAATGGTTTCCATATTCTAAGAGAGATCTCTAAAATTAACCATCTAATAAACAGCATTTCTTTAAAAAATAAATTCCTGCACACTAAAAAAAGAAAGATTGAGCTTCAAATATTAAGAAATAAAGTGCTGGATTCCATCCAGAAGTAAACCGGTAATTGTGTTAAAATGTGGATGCTGAAATCTTTCCCTAAGCTGCCTCTTGAAGTTGACCAGGTCATGCTAACGACTGCCAAAAATCCAAAATTGGCACTTCTTCTCAAGTCAGTGTATAGGGGTTGGCCAGCTGGAAAGTTGCCTGAGGAGTTCCAATAATTTGAAAATCATCAACATAAATTTTCTCCCTAAAAAGAATGCTTCTTCTGGGGGAAATTGAACCACTCTTCCAGAGGGCTGTTGACACATAGGTACCTTGCAGACAGCACATCCAGGAATTGGCCCGAATTTGTGCTTACAAGTCCAAAATTGACACCCACTTGGAAAGAATGGAAATGCGCACAGTCCCATTTCCTAGGAAATAAGGAGCCTCAGTTAAAATAAATCCATATTAATGTTGGACATAAGACTTAATTTCGGGTAAGAGTTCTCCATCCACGCTAGAATCTTTCACCAGTGGTTCTTTAAATAGCTTTTGGTGGAAAATCAGCAATTTCTGGTATAATTGAGAACGGGATTGAGAAATTAATGAGTTTTTCCTAACAAAGTTACCATTAACACTGCCAAAAAAACCTTACCAAAAGTAACTTCATGTTACCTGACTAAATTGCCCTGTACAGTATATTAAACACTAAACCAACAGCACATTTAAAAGGTCTATTGAGGGTAGCCAAGATCCTTATCACTCAACTTCTGGAATGTTCTATCTATAAAATCAAGTTATGTAAGTTATTTACAGAACAGTATTTTAGGGTGCTCTTTGATCAGCTTATCCCCTTCTATCAGGGAATTTTTAAGACAAAGATAGGCTTTGTTTCTTTTCTATTTGCTTTGCTTTGCTTTGCAATCTTTTCAACCCTAAGAATTCATATTCATGAAGTGGATGATAATCATCAAAATTTCCTAAAACACTCCCATGAAAGACAAGCCAGACAAAGTGATGATAATCATCTGAGGGGACAAAAATCTGAGAATTATCATTTGTATTCACTAACACACTGTTTTAAAGAAGTGTTTTTATTTTCTTCCCTATGAAGGAGACAGTGGAGAAAGTCAACAACATACCCATTTAATAAATGATGGCACTGATGCATTAAAATGGTCTATAAGCCTAGAAAATATAAAATAATGTTTTATGATAACGTAGTATTTTCATATAAATCATGACAATGGATCATTACTTCAGCCCTCTGAGTGACTGAAAAGTGAAGCTGATCAGTCATGTCCGACTCTTTGCAACCCCTTGGACTGTAGCCTTGTAACCTATCAGGCTCCTCCCTCCATGGGATTTTCCAAGCAAGAGTGCTGGAGTGGATTGCCATTGCCTTCTCCAGGGGATCTTCCCGACCCAGGGATTGAACCCAGGTCTTCAGCATTGCAGGCAGACGCTTTATCTTCTGAGCGCTGAAGAGACAGGTATAGCTGTTTAATTGCCAGCATGGTGAGGAGCTACATGGATAAAATAACCAAGAATAATGACATTAACAATGTTGGAAAGGAAGAGAACAGGGCATGTGTGGAAGCAGAGATGGTGGAGAGTGATTAGAAGTAGAAGCCATAACACTTATATCTGTCTAACGTAGCTAATTTTAAGTGCTATATTCCTTCCAAAATTCTATTTCCTTTTAAAATGTCTAGTTCATTTAAAATATGTGGAATCTAGAAAAATGGTACTGATGAAACTATTTGCAGGGCAGAAATGTAGATGTAGAGTACGGACATGTGGATATGGCGGGGAGGGGGGATGAACTGGGAGAGTAGCACTGACATATACTCGCTGTTACGTGTAAAACAGGTAACTAGTAGGAAGCTGCTATAAAGCGCTGGGAGTTCAGCTTGGTGCACTGTGGTGACCTAGAGGGATGGGATGGTGGAGGTCGGGGGAGGTTCAAGAGGGAGGGGATATATGTAAACACACAGATGATTCACTTTGTTATACAGCAGAAACTAATACAATTGTAAAACAACTATATCCCATTTTTTAAAAAAGCTGACAGATTGAACTATTATCCTGCTTAATGTCCAAACCCATAACTTCATTAGGCCAGGAAAAGCATTTGTATGTAGATGTAGAGTTCTCTTGATGAAAGTGAAAGAGGAGAGTGAAAAAGTTGGCTTAAAGCTCAACATTCAGAAAACAAAAATCATGGCATCCAGTCCCATCACTTCATGGCAAATAGATGGGGAAATAATGCAAACAGTGACAGACTTTATTTTTCTGGGCTCCAAAATCACTGCAGATGATGGTTGCAGCCATGAAATTAAAAGACGCTTACTCCTTGGAAGGAAAGTTATGACCAATTAGACAGCATATTCAAAAGCAGAGACGTTGCTTTGTCAACAAAGGTCTATCTAGTGAAAGTTATGGTTTTTCCTGTGGTCATGTATGGATGTGAGAGTTGGACTATAAAAAAAGCTGAGCGCCGAAGAATTGATGCTTTTGAACTGTGGTGTTGGAGAAGACTCTTGAGAGTCCCTTGGACTGCAAGGAGATCAAACTAGTCCATCTTAAAGGAGATCAGTCCTGGGTGTTCATTGGTAGGGCTGATGTTGAAGCTGCAACTCCAGAACTTTGGCCACCTGATGTTAAGAGTTGACCTTAACATGAAAAGACCCTGATGCTGGGGAAGATTAAGGGCAGGAGGAGAAGAGGCCAACAGAGGATGAGATGGTTGGATGGCATCACCGACTCAGTGGACATGGGTTTGGGTGAACTCTGGGAGTTGGTGATGGACAGGCAGGCCTGGCATGCTGTGGTTCATGGGATTGCAGAGTTGGACACGACTGAGCAACTGAACTGAACTGTAGAGTTCTTTAAGCTGCTGAAAATATTTTACTTTTTACTTCATGATGTAAAATGAATTTAAAGATGAACCAAAAATAAATAGATAGATGCATTCATTCAGCAAACATTTACTGAGTGTATTTTTTTTGCAAAACTTGCCTCTCTCATGATATAGGTGTCATCTCAAGCGCTGCCTTCTAAAATACACCATGCCTACCTAGCTCTAGGGCTTCCCTTGTGGCTCGGCTGGTAAAGAATCTGTTGCAATGCAGGAGACCTGGGTTTGATTCCTGGGTTGAGAAGACTCCCTGAAGAAGGGAAAGGCTACCCACTCCAGTATTCTGGCCTGGAGAATTCCATGGACAGTCCATGGGGTCGCAAAAAGTTGAACATGACTAAGCAACTTTCACTTTCACTTCTACCTAGCTCTATGGTCAGCCCTTGCTCCCTTCCATCCTCCATTTCATTAGGCTGTTTAATGTCACTGTAGCACATAGCTATTTGAAATGATCTTTTCTATTTGTATATATATTCATTTCATGTCTCCTGCTTGCAATCCACCCTAAACTGGAAGCTCTTTGAAAGCAGGAAATGGGTCCATTTTCATCAAGGCCACCATCCTTGGTGCCTTGAACAGGGTCAGGGTGCTATAAGTGCTCAGTTGATAATAAGGAAAGAATAAAGATCTAAAAGAGCTACCATATTGTACAGTTCTTATTGTTTTTGTTGTTTAGCTGCTGAGTCATGTCCAACTCCTTTGCGACCTCTTGTACTGTAGTCCTCCAGTTCCTCTGTCTATAGATTTCCCAGGCAAGAATACTGGAATGGGTTGCTATTTTGTCCTCTAGGGGATGTTCTCAAATCAAGGATTGAACCAATGTCTCCTGCATTGGCAGGCAGATTCTTTATCTCTGAGCCACCAGGGAAGCCCACATTTCTTACATAAAACAATAATTTTGCACATATCATTGCAATTGACTCTCATGAAAATAATTTGAAATGGCTACACTTAGAATATGTTTCAGAAACATCCTTATATGATTTTCCAAGCTCATAGCTCACACAACATAAAATCAGTGTTCACAGACTGTAATAATTGTTGAAACACACCCGTGTTCTCAAGATGTCTTCAGTACTACACGTTCGCCAGATTGAGTTTCATCTGGTTTGTTCATTCTACGTTCCAGATGTAGGAGCAAGCACCAAGCCCACACAAATTCTCAGTGAAGTTTTGTTTCCTAAACAGTAGGAAGCACTGAGAACTACAAGAAAATCCACCCACTTAGCTTTTCCAAGTAGCCCAGCTGTGCACAAGTGATAAAGCATGTTTCTACACACTAGAAGGCTAAAAACAATTTGTTTCTCTTTGCAAGATGGCATTGTTTGGGGTTTTCCTGGTGGCTCAGTGACAAAGAGCCTGCCAATGCAGGAGACACGGGTTCAATCCCGGATTTAGGAGACTCCCACTTACCCTGGAGCAATTAAGCCTGTGCTCCACAACTACTGAGGCTGTGTTCTAGAGCCCAGGAGCCACAGCTACTGGGCCCATATGCCACACCTACCAAGGCCTGTGTGCCCTAGAGCCTGTGCTCTGCGATAGCAGAAGCCACCACAATGCGAGGCCCACATACCACAAGTAGAAAGCCCCTGCTCCCTGCAGCTAGAGAAAAGCCCAGGCAGCAATAAATAAATGAATACAATTTTTAAAAATGATAGTATTATTCAATCTAAGAAGGAAAATCTCTATTTAAAAAGCACTGATACCTTTTAGTTACTTGGATCGCCAATATTTCTTTAAGACAGACACAGTAATGCACATTATGTATTTTAGAATCTGCTGTTTGGTTTCTGACTATAAAAGTGTTAGATTGCTCTGTCTCATTCAAAATACATTTTATTATCTTTAAGTATACACAGCTAGATTTCATTTCTTAGTTCCACAAACAGTTAAGACTATATGTCTGAGATCTGGCCAGGAAGAGATGCACATTTATGGACAAAACATCAAGAAGCAACTCTTAAGAGGTAGAATCCAAAAGAATTAAACAAAGGTGGAGCCACAAGATAACAGAAGCTTGGACCCCTCAACAATAACAAAGAGGCACCTCCAACAAGGCAAACTTCCACTGACTGACTTAAATGACATATAAATTCCTATTCCATTAAGTCAGTGAGATCGTAGGAATATTCTGCTGCTCGACTAATGTTATTTCCTATCATATTATTTATTATAGAAGCTTGAATAATACTAAAAGATATTGCCTATTCTTACATATTTATTTTTCTAAGTGAACTTCAGAGTTATTTTGTTGGAATTTTAATTAGAATTACAATGGATATATACATCAATTAGAATAACTATGTCATAGTTTAATATTGCATACTGTTATCAAGGGTGTATGTTTCCATTTATTCAAATATCATTCTTCATTTAGCATCTACATATTCCTTGTTATACTTATTCTGAGGTGTTTGGCTTGTTATTACTATTTTTATTATTTGTAATTATAGGTGGAATATATTCCCAATATCATTTTCTTCCTTATGGTTGTATCAAACCCATTCTATATATTAATATTTGTGACCACATTATTGGATTCCTCTTTTCATTCTAACAGTACTTTTTCCTATTGATTCTCTTGAGTTTTTCAAATATATAAAATCATATTATAGGTAAATAATGACAATCTTGCCCCTTCTCTTCCAATGTTTATCATCATTATTTCACCCGTATGTCTAATTTCATTGTCTAGAACATTTCCAGATAATTAGTGAATAATAATTATCACTAATGGGATAAATGGGAAAGCAACAGACACCTGACTTATTTCTGACTTCAAGGAAGAAGCTTGAAGTGTTTCATCACCAAGAACAATTCTAGAAACTGGCTTAAGATATGCGTATCATTTTATTTATGAAGTATTATTCTCCTACTAGTTTATGAAAGATTTTTCTTCTTTGACCTGTAGTCAATTGTACTAGAAGATTTGATATTGTTAGACAGTCTTGCATTCCTGAAATAATCCCCACTTGGTCATGGCATATTACTCTTTTAATGTAGTACTGGATTTTATTTTCTGGATTTTATTTATTGTCTTTCATTAGTATTCATAAATATGATGGTTTATCACTTTCTTTTTTGTGGTGTCTTTGTCAGATTTTGGAGTCAGTGTCATAGCAGTTTGGGCTTTTTTTTTTAATGAATTGGAATGCTTTATTTTCTATGCCTGAAACAATTTAAATTGCATAGGAATTACCTATGAAACTTCTTTGAAGGTTTGAAAACATTCATCCATGAAATTCTTTGGTATTTGTATAGGCCAGGCCCTGATTTAACAACATAATGAATTCCTTCCATGATCATTGTTTGGTTTAGTGTGTCTATATCTCTTGAGTCAATTTTTGTTATTTCCAATGTCTAGAAAATTGATAAACTTGTTTCTGAAGTTACCTGTGTATTGTATAATATTGATAAAAAAAAGTATAAATTCAATATTTTTCAAAAAGGTTTTGTAAAGAAGATATTGTCAAAAGTATGTTTCATGGATGTTAATGGGATTGTTGCTGGTGAATTTAAGGTTCTCGCTTCATTGCAAAAGAATTCAGAGATAAAGTGATAGCAAGAAATGGATTTATTTAGAAAGAAACACATTCCACAGACAAGAGTATTGGCCATCTCAGACGATGAGAGAGAGAGAGGAAGAGAGAGAGAGTGAGGCTTTGAGATATGACGGGGTTAGGTTCTATGGCAGGGAAGGCAATGGCACCCCACCCCAGTACTTTTGCCTGGAAAATCCCATGGACGGAGGATCCTGGTAGGCTCCAGTCCATGGGGTCGCTAAGAGTCGGACACGACTGAGCGACTTCACTTTCACTTTTCACTTTCATGCATTGGAGAAGGAGATGGAAACCCACTCCAGTATTCTTGCCTGGAGAATCCCAGGGACAGGGGAGCCTGGTGAGCTTCCATCTATGGGGTCGCACAGAGTCGGACACAACTGAAGCGACTTAGCAGCAGGTTCTATGGACTGGGTAATTTCATTGGCTAATGAGTGGGAGGGTTATTCCAATTATTTGGGGAATGGGATTCAGAGGTTTCCCTGAATTGGGTCATGGCCCACTTTTTGCTCTTTGATGGTCAGCTTCAGAAATTGTCATGGCACTGGTGGTTGTGTCACTCAGCTTATGTATTACGATGAACTGTATGATGCATCTCAAGGTTCACTGGAAGTTGAATATTCTGCCATCTTGGACCTATTTGATTCTAACCAGTTCTTGTCAATATCGTATGGCTATATCATTCTTTTAAAGACTGTGCCATTCTCCCTGCCCCCCCTGTTTCAAGATAACATAAAAAGAGGGTCTAGGATCAATATAATTGGAAAATGATTTAGAGTAAATATGATATCTTTCTCTGCAACACTTCTCAGAGTCCTTAATATTCTTATGTATATCTTGACTTTAAAGGGAGTCAGTGAATATAACCATTTTCATACCTGACTGTAAAATTTCCTATTTTTTTTCAAGGACCATCCCATGGGACTTGTGTGCTTTAGTACACAATTTGGGAATGAGATCTGAAGAAAACTGAAGGGCAAGGTTATTATTACAGAAATATTTTCAGTATTGATGAAACTAGAGTGTTCTGGAAAACAATAGAAAACCCATAAAAATACATTAAAACTATATGAACTTCAATGGCTCAGAAAGACATTTGGTTTTATTTGATTCAGACATTTTTCACACTCATACTTTGGCCAGTACATCACTCTTAAAAATCCTAAAGACACTAAGTATATATAAAAGATAAAGCTGCAACAATTTGAATATTAAAAACAAACATTTGAATAAGTTTTGTTTTAAGTAACTTGTGTAGAGTTTTTACTTATATTACCCAAAATATCATTTATTTAAGCAGTGGGTATTTTCTACACAATAGAGAGTGACCATGGGCTTCCCTTGTGGCTCAGCAGATAAAAAATCTGCCTGCAATGCAGGAGACCTGGGTTTGATCCCTGAGTTGGGAAGATCACCTGCCTGGAGAATTCCATGGACAGAGGAGCCTGGTGGGCAGTAGTCCATGGGGTAGCAAAGAGTTGGACAAGACTGAGTGACTTTCACTCACTCACTCAGACAGTGACCATAAAAATCTAACTTATTTTCTTCCATGATATTATGCTGTTTCCAACTTACAGATAAAGAGATTTCATATCCTGTCTATGTAAACCTGCTTTAGAGTCCTAATCTTTAATAACTAACCCATAATGGCATCTGGAAAAATTTCAAAGACTGAAGAAAGAAAAGTGAATGCCAATGTGTGAAAACATCATCAATTATAGATGTAACATTCAAACAGAACATGCTTGGAAGCTGATATTTCCTCATTTTCTGAGACCTATCAACAACAGACTCTGGGCCCAATTTAAGAGCAACATTCAAGCTGCCCAGACAACAGAATGGATGGGTTAAACCTTCCTGTATTTGAAATTTTCAATACAATTCTTAGAAAATTATCATCCCAGGCTTAATTAGGAAAAAAAAAAAAACATAACTTGAACTCTATTGCCTTTAATTGTTTGCAGGAATTCAGATTAACAAAAGGAATTCTTGAGTACAGCTCTTTCAAGTATCTGCCTCATTGGTATGGCTTCCTTTATCATTTAATTAAACATGTATCTACATAGAAACAGTGAGCTTCTACCAGAAACCTACAGAAGAGTTTGGCACTGGTGTGCTGGAGCTGGCTTGTATGCCTCAGGAGAGTCAATTGTGTGCTTTTCTTCCTAACACTGTGTTAGGTAACCTCACATTGGTGGCTTTAAGTTGGCTGCAGTAGAATTTTTACCATGGAAATTGGCAAACATTGCAAATCAGGACTTCGTTTCCTCAGAGAATAGTTACTAAACATATACCAGCATATCTCTGTTAATTATGCAAAACACAACAATGTCAATATCAATTATTATAAATTATGCTCTGTTTGATAAATGAATTCTATAATAAATTATGAACTCAGTCATTCCAAAAGTTCCTCCCAAATTACATGTACACACATTTTATTAGTTTAAGATAGTGACTGCAAATTCTACTACAGTGATGTGCGTGCTAAGTTGCTTCAGTCATGTCTGACTCTTTGGAGACCCTATAGACTGTGGCCCTCCAGGCTCCTCTGTCTGTGGGATTCTCCAGGCAAGAATACTGGGGTGGATTGCCATTTCCTGTTCCCAGGATCTTTCTAACTCAGGGATGGAACTCATGCCTCTAACCTCTTCTGCATGGCAAGTGGGTTCTTTACATTTAGCACCACTTGGGAATACATATCTTAACTACAATGTTAGATTATGTATTCCAATATTCAACATAATTAACTAAATACCTTTGGTGTGAAAACCAGTTTACCAAACTTGAGGACTTTTTTGAGTAGTTTGGCATGTGCTTTTCTAGTTATTCTTCTTTTATATGATAATGAATTTGTATATCTCAATGTTTTCAACTATATTTCTCAGAAATCTAGATCACAAACTTTAGACTTCAGTGTTCAGCACAATAACATTTATGGATTTGATCTTAACATTTAGCTAGATATTTTCAGGAGCCATAGATACTGTTTGTGTCAAGGAAATTATTTGAAATTTACAGATTTAAGTGGTAGATTTATTCAAGATATTAACATTTCTGTGCATTGACTATAAATTTCAAAAAGGGGAGGTTTACTGTTGGTGCTAGAATACGATTTTCTTCATGCAAAACATTCATCTTATTTATTTTACAGCAAGTTGAAAAACTCTGTTAATCTGGTGCACGTATAAGTATCAAAATGTGTCAAGGAAAATACTGTTATTTTCTGAAATAGAATTTGTTGAAATTATTTATTTACCCACCTTTCTACACACAGAGGCACACAAATCCCTTACTTTTTAAAATCATGTAATCTGAAGTTACTCATGTGAAACTCTACATAAAGTAAAAGAAAGTAGTCAAATACACCCAAAATGAGGGTTAACATAGCTAATAATTTTTGTTCACACACTTGACCCTGTACTTCCCAACAGCTGCAGTGGAAGGCAGAGAGAGTTGTATGTGCCTTAGTACTGGAAAAATAAAAACTTTAATTTTTCCAGGGAGACAGTATTTCCCCTTGCTTAATTCATTTAATAAATTCATCCAATAAATAGTTATTAATAGCCTACTACATGTGAGGCACTACACCAACGTTGAGCATACAGAAATTAAGCAGCCGTGGAAGGTGGATATAAAAATCAAATAAGTGCAAATGAGTAGAACATGTGTCTTCCTGTATGGATACAGAACACTGTGGGGAACCAAATGGGTGAGTAATAGATTTAACCTAGGATGGGTGATCACGAAAATCTTTACAGAGATTTTTTTTCCCAGAAAGACTTTAAAATTAAATGTATCTTTGTATGACAGGTATTTCAAGTACAGAGTGGTACAAGCAAAGGAACAAAAACCCGTAACAGCAGGGCACATTTAAGGAACTTCCAGTACTTTTAGTTCTGCTGGAGTATAGAGTTTGGGGAGATGGAGAGAGATTGAAGGTCACAGTGCGCAGAGAGTAACAGATAATAGGAAAAGAGAACTGGGTATATTGACAGTGTCTACTCTCAGAGAAAATGAGCCTTAAGCATTGGCAGTAGGCAAGGGAGCTAATAGGGAGAGAGAAGAGATTTCTAGACCCAGAGTGCTCAATGTGTGTTAGGAAAGTAAGAGATAGCAGTGACAATGAAATATTATTCGGTAGCCTTTCGGAGGTAGAGGAATTCAAAATTTGCCCAGGCTCAGAGAATTTCTGTGATGTGGGATGACCATGATGATGTAAGAGGGAAAATAACTAGAAATAAGGAACTCAAGGAATTGAAAGTCTAAATCTGGCTACAACACCCAACTTAATGGGAGGAACTAGGGTAAAAGAGAACTGGGAAGCCATAACTTATCTATGTTTCACTTGATTTTTAACACAGGAATCATTTACTAACTTTATTTTCCTCAAAAAATCTTGAATGAGACAAACCCAAGTGTTATTTGCTAAGCATATTTGCTGCTGCTGCTGCTAAGTCGCTTCAGTCGTGTCCGACTCTGTGTGACCCCATAGACGGCAGCCCACGAGGCTCCCCTGTCCCTGTGATTCTCCAGGCAAGAACACTGGAGTGGGTTGCCATTTCCTTCTCCAATGCATGAAAGTGAAAAGTGCAAGTGAAGTCGTTCAGTCGTGTCCGACTCTGTGCGACCCCATGGACTACAGCCCACTAGGCTCCTCCATCCATGGGATTTTCCAGGCAAGAGTACTGGAGTGGGGTGCCATCGCCTTCTCCACAAGCATATTTAGATCCTCTTTTTTCTCACCATTTTTCCAGTGAGGAAACAAAGACTTACCAAAGGCAAGTAAACTAGTAAGAAGCAAAGCTGGAACGAAAACCTATAGGATCTGACAAAACTGCTACTCTTAATAATATACGGGGCTAATTACTTAATCATTTAAATAGGAATAACATCTACATCACAGAAGTGGAATTACAGATCGTAAAGTCTAAAGTGGTTGAGTGTTGTTAATCCCCTTTGCCTTGAGGTCAGGTGTCTATAAATGTGTGTATTTGTGTTTATAAATAGTCATTTATTAGCTAATTCATTCTAGAAAGAACTTCCTGAGTGTTGAATGAATATGTATATTGTATGAGTCTGAGCACACTGAATTACAGTGACTGAATTTGATAATGCACAGGCACAGAAATAATTATATTCAGAGGGATAAACTTTCAAAAAGCTTTAATTTGTCTAAAAACAAAACCATATAGCACTTTCTCTGCATGTAGCAATGTCCTAAGTAAATTACTCTTCTTCATTAATTCATTAGTATTCACTACAATATAATAGAAATAATGAGTATCAAAGAATCAAAATAATCTGAACAACAATTTATGAGCAATATTGAACAATTATGAACATATTATGGGCAAAAATATGAACAAGAACTCTTAAATGCTTTTTTCATAAGAATTTTCTCTGATGTCTACCTGAAGTTTTACAGTTAAAAATAAGAGGGATAAAGAGAGAATGTAAAGGTGGGGGTTGCTAATTATTAGTGGTTAGGTTAGGGTCATGGAGGAGGGGGGACCCTTCCCATGGAAAAAGGGAAGGTTATGGAAAAAGGAGAGTGAACTATGCTGATAACAGTTATTCGTTGTTTGCAATAACCTCTAATAGAGTAAACAATGTCCTAATCAATATCTCCAACTTTCTTCAATATTCCAAAAATATAAAATTAGGTTTCAACTTTGTTTTCTTTTAATTATGAGCCATTTTAAATCCTTTAAGATTTTTTTTAATGTCGTGGGCTATGAAGCCATTGTTTTTGTCTGTCTAGAATATTTTCCTAGCATTGCCCTTATTTTGATAGCAGTTGGGCTTCTCTGACCAAAGACAAGGGATATGTGAGCCATGTCTGGCCAGTCACGATCCCCCATGTTTTGGGGGCTGGTGACTGTCATGGTGGTGCCCACATGAACCAAGAAGAGGCAATCAGGATCCTGAGTGGTGTTCAAATAATAGAAATGACTCTCTTTTCATGTTTTCTATTAAGCCAGTAAGTCAGGAACACTTTATCCTGTGGCTACTTATCAACATCTTTACCAGTAGCATAGATGAAGCCTGCCCCCACTAGGAGGAAATGAGTCTACCAAAGACAGAAACCGATTCTAGAGTTGGAGAATGAGTGAAACTAAAACAGCTGGAATGCTTAGATCAAGCCATGACTGCAATCCACCCACCTCTCAAACGCATGACCAACAATTTCCCAAGTTAGTTTGTTTTCTGGTTCTCACCATTCAGAGAGTCATAATTAATACTTCAGACCTGGATCAAAAGCTGGTTTCTGATTCCAACTAGTTGGGCAATCATGGGCAAACCATTCCTTCTTTCCTGGGTCTGAGCCTCCTTACCTGTAAAATGATTGCAGTAAAGTTGATGACTGGATTTTATCTATCCTAACATTCCATGATTCTATAATTTGATTATATAAAATGACTATTAATAATCAGCTTGATGCTAAAGCTGAAACTCCAGTATTTTGGCCACCTCATGCGAAGAGTTGACTCATTGGAGAAGACTCTGATGCTGGGAGGGATTGAGGGCAGGAGGAGAAGGGGACGACAGAGGATGAGATGGCTGGATGGCATCACTGACTTGATGGGTGTGAGTCTGGGTGACCTCCAGGAGCTGGTGATGGACAGGGAGGCCTGGCGTTCTGCGGTTCATGGGGTCGCAAAGAGTCGGACACGACTGAGCGACTGATCTCTGATCTGATTAATAATCATTTTATAGATAAAATCCAGTCATCAACTTTATTGCAATCATTTTACAGGTAAGGAGGCTCAGACCCAGGAAAGAAGGAATGGTTTGCCCATGATTGCCCAACTAGTTGGTACATATACACAATGGAGTATTACTCAGCCATTAAAAAGAATACATTTGAATCAGTTCTAATGAGGTGGATGGAACTGGAGCCTATTATACAGAGTGAAGTAAGCCAGAAAGAAAAACACAAATACAGTATACTAACACATATATATGGAATTTAGAAAGATAGTAACAATAACCCTGTTTATGAGACAGCAAAAGATACACTGATGTATAGAACAGTCTTTTGGACTCTGGGAATGGGAGAGGGTGGGATGATTTGGGAGAATAGCATTGAAATATGTATAATATCATATCTGAAACGAGTCACCAGTCCAGGTACGATGCCTGATAACGGATGCCTAGGGTTGGTACACTGGGACGACCAAGAGGGATGGTATGGGGAGGGAGGAGGGAGGAGGGTTCAGGATGGGGAACACATGTATACTTGTGGTGGATTCATCTTGATGTATGGCAAAAGCAATACAATATTGTAAAGTTAAGCAAAATAAAATTTTAAAAAAAATTCAATAGCTATTATTTATATAAACACTCAAGAAAATAAAAATTGGCAAATAAAAATAAATAAATAAATTTTTATCTAAACATAAAATCATAATAAAATATATACCAATTAGATTTTCATTCAGATAAGTTTATTAAACACTTATCCTGATGAAAAGATAATTTACATATCCTACAAACTGGGTATCCTCGGGTCTCATGCTTAGTACTTTGCTCTGCACATTAAACACTCAATAAATGTTTGTTAAATTAAATTAAAGGAGTTGCTTTAACTGCAGCTCACATGCCCTTCCATGATTAATGAATCATCACTAAGTGAGAAATTAATGAGTGTGCTCTGCACATCAGGAAAAAAAAAATGTGTTCTGTTTGGGAGAGGGACAAAATTTCACAGCAGGGGAAGGAGAGTGGCAACTGCAGGAATTAACAAGAAAAGAAGCTTGCAATTACCGCTACTGACATGTGGATAAACTCAAAATAGCTGCCAAAATCACTACCTGTGAACTGTCGTACACTGTAGTTTCAGATTAATCAAGTCTTCACAAAAGCCTTCTCTGTACAATGCAAAAGGAACAAAGGATGGAAAAATCTATCCAAGATAGCAGCAAGGCAGAGACAACTCTGAAGTTTAGATTTGTCACGGCTGCCATGTTTCTAGGCCCTCTGCCCATATTTTTCTTCCTGTTTCCCATAATCGAAGAACCAGAGCACACAGGACATATCAGACCAACCAAGTTGACCTGAATGAAAAGAGGAGGCAAATGAAGATGGATGCCAAAGTAGGAAAAGGGATTAATTCTGATTCCACATGTGGTATGTCAGGGGATCAACAGCAAATCTAAGTGATCAGGCAATACATGCAGGAAGATCCCAACAGCTAAACATGGGGCATGATTATTAGTGGGAAGCTCATGCAGGTGATTAGAAGTCTGAATAAGCAAGCAAACGGGAAAGGAGACAGAGAGATCCAGAAGCCTGGTATTAGGTAGAATTGGGTAAGATTCAGGGAGAAGAACAAGTCATGGAGAAATTAAGCAGGATACTGGGAAAGGCCACATTTGTGTTCAAAGGCTTTACAACACCCCTTATTGCAACTGGGGCACAAGCAAGGGGCCAGTTCTTCCATATGGGATGGCCTGACACTAAGTCAGCAAGTTACTGTTGCAAGCCTCATTAATATTTCTTAACTATGAACAGAATTGGTCTTGGGCCTGGATCAGTGTAAGCATGATGAAGACAGTGGGTGCCAAGTGTCTATCACAGAGGGAACATTTCACTAGTGCCATTTCCTTTTTTATGTTCTTCAATTATTTGATTTGGGAGCCAGATGGGGAAAAAATCACACAACTGAAACAGCCGCTGTACTTCTGGACCATATAGCCTTTCCCTCCCATTTGACCACTTGGCTTTGTAGCCTAGCTTTTCCATTATTTGTTTGGCTCCTAATGATAGCACTAGGCTCTGATGAAATATTAAGTGCTGTGAATAGACACTACACACAGAATTGGCAGCCTTGGAAAATAATGAGTAGACTTAATGAAAGGAAGAAATAGGCAAAAAAAAAAAAAAAAAAAAAGACCCTGGATTTCAGAATTCTGGCAAAGCAACTCCAGGGCCCTCTCATATAAGAGGGGGGCCATTCTTTCTTCTCATTGCTGCTGAATTTGGTAACTCAAGACGAAAGATTGGTTTCCATTCAGAATAATTAGCTGATTACTGGTTAGAAACTTAAACCAATGATTCCTCTCTTAGTTTTCTATTCCCCAATTTTTCACTAATATCCCCTGACCCTCCTTCCTTTTTAAATCTGATAAAATACAGTGTTCAATAATTTCCTCGGGAAGACTGTCCTTCCTTGGTATCAGTAACCAAGAAACACATGTAGCTGCATTTTTTTTTGGTCAAAGGATGAATGGGGGTAGAATATAGTTTTCAGATTTGACATTCACTACTATTGACATTACAATATAATAGCAATTAAATATCATTGAAAAATAGAATAATGATCAATTGAGCCAAATTCCTCTTACCTCTGTCAATTAATAATAGTCTAAGAAGTTCCTCCTTTGCTACAAAGTTATACACACCCAGAGCAACCTTCATATAGTCAGGGACTTTTTAATATTGGAAGTTTAAAACTGTGTGAACTAGTTTTCTTCCACTATAATGTGATTGGCTTATTCTTTGTTGTAAGATACAGTCATCTTAACATTTTTAAAGGTTGTAATTTTTATTGTTCCCTGATTAGGACACGATACTATCATGAGGATTTGATTAAAATGATTACGACATATGTTAATTTTATGACTCTCAACTCTAAAAGAGTGATGTGGAAATTTAAATCCACAATTTAAAGAAAAATATAGACTTGATACGGGATGAAAGAAAACTTGTTAAATTTTACATCAAAATAACTGCTAAAGAGAAATGATGAACACATAGTATGGGACATTGTAACAATTAAGGTTCACTCTTGCCAAAAGGTTATTTTCTCCATTTATGATTTTAGGTTTTACAATGTAATCATCAGACCAGTAATAGCTAATCAGGGCATAAAATAAAGTTAAAATGTTTTACCAGCCTTATAAACATTTGTGCTGCTAGGTTTTTCACTGGGTGAAAGCAACAGCCCGTTAGATAGCTGAATCTAGAGTATGTTAGAATTGCGCCGTACGCTGTTTCAAAGAAACATCTGACTTAGCTAAGAACATGCTTTTGATTTATTAGTTGACTTCTGTGCAGACATATGTGATTTCTTGATTCCTTTATTCGTGACACACTTTTGATGCAATCAACCCTCATGTTCTCTTCTTTTCTTTGAGTCCTGGGAGAAAATACAATCAATCATTGAAGAAATGTAGTAGGGTAACAGCCCTCTCTTGAACATGATTTTCTTTTTTTATCCTGCTGTTTTAAAAATATATATATTTTTTTGAAAAGAGAAAATAAGTGAAGTGATTTAATGGTGAACTCTGCACATTTTCAAATTTGGGCTCCATCGATTTGTAAATTTTGATATTGGAAATGAGAGAGTGATAAATTCCTCTTACTTGTATACTAGTTTGTTTTTTAAATGAAAACAGAGTTTTGTCATATCTTCCTGTACCGGGAATTCCAAAATAAAAATGGAGTTTGAAAGATCAGGCAGGCGATTGATCTATGTTTCAGATACAAGTGGCAAGCCCAACAGTAACAGCAAAGGAAATGTATTTTGCATTAATACTTATGAAATATATGCTACATGCATTTTACTTGGATTATCACAGGTAATATTCCAAATAATCTATAATTCAAATTTTAGCCTTAACCTCATTTTGCAGTTAAAGTAACTAAGTTTAAAATTTAGGTTACTGCCCAACGTCACAGGGTTAGTTAGCTACAGAGCCTTGATTCAAACATAGACCACTTTGCTTCATGATTTGCAATAGTAAGTAATTATCTTTCTCTTGTCAACTTTAAAACATGCTAAAAATCATCTAGACTCTTTTAACTTTTGTTTCCTAATCCCTAAAACTTAAATAATATTATCTACCTCTTCAGACATTCAGATCAGATCAGATCAGATCAGTCGCTCAGTCGTGTCCGACTCTTTGCGACCCCATGAACCGCAGCACGCCAGGCCTCACTGTCCATCACCAGCTCCCGGAGGTCACCCAGACTCATACCCATCGAGTTAGTGATGCCATCCAGCCATCTCATCCTCTGTCGTCCCCTTCTCCTCCTGCCCTCAATCCCTCCCAGCATCAGAGTCTTCTCCAATGAGTCAACTCTTCGCATGAGGTGGCCAAAATACTGGAGTTTCAGCTTTAGCATCAATCCTTCTAAAGAAATTCCAGGATTGATCTCCTTCAGAATGGACTGGTTGGATCTTCTTGCAGTCCAAGGGACTCTCAAGAGTCTTCTCCAACACCACAGTTCAAAAGCATCAATTCTTCGGCGTTCAGCCTTCCTCACAGTCCAGCTCTCACATCCATACATGACCACTGGAAAGACCATAGCCTTGACTAGGCGAACCTTTGTTGGTAAACTAATGTCTCTGCTTTTGAATATGCTATCTAGGTTGGTCATAACTTTCCTTCCAAGGAGTAAGCGTCTTTTAATTTCATGGCTGCAGTCACCATCTGCAGTGATTTTGGAGCCCAGAAAAACAAAGTCTGACACTGTTTCCACTGTTTCCCCATCTATTTCCCATGCAGTGATGGGACCAGATGCCATGATCTTCGTTTTCTGAATGTTGAGCTTTAAGCCAACCTTTTCACTCTCCACTTTCACTTTCATCAAGAGGCTTTTTAGCCCCTCTTCACTTTCTGCCATAAGAGTGGTGTCATCTGCATATCTGAGATTATTGATATTTCTCCCGGCAATCTTGATTCCAACTTGTGTTTCTTCCAGTCCAGCATTTCTCATGATGTACTCTGCATATAAGTTAAATAAACATGGTGACAATATACAGCCTTGACGTACTCCTTTTCCTATTTGGAACCAGTCTGTTGTTCCATGACCAGTTCTAACTGTTGCTTCCTGACCTGCATACAGATTTCTTAAGAGGCAGATCAGGTGGTCTGGTATTCCCATCTCTTTCAGAATTTTCCATAGTTTATTGTGATCCACACAGTCAAAGGCTTTGGCATACTCAATAAAGCAGAAATAGATGTTTTTCTGGAACTCTCTTGCTTTTTCCATGATCCAGCGGATGTTGGCAATTTGATCTCTGGTTCCTCTGCCTTTTCTAAAACCAGCTTGAACATCAGGAAGTTCACGGTTCACATATTGCTGAAGCCTGGCTTGGAGAATTTTGAGCATTACTTTACTAGCGTGTGAGATGAGTGCAATTGTTCGGTAGTTTGAGCACTCCTTGGCATTGCCTTTCTTTGGGATTGGAATGAAAACTGACCTTTTCCAGTCCTGTGGCCACTGCTGAGTTTTCCAAATTTGCTGGCATATTGAGTGCAGCACTTTCACAGCATCATCTTTCAGGACTTGGAATAGTTCCACTGGAATTCCATCACCTCCACTAGCTTTGTTCGTAGTGATGCTTTCTAAGGCCCATTTGACTTCACATTCCAAGATGTCTGGCTCTAGGTCAGTGATCACATCATCATGATTATCTAGGTCTTGAAGCTCTTTTTTGTACAGTTCTTCTGTGTATTCTTGCCACCTCTTCTTAATATCTTCTGCTTCTGTTAGGTCCACACCATCTCGGTCCTTTATCATGCCCATCTTTGCATGAAATGTTCTTTTGGTATCTCTGATTTTCTTGAAGAGATCCCTAGTCTTTCCCATTCTGTTGTTTTCCTCTATTTCTTTGCATTGATCACTGAAGAAGGCTTTCTTATCTCTTCTTGCTATTCTCTGGAACTCTGCATTTAGATGTTTATATCTTTCCTTTTCTCCTTTGCTTTTCGCTTCTCTTCTTTTCACAGCTATTTGTAAGGCCTCCCCAGACAGCCATTTTGCTTTTTTGCATTTCTTTTCCATGGGGATGGTCTTGATCCCTGTCTCCTGTACAATGTCACGAACCTCATTCCATAGTTCATCAGGCACTCTATCTATCAGATCTAGGCCCTTAAATCTATTTCTCACTTCCACTGTATAATCATAAGGGATTTGATTTAGGTCATACCTGAATGGTCTAGTAGTTTTCCCTACTTTCTTCAATTTCAGTCTGAATTTGGCAATAAGGAGTTCATGGTCCGAACCACAGTCAGCTCCTGGTCTTGTTTTTGCTGATTGTATAGAGCTTCTCCATCTTTGGCTGCAAAGAATATAATCGATCTGATTTCGGTGTTGACCATCTGGTGATGTCCATGTATAGAGTCTTCTCTTGTGTTGTTGGAAGAGGGTATTTGCTATGACCAGTGCATTTTCTTGGCAAAACTCTATTAGTCTTTGCCCTGCTTCATTCCGTATTCCAAGGCCAAATTTGCCTGTTACTCCAGGTGTTTCTTGACTTCCTACTTTTGCATTCCAGTCCCCTATAATGAAAAGGACATCTTTTTTGGGTGTTCTAAAAGGTCTTGTAGGTCTTCATAGAACCTTTCAACTTCAGCTTCTTCGGCTTTACTGGTTGGGGCATAGACTTGGATTACTGTGACATTGAATGGTTTGCCTTGGATACGAACAGAGATCATTCTGTCATTTTTGAGATTGCATCCAAGTACTGCATTTCGGACTCTTTTGTTGACCATGATGGCCACTCCATTTCTTCTGAGGGATTCCTCCCACAGTAGTAGATATAATGGTCATCCGAGTTAAATTCACCCATTCCAGTCCATTTTAGTTCGCTAATTCCTAGAATGTCGACATTCACTCTTGCCATCTCTTGTTTGACCACTTCCAATTTGCCTTGATTCATGGACCTGACATTCCAGGTTCCTATGCAATATTGCTCTTTACAGCATCAGACTTTGCTTCTATCACCAGACACATCCACAGCTGGGTATTCTTTTTGTTTTGGCTCCATCCTTTCATTCTTTCTGGAGTTATTTCTCCACTGATCTCCAGTAGCATATTGGGCCCTTACTGACCTGGGGAGTTTCTCTTTCAGTATCCTATCATTTTGTCTTTTCATACTGTTCATGGGGTTCTCAAGGCAAGAATACTGAAGTGGTTTGCCATTCCCTTCTCCAGCGGACCACACCCTGTCATATCTCTCCACCATTAGGGAAAAATAAGTCAATTTAAAAATAAAAATGTGGGACTTCCTTGGTGGTCTAGTGGTTAAGAGTCTGCCAGTAACACAGGGGACATAAATTCGATCCCTGGTTGGGGACGTGCCTAGGGGCATCTCAGCCCCCAACTACTGAGTCTCACACTCTAGAACCTGTGCTCCACAACAAGGGAAGCCACCACAAAAAGAAGCCTGAACACTGCATGTAGAGAAAGTCTACACACCACAGCCAAAGAAAAGTGTTAAGAGCCAAGAGCAGTGAGGCATAGACTTATATGGATCGGAGGAAACCATAAAGACTTCTCTTTTCCAAAATGAAATTTTCTGAATGATTTGCCTAGATAGTTTTACAACTATTCTGCATCACCCCATTATTTTAGAATGAGGGCTAGAACCCAGGTGACTAACCAACTATATTCTTTGGCCAACTACCTTGAAATGGAGCCTGATAATGGTCATCATCGCTGGCCTGCATCTCTCTCCAGTACATTCCTGGTGGTTTTAACATACAGTCAGTCCTCTCTCAGCTCTCTCCTGGGATATAATCTCATGATAGGTTTTGTGGGTTTTCCTTAATATATCCACTCCAACATGCCCACTTCTCTCAAGCATAATTTTTCCCTTCATCTACCATCAGCCAGGTCAACTCAGGCATTCCTAACTTACTGAGAGTTGGGCATTGTTTTTCTAGGTTTCCAAAAGCCACCACAGCAGCATATGTGCCCCATGACTAGAGTCTTTTCTAGGGTGTTAATCCTTATTTCCCAAGAAAGTGCTCCCAGGTTAATACATTCTTGCTTATTCAGGGTTACATTTTGGTCTGTTGACCAAGCAGTCTTAAAAATCCAATCTGTACTTATTGGCTTGGCAGCCAGAAGAGATGAATGAGGGCTGAATCTGACCAGGGTACCAGTTGACCTGAGGGTAGAGTCTGTAGCATCTTCCAGCACAGCTGGAGTGCCCGCTCTTTGTACAGAAGGGCAGAGTGGCCACCTTTGCATATCTGGAGGCTTCAGGGGAGCTGTAGAGTCAATATCCTCAGGGACACCCAGAGAGCCCTGTCCTACCTCTCAGAATTCCTAGTTTTTCCTTCTAGGACTCTGACTTTCGCAGGGCATATCTGCCTCGGCCGAGGGTCCAAACATCTCAGCAACCCTCCTAATTAATTCTCCTCTCTACCATTTGACTATACCTGCCCTTTAACTCGGAGAAGGCAATGGCACCCCACTCCAGTACTCTTGCCTGGAAAACCCCATGGACGGAGAAGCCTGGTAGGCTGCAGTCCATGGGGTTGCTGAGTCAGACACAACTGAGCAACTTCACTTTCACTTTTCACTTTCATGCATTGGAGAAGGAAACGGCAACCCACTGCAGTGTTCTTGCCTGGAGAATCCCAGGGACAGGGGAGCCTGGTGGGCTACCGTCTGTGGGGGTCTCACAGAGTCGGACATGACTGAAGCAACTTAGCAGCAGCAGTAGCTGCTGCTGCTTTAACAAGGTTGGGTTAGTTTCTGCTGTACCATGAAGTGAATCAGCTATATGTATACATATATCCCCTCTCTCCCACATCCTACCCGTCTAGGTCACCATAGAGCACTGAGCTGAGTCCCCTCTGCTATACAGCAGATTCACACTAGCCATCTATTTTACACATGACAGTGAACATACATCTATCCCAATCTTTAGCATGATGTTTGGGATATTTGGGGTTAACTTGAAAAAGTGGTTTTAGTTCAACTCAGCTTCCATCTCATCTAATGGCCCAAAGTTAGGCTTACTTCAGGCATACAACCTGTGCAGAGCCTTGCCCTCAAAAAACTCTGCTATTGCCATCATGAAATTCTCCAAAATCTCATTTTTGCACTTGTGTTTTTTAAGCAAAGTCCCATGGTACAATGGAACACACAAACGATCAAAGGCAATACAAGCAAAATGCATGTCAGTTTGCACTGTCCCTTACCTCCCAATTCACACATAGTGTTTGTGTGTCCATGTGCACTGGATTCCAGGGGACCCACCATAAATGAAAGTTGAGAGAGATGCAAACCAAGGGCACAGTAAGTTTGTTGCTTCTACAACTGAACCCAAAGAGGATACGCTTCCTATTTGAAACAGAATTACTTCTAAAAGAAAGAAAAGCAACCGTGTTATAAGAAACCTGAACAACCAAGGAATTTTATCATATCCTTTCTTACTCATATTAGTTCTAGTTATTAATGAACTTGGACTTCCCTGGTAGCTCAGCTGGAAAAGAGTCCACCTGCAGTGCAGGAGACTCCGGTTCCAATCCTGGGTCGGGAGGATCTCCTGGAGAAGGGCTAGGTTACCACTTCAGTGTTCTTGGCTAGAGAATTCCATGGACAGAGGAGCCTGATGGGGTCACAGAGTCAGACACGACCGAGCAGCCTACTTCCTTCCTATTGATGAGCTATTTTACACTGAAAAGTATAACATAGAAGGAGTGGTGAAAAAAAAAAAAAAAAAAAGGACAACTCATATTCCCTTCAGTCCTTCCTATTCATCAGTAAGCCAGAAGGAGAAAGTGTTGGTGAAATGTGCATGTCAAGCAGTGAAAAAAAAACAGTTGAATTAGTTTTATGCAGTTTCCACTGTTCTGGTAAGAAAGAAAAAAAAAGATATTCAGGTACAAGTTACAAAAAATCATTGTATGATTTTGGTGATTCCACATAAAAGTTAAATGCTTTTCTATTTGCCCTGAAAATAGACATTGCACAACACAAAGATGAATGGCAAATTCATGCTAATAACTTCGATTTTTAATTTTTCTTTACTTAGAACAACATTCAACGGCAGATGAAAAATTCCATGACAAGAGGGAAACCATGAAAGAAGGGAGAGGCTTTATATTTTAGTATCGTTAATCCTATTTTTTTCCTACTTTTTGTACAAGAGGCCCCACATTTTTTTGGACTGAGTTCTATGAATTATGAAGCCAGAGCTGGCTGCAAGCTAGTTCTTCCCATCTCACTCATTTATTGTTGAGTGATTAAGTGAAAAACAGGATTTGGCTACAGTTGCTCAAGCCCCAAACTAGGGCTCCAGACCTCGAAATTAAGGGCTGCTGAGGGGCAGGCTGGCTTGTGGAGAGGAAGTACAGCATGATAATAAAGAGCACTGATGCCAGAGTCAAGAGTCAGCGTGCCTGAGTGCAAATTCAGACCTGGTGCCTTGATGATCTGGGACAATTTACTTAATCACTCTGCCTCGTTTTCTTCATCTGTAAAATGGGACTGTGATCATCACAATGTCTACTACATACATGGTGTTGTTGTGGACATGAAGTGGACCAATACCTATAAAACACTTGGTGTCTGGCAAATAGTGGGTACTATATAAGCATTAGCCATTGATATTATTTCATAAAATAGAAGGAAATGGTCTAACCTTAATCAGAAATAAAACCACCAATACTTTATCATAAATTAGTACTTTATTGTAGATGTGCCTTGCTTGCTCGCTCAGTCATTCAGTTGTGTCCGAATCTTTGTGACCTCGTGGACTGTAGCACACCACGCTCCTCTGTCTACGGAATTTTCCAGGCAAGAATGGTGGAGAGGGTTGCCATTTCCTTTTCCAGGGGATCTTCCTGACCAGGGATCAAGCCCCTTGTCTCACGTCTCCTGCATTGCCTGGTGAATTCTTTACCACTGAGCCACCAAGAAAGCTCTTATGATGGATCAGCATTATTTAAAAAAAATTATACATGACAAGACAGAAATATTTACCTTCACTAAACACTACTCGAACATACATGGTTACAGTATAAGATTTTGATAGGTGAGCAGGGATCCATCAAAATTACCCCCCAAATTATCATTTTCTAGTCATCTTAAGCTCATGAATAACATGCAGAGATACTGCTTCAGGTAGTCAGCCCATGAGAGCCAAATTGCATTATTGCTATATCGTGTTTGAGCTACAATTACTGGGAATAAGAAGGACATTATAAAATTGTATTTCCTAAATGATATGTTTATTTGATAATTCACAAACCACATAGAAAAAAAAAATCACTCAGGACAAAGCTGCTGCTGCTCAGTCGCTTCAGTTGTGTCCAACTCTGTGCGACCCCATAGGCGGCAGCCCACCAGGCTCCCCCGTCCCTGGGATTCTCCAGGCAAGAACACTGGAGTGGGTTGCCATTTCCTTCTCCAATGCATGAAAGTGAAAAGTGAAAGTGAAGTCACTCAGTCGTGTCCGACTCTTCACGACCTCATGGACTGCAGCCTACCAGGCTCCTCTATCCATGGGATTTTCCAGGCAAGAGTACTGGAGTGGGGTGCCATTGCCTTCTCCACAGGACAAAACTAACTGAAACTAATTTGCCTTAATGTATTCTAGAAACTCACCAATGTTTGGATGTTCCAGGCACACAGACTGTACATTATATTGGTGTAACACAACTTGGAAGGCTCAATACTACAGAGAATAGAGTCTGAACTTAGATAGAACTGGAAAGTAATGTCTATAATTATAAAGGCCTAAATTCTCATTTCTCTAAATAGCTATGAAACTCTTTCATGTTCCAAATCCCTTTGGAAGCACATGAATGTAAGAAGGAAATAAGTACCCAACCTCAATAATTAAAAATACCACGACAATCTTTATCTTTTAAGAAAGCTTTGCATTCTGGGAAGAAAAAGATTTCAACCTGCTTCTAAGTATAATAATCTTTAATTGAACAAAGTGCTCACAAAATTATTTTATTAGAAAACCAAAGCATACATTTTTCCCTTTTTGGTTAAATCCATTCTCCTGCAGAATGTCCTGGGGTTTTTTATTCTTTCACTCCTGTTCATGTTTGTTTCTTAATGGTTTTTCTCATCTCCTAGCACCTAAAGGCAAGTGCTTTGTCACAGGTGTTTTTATCCTTCCAGAGTGACTAACATAGCATTGTATATACAGTAAAAATCTTATGTCACTGATTGTCACTGGATTAGGGAAACATGGTAGAATTTTACTAAAAATAACAAGGATAATTTTTAAATGATAGAATTTAAAAGGAGTAAATATAAAAATCATATACTTTACGCCGTTGTTCTGTAATAATGGCTAAAAAGAACACCTCAAAGTTATTAAATTTGACTACAGCAAGAGCAAGCCTTACATTCACTCTGGGCTACTTTTCTCTTCAGCAGGTCTTGGAATCAAAGTAGATAAACCTAAGCTTCTACAATTCTGGATAATATCAAAGCTCAGCTAAGTAGCACTAACTTTCGACATTTATTTGCCTTGGTGTTGGGTCTAAGCCAAAATATCTGCAAGCATGTGGCAATTTACTCTGAGCACCGTAGAAATTTTGAACTAAAATAGTCCTCAAAAGTTATCTTACCCATACTCTTCAACATCACTGAGACCATCAAGAATACTGCCATTTGCCTAGGAGCACTCAGCTCAATATACATGGTAGACATAAGCAATCTTGTCTCCTTAACACTAAATTCAGTTCTTGTAATTCTACAGCTCACCTTTACCCAACTTGTAGGGAATTCCTATGACCCAGAGACAATCAGGAGAAATGTTTAGTTATTAGAGCCTTCAAAAATGAGTCACAGAAAGAACAATGCCCTAATTCAGAAATTCAAGAAAAATTGGGACTTCCGGATGCTTTCCAGACTTCTCAGAAACTATGTGAAATTTCAACTTACCTATATAAACCTTTACTCCCTACATTTTTGAGGGAGACAAGAATATTGCCTGCAGGCCAGTCCAAATTTCTCATGTAATGAGTACATAGCTCTTGTTCGGAACAGCTTACATTGGTTTCAGAGACTTCTTTTGGAAGAAATTCCCTGCCTCTCAGACTCACTGCAATCCTCTTGGGTTGGAAGCTGGAGGGCTGGATGGATGCTGAGTTTGCTAAGGTGAATGGTGTCAGGGTAAATTATTGCCAAATTTTTTTCTCTTTTCCTCACTGACTCCCTCTGTTACAACAATAAGATGGTGCATGCTAAGTTGCTCCAGTCATGTCTGACTCTTTGCAACCCTATGGACCATAGCCCTCCAGGGTCTTCTGTCCATGGATTCTCCAGGCAAGAATATTGAAGCAGGTTGCCATTCCATTCTCCAGGGATGGATCCTGAGTGATAGGATCAAACTTTCCATCTCTCTTAAGTCTCTGGCATTGGCAGGAGGATTCTTTACCACTAGTGCCACCTGGAAAGCCAAGATATACAGTACAAATATGTAAATACATACAGAAAAGAGAGATATTTTACAAGGAAATGACTTCCAACTCATTTCTGTAGCACTGGTAGCCCTCAAGATGGAAGGAGTATCATCTCCTAAATTATGAGATCAAAAATAACCAGAAAAGGAGACAAATTTAGGACTTAGCCTCTCTTATGCATGTAATTATGTTACTGCAGAAAACACAGACACAGAAAAGATGACTTCAAAAATATATGGAGACAGCATGGAAACCCAAGTGTTTAAATGTAGCATTGGGGTGAAACTGCAGTCATGCAAAATTGGCCTTTAGAATCTTAATCCATTAAAACCAAAAGGCATCTTTGAGGATGTGTCAAACAGATGAGAGAATAAGAAATCAATGCTCATGACAGTTAAGAGACCTTCCAAAGGTCATAAAGAGACCTTCCAAAGATTATACGATTGTCAGACAAACTAGAGTCAGACCTCTGTAGGTATATCATATTTGTAATCATCTGCTTAATATTGTTGTGAAGCAGAAGTTCAACCCTAAATTTGAGAATCAAAATAGACACTTCTTGAATCTATGGACTGGAGAGTTTTGAGACAAGTCAGGGGCACGAGAGGCTAAGGGAAAGGGGATTACATATTTTCCTTTTGTCATTATTCAATGAGCTCTCCATTCCTCCATGGCCATGGCTTTTGGCTAGGTATGAGCTGTGGAAACATTTTTCCTGGATTCATCTATTCCCTGGAAAGGAAACTCAATCTGGCTTAAGAGAAAAAGTTCCTCTCCAAGTAATGATAAATTGTCTAAATTGAAAGCTCACACCATAAACAAATTTGAACAGTACAGACATCTTACAAAATTAAATTTCCATCTAGTGCACTTGAATGGTTTTGAGAAAAAGGATAATATTTTAAGCCCTGCTCATATGAATGTCTTACATAGTACTGTTTTCAAAGTCCACTCCCAGGTAACTAAAAACACAATCATAACTTTTTTTAATTTCTCTAGGCTCTGTTTTTAGTGAAATACTTAATGTGCTTTCAATGTAACCACCAATAGTATTGTTTTTACAAGGAAATAAAAAGGTCTACAAATTTTGATATCCTTGCAATTTTACTGAAACTGAATATAAACTGAACACCTCTTTGGGTGCGTTAAGAAATTTAACCACATGAAATGTTCTGTATATATTTCTATTTTTCTTTTGCACTTTATGGTAATTAAATTTCATATTTTCATACAACCCATACAATCAGATTCTCTATTTCAAATTCACCAGAATATCCTCTCTCTAACAATTTTGTAGTATAGTTTAAACTAAGAGGTACTTGATTTAAACTACTATCAAAAAAAAGAAAAACGCAAGAGCTAGTTTTTTTTTATTAAAAATATTCAAAATCTTCCAAAGAACTATAACCAAGTTCCAAACTACATAAGTTTATCTCCCACTAGCTCAGCTCCAGACACACTGTGAGGTGATGTTTTCTTATCTGTGTCTCATGCTTTTCCAACTTTTTGCTTAGCTGATAGACTCCTTCCTCTAAGAGCCACGCACCTAAATTCCACCCAGCATTTGAAAGTCAGATCAGATGCCGCCCTGGCACCCCAGCATTTCCTAGATCAGAATTAAGCTTATTTCCCTGTGAACTCAGAGTGCTGCCCTTTCTTCCTGCCACACCCATCACCTTTGCCTTAGATCATGGATCTTCAGGGAACAATTTATAGTGGTTCAGACAGAAAACTCTTGTCACACAGCCTGGTTTCAAATCTTGCCAATATGTTGTTACTCAACTGGGGATCTTGGGCATGTATTTAACCTCTCTTAGCTCTAATTCCATTACTTAAAAAATGGAGATAATTATAATTAATACTTATCTTATGAGGTTTCCCTGGTGACTCGGTGGTAAAGAATCCACCTACAGTGCAGGAGACACAAGAGGAACTTTGAGTGGGTCAGGAAGATCCCCTGGGTAAGGAAATGACAACTCACTCTAGTATTCATCCCTGGGAAATCCCATGAACAGAGGAACCTGGCATGCTACAGTCCATGAGGTCACAAGAGTTGGAGACAACTTAGCAATTAAACAACGTAAAACAACAATCTTACAAGCTGTTGCATTAAAAAAAAAAAAAAAAAACTCAGCAGCGACCACAAGACTGGAAAAGGTCGGTTTTCATTCCAATCCCAAAGAAAGACAATGCCAAAGAATGCTCAAACTACCATATAATTGCACTCATCTCACATGCTAGTTAAGTAATGCTCAAAATTCTCCAAGCCAGCCTTCAACAGTACATGAACCATGACCCTCAAGAAGTTCAAGCTGGATTTAGAAAAGAGGAAATAGAAATCAAAATGCCAACATCCATTGGATCATCAAAAAAGCAAGAGAGTTCCAGAAAAAACATCTACTTCTGTTTTATTGACTATGCCAAAGCCTTTGACTGTGTGGATCACAATAAACTGTGGAAAATTCTGAAAGAGATGGGAATACCAGACCACCTTACCTGCTTCTTGAGAAATCTGTAAACAGATCAGGAAACAATAGCTAGAATGGGACATGGAACAACAGACTGGTTCCAAATAGGGAAAGGAGTAAGTCAAGGCTGTATATTTTCACCCTGCTTATTTAACTTCTATGCAGAGTACATCATGAGAAACGCTGGGCTGGAAGAAGCACAAGCTGGAATCAAGATTGCTGGGCGAAATATCAAGAACCTCAGATATGCAGATGACACCACCCTTATGGCAGAAAGTGAAGAGGAACTAAAGAGCCTCTTGATGAAAGTGAAAGAGGAGAGTGAAAAAGTTGGCTTAAGACTCAACATTCAGAAAACTAAGATCATGGCATCCGGTCCCATTACTTCATGGCAAATAAATGGGGAAACAGTGTTTCAGTGTCAGACTTTATTTTTCTGAGCTCCAAAATCACTGCAGATGGTGATTGCAGCCATGAAATTAAAAGATGCTTGCTTCTTGGAAGAAAAGTTATGACCAATCTAAACAGCATATAAAAAGCAGAGACATTACTTTGCCAACAAAGGTCCATTTGATCAAAGCTAAAATGGACTGGAATGGGTGAATTGAACTCAGATGACCATTATATCTACTACTGTGGGCAGGAATCCCTCAGAGGAAATGGAGTAGCCATCATGGTCAACAAAAGAGTCCAAAATGCAGTACTTGGATGCAATCTCAAAAATGACAGAATGATCTCTGTTCGTTTCCAAGGCAAACCATTCAATGTCACAGTAATCCAAATCTATGCCCCAACCAGTAACGCCGAAGAAGCTGAAGTTGAACGGTTCTATGAAGACCTACAAGACCTTTTAGAACTAACACCCCAAAAAGATGTCCTTTTCATTATAGGGGACTGGAATGCAAAAGTAGGAAGTCAAGAAACACCTGGAGTAACAGGCAAATTTGGCCTTGGAACACGGAATGAAGCAGGGCAAAGACTAATAGAGTTTTGCCAAGAAAACGCACTGGTCATAGCAAATACCCTCTTCCAACAACATAAGAGAAGACTCTATACATGGACATCACCAGATGGTCAACACCGAAATCAGATCGATTATATTCTTTGCAGCCAAAGATGGAGAAGCTCTATACAATCAGCAAAAACAAGACCAGGAGCTGACTGTGGCTCAGACCGTGAACTCCTTTTGCCAAATTCAGACTGAAATTGAAGAAAGTAGGGAAAACCACTAGACCATTCAGGTATGACCTAAATCAAATCCCTTATGATTATACAGTGGAAGTGAGAAATAGATTTAAGGGCCTAGATCTGATAGATAGAGTGCCTGATGAACTATGGAATGAGGTTCGTGACACTGTACAGGAGACAGGGATCAAGACCATCCCCTTGGAAAAGAAACGCAAAAAAGCAAAATGGCTGTCTGGGGAGGCCTTACAAATAGCTATGAAAAGAAGAGAAGCGAAAAGCAAAGGAGAAAAGGAAAGATATAAACATCTAACTGCAGAGTTCCAAAGAATAGCAAGAAGAGATAAGAAAGCCTTCTTCAGTGATCAATGCAAAGAAATAGAGGAAAACAACAGAATGGGAAAAACTAGGGATCTCTTCAAGAAAATCAGAGATACCAAAGGAACATTTCATGCAAAGATGGGCACAATAAAGGACAGAGATGGTGTGGACCTAACAGAAACAGAAGATATTAAGAAGAGGTGGCAAGAATACACAGAAGCACTGTACAAAAAAGAGCTTCAAGACCCAGATAATCATGATGGTGTGATCACTGACCTAGAGCCAGACATCTTGGAATGTGAAGTCAAATGGGCCTTAGAAAGCATCACTACGAACAAAGCTAGTGGAGGTGATGGAATTCCAGTGGAGCTATTCCAAGTCCTGAAAGATGATGCTGTGAAAGTGCTGCACTCAATATGCCAGCAAATCTGGAAAACTCAGCAGTGGCCACAAGATTGGAAAAGGTCAGTTTTCATCCCAATCCCAAAGAAAGGCAATGCCAAAGAATGCTCAAACTACCGCACAATTGCACTCGTCTCACACGCTAGTAAAGTAATGCTCAAAATTCTCCAAGCCAGGCTTCAGCAATATGTGAACCGTGAACTTCCTGATGTTCAAGCTGGATTTAGAAAAGGCAGAGGAACCAGAGATCAAATTGCCAACATCCGCTAGATCATGGAAAAAGCAAGAGAGTTCCAGAAAAACATCTATTTCTGCTTTATTGAGTATGCCAAAGCCTTTGACTGTGTAGATCACAATAAACTATGGAAAATTCTGAAAGAGATGGGCATACCAGACCACCTGATCTGCCTCTTAAGAAATCTGTATGCAGGTCAGGAAGCAACAGTTAGAACTGGTCATGGAACAACAGACTGGTTCCAAATAGGAAAAGGAGTACGTCAAGGCTGCATATTGTCACCATGTTTATTTAACTTATATGCAGAGTACATCATGAGAAATGCTGGACTGGAAGAAGCACAAGTTGGAATCAAGATTGCTGGGAGAAATATCAATAACCTCAGATATGCAGATGACACGACTCTTATGGCAGAAAGTGAAGAGGGGCCAAAAAGCCTCTTGATGAAAGTGAAAGTGGAGAGTGAAAAGGTTGGCTTAAAGCTCAACATTCAGAAAATGAAGATCATGGCATCTGGTCCCATCACTACATGGGAAATAGATGGGGAAACGGTGGAAACAGTGTCAGACTTTATTTTTCTGGGCTCCAAAATCACTGCAGATGGTGACTGCAGCCATGAAATTAAAAGACGCTTACTCCTTGGAAGGAAAGTTATGACCAACCTAGATAGCATATTCAAAAGCAGAGACATCACTTTGCCAACAAAGGTTCGCCTAGTCAAGGCTATGGTCTTTCCTGTGGTCATGTATGGATGTGAGAGCTGGACTGTGAAGAAGGCTGAGCACCGAAGGATTGATGCTTTTGAACTGTGGTGTTGGAGAAGACTCTTGAGAGTCCCTTGGACTGCAAGGAGATTCAACCAGTCAATCCTAAAGGAAATTAGTCCTGAATATTCACTGGAAGGACTGATGCTGAAGCTGAAACTCCAGTACTTTGGCCACCTGATGTGAAGAAATGACTCATTTGAAAAGACAATAATGCTGGGAAAGACTGAAGGCAGGAGGAGA
This sequence comes from Tragelaphus eurycerus, assembly GCA_935064755.1. NCBI lineage: Eukaryota > Metazoa > Chordata > Mammalia > Artiodactyla > Bovidae > Tragelaphus > Tragelaphus eurycerus. The sequence continues at coordinate 13,968,722 of CAKXYN010000042.1, forward strand.
AGGGGAAGACAGAGGATGAAATGGTTGATTGGCATCACCGACTCAATGGACATGAGTTTGAGTAAACTCTGGGAGTTGATGATGGACAGGGAGGCCTGGAGTGCTGCAGTCCATGGGTTTGCAAAGAGTCTGACATGACTGAGCTACTGAACTGAACTGCTATATATAAATATAATTTGGAAAGGTGCCTTATATACTAGTAGGCATTCAAAAAATGTAAATTACTACTAATATTCTAATTTTATTATTATTATCATCATTGTTTTCAGTAGGAAGAGCTCTAATTAATAACTGGGAAACCTACAAAGTTGCCTTTTCATTTCAAGTGTTTTTGTTACACATCTGTACTGAAACAGCATTAATATATTAGTCCCTGGTAGCGCAGATGGTAAAGAATCTGCCTGCAATACAGGAGACCCTGGTTCAATCTCTGGGTCAGGAAGATCCCCTGAAAAAGGAAATGGCAACCTACTCCAATATTCTTTCCTGGAGAATCCCATGGACAGAGGAGCCTGGTAGCCTACGGTCCATTGGATCACAAAGATTCAGACATGACTGAGTACACACACAGACACACGTTAGCTATCTACTGCTGTGTAACAAGTTACCTCCAAATGTAGTGGCTTTAAAAATTATTATCTCATAATTCTATGGATCAGGAATCTGGGTGAGATTTAGCAGTGTCCTTTGGCTCAGGATCTCTCACAAGGCTGCGATCAAGGTGTTCAGGGGGGCTGCAGGCGTCTCAAAGCACAACCAGAGAAAGGTCCACTTCTAAGTACATGATCTGGTCCTTGGTAGGACTCAGTTCCTAGCAAGTTACTGGACTCAGGACCTTGGTTCTTTTCTGGCTTTTGGCCAGATGCTGGCCTCAGTTCCTTGGCCTCTTTACAGGGCAACATACAACATCACGACTTTACTCATCAAAATCATTGAAAGTTTAAAAATCTCTAGTTAAATATCACAATTACAAAACACTGGTAGATAAAAGATAAAAAATACTTTTATCATGTATTATAAGGACATTAGCTATTATCAGGGCTTCCCTTGTAGCTCAGTTGGTAAAGAATCCACCTTCCATGCAGGAGATCGAGTTTCGATTCCTGGGTTGGGCAGATTCCCTGGAGAAGGAAATGGCAACCCACTCAAGTATTCTAACTTGGAGAATCCCATGGACAGAGGAGCCTGGTGGGCTACAAGAGTAATAAAAACCTAAACTATCATATTTTTACTTAACCAACACTTACAAAATATTTACTATGTGGTAGATGCTATTGTATGGAGAAGGAAATGGCAACCCATTCCAGTGTTCTTGCCTGGAGAATCCCAGGGATGGGGGAGCCTGGTGGGCTGCTGTCTATGGGGTCGCACAGAGTCAGACACGACTGAAGCAACTTAGCAGCAGATGCTATTGCAAACACTTCATAAACATGAACTCATTTGGCTCTATTAATCCAAAGACATAAGTTATACTGTTATCATCCCTGTTTTACAAAGAATAGACTCAAGGTTCTTAGTGAACAGGTATTAAGTGGCAGAGTCAGAATTCAAAGCCAAACACTCTGACTCCAGAGTCCATGCTGTTAACCACCAGTTATGTAGCTTCTAAAATCAGGACTTTATATAGTCTCAATAAACACATTTGGGGATTTAAGCAGCATTTTTTTCAATTGTATGTATGTGGGGTTATTTTTCTTTATTCATTCATTCACAATCACTAAGCACCTTCTACCTCTTGGACACAGAAGTAAAGAGAAATAATACCACAAGCCTCCCCTTAAAGAGTTCACAGTTCAGAGACAACAGACAGACATGTACATAGGCAGTAAGAAAATAATGGAATAAATTCATGCAAGCAAAAGCATCTCTTAATCCCTTTCAATGTGTTCATGATTTAGAAGGCAAGAAGAAAGTTCTTAAATAAGCATACCTTGAATGGAACAGTAGAAGCACTTAGTTGGTGTTAAGAGACATAAGGAAAGGAATAACATTTGCAGGAATGGGGTCTGGAAAAGAAAATGAAGGGTTTGAAGGAGGACCGTAATGTGGAGTTTTGTATTTTAGAAAGACTATTCTGGTGAACAGAGAGGAGAATAATAAAAGTTTGAAGGATGGTAAGACTGGAGGCCATGAATTTGTTGGGGATGACTTAAAGTGCAGAAAGCATGACAGTTTGAATTGAAGCAATGGCAGCAAAGATTATTGGAAGAGGGGGTAGGTTTGGAGTGGTATATTAGCACTATGTCTCCTTCAGGAACAACTGCAGAAGAAAATTGAAGTTATAAATGGGGGCTGTGTAAATACCGGGCAGCACAGGGTACTTGGAGTTTGAGTCCTGGTGCCTTTCTAAGGAATTTGGACATTAACCTGGGGGAACTAGAGTCTGGACAAAGTGTCTAAAGTGTACAATAGCATAGCACCTGATTGGAAAAAGTAACATTGTCAGAATGATGGCAGCTGGGTTGGAGCGGAGAGTAATTAGCGACTGGGGAAGGAGAAAATAGTGTGGTCTTTGAAAAGGAAAAAGATTAACTTTCAGTTTTTATTTCATAAAGTGACTGAATTTTCATAAAGGAAACATTCCTTTTTACAGTAAACTGCTGTTTTTAGAGGTTGAGTTGTCATCAATAATTACAGCTAGCAATAGCTCTTGCAGAGGCACGGTTATAAGTACCTACTTTTATAGTGTCTCATTTAATCCTCAAGTGTTACTGTGAATTCAGTTTGTTGTTAACTGAGACCCAGGGAGGTTAGGTAACTTGTCCAGGTCATCAAGTAACTGGTAAAGATAGAATATAAATCCACACATTGTGATATTAGAGCCTGAACTCATAGTCACTATATTTCTAAAGCATGTTTAATAAATCCAAATGTTCAAAATTATTTCTTCTATGTTTCGGGTCAGAGCCTGCAGAGGCCTTGGAATCAGACAGACCATGTAGATTCAAATCCTCATTCCACCACTTAACAGCAGCGAGAAGTAGGCAAGTCACTTTCCTACTCTGTACCTGTTTGCTTATCTGTAAGTGGGGGCAACAGCGCTTATCTCCTGGGGCATTTCTGAGGACTAAGAGTAAATGCAGAAAAAGAGTTTAGAATAGTGCCTGGAATATATCAAACATCTAATAAAGTTTGTTGTTTAGTTGCTGTCATGTCCAACTCTTTGTGACCCCATAAGTGCAGCACTCTAGGCTTTCCTGTCCTTCACTATCCCCTGGAGTTTGCTCACACTTATGTCCATTGAGTTGGTGATGCCATCCAACCATCTCATCCTCTATTGCCCCTTTCTCCTCGTGCCCTCAATCTTTCCTAGCATCACGGTCTTTTCCAGTGAGTCAGCTCGTCATATCAGGTGGCCAAAGTATTAGAGCTTCAGCTTCAGCATCAGTCTACCTGTTGTTATAAACATTGTTATTCTATCCTAAAGTACTGAGAGTACTGATAAGAAATTATGGCTATACTGCATGGACCCAATTTAGATCTGCGGTAGGCAGACTGACAAGAATAACAGTTTTCCCTGCTGCTTTTACTCTCATGGATACCCTGTATTTATATATATACCTTAATAAATTTTCAAAATATTTCCAGAAAAAAAAAAAAAAAGAAAGAATTTATGGTTATACTGCATGGACCCAATTAAGATCTATGGTAGGCAGAATCAGATCAGATCAGATCAGATCAGTCGCTCAGTCGTGTCCGACTCTTCGAGACCCCATGAACTGCAGCACGTCAGGCCTCCCTGTCCATCACCAACTCCCGGAGGTCACTCAGACTCATATCCATCGAGTCAGTGATGCAGTCCAGCCATCTCATCCTCTGTCATCCCCTTCTTCTCCTGCCCCCAATCCCTCCCAGCATCAGAGTCTTCTCCAATGAGGCAACTCTTCGCATGAGGTGGCCAAAATACTGGAGTTTCAGCTTTAGCATCATTCCTTTCAAAGAAATCTCAGGGCTGATCTCCTTCAGAATGGACTGGCTGGATCTCCTTGCAGTCCAAGGGACTCTCAAGAGTCTTCTCCAACACCACAGTTCAAAATCATCAATTCTTCGGCGCTCAGCCTTATTCACAGTCCAGCTCTCACATCCATACATGACCACAGGAAAGACCATAGCCTTGACTAGGAGAACCTTTGTTGGCAAAGTGATGTCTCTGCTTTTGAATATGCTATCTAGGTTGGTCATAACTTTCCTTCCAAGGAGTAAGCATCTTTTAATTTCATGGCTGCAGTCACCATCTGCAGTGATTTTGGAGCCCAGAAAAATAAAGTCTGACACTGTTTCCACTGTTTCCCCATCTATTTCCCATGTAGTGATGGGACCAGATGCCATGATCTTCATTTTCTGAATGTTGAGCTTTAAGCCAACCTTTTCACTCTCCACTTTCACTTTCATCAAGAGGCTTTTTAGCCCCTCTTCACTTTCTGCCATAAGGGTGGTGTCATCTGCATATCTGAGGTTATTGATATTTCTCCCAGCAATCTTGATTCCAACTTGTGTTTCTTCCAGTCCAGCATTTCTCACGATGTACTCTGCATATAAGTTAAATAAACATGGTGACAATATACAGCCTTGACGTACTCCTTTTCCCATTTGGAACCAGTCTGTTGTTCCATGACCAGTTCTAATTGTTGCTTCCTGACCTGCATACAGATTTCTCAAGAGGCAGATCAGGTGGTCTGGTATTCCCATCTCTTTCAGAATTTTCCACAGTTTATTGTGATCTACACAGTCAAACATTTTGGCATAGTCAATAAAGCAGAAATAGATGTTTTTCTGGAACTCTCTTGCTTTTTCCATGATCCAGCGGATGTTGGCAATTTGATCTCTGGTTCCTCTGCCTTTTCTAAATCCAGCTTGAACATCAGGAAGTTCACGGTTCACATATTGCTGAAGCCTGGAGAATTTTGAGCATTACTTTACTAGCGTGTGAGACGAGTGCAATTGTGCGGTAGTTTGAGCATTCTTTGGCATTGCCTTTCTTTGGGATTGGGATGAAAACTGACCTTTTCCAATCTCGTGGCCACTGCTGAGTTTTCCAGATTTGCTGGCATATTGAGTGCAGCACTTTCACAGCATCATCTTGCAGGATTTGGAATAGCTCCACTGGAATTCCATCACCTCCACTAGCTTTGTTCGTAGTGATGCTTTCTAAGGCCCACTTGACTTCACATTCCAGGATGTCTGGCTCTAGGTCAGTGATCACACCATCATGATTATCTGGGTCATGAAGCTCTTTTTTGTACAGTGCTTCTGTGTATTCTTGCCACCTCTTCTTAGTATCTTCTGCTTCTGTTAGGTCCATACCATTTCTGTCCTTTATTGAGACCATCTTTGCATGAAATGTTCCTTTGGTATCTCTGATTTTCTTGAAGAAATCCCTAGTTTTTCCCATTCTGTTTTTTTCCTCTATTTCTTTGCATTGATTGCTGAAGAAGGCTTTCTTATCTCTTCTTGCTATTCTTTGGAACTCTGCATTCAGATGTTTATATCTTTCTTTTTCTCCTTTGCTTTTCTCTTCTCTTCTTTTCATAGCTATTTGTAAGGCCTCCCCAGACAGCCATTTTGCTTTTTTGCATTTCTTTTCCAAGGGGATGGTCTTGATCCCTGTCTCCTGTACAGTGTCACGAACCTCATTCCATAGTTCATCAGGCACTCTATCTATCAGATCTAGGCCCTTAAATCTATTTCTCACTTCCACTGTATAATCATAAGGGATTTGATTTAGGTCATACCTGAATGGTCTAGTGGTTTTCCCTACTTTCTTCAATTTCAGTCTGAATTTGGCAAAAAGGAGTTCACGGTCTGAGCCACAGTCAGCTCCTGGTCTTGTTTTTGCTGATTGTATAGAGCTTCTCCATCTTTGGCTGCAAAGAATATAATCGATCTGATTTCGGTGTTGACCATCTGGTGATGTCCATGTATAGAGTCTTCTCTTGTGTTGTTGGAAGAGGGTATTTGCTATGACCAGTGCATTTTCTTGGCAAAACTCTGTTAGTCTTTGCCCTGCTTCATTCCGTATTCCAAGGCCAAATTTGCCTGTTACTCCAGGTGTTTCTTGACTTCCTACTTTTGCATTCCAGTCCCCTATAATGAAAAGGATATCTTTTTTGGGTGTTAGTTCTAAAAGGTCTTGTAGGTCTTCATAGAACCGTTCAACTTCAGCTAATGACCCCTAAAAATGCCCATGCCTTAATCCCTGGAACCCATGAATATGTCACTTCATTACAGCAAATGGGACTTGAAGGACGTGGTTAAGGTTACAGCCCTTGACATGGAGAGATTATCCTGGATTTTCTAGGTAGGCTCAACCTAACAAGAGGTTTAAAAGACTGAAATTAAAGAAAAGGTAAGAGAAATCAGAAGGATGAGAGGATCTCAACCTACCACAGGTGGCTCTGAAGATAGAGCAGGAGGGCCACAACCCAAGGAATGTGAATGGCTTCTAGAAGCTGGGAACATCTCTCAGCTAATAGATGGCAAGGAACCAGGGGCCTCAATACTACCATAGCAAGCAACTGAATCTGGTCAACAATCTGAATAAACAAAAAAACCTGATTCTTCCCCAGATACTCTAGAAAGGAACACAGACCCATGGACACTTTGATTTTAGCCCAGGGAGACCCCAGTTGGACTTGGGACCACAGAACTATAAGATAATACACTGGTGTTGTTTTGAGCCACTAACTTTGCAATAATTTGTTACAGCAGCAGTAGTAAACTAACATAAGATTTATGTTTACCTTTTTCCTAAAAGACTCAAATATATTGATTTAAGAACTTTGTAATATGCTAAAATAAATTTAGCTTTTTTAAGTCAGCAATTTTAAACTATGTTAGGGACATAAATCAATGTCTCTTTTACATTTCTATTATTAAATTCCTTATAACCTAAAAGTTGCTGAAAGGCTAAAAGAAGGTATCACAAATAAGATGGTATTGTAATTTTTTCATCTTTTCTATTTAAAGGTGAATATTCAAATTTTTTTCTAAGTTCTGACAATTAACAGATGAATTAAGTATACTTTGATTTTTTACCAACATAGTTTAAGCCCATATCTAGTCCTTATAAGACTTTTCATGAATACACAAGCAGTAATACATAAATACTGGGTTGAAGACAATTAATGTGTTGAATTTACCAAGGTAAAGCACTCACTCAAAGACAAAAGACACTATGCCTTGGTTATTATGTACTTTTGCACTGTTTCTGAATTGATACTTGTTAGTTATGAGAGAGTAAGGGCCATGTCTGAGTGTTCACCTTTATAACACTGTCTTGCAATACCCAGAGCCCTCAGCAGGCTTTTGTTAAATAAATGAATGAAAAATAAATGTATTGGAAAAGCTTACTTGAAACCTCACTGCAAAACTGAAAAAAGTTCACCATATCTAGAGATTAAATGATAAAACCCAGAAGCTATCTGAAACATTTTCAGTAGAAATCTTAAATGTTCTATACGTTTTGCCCTAATAATCAGACTCCTTAAAACATAATTCAAATTTCTTGATAGCTCGGTATCTTTTTATTATCAACTGATATCACGATACTTTCATGTGACATACATAAGGCTTCATGAATTAGAATTTGCATTCTGAAAATGTCCCCTATGTTAGTCTTTTTTTTTTGGGGGGGGGGGGTCCTATTTTCTCCTTTTCATAAAAATTAAGTGAAGCACAGATGTAGGCTCAACATGGTTACCTTCCTTTACAATTGTTACATGAAAGACTTGGTCTTCTTCAAAGAGCTTTTCTTACCCTCTAGAACAGCCGTGCTGCTGCTGCTGCTCAGTCACTTCAGTCGTGTCCGACTCTGTAAGACCCCATAGACGGCAGCTCACCAGGCTCTCCTGTCCCTGGGATTCTCAAGGCAAGAACACTGGAGTGGGTTGCCATTTCCTTCTCCAATTCATGAAGGTGAAAAGTGAAAGTGAAATCGCTCAGTCGTGTCCGACTCTTAGTGACCCCATGCACTGCAACCTACCAGGCTCCTCCATCCATGGGATTTTCCAGGCAAGAGTACTGGAGTGGGGTGCCACTGCCTTCTCTGACCCAACATCAATGTAAGAGGAGCCATATATGTAATTTTACATTTTCTGAAACATTCTCACGTTGACAAGTAGCCAATGCAACAAATGAGGTAGTTTTCATTCTTTTCTTTCCTTACCTTTTATCTTAGAAATACAGTGTGCATCTTACACCTAGAGCAGACATCAATCCAGCCTACCCACGCTTCAGGGGGCTAGCGCAGCTAGTTGGCCAACCGGAGCTCTGGAGACACCGTCCGGCCTGGACCTAAGAGAACTACATATCCTTTCAACTTGGAGCTCCTTTGCTGTTCAGTCGCTACCAGGTGTCTGACTTTTTTGCGACCTCATGGAGTGTCCATCAGGCTCCTTCTGTCCATGGGATTTCTCAGGCAAGAATACTGGAGTGGGTTGCCATGCCCTTCTCCAGAGGATCTTTCCCACCTAGGAATGGAAATTGCATCTCCTGCACTGGCAGGCGCATTCTGAGCCATCAGGGAAGCCAATCTCATTTATAATATTGGTTCTTGTAGTGGGAATTTCATTAATTTGAGAAACCATCACCATCTTCCTTTAGGCCTGATCTTTCTGATCTCCTTAATATATGGAAGAGGACAAAATTCCAGGTATAAGTGATGCTAATTGTGCACCTTCAATGTAAAAACAAATTTGAACAATGTAAGACTTCATTGATAAATGTTCTTTTATCTTATCCATAATGTTTCAAATTCTCAATAACAACTGTCCCACGGGATAATTAATCAAACACTGCTTCTACAGCATGAGCTCTCCAATGTCTGTCAACACATTTATTGCAGGTCTGCGTGCTCCTGGGTTCTGAGAAGGCGCAGCGGGGGGAGACATGCGCTCAAAAGTTTTTAAGACCTACTGAGTGCAGAGAGCTTGTACCCACAGGACTTCATTCAAACCTTTGAGCAAACAAGCCAGACAGATAGGGCCATCCCTTTATTTTAGGCAGAGGTGATTCTCAACGCCGGCTACACATAATTGCCTGATCAATGATCAAAAAATACCCTCCCTCGGGGCTTTAGTACTGTCCGCGTTTCTAAAGGTCTGGGATGATTCACACCGACCCCACGGCAGGGAGCTCAAGGCTCTGATTTGTGCGAGCGAGAGAGAGTCCAATTCGTACGGCAAGGCCTCCCGGGCCGAGGCTTTGAAGGCCACATGCCTCCCTGAGCCCGCAGAGGCCAACCAGCCATCCGCCCCTCCTGCCACGGCAGCCACGCGCTGCAAAAACTGCCCCAGCCCGGATGCTGTAGCTGCAGCCGGAGGCTCCCATCCCCATCCGGCCATCTCGCAATGGGCCCTCCAGCCTGGCGAGCGAAGAGCCCCCAAGACGCGGAGGCACCCCGCCGCCACTCGGCGGCACTCGTTCAGAGGCCGGCTGCCGTTGTCCGAAGGCAGGGAAAGCCCAGCCCTCCAGGGCCCTGGCTTCCCCGCGGCCCCTTGACCCGGTAGCCTCTCCACGCGCGGCCCCAAGACCCTGGCTGCCGGGTTCGCGCCTTTCCTGCCAATCAGATACGGATTTCCCCCACGGCCAGCAGACCAATCAGCGCGCGGGTGTCCTCTTCGGCCCTTCGGCTCGTCGGCTCTTCGGCCCTTCGGCTCGTCGACTCTTCGGCCCTTCGGCTCGTCGGAGTTCGGCGTTTCGCTGAGCGTTAAAGCGTGGTTCTCGTTGGTTTAGTTCCACTTTTTTTTTTTTTTTTGCAGGCACTTCCGGGTTCTGCGTCACTCCTCAAACCCGCGAGATCCGGAAGCTTGTGGAGCGCAGGTTCTGCTTGGAAAAGCCAAGCTTCCCAGAGATGTTTCGGAAACGGTTACTTGGAGCCGGGCGTTTCGCAGACTCCTAAGGTCAGTGTCGCCCGAGAGAGTCGGAGTGTGGACCTGCGGTCTTGCTTACAACTGGGAGGGCGTGGAATTTCACGACCTTGTAATTGTCGCCCTTTGCTTGTTTCCTGTTTAATTGGCTTCCTGTCTTCCTGGAAGAGGCAAAGTATGATTTTGGGAAAGGCAGTGGAGCAAACCTAAACGCCTAAAAATAGTCTTAAGATGGCATTATTAAAAAAAGAGAAAAAAGGACAGGTAGATTTGCGCTTCCTTTGCGTTCTGGAAAGTGATTTTCTGGAACATACTTGGAAATCGTTGCCTGTCACTTGGCGGTGGTGGGATTTAACCCTTTTGAACGGCTTAAGAATTACTGAGGGTCCAAACTTTTCTTAATATCTGATGGTTCGTGTATAGCGCTGTTTGGTACCAAAAAGTTGAGTAGGCTTAGGTTTCCAATACTTTTAAAAGCCTATAAACTTAAAAGCAGTTTTAATTTTCTTGAGGAGAAAGAACTACTGAGAATTTTCTTAGAAAATTACTTACAATGAGTGAGTTACATTTAACATTGATACCTGACAAATAGAATATATAAGTCATTTTTCTTGTGAGGCCTTAAAACTCACTGTTTACTTATTATCTTTAGGTCCCATTTTCCGAAAATACTACATTTAGTGAAAGGGCTGTTCACAGAATGAGACTAAGTTGTAGACTGTTCACATCCAATGGTATTGTTATTCTGTGATGTCCCTGGAACATTATATCTGAATAGTAGAAATTATAGGTAGGCTGAGGTTCCATGCACACTAGTTTACAGTCTGAACGCCTTCCCCTAATGAATTACCTTTAGTTAAGCCTTGGCAGAATATTTCAGGATGACCGACTTTCTTTTTCACTGTATCTTCTCCCTCATCTTGCCCATATTATCCATTTCTTGTATCCAGAAACATTAAAGTTGAATAGTCTTGAGCCAGAAGGAGATTTGGAAAAAAAGAAAGAGTGGAGTTAGGAATTCTTTATTGACAATACAAGTGAAAAAGAACCTCTTATTTTATTTACCTCAGAAATGGGGAAAAAAACAGAAGAGGACATAGCAAAGAACATGCTAGACTGAGTCAAGAGAGTTGAGTTTCTACTCCTGACCAGCTCTACCTCTTGGCCTTATTTTCCTCATTTTTAGAAATTAGGAGGAGCACTCAATCTGTGGTTTTAAAACTGTTCTGTGGAAGAATTCTTGTAGAAATGTCCTGGAGTCATGCAGAGGAGAGACAAAGCAAGCTGACCCTTAGCAGTATTTTACAAGAACAGCTATTCTTTTTTGTTCTGCTTGAAAAACAGTAGTCCTGTTAAGAAAATTAAATTTGTATCTTAGACTACATCATATATTTCCTACTAGCCTTATAATTTTGTTTAGTAGATTAATTGTTCATTTGTATTCAACTTGCATTCATTTGTTACAGGTTTTTAAACAATAAAATGCATATGTACACAGTGAATTCATTACCAAAAGCCACAAACCTTTGTGGTTGTCCATATTCAACCTTATTTAATAGATACAAATTTTAAGTTTAATATTTTGTTTTTGATCACAGTTAGTCTTTTTCTCTTTTCCCCGTACTTTTTAATTTTTGCTTATTTTTGAAGCTCATAGCAGTCTTTGCAATAGAGAGGGCAGATATTTTCCATTTTTGGCAGCTGAACCTTAAAGATGTTAGCAGTTTTACCTAACATCATTTTACGAGTAAAGTTCCAAGTCCTAGCCTCACGTTTTCCTTAAAGCATAAAGTAAATTTTTAGTTTCTTTGCCTTTTGCACGCCACCGTGCTCTGGTTCCTGTAGCACAAGACAAAGCAGTCTTTATTCATGGACAGAAGCTCTGCTCTGAGTCACTGGCCTCTTTCTTCACTTTATTATCTGAGTTGAACAACCTAGAAGCAAATTGGACGTTCTCTTTTCTCTTTGCTGTGAAATGACAGCATTTTCACACATTCCATGTTCCTGTTCAGTTCCTTTGGAATGTGGAAGAAACCTTAGGAGAAAAGCCCTGACTGCCCCACTTGCCCCACATCTGTCCTCCTGGCACTAATTTCTGCACGTGGGAGCAGGGAAGAGGGTGTCTAGCACCCTCTGTCCTTCCGTGTGTGTGTGTGTGTGTGTGTGTGTGTTCAGTTGCTAAGTCGTGCTCGACTCCCTGCAACCCCATGGGCTGTGGTCCTTCAGGCTCCCCTGTGTGTGTGCGCGCATTCAGGCTCCTCTGTGGGATTCTCCAGGCAAGAATACTGGAATGGGTTATTTCCTCCTCCAGGGGATCTTCTCAACCCAGGGATCATCTCCTGCATTGGCAGGTGGATTCTTTACCACTTGAGCCACCCAAGAGGCCTTCTCATTGTGTACTCTAAATTTCTCACATCTTTTCTCATCTCTAGAATCAAAATGCCCTTTTCTAATTGCTTTTTATCTATTTCCCTTTTTTATTTTTTTGCAGAGTTCTTCCTTTTTACCTGTTTGTCAATAACATGAGGTAAAATTTCATTCAAGTTATATTTTCTTTCTTTTTAACTATTAAAACCTAAAAAAAAAAAGGAGCTCTAGAGCAATTCTATTTTGATTATGCACACCTGTTCCTTTCCAGGGTCGCGTGAGTTAGCATTGCCTTTACTTCCCATATTATGTGTGTTCATAATATTTGTTTGTACCTCCTTTTCTCACCCCCGTATTCCTTTCGTTCATTTTTGACATTCAGTTTCTTCAAATGGTTCTCTGAGCACATGGAAATGCAGGTAAAGTAGATAAGGTGAATTCCAGGCAACATGGGGCAACTTTACCAGCTTCCTTGAATTTCTTCCTCCCATCTACAGTCCTGAGAGCTTGACTGGCAGTCTGGTCTTCAGAATTATCTTGAGAGAAAAAATTTTGTTTTGAGCTCTGTGATATTGAATTTGATCCAAGCTTGGCAAATATCTATACTGACTTCCTTTTGTATGTTCCACCATTTTTCTAGCATTTACTAAATTGCCAGCTTGACCTTAAGCACGTTATCAGACCCCTCTTAATTTTTGACTTCTTTAAGTGGACATAACATTGACTGTGTCATGAAACTGTAAAGAAAACATCTAGTGCCTTCTTCATAGTATGTATCCCGTGGTACTTCCTCCTCTTCCATTGCTGATACCTCTGTTCCCTTCTGGCTGTTTTCATATTCTCTCGTGTTCCATAAAATGTGCAATTAAACCTGTGTTCCAATAATCTTGAAGTCATTTAGAATTCTCTTCTTAGGCAGTTAGATCCTAAAATCTTTTTCCAAATTTATAGAGTACTTGAAGGTCTAGTCGCTCTCTTAAGTTTCCCATGTCTTTTGTTTGTTCATCCTTGGATTGCAGTTTTTGCTGAAGTTCATACCGGTACTCTTCATCACTTCGTACTTAGTCTCTTAAACAGCCCCATCTGCATGCCCTGCAGTGACATCCTAAGGCGTTTATGTTTATCTATTAGGTCTGCCATCACCTTGTCCATAGAGGAGGCTGGTGCAGAGCATGGCCCCACCATTCCTCCTCGTGTTATTTCACACAAGTCATCTCCCTGTGCTTCAATTTCCTTGCTTTAAAACAAAATACCAAAAGAACCTCTTTCATAATATTGTAAGGGTTAAATAATTTAATATTTGATTTTTTTGCAAAGGGCCCTTAGCTGTAGTGGTCGCTTATTAGCACTCCATATCCAGGAAGTAAGTAGTATAGGTTTACTGTAGTTGTAAACTCCCAGATCGTTTGGGTTTGTCTTCCATCAGGCTTCGCTGTATTTTTTCTGTGAGGATTGAGTCTGTCTCATGGGTGCTACTGTTCTGATTACTCTACGTTCTCTAGCCTTTTCCTTACTCATATTTGACATTAACCCTTACTACAGTTGGAAATGACTATACTTTAACTTTTTATCTTCTTTTCCAGGGTTTTCTAAAATTCCCATGATGATTCTAGAGAGGTAGACTTTTTATAAGACTTTTTTTTTAACTGCTGAAGAGTATAGTGTGGTAAAATGACTTGTCCAGAGTTACACAGCCTGTTAGTGAACCAGAATACAGAACTAATCAGAACCAGTTTAAGTCTCCTGCCCGTGTTCACTCAGACATTTGCTCTTTATTTCCACAGTGTGCTTTCTCCCTCAAAGACTCAGAAGTATCAGTTTTCTAAGAGAAAAGATGAGTGCCATGCTTAAAATGTATTTGTGAAGAAAGGCCAAAGTAATGGGCGATTCCAACCCCAGGTTTTAAAAAAAAAAGTTTGTGTTACTTCTAGATACTTGAGTAAATATATCGTAAGTGAAATAGGTAAGGTGCTCAATTGTGTAAGACTGATTATAGTGGTGGAGATTTTAGTCTTTGAGTTGAATTCCTAATTCTCTCCAAATAAAAAGAATAACTTATCGTTGTTCATATGTTTGAAAAATGTGTGCTATTTGGAATTTTATCCTTCAGATACATTGTAGAGACATTCTGTTACATACCTGGTGGTGCTGCTGCTGCTGCTGCTGATAAATCACTTCAGTCGTGTCCGACTCTGTGCGACCCCATAGACGGCAGCCCACCAGGCTCCCCTATCCCTGGGATTCTCCAGGCAAGAACACTGGAGTGGGTTGGTTGCCATTTCCTTCTCCAATGAATGAAAGTGAAAAGTGAAAGTGAAGTCGCTCAGTCATGTTGACTCTTCGCAACCCCATGGACTGCAGTCTACCAGGCTCCTCCGCCCATGGAATTTTCCAGGCAAGAGTACCAGAGTGGGGTGCCATTGCCTTCTCCACCAAATGAGCACAGTTGGGGTTTATATCATCTGATACCTATAAGCTATCAGGACTTTGTTTATATTTGATGAACGAGATGAACGAAACAGCAGTGACAAGTCACTTAGCAAGGCTGTGGCAGAAGTGGGATTTGAACTTACAGTTGTTGATTTCTAGGCCTGTTCACAGTGCCAGAGGTCAAAAGGGTCTAATGGGTCCCAGCCATAGGTTTTTTCGTCTTTTGCTCATGTTTGCAGTGTGTTCTGGTAATCAACGTCCTGTTAAAATCTCTCTCTGATGCATGTCCCATTTATTAGTATTGATTTCAATACAATGGACAGTAAATCTATCTGACTGCACAAAGGAAATAAAATAGTAGGGTAGAGGTTCAAAGCTTAAGATCTCAGGTTGTAGAACTTTATTCATATAACCTCCTAATGTGAAATGCCAGTTAAGATTAAAAAAAAATCACAACTAAAAGGCAGAAATGGTCTCATCCATTTATATCACCAGAACCCTTAAGACAGTGTGGCAGCAACATTGTTGTACTGAAAATCAGTCGATGACTGTGGGTCTGGAAAAGAATAGCCTGGCAGAGTGTTTGTGGATGGATTTGAAATGTTAGCGATTGCTTGGGAATCACATGTTTCTGCTGACAAAGTTTGCAAAGACTGTAAATTTAAATGTAGAATTTTTGTCAGCACTATGCATTGACAAACATGCCTAATGGTAATACATCTAGTACTGAGCATCTTGAAACAGGTCAATAATAATGTGTTTATTGATAGCAGTAATGCCGGAGATGTTACTTGGTATTATAGCTAAAAATCCATGTTATGCCCTTAATCATAATTACATTAATATTGACAGGCCCTTGACAATACCCACATTATTATTGATAGATTTCTGTCAATAACATGTTTTTAAATAAAATATATTCATTCATAATTTGTACAATACTCAATAAAAGCGCTGGAAGACATCCTGAGAAATTCTTCCCACTGTAGTGAGATAAAAAGTCCTTCGTTTTGGAATGCAGTATAGATTACAAAGTTTTATTTGGGGAATGAAAAGCTTAAAAGGAAAGCATGAGTTATTTAAGGGATAAGGTTATATATCGCTGCTCTCAGTAAACGAATTTTCAGTTGTTTTTTTCCCTGTGAAAGAAAAGCAGTGTGACATGTCTAGTGATAAAATGTCAGCAGGAGACCTTTTTAATAGTTTTATAGTGCTCAATCATTTTGTCTTAAACATATTTATGTGACAAGTTAATCACAGTAACCCTTGTAGATGCTATACTTTTTATCTGGTCTTGATTTTGCCTTAAGCATCTTCTTCACATGTCCTTAACATAGTAGTAGTCTTCACTGAACGTGAATTTACTTAGTGCCAATTGTACTTTTAATTGTTTTTATAAGTCTCTTTGCATGGCCATAAATGTTTTCCCTGGGTTAGCTTTTCAGAATCTTAGTATAGTTTGGGAAACGGGGGACGGAGAGGGAGAGGTCGATAGGATTGTGCATTAAAAGAAGGAGATCTCATTGCAGAGCAGGAAAAAGCATCACCAGATTTTGTCTTTCTGGAAAAATCAATTTGAATTAAATCTGATGGTATTTGTTTCAATTCAAAACAATCCCAACTTTAAAAAAAAATTAGTTTGTATTTTTTTAAAACCATTTAAGTTTGAGCTGCTTTTGTGAAACTAGATACCAACCTACAAGAACCAATAATGATACAATTTTTAATATTTAAATTTTTGAAAGTAGAAGTAGACCGGCCAGTAGTAGGCCTTGGATAGCAATAAGTGTAGCAGAGTCAGGAAAGCACTGGTTTCCAGAAGAGTTGGAGATTTTTGATTCAAAAACGTGAGGATGCTATAATCTTTCTTACTTTCATAGTTGTCAGTGAAACAGGTCAACTTACTAAGACTTGTTCAGAACGTTATTAATCAACATCTCAGTTAAGGTCCTTGAACGGTCGCAGGAGTCGTATGACTTAGGAGTCCGCAGCCCCCGGGCCACCAACTGGTACCAGTCTGTGGCCTGTTAGGAACCCAGCTGCACAGCAGGAGGTGAGCAGAGGGGTGAACAGTGAAGCTTCATCCGCCTTCCCCATCATTTGTATTACCACCTGAACCATCCCCGCTCCCATCCGTAGAAAAACTCTCTTCTACATAACTGGTTCTTTGTGCCAGAAAGGTTGGGGGCCAACTGCTGGAACTGGTCCTTGAGAATTGCAGTTTTCCTTTTCTTTAACTCTGCAATCAGGTTAATCTTTTAAAATTTATATCCTGTTAAGTCCCTTCTGTTCAGTGATTAGTCATGGCTACAAAACCAATGCAGTTTCCTTAAAACAGAGTCTTTTTTGCAGGGGGTTAACTCGACTGAAGCGACTTAGCAGCAGCACCAGCTCTTCAGCCAGTCTCTCCTGCCAAGCCATTCTGCTCTGGTCACAGCAGACAACTTCTTTCTTTACTTCCAAACAAGTGCAACCATGTTAGTGGGGATTCATAAGGATGCAGCTCCCGTTGAAACCCATCTCCCCATGTTTCCCAGGTGGACCATGGCTGGGGTCAGTGCTTGCATATTTCTGCAGTTTGTACAGTATTAAATCCAAGTTTTCTCTTTTCTGCCCCAGGGAGTTTTGTGATCTTTCGTAGTGTTTTCATATTTTGAGATCCATTCTTTTCTTAAGCGATCAGTGGCTAGTCTTGATTATTGTAACGTCCTATTTGTTTAGAAATGCCTTACTAAAAGGGAAGTTAAGTAAGAGTTAACTATTTGGATCAAACCCCTGAAATGTATGGCATTTTGTGGGCACTCAATAAATATTAAATTGCCAGGCATTTTGTGGGCACTCAATAAATATTAAATTGAGCAGCGATTTGTCAGAGATTTAGAATTCACTGAAACACAAACTTCTTCCATTAAATTGAGAATAACTTTATGTGGTCTAAAGGCACTTATGGTGTTTTTTTCTGTGTCCTACACGTACTTCAACCAAATATTATTGTCCAGCAGTGGAGGGAAGAAGTTCCATAATCAGATGAATTAAACTTGTAGTTACTTGATCTCATCAGTTTCTTCTACTCCTGAGCAGTGCCGTTCTCTAAAGCCAATATCTTAGAATAACTGTACCTGCTAGAAAGAGGAGGGGAGAGGAGGAGGAACTGAATGGAGCGTGTTGATGGTAAACCAAGATTGGATGCTTGTCTTGGACTGCCTGTACCAGGCCCTGTTTGGTGAAGCACCCTCGAGTTAGATTCTGTCAGTGTGCATTCCGGAGAGCTTTCTTTGCTTCCGGATAAACAGGCACAGCCATGTGGATGGAGGTGAGACAACTGAGAGAGCAGGTCATGCTGGGATCCCCCCATTGTCTCAGGATTCCCACCCCAGCATCTCCTCTGATATGATGCATGAGTTCCACTGGACCACGTTTCTGCCCCTTCCCATCTGACCCCCACACATGCCCACATCACGGTGACATAATGTTCACTGTGTAACTGCCAGAATTTATATTTTAATGGTGTAGTCAGTATTTCCTGGAGGAATGGGGGTGGGAATCCTTTTACCGCAGGTTGGTTGAGGCATTCATTTCAGTTCAGTTCAGTCGCTCAGTCGTGTCCGACTCTTTGCGACCCCATGAATTGCAGCACGCCAGGCCTCCCTGTCCATCACCAGCTCCCGGAGTTCAGCCAAACTCATGTCCATCGAGTCGGTAATGCCGTCCAGCCATCTCATCCACTGTCTTCCCCTTCTCCTTCTGCCCCCAATCCCTCCCAGCATCAGAGTCTTTTCCAGTGAGTCAACTCTTCACATGAGGTGGCCAAAGTACTAGAGTTTCAACTTCAGCATCATTGCTTCCAAAGAACACCCAGGACTGATCTCCTTTAGAATGGACTGGTTGGATCTCCTTGCAGTCCAAGGGACTCTCAAGAGTCTTCTCCAACACCACAGTTCAAAAACATCAATTCTTCGGCGCTCAGCCTTCTTCACAGGCCAGCTCTCACATCCATACATGACCACTGGAAAAACCATAGCCTTGACTACACGAACCTTTGTTGGCAAAGTAATGTCTCTGCTTTTGAATATACTGTCTAGGTTGGTCATAACTTTCCTTCCAAGGAGTAAGCGTCTTTTAATTTCATGGCTGCAATCACCATCTGCAGTGATTTTGGAGCCCCCCAAAATAAAGTCTGACACTGTTTCCACTGTTTCCCCATCTATCTCCCATGAAGTGATGGGACCAGATGCCATGATCTTTGTTTTCTGAATGTTGAGCTTTAAGCCAACTTTTTCACTCTCCTCTTTCACTTTCATCAAGAGGCTTTTTAGTTCCTCTTCAGTTTCTGCCATAAAGGTGGTGTCATCTGCATATCTGAGGTTACTGATATTTCTCCCGGCAATCTTGATTCCAGCTTGTGCTTCTTCCAGTCCAGCTTGAGGCATTAGATGAGTAATAGTGAAGATTTCAGTCGTTTGAAATGAAATTTGGCAAAATCAGCTGAGTCTTTTTCTACTAAAGCTCATCCCTAGTCAAAGTAGCAATAATGTAATACTGCCTGCCCGTTTCCAAACCACTTACACAACATTGTCTGCTTTAATCTCAGCAACATTTTGAGGTAGCCATTCATTTCCAACTCTTAGAAGAATCTGCTGCTAATGACTTTTTTAAGATGACCTAGCAGCCAAGAGACCAAGCTGGAGCTTGAGCCCAAGTGTATGTGATTTTAAACCTGGTCTTTCTACTCTGTCCCAGTTGCCTGAACAGGATGACAGAGCAATAGGAAGGCTATGCTCCTACTTTAACACACTGTGATGTGTAATAGACAATGCCTGTTCTGTGTTTACAATGAAAAGAAGTCACAAAAATGACTAAAATGTTGGATACTGAAACCTAAAACAAAACAAAACAAAAAAAGAAACAAATTATTCATCTGGAAGAACAGTTTAATAATAGTCTTTTGCTCTAGTAAAGAGTCTTCTGTAGAGAGGAGATCAGGCCCAGCTGTTCTTAATCTTCACCGAAGCCAGGCCTGGGGTGAAGAAGAGGAAAGAAAAAAAGTTAAACTGTAACAGAAGGTATAAGAGAATTTTCTGATGATAAGGATGGTTAAATATTTCTATTGGTTAGAGAGTGTGTTAAGTCTTCTTTCCTGGCAGCCATTAAAAATTCCTGTCTTTACTAACTGTACTTAAGTATGATTCCTCCAGAAATGAGGGATTTGAGATTAGTGATTCCTGTCAGAAGCCAGTCTCTCTGACCAGTTTATTCTTGCATACAAGTAGGGAACCTAAGAAGAGAGAGCTGCCCTCAGACTCAAGTTTATCAGCAGTGTTCAATCTGAACATTGATTCACTACCAAACTACTTACTCCACTACGTATGAGTTCAACAGACCTTTACTGAGCAACTACTACAGCTGGGCCATCTTTGCAGTAAGTTCTATAAAGATTATCAAGAACTGATTGTGACTCTAATATCTGAAGATACATAATTTGGCACAACTGGCCCTCTTAACACATGCCATAAATTTCATCTGCTACTCAACTGAAATGAAGAAGGAAATAGTATTCTTGCCTGGAAAATTCCACAGAAGAGCCTGATGGGAATCCGTGGGCTCACAAAGAGTTGAACACTACTGAGAAACTGAGCATGCAACTAAAAAAAATTACCAATCCATCCGGTTCAGTACTGGGGGCAGGGATGGGGTGACGGGAGAAGGCTGAAGTGTTTAAGTTGATGTCCAGTACAGCCTGAGCTTTTCAAGAGTACTTTGACAAATAAGAGAACTTCCTTTATCTTGTTGACCACAGGATACAAAACCTGGGAAACATGCCGAGTTGTCCAGACTCAGTAGAGGAATTGTATATACCATGTTTTCACCTATCCTGAGCGATTATAGAATTTTGCATGAGGAAAATTGAGTCAGGCATCAGTCTCCATGGATGGCAGGTACCTTGAGAAGCAGCTATGAGGTAGTTTCCCTTGACTGCTGCTAAGTCGCTTCAGTCATGTCCGACTCTGTGCGACCCCATAGACGGAAGCTCACCAGGCTCCCCATCCCTGGGATTCTCCAGGCAAGAACACTGGAGTGGGTTGCCATTTCCTTCTCCAATGCATGAAAGTGAAAAGTCAAAGTGAAGTCGCTCAGTCGTGTCCGACTCTTAGCGACCCCACGGACTGGAGCCTACCAGGCTCCTCCGTCCATGGGATTTTCCAGGCAAAAGTACTGGCGTGGGGTGCCATTGCCTTCCCCGTTCCCTTGACTAGTTTATGGTTAAGTTAGGGAAAGGTGTATTCAGACAACTGGAGTGAGGTCTCAAGCACATGGCACAGACAGTTGCTGTGATAGTTAAAAATAGTGACAGTGGGAATCGGAGAGAGAATTGTGAAGCAGATTGTTGCAGTAGGGTTGCAGTGCACTTTGAGGGTGGCAGAGATGGTAGAGAAGGTAAGTGTTCTGGGTACGTGAGAAAAGGCATAGAGGCAGGACCAAAAGAGAGCCAGTTAAAATTTCTTTGGTTTTCCCTGGTGGTCCAGTGGTTAAAAATTTGCCGTCATCCAACCCAGGGAGTGCAGTTCCATCCCTGGTCAGGAAGCTAAGATCCCACAGGCCTCTCAGCCAAAAATAAAACAAAACAAAACAAAACATAAAGCAGAAGCAATAATGTAACGAACTCAATAAAGACTTTAAAAAATTGTCCACATCAAAAAAATCTTTTAGAAGTAAAATAAAGACTCTTCAGTTAATAACTGGTTATATGGTTAAAAAAAGGACACAGAATTGAGCTAGAATCTAAGAAATTTGTACTTTATCCTGGGGTCAATGAAGTAAGAGATGATTTGGTAAATCTGAACAAATAAATTTACACATTTTGATTTGCCTATGAGGTTTTTAAATACTGTTTTAGTTTTTTTTTTTTTCTTTTTTTCTTAATTATGTTTCTTAAATACATCAGGGTCTCTTTCAGTGAGTTGGCTCTTTGCATCAGGTGGCCAAAGTACTGGAGCTTCAGCTTCAGCATCAGTCCTTCTGATGAATATTCTGGGTTGATTTTCTTTAGAATTAACTGTTTTGATCTCCTTGCTGTTCAGGGGACTCTGAGGAGTCTTCTCCAGCACCACAGTTCGAAAAGTGTCAGTTCTTTGGTGCTTAGCCTTTATTATGATCCAGCTCTCACATCTGTATATGACTACTGGTAAAAACATAGCTTTGACTGTATGGACCTTTATTTAATTACATAAATGACATTTAAATAAGATTTTAAATTGCATAAAATGTGATAAAAATAATCACTAATGATTTTTTTTGCATAAAGATTCAAAGTCTTTTTCTCTTGAGATAGTTCTGAAATTTTATGCAGTGTCTTTAAGAATATTGCAATACCATGTAATTCTGCTGCTGCCTGACTTGTCCATTGATTTGCCTGCTTCCTTGTGCAGACCCAGGTTGGCATCTTCATTTGCATCCCAAACATCTGCAGAGCTAGGATACGTTGATGCTCATAGACTTTGTGAAATCTGTGAGTGATCTCAGTCTCACAAGGACTATATAGTAGCAGAAAGAGAAAACTGAATAAGGGTGAGATCTGTAAGAGCCTCTGCAGATCTGTGGACGAAAGCCAGGCAAAAAAGGCAGGAGGACTGGCATGCAGCATTGAGCTGGGTGGGTGACATGTGTGCCCACAAAGTCGTGAGTTTTGCCTGGAAATGGACTAGCCCAGTCATTCGCAACATCACCAGGGAACTTGGTAGAAATGCAAATTATTGGTGCCCATTCCAGAGGACATCAGAAACTCTGGAACTGAGGGGCACGGTCTAACAAGTCCTGCATGTGATGGTGATTAATGCTCAGGTGTGAAGGCCACTAGACTACAAGCACAGAGAGACAGCAGGACTGTAATACACAGACCCCAGCAGAGAAAGCTTTGAAAGGTCAAAGGTTGGTGATGACAGTGATCGTGACCCGTGAAACGCTACAGTGACTGGAGAAGGAAACCAGGGGAATAAGATTATATTGTACAAAGAAAGTTGGATGTGCTGTGAATGGGCACGACCGACTTATCTTTAGACGACTGTCTTCCTGATCTTAGCATTTAAATAGATCAAGTAGATTTAAAATAGATCAGTCCCATCAGAGGGGCTCACAGAAAATCTCCTCCCAAATATCTCTCCCATATATCCTCAGAACTTCCTACTGAGCTTTTCCACTTAGCTGTCTCATAGGAGCCTCAGCTCTCTAAAACTGCCCAGATTTATTATCTTTCCCTTCAAACCTATATCTCTGCATATGTTTCCTATTTCAGAGAATTGGACTACCATCCACTCCATTACTCAAATCAGTTATTCTTGGCTTACTTCTCACTGAGTCGTGTCCATCCTTCCACCTCGAAGCTTTCAAAGGTACCTATTTTTCTCCATCCCCACTGATACCCTTCTAATTTAGACCATCATTAGTTTCTCACTAAATCATGTTAACAATCATCTTAATTGGTCTCTCTGCCTCCAGTCTTTCAGCCTCTAATCCATTCTCCATGTGGCCAGAACATGCTGTTTAAAATGTGAAGTTGATCAGTTCTTTGCTTACAGCTATGTGGTGTCTCCCCATTACCTTCTTGATAAAATGCAGCCTCCTCAAAGTTGGCTTTTACCATTAGTCTTTCCTTTCCAGCCTGATCTTTTGTCCTGGCTCCTCCCATCCTCAGCCACCCACTGTTCCCTCTGTAGGAGTGGTTTTCTTACCTATCTTTACCCTCCTGACACTGCCGATCCTTCAGGTGGCTACCTTCAGAAGATCTTTCCTCTTCCTTGAAGCCTTCTTGGACCTTCTAGTTGTAAGCACGATGTTCTTAAGTTGCCCTTGCACATCACCTTTCACATCTTGGCAATGGCAACCCACTCCAGTCCTCTTGCCTGAAAAATCCCATGGACAGAGGAGGAGCCTGGTAGGCTGCAGTCCATGGGGTTGCTAAGAGTCAGGCACGACTGAGTGACTTTACTTTCACTTTTCACTTTCATGCATTGGAGAAGGAAATGGCAACCCACTCCAGTATTCTTGCCTGGAGAATCCCAGGAACAGAGGAGCCTAGTGGGTTGCAGTCTATGGGGTCGCACAGAGTCGGACACGACTGAAGTGACTTAGCAGCAGCAGCAGCAGTACACTCTTGCTTCCTCCCTCTTCCCAGTCACTTGATTATGATCTCCACAAGGGTTGGGACTGTGTTCTCCCATTTTATCACGGGCTTCTGACACATTCGTTGGGGAAAAGCTGGTGAGCAACAAACATGTTGAAAGATGTGGTGATCAGCAGTCAAGATATGGTAACTCAAAATCATTTGAAAGGTTATTGGGTAGGAATTTGTACTTTCTACCACTCACCCACTTCAGACTTTCATCCTGTTTCTTGTTCCACTCATCTGGAATTTGTGGGAAGCGTTCCCTAAACCAAGAACTGGGCTATTTGCTTAGAATCAACTGTAAAAAGACTCAGTCTTTGCTATAGGGTTTATCCTCCAGTGGAGGAAATAGACAATTGAAAAGTAGTTTATATACAGTAGGGACATAAAATCATGAAAGAGGAAGGACAGAGAGCTAAAGAAACAACTAGAGAGGCAACTAAATTAGAAGTGGTCCCTAAGCTAGTACTTGAAAACTTAGTTGTTTAGTCACTAAGTCACTTCCACCTCTTTTGCAACCCCATGGACTGTGGCCCACCAGACTCCTCTGTCTATGGGGTTTCCAGGCAATGTGAGTTTTTCAGTTAGAGAATGGGAGCAGATTGTTCCAGGTGAAGGGAACAGACAACAAATGTCCAGTAGTGAACAAGAGAAGGGAGCACTTATAACTGGAGGGTGAAGCATGAGGAAAGCAGCCTTGGGGGTCCACTTGGGAAGACGTGTGTTCAAAGTCCTGCAGTATGGGACAGGCACTGAAGGAGGCAGAAGGGAAGACAAACATTAGATATCATCCAGTGGGGAGCTCAGAGCAGCCAGAAGGAGAAAAGGCTGGGAGGGGATAGAGTCATGAATGGATAAAAGAAAAGAAGGGCAACTCTGTCCTGACCCGTTTCTTTCCCTACAGGTCTTGGCTGGTGTGAGGCAAGGATTTTCATAGAATTGCTGTCTCCTTTGTCCATTGTCACTTGCGTGTCACAGTTTTCCAACTCTAAGTTGGGAAGGCAGTACAAGATTGCGACTGTTCGATGATGTTTTCTTTTTGTGTGTGTGGGGGGCGGGCGCGGGTGGGAGTTAAGTTTTGGGGCAAAATGAGGATTGCAGCCCAGGAGATAGCATTTTAGGTAGCTCTGAGAAACTGCTCCGTCAGTGATGGTTTCTGATTGTACTTCTTCCTAGAGACCTTCAGAGAAGGCATGGCTTCTGGAAGCGAGAATGCAGAGCGGACAAACAGAGTGCTAAGAATCAGCCAGTTGGATGCACTTGAACTAAACAAGGCCCTGGAGCAGCTCGTTTGGTCCCAGTTTACTCAGTGCTTTCATGGATTTAAGCCAGGGCTATTAGCCCGCTTTGAACCAGAGGTGAAAGCATTCTTGTGGCTTTTCTTGTGGAGATTCACCATCTACTCTAAAAATGCCACAGTGGGACAGTCAGTGTTGAATATTCAGTACCACAACGATCTTTCCCCAAACCTGAGCTACCAGCCACCAAGCAGAAATCAGAAGCTCTGGTACGCTGTCTGTACGATTGGTGGCAAGTGGTTAGAAGAACGATGCTACGATTTGTTTCGGAACCGTCACATCGCCTCCTTCAGGAAAGCCAAGCAGTGCATGAATCTGGTGGTCGGACTTCTGAAGTTAGGCGGGTTGATTAATTTCTTGATCTTCCTCCAAAGGGGCAAGTTTGCAACTTTGACCGAACGTCTGCTGGGCATCCATTCTGTCTTTCACAAGCCCCAAAGTGTCCGAGAAGTGGGCTTTGAGTATATGAACAGGGAACTCCTCTGGCATGGCTTTGCCGAGTTTCTAATTTTTCTCCTCCCCCTAATCAATGTCCAGAAGTTGAGAGCCAAGCTCTCTTCATGGTGTGTCCCGCTGACCGGACCCCCAGGCAGTGACAGCATGCTGGCAACCAGTGGCAGGCAGTGTTCTCTGTGTGGGGAGTGGCCCACCATGCCTCATACCATTGGCTGCGAGCATGTCTTTTGTTACTACTGCGTGAAGAGTAGCTTCTTATTTGACATGTCCTTCACTTGTCCTAAGTGTGGCACAGAAGTCCATAGCCTGCAACCCTTGAAATCGGGCATTGAGATGGCAGAAGTGAGTGTCTCTTAGAAACTAAAGTTGTTTCCTCCTAGAAGAACTGTATTATGTCTAAATCCTTAGCATGAGTCATCCTGAGTGTACTACTTAGATATGTTTTACGAGGACATGTGCTTCTCAGCCACTGCCTTCTGTTCCTTCCCAGACACAACTACATTCTACTTGCACTGGAAACCACATGATCCTAAAGATGTGATTATAAATGGTAACATGCTATTTTTTTTTAATCATTGTGTTTAATTTTTAACGTCAGGAATAATGGACAGTTTTTGGTGTTTTGTTTTTTTTTTTAACAAATGACCACTAAGAATGTGCCTTCATTCTGCCACTTCCTGGAAAGAGTGAGACTAAAAATAAAAGATTATGGAGACTCTGGGCTGATTGTACATTTATTTTCAGAAATGACACCAGAAAATTACACAATAACAAGAGTAAGACTTGTTGTTTGAAACTTTCAGACCCAATGTCTGAAAGTTTGTGATTGTAAGCTTTTCTCTGAAGCCAGCTTTTAAGGGGTTCTGTCTGCTTCATTCTCAGAGCTAATGACAGCCACCAGAGGCTCAAGACTTCCATCCTACCAGCTTCCTGATCCCAGTGGCCAAAGAGCTTCTCGCCTAATAGTCTGGTACCAGGAGCCCACAGTCATTGGTCAGCCTGAAATTGTGTGCACATTCCTAAACCATGGAGGAGAAATACTGTTCCCAGTCCCTCAGCTGGCTGATACTCCCTCACAAACACCCCAGGAACCTAATACAGGACAGAAAGCAGGTGACCACAGGGCCTAGTTAGCATGGTGGCCACTGGGCAGGGGAGAAGTGATCTTAACCAGTCTCCGTTTGCCCTCTATCCTGGAGGTCTACACCAGCCTCTAATTTTACCAGTGATCTAGTCTGGCAAGTACGTTAGCAACTGAATGGTCATCTTAGATTGCGGATTTGAAAGGATGAAGTAAAGTCAACAAGATTTTGTTCTACCAACAGTTTTTTTTACAGTGTTATTTTGATAGCAGTTTCTGAGCAGGTGCCCACATTGTCATAATTTTAACATGAAAACACAACACGCATGCTAACAGTTGTCAGTATTATGGATGCAGGCGGATACTTTCTACAGACCCTCATGGCACTGAGTACAAAATATATATTTTTAAATTTAATATCTGCCACCCCCACTAAGTGATATCCCCCCATGAGGTCAGAGACTATAGCTCTTCTGCCCATCACTGGATAGTCAGACCCTGCCGCGTGTTCCAGGGTACGGAGACAGACGTCTTCTGAGCCAGTGGTGAAACCTATCACAGATTGGGTTCTGTGGTGGGAAAGGGTTGGAAGTACAAGATAATCATTAGGGAATCCATGCCTGTGAAAGCAAATGGTGAAGAAGCAGGAATAAGCTGAAGGAAACTTGTCCAACCCAGAGGAGAGCCCTGGAGCATTTTGAAGGCCTGGATGTCGTAGGTGGAGCCAGAGCAGTCAGGCTTTTGACCTCCACCTGTCATGCTGGCGGTGGCCACTCAGGAGGGCATGACCTCGGGCCTGGCAGCTCTGTTCCCAAGGCAGCCTGCTGCCCTGATACCCCCACCCCCACCCCACCCCTACAGCAGGGCTGCAAAGCCATTGCTAAAGGAAGGGCCAGCTGGGTATCACACCTGACCCTGTCTCCATCCTCTTTCTTCATAGTTTCCCACATTTGTTTTTCCTGCTTGTAAGGATTCTTGACAAAGAGCACACTGAGGACAGCTGGTGTGCAGCTTCTCATCAGTGGGTGACGTGAGCACTGAGTGCCGCCTAAGGGAGCTTCACCTCACCCCAGAGACAGGCCTGCTGGCCAAGCTGCAATGACAGGCCCAGACGCCACCTGGTTCCTGCTGCCCCAGGGCTGCCAGGGGACTTGATTGAACCCTGGTGCTTCTGTTCCCACTCCCCAGTGGCTGCAGGGCTCCAAGTTCATGACCACTGGGTCGTATCTAGCTACATCATATGTTTCCACCTTAGCATTCAGAACCCAATATTCAGCCCTGAGTGTCCTCCTTTGGGAAAGTAACTTCTACACTAACATTTTCCTTTTCCCTCCCATACACCTTGTTCTCAAGTCAGGTTTGCTCCTTGTGTGTTTAGTGTGTCCAAGTGGCTTCAGTGACCGTATCTAAAAGACATCAGTCCAGGTGAACACAAGCCATGACCTGTTCCCTCATTCCTAGCTCCCCTGCCTTCAGTACTTAGTGTCCGTGGGGTTTGGACAAGTTTATTTAACTTGCCTGAGTTTCAATTTGCCCAACCTATGAAATGGACATTTAGTAATGTTGACCTCTTAAGCCTATAACTGAGGCTTCCCTGGTGGCTCAGATGGTAAAGCGTCTGCCTGAAATGCAGGAGACCTGGGTTTGATCCCTGGGTCAGGAAGATCCTCTGGGGAAGGAAATGGCAACCCACTCTAGTACTCTTGTCTGGAAAAGCCCGTGGACGGAGGAGCCTGGTAGGCTACAGTCTGTGGGGTCACAAGAGTCAGACACAACTAAGCAACTCCACTAAGACTGTAATGGGGAATTAAATAGCATATCATTCTTTCAAAAATTATTTCTCTAGGCCTTACAGGCATTCTTTGGTACTCAGATGCATTCATGAATAAAACAAAACCCTGGCTTTCATGGAGTTTACATTCTTGGAGGGGTGATAGACAATAAACACATGTAAGATCGTTTCAGATGTTAGAATACTCTGAGAAAAATAAAATAGACTAAGAGAAAGGAGAGTGACAAGGGATGCTGTATTGAATTACATGCTCCTGGAAGTCCTCTCTGAGAAGCTGAAGTTTAAAGAGATCTGAATGAAAAGAGAGAGAAAGTCAAGCAGAGGAGGGGTGCCAGGATAAGAAAATGACAAGTGTCCCAGGTCTCAGATGAGCATTCATCACCTGTTCTGAGAAAGCAAGAAATCAGAGTGAGCAAGATGGACATGAGGCAATGAGACGAGGGGATGCCGGACCAGCCCATGCAGGCCACGGTGAAAAAGTACCTGAACTTATTCCAAGTATGTGGTTTTTCTGGTGGCTCAGACAGTAAAGGATCTGCCTACAATATGGGAGACCTGGGTTCTATCCCTGGTTTGGGAAGATTACCTGAAGAAGGGAATGGCAACTCACACCAATATTCTTGCCTGCAGAATTACATGGACAGAGGAGCCTGGCAGGCTATAGTCTGTGGGATCATAAAGAGTAGGACACAGCTGACTTTCACACACACATTCTAAGTATGAGGAAACTGCCGGAAGACTTTAAATCAAGAAATGGCAACACAGTCTTTTAAAGGATCACAATGACTGATGTGTGTAGAGTTAGGAGTAAAAGCAAGAAAACCAGTTCAAAAGCTATAGCAAATAACAAGCCACACTTGCTACAATTTCTATTAGGCTTGTGGTACATTAACAGCATCACTCTCTGAAATGGTCACAGATATGGAAACCAGCAAAGCCATGAGAAACGAAAATATTTGTTGATATGTTGATAGATTTCATGCACCAAAGTTCTACCTATTGGGTGGTTCCTTGAATCCCCCCCATAGGGGCTGCTTTCTTTTAACTAGATTTCTGTGAACTTTCACCAACAGGTGAGAACTAAGAGATGCGAGACAGAGGACACTGGTAAAACGCAAGCCTGTTTACAATAACAAAAAATAATAGAAAACTTGATTTCAATGGGAAAAAAAGAACTTAAAAACTAATCTGGTAATATTTAGAGTAGGGACCCATGGACTTTGAAGAAGAACTGAATAGTAATTTTGGCTTGGAGCTGTGAAGAACCTGCCCACCAATGCAGGACATGCAGGTTTCATCCCTGGGTGCAAAGATCCCATGGAGAAAGAAATGGCAACCCACTCCAGTATGTATGTCTGGGAAATCCCATGGACAGAGGAGCTTGGCGGGCTACTCTAGGACATGACTTAGAGACTAAATGACAACAATGGCAAAATTGTGGCTTAAAAATGACAGATCGTCAATAAAAACTACCATATAATCTGTATCACTTGATTAAGTGATATTAGCATTGTTTTATTTGAGGAAGCCTTCAAATGTGTTGGTACTCAAAGCAAAAACTTGATTCATTTGGAACATTTTCTTTTTAAAAAGCTGTTTTTCCTAATAACACTTCCTAAGTGAAGTGTTACTCTATTAAGAAAAGATATTTCAGCAACAGAACAATTCCAAACAGATTTTTAGCCAAATCAATAGGCCATATTGTCTATAGAACTGATGCTCCATGGTTCTCTGCAGCTAAAATTAGTGTGTAGAGTAAATTTATATTCATCACCACCAGTAAGTTGGCAAGTAATTTCAAGTGTATTTTTTTTTTCCTTCAAAGAGTATGTAAATCATGTAACAAGACAGAATAGGCCTTTATGTTTGCAGGTCATATCTTATGTTTTCTCAATTTTTTTTTTTTTTTTAAATCTTATGGTTTTTAAAATGTCATTATTAAAAAAGGAAGCACCATTTTGAACAAGGCCCTTCATGGAAACCTGTCTTTGAATTGTTATTCTGGCAATTAAAACAAGTCAAATGAGGTTAAATCAAGTCACTCCTGCAGCCAGGAAATCCAAGAGTACAGTATTCAATGGGTAGTACTCTTTCCTTCTCATTAGCAGTAAAGTAACTTCACATTAACAGGTTTCGGGTCATGCCACTGCTGAAATCCCCAAACCAATAAAACATAAATCTATTGAAGTAAAGCTGAATTTAAAATCAAATGGATGTGGACATGTTTATACAATTGACCTTAAGAATCTGTCTCAAGGAAACAATAAGATTTTAGATGTAGATTTATTGAAATGTTCAATATAGTGCTATTCATAATAATAATACAAATGTTCAAAAATACGGAAATGAGTAAAATGGTATAGCTGTTTAATAAGTCAGTGTTATAAATACCATGGAAAAAAGTTTATGTAAAAATATACACAAATAATTCTATAACGGGAACATACTTAAAATATCCTATTAAAATGAAAGAAGGAGGATATAAAGTACAATGTGATCTCAATTTTAAGATAAACATGCACTGCTGCTGCTGCTGCTAAGCTGCTCCAGTCGTGTCCGACTCTGTGCGACCCCATTTTTGGGATTCTCCAGGCAAGAACACTGGAGTGGGTTGCCATTTCCTTCTCCAATGCATGAAAGTAAAAAGTGAAAGTGAAGTCGCTCAGTCGTGTCCGACTCTTAGCGACCCCATGGACTGGAGCCTACTAGGATCTTCTGTCCATGGGATTTTCCAGGCAAAAGTACTGGGGTGGGGTGCCATTGCCTTCCCCGACACATATATCTTAAAATCAGTGTCTAAGTAATTCAGTTTTGCTTTTTTAAAAAAATATTTTTCTGTATTCCTATATTTTCTACAAGGAGCATGTAATACTTTTTAATCACAACAAAGCAAGTTACTTATTTCTTTAAAATCTCCTGGCCAGCTTCGCTTCAGTTCAATTCAAAGGTAAACATCTGCACAGCTTGTAAACAAATCCTTGCACAATATGAATTTAGGAGATATAAGATCCTAAAAACATTAGAGTACCTATTTTTGCATTTTAATAAATAAAGTCTGTCTTTTTTTTTATGGCCAACCACCCGCAACTCTTAAAACAGTCTGAATTATTTCATGCATTTAAAATTACATATTAAACCTCTGACTCAGAGCATATACATTTTTTCAACCACTTAGAAATATGTAGGCAACAAAAAGGTAGAAAGTTCCCCACACCCTTCTCCAAAATTATTTGTATAATATTTATAAATATATGTAACGTAGTTGTAAATGAAAGTGGTTTAGTTACTTTAAAATATCTAGAACTAGTACAGCAGATCAAAACAAATGACATAAATATATTAGCAATTCACCTAAGCCTGTAAGGTGACCATATATCCTCAACTAAGAGTCAAGACAGAGTCTGACCCAGGATTTTGTATTCCTTCCAAATGTGGACACAGAAATCCTGACATTTTTAGGATATTTTTATGATCTGGTTGCCAATAATACAAATGAACTGCAGCTGATACTTTATCTTAACAGTCACAGTCCTGAATTAGCGGACCCAGAGGCTTTACTGTCTTGTGAGGTGTCAAGGATGGTTCCCTTGTAAACATATTCCCTAAGCACTCAGGAAATAGCATCTTTTCCTAACAGACTCTTTTCTTTCAAACCCCTATCAATTTGCAAGAGTGCCTTTTTAGTCAACAAAATTCTAAAATACAATTGTTTTCCACTCATGGAAATTATAGGTAATTGCTTTAAAAATGCTTAGCTCCAGACCAAATACAAAAGGCAGATAAATTATTCGAGAGTGAGAAGTGGAAGTCACTCAGTCGTGTCAGACTCTTTGAGACCCCCATGGACTGTAGCCCACCAGGCTCTTCTGTCCATGGGATTTTCCAGGCAAGAATACTGGAGTGGGTTGCTATGTCCTCCTCCAGGGGATCTTCGAAACCAGGGATTGAACCCAGATTTCTTGCATTGTGGGCAGGTTATCTACCGTCTGAGCCACCAGCAAAGCCCCCATCTAATATTGTATGCAATATTTCTTAGTGCCCCTTCTCGAAGCGACCAGAATAGTCCTCAATTTCAGTCAGCTGATTCTCTCAAATGTCAAAATAGGCTGTGAGGATAGAGATTGTATCTTGCTCATTGTTTTGTGACACTGCCACCAAAAACAGTGAATGGCATGTTGCAAATGCTCAGTGTTTGAAGAAGGCAGGAGACTTTGGGGTTTGATCATGAAGCTTTTCACAAGCATGGAGCTGAACAACTAATGGTATTATTGTGAGACAATTTCTACATGCATTTTTATAACACCATAGAGAAGCCAGCACCCCCAGTTTGTCTTTGTGGTGAATCTTAGGAGTACCATATTTAATTTAAAATATTCTGTGGTATTCTTGCTTTGAGGGAAAACAGTTGGAATTCAGGAGCACAATAAGAGAATTAATAAGTTTTCTTTGAAAATGCATGCAATTTTGGAGCTGTCAATTTCAGCTATGTCTCTTTAAATACTTTTTCTTCTAGAATCCAACTGGGTAGATGAGATTTTTTTTTTTTTTTTAATTCCATTACAGAAGTAATAGCCCTGTTGTGGTGTTTTGTAAGCAGATAATATTCTGCTAGTGACTGTCTTTGCAGTAATGCATTGCTCTGAATTTTGAATTCTATTATTTTACATCTACAGCAGCTTAAAGTGTATTTTTTTTATAAACAGCAAACTTCACCTCATAAAAATTCATTACATAAGGGCATAAACAAGTGCTTTTCCTTCTAGTCATTGGCAGTAAGTGATTCATCAGTTTTCCACAGAAAACCAATTTCATTGCAGATGTTCTGTAATTTCCAATCTTCCTGAATTGTGGAACCATATCACACAATCCCAATGCAAGGAATGTAAGGATTTTTTTTGTTAAGGTCTGTGCTTAGTCTCTTTAATAGGATTGAACATCATTTGCTGTCTCATCAATTTTATTTTAAAAAATTAAATATTCATTCTCCTATTCTTCCCTTTCCTGCATATGTTGATTCCACACATGGATAGAAAATTCAAAACCCACAGATTACTTGACGTCTGAAAACAATAACATTTACTCCTTTTCCCGAGGTCAAACCAGACATACGGAGAGAAACAAAATTTTTCCAAGGCTAAATCCTTTTTCCTCAGCAATGTTTACTTTCTCTTTTCAACCCCACAGTGAAGGAGGAGTTTAGGGGTCTTTCTATTAACAATGGAACTCCTGGGGACTTCTCTGGTGGTCCAGTGGGTAAGACTTCCTGCTCTCAATGCAGAGGGCTCAGGTTCCATCCCTCATGGGAGAACTAGATCCCACATACCCAACTAAGAAGTCTCACTAACCACAACTAAGATCCAATGCAGCCAAAATAAATATCAATAAATAATTTTTTAAAAAAGATGAAATTCTTGACAGTGATCCTTGGAAAAACTGTATCCACCAATTCTTGGGTTTAGTTTTGTTCAGCGTTTCAGAGTAGAAACTAGAAAATGGGTGCACGCGGGCTTGCTAAGTCACTTCAGTTGTGTTCAGCTCTTTGCAACCCCATGGACTGTAGCTTGCCAGGCTCCTCTGTCCATGAGATTTCCCAGGCTAGAAATAATACTGGAGTGGGCTGCCATTTCCTTCTCCAGGAGATTTTCCCTACCCAGGGATAGAACCCGTGTCTCTTATGTGTCCTGTATTGGCAGATGGATTCTTTACCACTAAGGTATTCAAGTATAAAATAAGGACTGAAAAGGGAAAAAAAATGCCTGCAGATTCCGTGATGGTTTAAGACCATATATGATCAATGAAACATTTCTTGGAAATGCTGAAAAGGAAAAGGTTAAATATCTCCAAAAAAAACTTAGGAAACTGAAGTTCAGTCTGTTTAAAAACACCTCAATCTTTGGATTGAGAAGTAGAATCAAAAGCATGATAATTAAATTTACGAATAATCGAAAGTTATGAGGTATTGCAAGGGTGAAGTGACAGATTTTCAAGATAACCAATTTGATTCTGAAGCTGGTCTTTATTTACCCCTCGGCCTTCCACTGCAGCTCTGGTTACTCACATATTTCCTTTAATGAGTTACATAAGGAAGGCCCATGGACTTGTCTCAGCAGGACCGTTCCACTCAGAGGCTTCCAAGTGTGTTTTGAAAAGTTATAAATATCTGCCGTAAGTCAGCCATGCAGCC
The DNA here is from genome assembly GCA_935064755.1 of Tragelaphus eurycerus. NCBI lineage: Eukaryota > Metazoa > Chordata > Mammalia > Artiodactyla > Bovidae > Tragelaphus > Tragelaphus eurycerus. Next base: position 14,003,356 of record CAKXYN010000042.1, read on the forward strand.
TGGGATTCCATCATCAATGGATGTCTCTAAAGTTAGAGCATGATTTCTAATTTGCTAACTTTTATGAAATGTGCTGCCATCTCTAGTGGCTTTCCTGCCGGTACCAGGCAGAAACCAGAGGCAGCCAAGAAAGGGAAAAGTTGGTCTCTATACATACACCCATAAACTGTAAAACCACCAATCAAACCTAGTCTATCTCTTCATCCCCTGAGTGCCCCAATTATTGCACATTGCCTATTTTACTTACTGTCCTTCAAGTTTATTTAAATCAGCTTCTCCTTAAAACAATCTGAAACTGAAAGTCACAGGAATAATTAAATACAGCCTCTCTTCCCATTCAACTCAATTGTTGAAGAAAGTGTTCAACAATTATTGAACACTTTCTTCAATTTGTTGAGCACTGGGAATCCAATGATGAATAGGAGATCATAGTCTACCCAAGGAGGAGATGATGAGAGTAAATAGCCAAAGTGCTTGGTGAGCATGAAGAAATGAGTAATTTGTTTCATCAGGGACCTGTGCAAGGCCTCCCAGGAAGGGTGACATAGGGGTTCAGTCTTGACGGGTAAGTAGGGTCTCTTCAGATGAAACAAATGAAGAACACTGAAATAAGAAAAATAAAATTACTCTTGAGATTTAACACATGAACCCCTCATGTCCAAGTTCAGATGAATAGTCATTCAGCAGGTAATCATCAAGGACCTGTAGGGTGCCAGATACTGTGCAAGGTAAGCAGTGAGGATAAAACCACAGGACATGTTTTCTGCCCACAAGGAGCTCATAGATTTCCCTGAAACTATTTTATCTCTGTGGAAAATAGAGTCCGGTCAGAGCAGAGGTTTGCATATGAGCAAGGTGAAGACAGGTTTGCAACATAAGACATCATCTAGAGAAGAAAACACAGGTGAATAATCTCAAGTGGAGACCCACAGTTTATAGGGCCAGCAGAGTGGGTTAAGGATTTCTCAGAAGACACAGGCAGCAAAACTAGAGATGAGATTAGTGAACGAAAACATCCCAAGTAACAAAGTTTGGTGACTAATTTGCCCAAGTTACAGTGCAGGTGTTAGAACTTGTATCTTTCTTAGTGATGGTGGTTTAGTCAGTAAGTCATGTCCAACTCCAACTTCATGGACCATGGCCTGCCAGGCTCTTCTGTCCATGGGATTTCCCAAGCAAGAAACCTGGAGTGAGTTACCATTTCCTTCTCCAAGGGATCTTCCCCACCCAGAGATCAAACCCATGTCTCCTGTACTGGCAGGTGGATTCTTTACCACCGAGTCACCAGGTAAGCCCCAATATTTTTCTTACTCAAAATCTATTCTCTGTATATGTGAAACTGCCTTTCAATTTTCTTTTAGCTTCTCCCAGAGACTCATTGTTCAATTGGCTTGCCCACGTCTCCGGTATCAAATGGATCTCAACAAAAATTAAGAATGTATCAGAATAAAAAGTTACTCAGATGGAACTATCCTTTAGAGTATTGGCCATAATAGGGCAGACCCTGTTCAAATGTCCTATTTGAGTACCTATACCAAAATTGAGAAATAGAGGAGGTTCAGTATATCCTTGAGATGCATGGATACTTGTAAGGAAAAGTCAATGTCAATGTCAACTATCCTTTGTATATTTGTCTTTTTTCCTGCAATCTTTATATTAGTTTGCCAGGGTTGCCTTCAAAAAGCACCATAGACTGGGTGACACAACAGAAATTTGTTGTCTCACAGCTCTGGAAGCCAGAAATCAGAAAATGTCAGTCTAGTTGATTCCTTCCAAAGGCATTGAATTATGTTTCATGCCTCTCACCTGACTTCTGGTGGTTTGCTGACAACCTCATGCATTCCTTGGCTTGGAGAAGCATCCCTCTGATTTCTGTCTCCATCTTCACATGGTGTTCCACTGTGTACGTCTCTCCAAATTTCCACTTTTTATAAGGACACCAGTCATACTGGGTTTTTGTTGTTGTCATTGTTCAATCGCTAATTCGTGTCTGACTCTGCGACCCCATGGATTACAGCACACCAGGCTCCCCTGTCTTTCACTATCTAGCGATGACAGTGATCATCATCACTATCGAGCTCATGTTCATTGAGTTGGTGATGCTATCTAACCATCTTATCCTCTGCCACCCCTTTCTCCCTTTGCTTTCAAGCCTTCCCAACATCAGAGTCTTTTTCAATGAGTTGGCTTTTCACATCACATGGCCAAAGTACTGGAGTTTCAGCTGCAGCTAGGAATAAACTTTAGGAAAGTGCATATTGAATCACTTGAGGAGTTTAACTGAGACCAAGAAGAGAATGGAGAGGATTTATTCCCTGGAGCCAAGGTGAGAAAAGGAATGGCACAGTGTTCTGCCCACCCTCATGAAATAAGTATGACCTGTGTATTAGTCAGTATTCTACAGAAAAATAGAACCAGTAGGATGTGTGTATATAAATATGGATATAGATATAAATATATTAAATATATATGAAGAGATTTATTGTAATCGACTTGTACAATAGTGGGTGGAAAATTCAAATTCTGCAGGTACACAGGTATGCTGTTGACTCACCGTAGCCAGTGCCACTTTTCCAGTGTGAAAGCCAGCAGGCTGGAGAATTCTGTCTTACTCTGGGTGGGCTGATCTTTTGGTTCTATTCAGGTCTTCAACTAATTAGATGAGGCATACTTACATTAGGGAGGGCAGGCTGCTTTACTCAGAGTCCACCAGTTTAAGTATTAATCTCATCCAAAGCACCTTCACAGAAACACCAGGATAAGGTTTGACCTACTAGCTGGGCACCATGATGCCAGCAAAGTATTGGTTTACATAACTACTAGACCCAATGTTCCACTTTACCAAAACTATTGACTTTTAGACACACTGATCTGTTAGAACCTGTTTCTAATCTCCAGTGAAAGCTGTTATTTGGAAGGTAGACTATGTTGCAAGATGTGCAGTTTCCCCCTGAATCAGGAAACTGTGTATTTGTCTTCCTGACCTTCTATTTATCCTTTAAAATGACAGAAACAATATTAGCTGTGAAACTAACCTGCTGGTTCAGATTCCTCTTTGTCCTTCTTAGTGAGTTGTGTTCCTTTCCTTATTTTCTTTCAACTTTCTTTACTGCTGAAGTCTGAACAGAATTCAGATTTTTCAGGTTTTTTTTTTTTTTTTTTGGCCTTCTTTTTGGCAAGTGGGATCTTATTTCCCTGACTAGGGATCAAACTCTTGGCCCCTGCAGTGCAAGCATGGAATCTTAACCACCAAACTGCTAGGAAAGTCCCCAAACTCAATTTTTATTAGCTTATACTTTTTTTTTCAAAAATCAGTTAATTTCCCCTAAGTTAGTTTGTCAATTAATTTAATATTCAATGAAACTAGATCTTTGATACTTATTATTCTTACTTTCTTATTTCAGTTAAATACAAATACATGATACCTATATACTTAGTTAGACCTGGATCATAATGAAGACCTCCCTTTTGAAATAAAGTTAATGTTCTAGATGTGAGATATACCAAATCAAAAACAACTGAATGCAGAAACAGAAAGCAAAAAAACATTAGCTATCCAATTATCTACATTAAAAAGTCTGGGGATGCAGACACATAATCTAACCAAAGCCAAATTCAGATTTCATCCACACCAGTTTCTACTAGAATAATCTATCAATCCAATCCAGGACTTTCAGGATGAAGCTGATGGGTTAAATGATAGTCAACTGTAACAAACATTATGCAGCTATACAAATATGAACAAAATAACTGGGGAGTGGGGGAAGGAGCTCTTCTATTTCTTCCCCGAATCTTTGTATTTGAGAAAATATTCCTCTTACAAGGGCCAAACGAATTTCGGTTTCCCCCATTCCAGCCAGTTAGCTCTCCTCTGTGGTCACAGATTTATTGGTCATAACCCAAGTAATCATCAAATCACAGGCTTGAAAGAATTTTCTTGAAGAATTCCTCTATAAAATATTTATCAATTAGGTATCCAGAGTCCATTTTATTACTTCCGATGACTGAGTTCACTGTCTCTCAAGAAATGTAGTCATGCTTCTGAGCAGTTTTATTTACTTAAAATGTTTACCTGCCATTTCAAAATAGTGGTCTGCTGGTCATGATTACATCCAGTAAACCCAATTGAAAAAGTCTAATCTTCCTTCCCCAAGAGTGTCTTTTATCTAAGTAAGTAAGTGTTAGTCGCTCAGTCGTGTCCAACTCTGCAACCTGATGGACTGCAGCCTTCTAGGCTCCTCTGTCCACGGACTTCTCCAGGAAAGAATACTGGAGTGCATAGCCATTCCCTTCTCCAGGGGATCTTCCCAACACAGGGATCGAACTCTGGTGTCCTGCATTGCAGGCAGATTCTTTACTGTCTGAACCACCAGGGAAGCTCCTTTTATCTACTTAAAATAAAAACAAAACTTATCTCCTTTCCTTTTCTCTTATCTCATCAAATGCCTTCAGGCTTACCTACCATCACTCCAGCACCAACACCTGCTCTGCAAAGGGTAGTTAGGTCAAACACGTGAGTAGAGCCTGAAATTTTAGCCTCAATTTCAGGTTCTGTGCTAGGTGGTGAGCTCCAACATAGAGCTGTGGACAACCACAGGAGGGGTGTCTTTTATAATTGTCATGAAGCCCTCCCCCACCCCATTAGGGCTTCCCTGATGGCTCAGTGGTAAAGAATCTGCCTGCAATGCAGAAGACACAGGTTCCACATCCGGGTTAGGAAGATGCCCTGGAGAAGGGCATAGTAACCCACTCTAGTATTCTTGCCTGGAGAATTTCATGGACAGATAAGCCTGGTGGGCCACAGTCCATGGAGTTGCAAAGACTCTGGCACAACTGAGTGACTACACATGCACGCACCTCCCCACCGCCCACCCCCCACCCCAACCCCGCCCAACTCCACCAATTAGGTCCACTTGCCAAACTTTCTACCTGAAGGACTTTACCTGGAGAAATGGCCTCCTTCTTACTTAGGTACAGATGTTACATAGGTCCCAGACTCTGTCTTCCTTACACGACATGATGTCAAATCTGCCTTCTGTGGTCTCTTTCTAAATTTTTCTATTGCTATCACCATGATTATATCATTAGTTTCTCAAAGATAGATTTCTCTTAATCTATTTTTTTCTTAAAAGTGATACATGGATATACAGTCAATTATATTTTAATACCATCTTTATAATTCCATAATTTTTCTCAATTTTCCTTGTCTAATTACAGTATCAAAGTTAAATCTTTTGAACCTGATTTTCAAAGACTATCATAAATTGGGTTTAACAAAATTTTAACTCAAATGGTTCAAAACTGAACTGATCATCATTATGCCCAAACCCATCTCTTTACTGTGTTCTTTTTTTAACTAACTGAAGCATAATTGATTTACAACGTTACATGTACACAGCAAAGTGGTTCAGTTATATGTGTGTGTGTGTATATATATATATAAATATAAATGTGTGTCTTAGTTGCTCAGTAGCATCTGACTCTTTGCAACACTATGGACTATAGCCGGCCAGACTCCTCTGTCCATGGAATTCTCCAGGCAAGAATATTGGAGTGGGTCGCAGTTCCCTTCTTCAGGGGATCTTTCCAACCCAGAGATCAAACCCTGGTCTCCTGCATTGGCAGTGAATTCTTTACTGACTGAGTTATCAAAAAAGTCCTGGTACTTTCTGCTGCTGCTGCTGCTAAGTTGCTTCAGTCATGTCCGACTCTGTGCAACCCCATAGATGGCAGCCCACCTGGCTCCCCCATCCCTGGGATTCTCCAGGCAAGAACACTGGAGTGGGTTGTCATTTCCTTCCCCAGTGCATGAAAGTGAAAAGTCAAAGTGAAGTCGCTCAGTTGTGTCTGACTCTTAGCGACCCCATGGACTGCAGCCCACCAGGCTCCTCCATCCATGGGATTTTCCAGGCCAGAGTACTGGAGTGGGGTGCCATTGCCTTCTCCTTCTCCCCAAATAACAGCAGCCACCCATGGCTCTAACAGCCTAATTATCTTTGTTTGTAGATCATTCCAGTTATCAGTGACCTTAAACAATAATCACTGTTCACAGTACATATAGGAACTAGTGATAGGGATTAATTTATTGTAACTAGAATAAGTCCTCCCAGATGGCATTTTAACTTTTACCATGATTTCTGCCTTTCTGTTTTTAAATGTCTGACATAAGTGATCACTTTTAATAAACTCTTAGTCTTGTTGTAAACGATAACATCAAAATGAAAGTTGCTCAGTCATGTCTGACTCTTTGCGACCCCATGGATTATTCCCTTCTTCAAGGGATCTTCACAACTCAGGGATCAAATCCCGCATTTTTGGTGGATTCTTTACTCGCTGAGCTACAAGGGAAGCCCAACAATACTGGAGTGGGTAGCCTATCTCTTCTGCAGGGGATCTTCCCTAAGAAGGAGCCAGGGTCGTCTGCATTGCAGGCAGATTCTTTACCAACTGAGCTATCTGGGAAGCCCTGTTGAGTGTTAATTATTTATGCCTTTGCTTGTTATCTAACACTTTGTGATTTTCATATATTTTCTTACATTTCTCTTCATATACTGCAAATCCACAGAATGTGGAATCTTCACATAAGAGCATGACCTCATGCTTTTAACTATGCGGGTGAAAACATTTACTAACCATTTCCCCCCACCCCCCAAACTAAGTAATATCGGAGGATTTTAACTTGTGAAGAAGTTAGGTCAGAATCTGTTTTAAATTTGCTCGTAATATGTTATGTTGAAATATTAAGATGGCTTAATGAAAAAAATTTAAGAATAAAAGTTCTTATCAGCAGAAAGTTACTTGGCTCCTTGTTATCAAACTTTCCCAACAGTTCAAGTAGAGACAGGATAGACTGAAAAAAATCTGAGTGCTTAAAAATTGTTTTTAATTTTATGTATTATTTTTTATGTTTGACTGCACTGGGTCTTTGTTGCTTTGCATGGGCCTTCTCTAATTGCAGTGATCAGGCTTTTCATTGCAGTGGCTTCTCTTGTTGTGGAGCACAGGCTCTAGACACTCAGGCTTCATTAATTGCAGCACTAATGAAGTAGTTGTGGGGCATGGGCTTAGTTGCCCCATGGCAGGTGGAATCTTCCTAGACCAGGAATGGAAACCATGTCCCCTGTATAGGCAGGCAGATTCTTATCCACTGCACCACCAGGAAATTCCATTTAAAGTCATTTGAAACTGACAGAAGGGTGGACTGACTCAGGTCTAAGCCTAGAATACACCAGCTATCCAGACTTCCTACATTTTTCAGAAATGATAGAGACCTGCCAACTCCAAGCCCAATACCATCTTGCTTGACCAACATATTACTTTAAACAAAGAATCAAAAACAAACAAAAGGGGGTGAGGGTGCTACTTTGCCAACATTCTTTTGTTTGAAAACATTTTCAAAGTTTCTTGGAACAGTTTCATGGTTAAGGACGCCATGAGCACACTGAGAAAACATTTGGCTCCCCAGTGAGTGGACAGCCTTTCTTAGAGCTTAAGTATTGGAGTTAATTGTGTGTGCATGTGTGTGTGTTAGTCATGCAGTCATGTCCAACCCTTTGCAACCCCGTGGACTATAGCCCACCAGGTTCCTCTGTCCATGGAATTCTCTAGGCAAGAATACTAGAGTGAGCTGCCATTCTCTTCTCAATGGGATAGTCCCAACTCAGGGATCGAACATTGCATTGAAGGCAAATGCTATTAAAAGGTCAAGACCTAACAGGCTTCAAGTTTATCCTGGAGGATTTAAGCCTCAAAGAGGAAGAGCTGTTGGCCTTGTAGCAGTTCCTGGGGATTTGCCACAGCCAGGCTGCTCAAGGAAGCTGTAGATAGGAGCAAGAGCTTGGGATCCTATGTGGAAGAAGATGGTGCATGAAAATGAAACCAAGTAAGGCAGTCTGAGCCATCACAGATTAAGAAGAAAAAACAAACAAATAAAAAATTATTTAGAAATTGATACTTCATTTCCTTTGTCCTTTCTATGGAGTGTTTCACTAATATGCATGATGTTTTAATAGTATTTGCCTCATTTTGAAGAATGCAAGTCTCTAGAGGTGGTTCCTATTGTTAGCAATTGATGAGAAGGCTGACATAGGATTTTAGCTTCTTAAGGAGACGACGGAACCAACTAATTGTGATCAGTCTGAACTATAGGCCCAAGGTCTTCAAGAAAGTGATTTCATCCACTTGTTTAAATGACGAACATTGCATTGCCTTATCTGAATGCTAGCATTCTTTAAAAGGGTGCTTTTCAAACTAGGGATCAGGACACACTGCTGCTGCTGCTGCTAAGCCGCTTCAGTCGTGTCCGACTCTGTGCGATCCCATAGACGGCTGTCCCTGGGATTCTCCAGGCAAGAACACTGGAGCGGGTTGCCATTTCCTTCTCCAATGCATGAAAGTGAAAAGTGAAAGTGAAGTTGCTCAGTCGCGTCCGACTCTCAGCGACCCCACGGACTGGAGCCTACCGCGCTCCGCTGTCCAGGGGATTTTCCAGGCAAGAGTACTGGGGTGGGGTGCCATTGCCTCAGGACACACTAGGGGTCATTAAATCCTTTTAATTAGCTGGAACCAGTGTTTTGGAAAACTAACATAAAATAGAACTAAGCAGAAAACACATTTCTTCACTGTGGGAGGGGTCATGTATTTAGTTATGATAAAGACCCTGATGCTGGGAGGGATTGGGGGCAGGAGGAGAAGGGGACGACAGAGGATGAGATGGCTGGATGGCATCACTGACTCGATGCACATGAGTTTGGGTGAACTCTGGGAGTTGATGATGGACAGGGAGGCCTGGCGTGCTGTGATTCATGGGGGGGTCTCAGAATTGGACACGATTGAGCGACTGAACTGAACTGAACCTATACTTGATATCTTAGTGGCTTTAATACAATAAAATATTTTCTTCTCATTCATATAAAGCCAATTCAGGCTAGGTGAGCCTCCTCTGGGGGAAGGCAATGGCACCCCACCCCAGTACTTTTGCCTGGAAAATCCCATGGACGGAGGATCCCGGTAGGCTCCAGTCCATGGGGTCGCTGAGAGTCGGACACGACTGAGCGACTTCACTTTCACTTTTCACTTTCATGCATTGGAGAAGGAAATGGCAACCCACTCCAGTGTTCTTGCCTGGAGAATCCCAGGGACGGGGGAGCCTGGTGAGCTTCCGTCTATGGGGTCGCACAAGAGTTGGACACGACTGAAGCAACTGAGCAGCAGCAGAGCCTCCTCTATCTGACAACTTCACAATGCACAACATGTGGTCTCTAGGTCAGGATGTCAACTGCCACAATGAAGGGAGAGGTTGAGGGCCACCCAAGGAGAACTTAAGTTCCAGGCCTGGAAGCAGCTGGCATCACAGCTGCCCTGAGTCACGTGGCCACAATCTAATTTGATGGAAGGGGGCACAGTGTCCTCCTGTGCACACAGGAGAGACAGCAGAGGGACTTCCCTGGCTGCCCAGTGGTTAAGACTTCAGCCTCCAATACAGGGAAGGAGGGATTGGGGTGGAGGGTGGAAGTGTTGATCCCTGATTGTGAAGCTAAAATCCCACATGCCTCATGGCCAAAAATCATAAAACAAAAGCACTCTTGTAACAAATTCAATGAAGACTTTGAAATGGTCCACATCATCGACACAGGGAACTTGAAGCCTGTGCTCTGTGACAACCTAGAGAGGTGGGAGGGGGAGTTCAAGAAGGAAGGGACATATGTATACCTATGACTGATTCATGTTGATGTATGGTAAAACCATCACAATATTGTAATTATACTACAATTAAAATATAAATTAAAAAAATTTACACCCCAAAAGGTCACATAAAAAAAAATCTTCAAAAAAAGAGACAGTAGAAATGACATTTGTATCACAGCACTGCGTTTATACCCATGCTTCACTGAGTTTGGCATGGATGAGCTTCTGTAGAATATGTACTTTAGATATTTTAGCAAAAACCTCACTCAGGGATATTAGGCAGCAATTTTATTTTCTTTTTCTGAAAAATAGGTACTTCCTGTCATCACCGGACCAAAAACACATGTTGGGTTTCTATGTTTTTGGATTTTCCTATCAAGTTAATTAAACAGACACAAATTGAATATCAGATAGTGTATTCTGGCCTATGGAAGAATCAAAGACAGAGGGTATGGTGGTTCTTTCCATTTCTCTGTCATCTGCTTCTGTATCAGCATCATTTCTTCAGCCTCATCCTCCCACTGAGCTACCACAGAGGCCTGATATAGTCATACTTAGAGACTACTTTTTGTCCTAAAAAGTTGCCAAAATGCAAAATGTCCTAATCTGAGAAAAACTGTTACCTTACTGTGAAGAACTTCAACTCTGGTGAAGAACAGCTAGCAGACTAGACTACCTGTCTGAACTTCAAATTCCTCTTGTTCAGTCTGTCTGTGGATTCTGTATTCATTGTCCCGCAGTCTTTACAGCCTCCATGCCTGCCTCTAACTAGATGCTGATGTGAACTAAATTGTGTTCTCCAACCCCCACCCTAAGCCTAATTCTTATGTTGATGCTCTAATCTCCAATGGGACTGTATTTGGAGGTATGGATTTGAGGGGAAAAATTAAGATTGAGTGAGGTTATAAAGGGCCTTCCCTTTAAGGGAGTGGCATTAGTGTTAAAGAACCCTCCTGCCAATGCAGGAGATGTAAGAGACCTGGGTTCATTCCCTGGGTCAGGAAGATCTCCTGGAGGAGCACAAGACAACCAATTCCAGTATTCTTGCCTGGAGAATTCCAAGGACAGAGGAGCCTGGTGGGCTATAGTCTATGGGGTCGCACAGAGTTGAACACAATTGAAGTGACTAGGCATGCACGCACCCACGAGGTCATAAGTGAAAGCCTTTGTGACCCCATGGACTGCAGCCTGCCAGGCTCCTCTGTCCATGGGATTTTCCAGGTATGACTACTGGAGTGGGTTGCCATTTCCTTCTCCAGGGGATCTTCCTGACCCAGGGATTGAACCTGGGTCTCCCTCATTGCAGGCAGACGCTTTACCATCTGAGCCACCAGGGGATCAGTGACCTTTACAAGAAGAGGAAGAGACAGTGGAGAGTTCTCCCTTCCAACATGAACAGGACAATGTGAGAGACTTCCTTGTGGTATAGTGGATAAGAATCCACATGTCGATGCAGGGGACATAGGTTTGATCCTCGGTCTGGGAATATTCTGCTTGCTGAGGAGCAGCTAAGCCTATGGGTCCTAACTACTGAGCCTATGTATCCTAGAGCCCATTCTCCACAAGCCACTGCAAGGAGAAGCCCCAGAGCTACAAAGAGAAGCTCTCACCAGAACCTGACTGTACTGGTACCCTGATCTCAGACTTGCAGCCTCTAGAACTGTAAGAAAATAAATCTCTGTTGTTGAAGCCACTCATCCTGTAGTGTTTGGTTACAGCAGCCCAAGAAATTAATACCGGTGCCTACCTTGGATAAACAATAATGATATATAGCATTAAATGTTGCCTCTGTGCAGGTTGCCCTCACCCGTCCGAACAGTTTTTCAGTCATTTGAGAACTTTGCATACACACTGCCTACACCACACTTACTTGTCTTTACTTGAGTGCACATTCTTACATCTCTTTAAATGTAAGTTCCTGGAGAGGAAAGATCACTCCAAAGATAATGCCTAATAATGAGAACACAAGAAACTACCGTCAGAGCCAAGTGTTATCTCCCTTTTGCAAATGAGAAAACTGGCCTTGATATGACCCTGAGGTCAGGCTATAAACCATTAGTGGAACTAAGATTTCAATCAATGGATGTCAAACTCTAAGGCACATTTTCATTTAATAATAAAAGTTACAAACCTCCTCTCTTCCCTTTCCTCCTATCTTGCCAAACTTTTGGACCTGGTTTCAGACCACTAGCTCAGCCCTGACCACGAAATCATCCATTAATTATTTACTTCTCTGCTTTTGCACAATCTCTGTCCCTTAAATTCCTGCAGTTTTATTTGTCCCAGGTCCGCAACCCTGGGCCATCTACATTATTGGAGCTGACACTTTGATTAAAACAATGCAGTATTGTAATATTGAGTGTGTCTATATTTTAATAATTTAACAATGCTTTCCTTAGTGTGTTAGTTATTATAACATAGCTAATGAATCAATTTAATTAGATATAAACAAGTTTATTCTGCTTTCTGTTAAAAACTATAATCCAATTCTGTTCTTCATCATATTTATTTCTACAAAATAACAAGCTAAGTCCTTTAAATAACTAAAATCCATGGAGATTATGCCATCAGGTACAGAAATGTTTTCCATCACATCTTTAATTACTTTTCCCACTCATACAAGGCACTCACAGTAATATACGATATGAATTTCTTAAAGTATTGCAAAATAGAGTACAAAACATCATGCTCCTTAAAAGCCTGATGAGTGTCATATTTTGATGATTCAGAAAATGAGCAGTAATAAAAATAGATTAATGAAATTAAGAGTGATTCATATGCATTCCCTGGTGCAACTTGCTTTACTAAAGGAAGCACAATTTGTAAAGCAAAAATAGAGACAAAGACATAGAAAACAAATGTATGGACACCAAGAAGAGAAAAGGAGGGTGGGAAGATTTGGAAGATTGGAGTTGATATATATATATATACACTGCTACTGCTGCTGCTGCTGCTGCTAAGTCACTTCAGTCATGTTCGACTCTGTGTGACCCCATAGATGGCAGCCCACCAGGCTCCCCAGTCCCTGGGATGCTCCAGGCCAGAATACTGGAGTGGGTTGCCATTTCCTTCTCCAATGCGTAAAAGTGAAATGTGAAAGTGAAGTCACTCAGTCATGTCCGACTCTTAGCGACCCCATGGACTGCAGCCCACCAGGCTCCTCCATCCATGAGATTTTCCAGGCAAGAGTACTGGAGTGGGGTGCCATTGCCTTCTCCCATATATATACACTATTATGTATCAAATAGATAACTAATGACAACTACTGCATAGCACAGGGAACTCTACTCAATGCTCTGGGGTGACCTAAATGGGAATATATGTATATATGTACAGTAGTATGAAAGTGAAAGTCGCTCAGTGTCTGACTCGTTGCAAACCCATAGACTATACAGTCCATGGAATTCTCCAGGCCAGGCCAGAATTCTCCAGGAGTGGATAGCTTTTTCCCTTCTCCAGAAGATCCTCCCAACCCAGGGATCAAACCCAGCCTCCTGCATTGCAGGGGGATTCTTTACCAGCTGAGCCACAAGGGAAGCCCAAGAATACTGGAGTGGATAGTATATCCCTTCTTCAGCAGATCTTCTCAACCCAGGAATTGAAGAAGGAAATGGCAACCCACTCCAGTGTTCTTGCCTGGAGAATCCCAGGGATGGGGGAGCCTGGTGGGCTGCTGTCTATGGGGTCGCACAGAGTCAGACACGACTGAAGCGACTTAGCAGCAGCAGCTCCTGCATTGCAGGCAGATTCTTTACCAACTGAGCTATCAAGGAAGCATTTAGAGTAGAAACTAACACAACATTGTACAGTAACTATACTCCAATAAAAAATGTTTTCTAAAAAAGTAGGATGCTGTTCTAGGGTTAAAGGAAGCCCTCGTTGTTTCAGCTAAACGTTTGTATGAGCATGCTCAATTGCTTCAGTCATGTCCCGTTCTTTGCAACCATATGGATTGTATAGGCTCCTCTGGTCTATGGCCTTAAAATATTTATTAGTCATTTTTCATTGAATGCAACCACAGCAAGCCATATCGCTATAAAAGTGCACTAAAAATAATATGAGTAACAATCCATAATATTATTTTCAAGGTAAGTCTTTTCCTGATCACTGACAATAGTTTTCTTATTCTTCATTATCATCTTTATTTATTAGAAAGCTATCAAGTTTTAGCTCAAAGATGTTCTCACTATAGGATTCCAAAAAAGTTAATAGCCTGTTGTAAGAACTGTGGGAACAAGACAGAATAAATTGAAGCCACCATTCCAATTAACCGCTGCTCAATTCTAACTTTTAGTGTTTTCCAGACTCCAGGATCAGAGATTTCAGAGAGAAAAAAAATAAAAATCTAAACCCCCAAATTACCAAACTACCTTACTAAATATGCCCCTTGTATTTGAGTATTCCAAACAATGAGTTCCATGGTCTAAGCTCCCAACACAGCATAATAGTAAGTGGATGACAGCCTAGATCCATTGATTTTGGTGCTTAAAAGAAGAAAAGAATGCATATTAAGGGACTGGCATTGTTATTGACTTCTATTTATTTTTACAAGGGTTGTTAGTCCCAGGCCAGTTGTTCCTTAATTGCTCAGCAAGGTCTTGGATGACTTTCTGCTCAACCAATGTGTTCCCATGGAATGCAGTCTAATTGCAAATATTGGCTATCCATGAATCATGTAAACCTGATTCCATGGAAAGACACATGTAAGTTTCCCCACTAGGAATATGTTCATTCCAATGATCTGTTATTTTGGATTATTGCTGCCCTTGCTCAGCCATTCAGTGTATATCTTTTGTGTATCTATTTGCTGCTGTCTTTAGCATAGGAAAGACAAAAGGAGAAGACACTGTTCCCACCTTCAACAAGCACACAAGATGGCAAACCGTTATTCCATGCATCAGGAATTACTGTATTTCAGCCCTTCCAATTGCCTTGTAGGGCAGTTGTCACCATCCCCATTTACAGATGGGAACAACAAAAGCCTCAGAAAAGTGAAATATTAAGTCCAAGTTCACAGAGTTAATATGTTACAATGTTACAGTCGCTTGTGACATTACAATGTTATAAAAGTTACATTCACATCAAAGGTAGTTCTATTAATATCTAATCTCCAAACCTATGGTCCTTCTGTTATAACTTTCTACTTTCCTTTATCAGTTTAAATAGACAAAACGTAACTGAATTTATTTTGTTACTAAGTCTTCCTCATACCACCCTTATTCATTATTCCTAATAGACCTTTTGCTATCCTGTGTACCAAAACTTTAACACATTTGTTTTCTTTAACAAAAATAATGCTTTCAAAAAATATTTTAAGCACTGAAATACCATACAAGGTCTTGTGCCATAAATATGTTTTTACTTCCCCTGCATGTAGAGAGGAGGTCCACAGGGACCACCCCAGGATAAGCCCTATTCTTCAGGCCAGTCGTGGGGGTGAAACAGCTGGGATTAGAAAGAGAGTGTGGTCATGAAGAAGCATGGCCTGAAGAAGAGCCAAAAAGGACTCTTAGTCATTCTAGAATTTGAGGAGTGATTTTTAACACGCCAGGAAGAAGTGAGTCAATAAGGAAGAATGTAAATCAAAAGGGTACAAGTTAAAGGAAAAACACAGTCACTTTTATGTAAATTGAAAGATCTTCTTCTGCCAAAAGGAAATTCTGGGAAAGATCTCGCCTGCACATCAGCAAAATGCAGGCAAGTTCCCATCTGTTTTCACCCCTCTGTCAGGAACAACTTTCCCAGACCAGTGGGGCATGTAGACTGGAATGGAAACAGGATGGATTAAGCCTATCTTTGCTATGAAATTGAAAAGACGAAAGAGGTAACTTTCTTTTTCTTTCTTTCTTCTTTTTTTTTTGAACAATTATTAAGACTAAGTATCATATGAACTAGACTAAACTACAGTGTTAAGATCAAGCCTTTTCTAGATGTTTTCTATATTTAAAGAGTAGCCAAGAGGTCAGTCCTTTTTAATTCCATCAGTCTTATAGGACTTAAGATTATAGGGAACAAAATGTATATTCTGCAATGGAAATTCACCCATTTTATTTTAAAAAATGTTTTTCTTTAATTACAAAAAGTAGTGGTTTTTAATATAAAATATTATTCATGTTAGCTTATAAAAACAATTTTAGGACTAATTGTCAAACTGATATTTTACATTTTATAATTTATATATCTATTATATATACAATATCTATTTTAAAGCATATAATGTGAGATTCTTCACCTCTGTATAATTTTGTGAAACAGTGTATGATTTTTAAAAAGTAAATTATCCATGTATTTTTTTGAAACCTGAGAAGTCTTCCTAATATCTTCCTAAATATTGTCTGTGTTTTCTCAATCTCCGTTTTTTGGTCAGAAAATTGCTATGAAGTCTCTATTTCGATAATGGCCCCTGAATGGTTTGTTTGTTGGTTTTTTTTTTTTTTTTTGCTACTGTAACAAATGCTCACAAAGTTAGTGGCCTAAGCAACATCCATAAGTCTTTTATCTTACAGTTCTAGAGACCATAAGTCCAGGACAGGTCTCACCAGGGCAAAATCAAAGTGGTGGAACTAATCCCTGGAGATACCAAGGGATGACACTGTGCAGTCGTAGAACTGAGACTGATGCTGAAATTTGGCCTCAATATCCTCTCATAGAGAGTTGAGCCTCAGAGACAGAGTTTGGAGTGAAGTAGAAAAGAATAGCTTGCCTGGCGTGCTGCAGTCCATGGGGTTGCAGAGCCAGACACGACTGAGTGACTGAAAATAACAATAACGCAAAGGGAGTCACAGCAGTAATGCCCTCAAAACTGTGTGTTCCGACCTAGGAAATGTTAAGAGCTTTATGCTGCTGCTAAGTCGCTTCAGTCATGTCCGACTCTGTGTGATCCCATAGATGGCAGCCAACCAGGCTCCCCCATCCCTGGGATTCTCCAGGCAAGAACACTGGAGTGGGTTGCCATTTGCTTCTCCAATGCATGAAAGTGAAAAGTGAAAGTGAAGTCTCTCAGTCGTGCCGGACTCTTCGCGACCCCGTGGACTTCCGCCCACCAGGCTCCTCCATCCATGGGATTTTCCAGGCAAGGGTACTGGAGTGGGATGCCATCGCCTTCTCCGTTTAATCCCTTAGAAAATGCTAAAATACCCTAATGTACATAGCTGCAGTGACCTTTGAACATTCACATGCATAGTTCTCCAAAGTGATGGCTCTAAGTGTTTGATTCTTTTATGTGTAAGTCTGGCACCCAACAGGTGCCCCAAAATGTGTAAGATACAAGCCAGAGAGGACCACTAAGTCTCCTCTCTTCTAGATGCTACTTATAATCCTTCATACTACTTAATTTTTACAGGATTCTTGAAATTTAAAAGAAGTATTATTTATAGGGAATCCCTCCTATAGTCACAAGACATTTAAATTAAATACAAAATGAACAGTGATTACAACTTTGCATCCAATTGTCTTATTCCAGAAAATATACTTTTAAAAGATATGATACCTGATGTTCAATATAGTCCTGTAAAATCCTAAACCAGGAATTTTTAACTGAGGTTATTCCATCACTGAAGGCTTCCTTTGGTCGCCAGAGAATCTCTTTAGGTATCAGATTGGAGTCCTCAAATGTCTCTCTCAGGAGATGCTTTTCTATCCTATTCTTGGGAACTCTCATATCTGGTGGCAGAGACAAGTAGTAGGAAGAAAAGCTATGATCCAAGAAAGGGACTCTCAATGCAAGGACATGGGCCGCAGTGGTTCGATCTGCTCAGAGAACATCAAACAAGTAGAGTTCCCTTAGAAGCCGCTCACTCTCCTCCTCTGCTTTCTCAGGGGAAGGAGCCTTGTGAAAATATATATAACCCTGCGTAAGTTCATCTGAACCTTCTCCAGAGAAGATCACCAAGCTATAAGATTCAAAAAAGGGTGTGATCAGTTCATGGACATTTTTCTGATTGGTTGGTGGCGAGGGAAGTGGGAGTCAGCATCATCACTTCTGGTTCCAACCTGTCTTGGGTGTGTGCCTGTGGACAGCAAGTAGTTAACTTCTCCCACCTGGTGGAGGTTTCAGTATCTGTAAAATAGCTCAAAGATACTTTCGTGTGTATCCCTTGATGGGAAACCAGGGCCCTACTCCAAGGCTGTGCCATTGTTTCTTGATTGCTCCTCATTTGTTTCTATATCCCTTCCCCTCCCTGATTAGCAACTTTTGAACATGACCTTAGGAACTCAGGGAAAGTCATGGAGGCTGAATGAAGCCTATTTCCTGTAATCAAGAAATGGGGGACATAGAAAGCCTTTGTGTCTAGGAGCCACAGGGTCTTGCTCAGTATCAAGATGTCTGTCTTTTTGCTGTCAGTGGTGGTGAGGGTGAGGCAGGGGTTGGGAGTTGGAGGGACCCTTAGCTCCTAGACCTCCAGTTCTTGCCCAAGGTCCCTTACATTTCTCTCTCACGTCAGCCAGAAGTGGTTCTCAACTTCTAAGGACACATGTGATTAGATTGATCCCACTGAGATGATCTAAAATAATTTTTCAACTTTAAAATCCTTATGCTTAATCACTTCTGCAAAGTCCCTTTTGCCTTGTAGAATAATATATCCACAGGTTTGGGGGATAAAAATAAGAACATACTAGAGCCCATTATTCTATCTCCCATAGCTCCTCCACTAGAAAACTAGATTCCTTCAGATGATCTAGCTTTCCCAGTAACTCTCTCAAATTAAAGTGGATCATTAACCCAGATTTATTATATTTCAGAACCAGAAGATACAGTCAAGATCCACCTCCATCCTTTTTTCACTACCATTTCTTAGCTTTGCTTGTTTACCCTCATTTAATTTTCCTTCCCAATTTTTTGCCTATATGATTCTACTCCTACTTTTTATCATGATTTTACTTAACTTCAAGAAGCTCCCCTTCATGTTCATATTTCTTGAAACCTTCATGAGATTCCCTCTAGACCTGCCCTTCATCATTCCAGTGGACCAAACACCCAATACTCAGATATCCTGGACCAAATCCAACACATTTTGCCCTCATTCAGTTTTAACAGAGCTACATCTTAGCATTTTTATTTCTTAGAATTCTTTAGTCCTTAAATTTCAAACTCTCAAATCTTCTTCTCATCCTTATTTTTGAGCTCCCCACCATCAAGCCTGCACTACTGCTAAATTTACTCTTTAGTTTCTTCCAGACTTCAAGATCTAACTTCTGTCTACTCTAATCATGCACTTATGCCAGACTCATTAATTTTTATCAGACCAACTTCATTCATTCACTTATTGAACAAGTACTTATCTAAAACCTGTTCAATGCAAATTTTACAAAGAAACATTCCAGTTGTTGCTGATCTCACAAAGTTTGCAATCTACTTTCACTTTCCTTGCTACTAAGTCAGATCCCCAAGAAAAGTTAAAACTATTCATTAACAAGTATTCAAAATTTTATTGACTACATACCTTGTTCTAATTCCACTGTAGAGTTAGTTCCCCAAATATAGGTTATGTTCTTGTCTACATCAGTTAATTAGGAAAAAACTTAAATATTCAATAGCTGAATAAACATGGAAAACTTAAAACCCACTTTATCTTTTTTGATTTTCTGACTTTCTAAATGAAACTGTCAAGAAGGAGAGACATGACCAAAGCTGATTTATTTGATGACCAGTGTATAGAGCTCCCTTTACTAGTCTAAAGCTGCTCACTAATTCATTGAATTAGTTACCTTACTACTCTTCTCCCAACAGTGATTATTTCAGGGGGAAAAAAATGTTGGTCACTCAGTCATATCAGAATCTTTGTGACCTCATAGACTGTAGCTGCCAGGCTCCTCTGTCCAAGGAATTCTACAGGCAAGAATACTGGAGTGGGTAGCCATTCTCTTCTCCAGGGGCCTATTCCTGACCCAGGTCTCCTGCACTGCAGGTAGATTCTTTACTGTCTGAGTTATTTCAGAAGTTTAGTGTTTTTCTTTAAAGTACCCACATAACAATTCGCTAACAACATAGTCTCAGTTCAGTCGCTCAGTCTTGTCCGACTCTTTGCGACCCCATGAATCACAGCACGCCAGGCCTCCCTGTCCATCACCAACTTCCCGAGTTCACTCAGACTCACATCCATCGAGTCCGTGATGCCATCCAGCCATCTCATCGTCTGTCGTCCCCTTCTCCTCTTGCCCTCAATCCCTCCCAGCATCTGAGTCTTCTCCAATGAGTCAACTCTTCACATGAGGTGGCCAAAGTACTGGAGCTTCAGCTTTAGCATCATTCCTTCCAAAGAAATCCCAGGGCTGATCTCCTTCAGAATGGACTGGTTGGATCTTCTTGCAGTCCAAGGGACTCTCAAGAGTCTTCTCCAACACCACAGTTCAAAGGCATCAATTCTTTGGCGCTCAGCCTTCTTCACAGTCCAGCTCTCACATCCATACATGATCACAGGAAAGACCATAGCCTTGACTAGGCGAACCTTTGTTGGCAAAGTAATGTCTCTGCTTTTGAATATGCTATCTAGATTGGTCATAACTTTCCTTCCAAGGAGTAAGTGTCTTTTGATTTCATGGCTGCAGTCACCATCTGCAGTGATTTTGGAGCCCAGAAAAATAAAGTCTGACATTGTTTCCACTGTTAATGAAGACAGCTAGATGCAAACTCTCTCAGTTGTTATCACTTATTCCCTTCCAATCTTACTTATAATGGCAGCCCTTTCTAATCTTTTCAGACTAACTCTGGGACACTCTTTAATCCACTTATAGACACTGCTACTCCCCAAGTGTCCTGATGCTTGTTATATCAATTACTTACCCTCCCCTGTGCCTTTTATGGCTTCTACACCTTTGATTACAAGTCTGATTGTCTCATATACTAATAAAAACTTTCCCATTCCTCTCTTTTATGCCATCACTATAAATTTTTCAAGAAATGTTGATTTTCATCTCTTTTCCTCATATCTCATTTCCTTCTTAATCCCGTAGGATCTTATGACTGCCCATAAAATATCATTGCAACAATTATTTAAAAGGTCATTTAGACTCTATTGGTCACTTTTGGGTTCTTATCCAGCTTGACCTTTCTATAAAAAGCTACTATTAATAATCCTGCTATATTCAAAACTCTCCCTTGACTTTCTTGAGTGTCTACTTTTCTAACTGCTCATCTGAGCAACCTTCTACATTTAAGATTGCTCCATCTAACTCTCATTCTCTGAGTCCATTCTTTCTTCGTGTCCCACATCCAGCCCTCCATAGTGATTTCTGAGTCCGCACCTGGCCCAGAAGAGACTTACTTGATATCAGTGATGTCAGTGATGTTAATGACTCTCAAGTCTATAGTTTCAAGCTTGATTTCTTAATAGATGCCTAATATTTTAAAATTTTTATTTATTTATGTGTATTTTTTATGGTAAGCCCTTTTTGGTTATCTCTTTTAAATATAGCAGTGCATACATATCAATCTCAAACTCCCAATCTATCTTTCCCCTCCCTAGTAACCATAAGTTCATTCTCAAAATATGTAAATCTGTTTGTTTAATAAATAAGTTCATTTATGGCATTCTTTTAGATTCCATGATAAGTGATATTATATATTTGTCTTTGTCTGACTTATTTCATTTACTGTGACAATCTCCATGTGCATCCACGTTGCTGCAGATAGCATTATTTCCTTCTTTGTAGTGGCTGGGTAATATTCCATGTATATACGCACTGCATCTTCTTTATCCATTCCAGTTGAAGGACATTTAGTTGTGTCCATGTCTTGGCTATTATAAACAGTGTGACAAAGAATACTGGAATGCATGTATCTTTTTGAACCATATTTTTCTCTGGATATATGCCCAGGAATAGGATTGCTGGATTATATGGTAACTCTATTTTTAGTCATTTTTGTTTTAATAGTTGTTGTACCAATTTATATTGCTACCAACAGTGTATGTATTTTAGAGGCTTAATGTTTTAACAGTCCAATATAGATTATTCTCCTATCCTGGCAAATATGCCTCCATAAAAACCTGAAAAGCCAGGTTCAAGTGTAAACTGTGAGATTTCTGGGGGTTCCTCCTCAGGATATAACAAAAGGTGAGAACTATTCCAGCCCTGCCTCCTCTCCTTTTCTCCTTCACTTTCTGACTCTATCCAGCACTATCCAGGACCTCATGAATGGGCATATGGACCCCCCCAACCTCAGGTGGAGGCTGCATCCATACCCTTGCAAACAGCTATCCTTTGAGCATCTTTTGAGTCTAAGGGAGGCACATCAGAGTATGGTCCCAAAGAGGAAGTCTGCACCAATTCTAGAAGTGGATTGGGGGCCATCTGGACATGGTATCTAAGGTCTCAGGAACCCAGAACTGATGTAACAATAGGTATCAGACTCCAGGGCACATCCATCTTAGACCTGTGGATTCCTTGTCCCAAGGAAACATATCCAGACTAGGACCAGGGTCAAGTTCTCTAAATTGTGGACGCTTAAATGAGGGTCCAAGGGCAAGACTGCAATTACTACCTGCCAGTCCTCTCCATAATGATATTATACTGGGTTATCCAACTTTCATTGTTTCTAACCTGAAACTTTGTCAAGGTTATTCTTGCTAATCATGGTCCTCCTCCCATGGACCATGGGAGATACAGAAATCAAAGGATTTCAGAGGATACAGAAATCAAAGTGTCTTGAATATCATCACCTTCTTCCTCCTGTCTTTTTGATTGTCACCCAGAGGTGGTGGTGGTTTAGCCACTAAGTCATGTCCGACTCCTGTGACACCTTAGACTGCAGCCTGTCAGGCTCCTCTGTCCATGGGATTCTCTAGGCAAGAATGGATTATTGGTTCATTCTCTGAAATGTGTCTAGCACTTTTCTCCTTTCCAACTTCACTTTCATAGTCTCACTTGAGACTTCTGTTCTCTTTTTTGAGTAGCCTCTTAACTATTATTTTTTCTTTCTAATCTCTTGACTCTCTAGCCCATCCTTTAAATTCAGCTTATCTTTCAACAAGTTAAATAATGACACATTCCTCCTCTAAATCTTCAGTGGTGTTTCATTGTCTACTAAATAAGATTCTTCCTTATTCATGTTCGGACTTCCCTAATGGCTCAGACGGTAAAGCATCTGTCTACAATGTGGGAGACCTGGGTTTGATCCCTGGGTTGGGAAGTTCCATGGAGAAGGAAATTGCAACCCACTCCAGTACTCTTGCCTAGAAAATCCCATGGACGGAGGAGCCTGGTGTCCATGGGGTCTCAAAGAGTCTGACACGACTGAGCGACTTCACTTTCTTTACTCATGTTCAGTCATTTCCAACTGTTTGTGACCCCATGGACTGCAACCCACCACGCTCCTCTGTCCATGGAATTTTCTAGGCTAGGGTACTGGAATGGGTTGCCATTTCTTCCTCCAGGGTATCTTCCTGATCCAGGGATCAAACCTGTGTCTCTTGTGTCTCCTGTTTTGGTAGATGGCTTCTTAACCCTCTGTGCCTTTTTTGCTTTTATATATATATAATGCTTCACAGATTCCTACTTTAGCCACACTGGCTAATTTCTGTGCTAACAATATTTTAAAACTTTTATATTTTCTTACTTTAAAAAACTTTTCTTCCCTTAACCTAGAAGAGCTTTTCACTTTTTCTTAGCCTATTAAGTTCAATTCAGAAGCTATTGCCTCAAGAAATCCATTGTATCTTGCTTTGAGAATTAAAGTGCTACTTCTAATCTGCTTTGATAATTCCTCTGCTCTTCCATCCACATCTTTCATGATTCCATTCATTCATCCATCCATTCATACATTCAACAATGTTCACTGAGAATGTACCATGAACCTGATACTCTGCTTTATTCTATCTGCTCTCATGGAGCTTAGATTAATAGAGAAAAGGGCTATTAATATTAATCATACAATGGCCCTAAGATATAAGGATAAATTGACATGAACAAAATAAAAAGAATTCTGCAAGAAAAGAAAGTGTTTTGTGAGAACGTGTAACAGGTTTTCCTGGGTGGTTGGGATGTGATTTTCTGAGGAATTGATAGGCAAACAGATTTCAAGGACTCGTAGGCATCAACCAGATGAAAAGGGGAAATGGTTAAAATGGACTGAGAATGCTAAAGCTTCATGGTGGGAGTGACTGGCTTATTTTTAAAGAATGAAAGTCAGAAACACTTGTAAGATATAAAGTAGGGGCTGAATAAAGTGAGAGTATCTGTGTGATCCAGAGTGTTCAGGTTTTGTCTTTATTCTAAGAGAAATGGAAAACCTCTGAGTTTTTAAGCTAGGGCAATGACACAGTTTTGTTGTAGCAGGGAAATTATCTGAGGATTATGAAAGTGGGTACAGAGTAAAGAATTACAAGACTTTTGCAGTAGTTCAGGTGTGAACTGGTAGCTTGGGTGATGGTGGTGGTGGTAAACAGAAGTGTACAGATTTGAGAAATACTTAGATCATAAAATCATCTAGACTTAGTGATGGTTTGATATGGATTCAGGGTGAGAGAGAGGGAGCTGTCAGTGTTTCAGGGTTGGGTATAATGAGCACTGATGGCATCCACCAAGATAAAGGACACTGGAAGAAGATCAGTTCTTGGAGAGAATATCCTTTCACTTTGGGGAAACTTGTATTTAAGGTTCGCTTAAGATCAAAGGAGAAATTTGTGTTTGATGTGTATTTGAGACTCATTGGCCTTGAGACTTCATAGAAAATATAGAGCATTAGAGAGGATAAGAGGAAGTTCCATCCTTGAGGAACATCAATGTAGAAAAGTTTTCAAAGTGTGAGTTTGTGTATGCAGAAGAGGGGGCTGGTATGGAAGAGGATGCCCCTACAGAGGAGCCTGGGAAACTTTTTTCTGCCTTCATTTATACATATTTTGGCTCTGTATGTCACCCCCACTGACAGTTCCTTGAAGATAGAAAGCATACCTTATTTACATATATAGTCCCCCAGCATCTTAGAACACTGTTTATGACATCATGCTTGAACTGAATGTTGGTGACTCTTTGATAACCGTTATTTTCTTCCCATGGAAAAACACTCTTTTAAATCTGGACCTATTTGTACTCATTTAATGTTTTTAAACTTAATTTAAAACTTTTTGGGCTATAATTTAGGATAATTATGTCCAAAAGAAAAGTTGTAGGTTTCATCCTATTCATAAGAGAATGAAGATAAGGTCCCAGTCATATCTTTGTCTTTGTTTTGTTTATGAGCAAAAAGCAGTCTTATGTACTGGTTTTTTAATGTGACTGTCACTAAAATTTGAAACGATCATAAACTATAAACATAAAAGTAATCTAACAAGATTAATTTTCCAAAAGTCGCAAACTTCATTATAGGTCACTTCCATTCCAAAACAAGTCTGAAAGGTGACCATTTTAACATTTTCAATAGCAAAATGGTTTCAAGGTTCAATAATTTGGCTTTCACACCTTCTATTCTGTCATTTTTTCCCAGATAAATAGTACATGTCAAACTCAATTTAAAATATTCTCTTATAACCTTACTATCTTTTCACAATTTTTGAACACTGATCTTAATGTAAATTTTCTTCTCTATTTATAATTCTTCTTTTTCCAACTCCTTCCTCCTATAGAAAAATTATACACAAATGAAGATACTTATTTGAAATCTCTAAAGCAAAATGACATGATACTTTGATATCATGATACATGATACTTAATACTTTGCAAAAAATTTTGTTGATGAAAAAGATTGAGAGTAGAATTATATATGTTTTTGAGTTGGCCTGAAATCTTTTTTTCTCCTTGGTAAGTCTTAACTAGGATTATGCAAGAATGTAAATTTTGTGTATTCACCTTTAAGATTAGCAGTTCTCTGTCCCCAAAGCAGATCAATGACAAATGAAATTGGTGTTTGTTACCACATTGCAAGCAGAAACTGATAACCACCTATACCTGGTGAGCAAGTACCTATTTGCAAAAACAATAGGATTTTAAAAATTCAGTCTCCAAGAATCTGTTCTAACTGTTCCTTATTCTACCTATATACTTTTCTTATATTTTCAGGTCTTTAAATGTGGGGCTAGGGAACTCATGACACACACATTTCAACATTTTGGTTAAGGACTCTCACTGTGTGAATGTGAGAATATCATTTAATTGTAAGAAGTTTTAAAAAAGGGAAAAATCAAGAAACTACACTCTCTGTGACTCATCTACTGAAGAAAAAAGACAGACTATAATAGATTTTAATAAATATTGTCCTTAAATCTCTAGTTCACAAATGAGACAATAATTTGAGACGTCCACTTATATTTTCTTAGATTTCATTTTGTTGTTGTTGTTCAGTCACTAAATCATGTCCAACTCTGCGATCCCATGGGCTGCAGCACACCAAGCTTCCATGTCCTTCACTATCTCTTGGAGTTTGCACAAGTTCATGTTCATTGAATCTGTGACTCTACGACCACCTCATCCTCTGCCACCTACTTCTCCTTTTGCCTTAAATTTTTCCCAGTATTAGAGTCTTTTCCAAAGAGTTGGCTCTTTACAGCTGGTGGCCAAGGTATTGAAGCTTCAGCATCAGCATCAGTCTTTCCAGTGAATATTTCACTTCACCAGACTTGAATGGTCCACTGGTTTTTCTTACGGGAAATAGTAAACATCTTGACAACAGTGTTATTGTTCCAAGCTCTTCTTGTCTAAAAAGGACTTATCCTGCTATTCCAAAGAATTTCTACTTCTATTCGTTCAGGCCCTCAGAGATGAATCTCTTTACAGAGATTAAAGGACAACTCAGTTCAGTTCAGTTCAGTCGCTCAGTCGTGTCCAACTCTTTGCAACCCCATGAATCGAAGCACCCCAGGCCTCCCTGTCCATCACCAACTCCCGGAGTTCACCAAACTCACATACATCAAGTTGGTGATGCCATCCAGACATCTCATCCTCTGTCGTCCCCTTCTCCTCTTGCCCCCAATCCCTCCCAGCATCAGAGTCTTTTCCAATGAGTCAACTCTTCTCATGAGGTGGCCAAAGTACTAGAGTTTCAGCTTTAGCATCATTCCTTCCAAAGAACACCCAGGATTGATCTCCTTTAGAATGGACTGGTTGGATATCCTTGCAGTCCAAGGGACTCTCAAGAGTCTTCTCCAACACTACAATTCAAAAGTATCAATTCCTCGGCATTCAGCCTTCTTCACAGTCCAACTCTAACATCCATACAAGACCACTGGAAAAACCATAGCCTTGACTAGACAAACCTTTGTTGGCAAAGTAATGTCTCTGCTTTTTAATATGCTGTCTAGGTTTGTCATAACTTTCCTTCCAAGGAGTGTCTTTTAATTTCATGGCTGTAATCACCATCTGCAGTGATTTTGGAGCCCAGAAAAAGAAAGTCTGACACTGTTTCCACTGTTTCCCCATCTATTTTCCATGAAGTGATGGGATCAGATGCCATGATCTTAGTTTTCTGAACGTTGGACAACTACAGCAAAGCAAAAGATAAGAAAATTATTGAACAAAATACAAGATAAGTAAGATAGTTATAAATACGAATAAAACAGTACTTTCCACAATACATGACACAAAGCATATAATAAGTATTCTGTAAATATTACTGTTACTAAACAGAGAATTGAAACAAAAAAGTTAAATTTTATAATAAGCAATTTACAAGTTGTACCTGAAGCTAAATGACAAAAGGCAGCTAACAATTAAGGCATAGCCAAAAATATTGCTAACAAAGTTATCAAACAAGCCAAGAAAATTGATATCAATAATCACCAACATGAAATTTAAGACAAATAATAATATCCAGGATAAAGTGAAAGTGAAAGTTGCTCAGTTATGTCCAGCTCTTTGCAACCCCATGGACTATATAGTCCATGGAATTCTCTAGGCCAGAATACTGGAGTGGATAGCTTTCCTCTTCTCCAGGGGATCTTCCCAACCCAGGGATCAAACCCAGGTCTCCTGTATTTGCAGGCAGATTCTTTACCAGCTGAGCCATAAGGGAAGCCCAAGAATACTGGAGTGGGTAGCCTATCCCTTCTCCAGTGGATCTTCCTGACCTAGGAATTGAACCAGGGTCTCCTGCATTGCAGGCAGATGCTTTACCAACTGAACTATGAGGGAAACCTCATCTAGAATAAAGGAGGACCATTATCTGATTTTCCTATTAAGAGAGTAAATATGGCTTACTCTTTTATGTGGCTTTTTTGTCGTGAATAGGTTGTGAAGAGAACAGGATGGTAGTGGAGAGTTTATTTCTCTTTCATTTGAAAAAAAAAAAAAAAATCAGAGATAAGGATCCCAAGGCTGGTTTGAGATCTCACATGATAGTAAAGACCCAGCTCCTTCTGCTGTCCCTCTGCTTTATAATTCTTTGAACACTGATTTCATTCTCAAAGTGACAAAGAGGCTACTGGATCTCCAGCCATCACACCTACCTTCCAACTGGAGACATTAGGGAAGGCAAAATCAACTACCTTAAAATGCCTACCTGAAAATCCTATCCACTACCTTCCATTTATATTTCATTGGCCAGGGTTTAGGGACATGGTCATACCTAACTTCAAAGGAGACTGAAAGATATAGTTTTTGAACAATGCATATTGCTGCCCAAATTAACATCAGGGTCCTGGCTTTTAGTTAAAAAGATGAACTTGAATATCGAGTAGGTAACTAACAGCCTTTGCTGCAAATCCTAGACTACCTAGGAACATATTTGGAGGGAAGTATAACTTTACAGATATGAGTAGAAATGAAACAAAAAAACAAAAAAATAGCATTAATAAGTCCAAAAGCTTGTTTTTTTTTTCTTTTTTCAAAGGCAAAGAGAAATATATTTGACAAGGCTTGTCAATGAGAGAGCAACACACACAGAGGATGAACGAAATTGAGAAGAAACAGATACAGCATTATGAAGACCAAAGTCATAGGTAAGATTATTTTTACATGTATGAGAATGTCATATATAAAATTGAAGAAGGCTAATTCTTAAAATCTTGATGAAATTTATGATATTCATGGATAATATAAATTTCCTAAATTGAGTCAAGGAGAATAAAATCTAACTGATCAATAAACATGAAATGTGAAATCTTGTAAAATAATTTTCTTTAAAAAGTACACGATCCACTCTTTTATAGTCAAATATTCAAAACTTCCAAGAAAAACTTCCATTCTTTTTATCTGTTCAATGGAAGAAAGAAAAGTGGAAAGTTCTCAACTGGTATGTAACAGTACAATTACCCTAGTAATTACCTTAATAATAAAATATAACAAAAGAAAGTAACAAAAACCAAAGCCATTTCTCTTCTCAAGATAGATATACACCCTAAATTAAATAGCAAATTAAGCCAGCAGTATGTGTAAAAAAGAGCCCAACTATAATTTAATATTATGAATCAGTAAAGTCTCCCAATAGGTCAAAGGAGCAAATCAAAGACCATTTTGATAGATGTTCTAAAAGCAATTGATTAATTTAATATCCTTTTAATAAAACTCTTAGCAAAATAGGGGATAGAATAGTTTCTTAACTTGATCTATACATGTATGGCATCTTAAATAACTGTCATCATGCTTAATGTTAGAGCAGAAAGTAATTTAATTTAGAGTTAAGAATGGGACAAAGGTACTCAATTCACTGTTAGTATTTGAAGTCTTCCTGGAAATGCTAAGTAATGCAATCAGAAAGTGAAATGAGATCGTATAATACTGGAAAAGAGAAAAACAATTTTTAAAATCTTAAAATGATGTGGTTATAGACGTGGAAAAAGTACTCAAGAGAATCAACTGAAAAACCTTGGGAACTAACAAGCAATTTCATTAAATTGGTCATGAAATGAACTCAGAATCGTTTTCTTATATACCTATGATGACAACTACAATCTAAGTCCTTTGATGAAAAAAAAAGTCTTTCTTCACTGCTGAAATTCAGTTCCTAATAAATAAATGGAAAAGAAAATACATATAAAAATAAAAATAACCAGAAATAAACTTATGTTTATGGAGAAAACAATACATGGTTTATATCTATCATCAGCTGTCTATCTACACCTTCTATGGAGTATGATCCTAGACTTCAGTTCATCACAGTACACACTGTATAGCAAAATTTCAAAACATTTCTTTCACAATTGATTGAGATATAACAAAAGCATAACCTACATAAAAAAA
The DNA here is from genome assembly GCA_935064755.1 of Tragelaphus eurycerus. Taxonomy (NCBI): domain Eukaryota; kingdom Metazoa; phylum Chordata; class Mammalia; order Artiodactyla; family Bovidae; genus Tragelaphus; species Tragelaphus eurycerus. Next base: position 14,033,149 of record CAKXYN010000042.1, read on the forward strand.
TTCACCTGTTTCAGTCATCATTTTGATGATTTTTGGTAAATAAGTACAATAGTGCAACCACCACCACAATCAAACTTTTTAATTAAATTAATCAATTTATTTAGGATGCATCCCAATTTTAAGGTAAACATTATGAATGTGTGTGCATACCCAGTCGTGTCTGACTCTTTGTGACCCCATGGACTATAGCCCGCCAGGCTCTTCTGTCCATGGGATTCTCCAGGCAAGAATACTGGAGTGGGTTGCCATTTCTTCCTCCAGGGATCTTCCAAATCCAGATATCAAACTTGCATCTCCTGTATTGGCAGGCAGATTCTTTACCACTGTGCCACTGAGAAGCCAAACATTATGAATACATATTGCTAAAAATTTCTGTCTTGAACTGGAGCTCTGCAAAGGTGAGAAATAGGGGACAAGGAGGGAAAGATTGAGCAAGGGAAGATATTTGTGAGCCAATCTGTCTTCTCTTTTAAAAGAGATTCTAAATTTTAAGCACTTTAGGGTTGGGTTTCAGAACTATTCTATTTTTATTCATAGACAGAAAACAGGACTGAACCAGGGATTAGGAAAGCTTATAGGTTATTAGGAAAGTCCTTTTTAGGAAAATCATAGCTATTAGTCTGCTGCTGAGAAAGTTGGCTCTGTTCAAAGAATCTCTTAATTATCTCTCCTATTGCTGAAGCTGCAGTTAACATATAGAAAGGAGTGTTCTTCCCTTTAATGAATTCCCAAATGCTGTGGCATTTATTAAGGAAATATTTAAGTAGAGCCATTGTTCAGAGGATATTTTATTCTTTCCTTACTACCACTGCCCCTGCTTCAGCTTATTAGTTTCCTAGTGGGAGGTTAAAAGAAATCCACAAGAATATATTGTATTCTCTGTCTGGCCTTATTCCTTACTTAACTTTGTGCTCAGCTGGTACAAAAATAAAAATAGGTTCAGAACCCAGTAGGTGCTGATTAAGAAACTCTAAAGTAGAATACAAGCTTTTAGCTCTACAAAGATTCTGTTTTCTCAGCCCTTTCATTTCTATCATTGATAAAAGAAAAATTAAAGTTTATAAGTGCTCATTTTTTTCAAAGTGCATATAGAGTATTCAGTATGAGTGAGTCTTGGTATTCGGTTCTAGGATACAAAATGAGTAATACAAACTTGGATCTTGGTCATATGAATTTATAATCTGGCTAGTTGTGCTGTGCTGAGTCTCTTCTGTCTTGTCTAACTCTTTGCAACTGTATAGATGGTAGCCTGCCAGGCTCCTCTGTCCCTGGGATTCTCCAGGCAAGAATACTGGAGTAAGTTGCTATGCCCTCCGCCAGGGAATCTTCCCAACCCAGTGATCAAACCCATGTCTCTTGCATCTCTTGCATTGGCAGGTCGGTTCTTTATCACTAGTGCCACCTGGGAAGCCCCAACTATGTGCTCATACAATGTAAGAAGCATCAATAAGAAGAATACACCTGATGAGTACTTACCCAGGCTTGGGAGACCAACAAGTTTCCAGGAGGAAGTGTGTGAATCTACCATTGGGAAGACTGGGTGAGTATAATTGAAGAACATTTTGGTGTAGGAAATAGGCAAAATGTTTAAAATTCTCCTCTCATTTTTGAGAAGATCAACTCCCAACTTAGATCTGGGAATTTAAAACTGATTCCCCCACAAGATGTTCAGTCCATCAATCAAGAAGCATTTATGGTGCCAATGAACTTCCAAACATGATAAGCACAGGATAAAATCATGAATGAGACCAAATTTCTGCTCTTGGGAGCATATATTCAACTGGCAGCAACACAGGTGCAGTGATGCATTTATGTAACATAATCCAGTATCCCATTCAACTTCAGAAGCTCACATATCTTATTATTTGGCCACTTGATGCTCAGTGTCATGTGAGATGATAGATACAGACCCTGTATTTATCTCAAAACATTCCACCACCTTATTTCAGATTATATTTCTCTTGTCTATTATTCCCCACCCATTCCACATGTCTTTATTACAGCTCTTGGCATAATTAACTTTTATGTCAGATTTATTTAATTTCTTGAGAAAAATAAACAACCACATACAGTCATGTAATGACCACAACATCAGGACATAGAAATTCCCCCATTGCCCCAAAAAGTTCCCTTTTGCCTCTTCTTTGCCTAATCTCTTCCATACTCCCATCCCCTGCAACTGATCTTCCTCTAGCTTCATCTTTTTCATACACTGTCAAGCCTTTAGTGTTTGGTACCTTTCATTTAGTACAATGCTTTTAAAGATATATTTTATTTATTCTTCTTCATTGCACTGGTTGGGATTTCCAATATAGAAATTTGAATGGATGTGGTAATAGCACACATCCTTGACTTCTTCTCTACTTTAGGGGGAAAGTATTGAGTGTGTCAAATTAAGTAAAATATTAGTTATAGTTATTTCCAGTTGAATCTTCCTTTTATTGCTTCCTCAGGAATCATTTCTATGGAGAATGTCTCACAACGGCTCTGACATTGGGTGGTATCTCTTCTCCATCTTGATACATCAACACACTCCTCAGCTTCTGCACTCTGTGTATACCACAGCCTTCTCTCAGCTGGGATGCTCACATCTCTCAGGAAGCTCTCTTGGACTTATGAAACCATCTTTGGGCCTTTTCTCTTCCGTGGGGCCCTTCTTTAACCCATGGGAAACACATGCATCTCTGATCTGTCATCAACTTGTTCACAGTGTTGTCATCATTCTTTCTGCCCCCAAGACCATCTTATAGATGCTGGTCAACCACATGACCCAACTTCCAGGATTCATTGAGCAGATTCTCTAGAGGGTCAATTTGAAACATCACTCTTATGGCTTAAATGAAGGAAAAGCAATACCCAATAGTTTCCCAGAGGGAGGGAGGGCAAGAAAAGCACCACAAAAAGCAACTGTGTTCTCAGAAGACATTCTCTCTCCCAGTATTTTCAAACTCAGGCATTTTATTCCTTTGAGTGAGTGGGCTGAAGTCAATAAAACTGAGTTTGGGTGGGACCTTTGCAAATCTCGCGTAGAGGAGTCAAATGACATTTTTGAAAGGTCAGGATGTTTTCCTCTATTGCTTTATTTGTTTGGAGACTTTAGTTGACTCAGAGGCAAAACAGGTCTCATTATATAATGTATTACAAATAAATGTATTACAACTTCAATTTATGTTTTTCTGACCACATTACACTATTTCAGTTTATTTTTCATGCATGTTGGGCCAAAAGAACTATATTTGTGAATAAGGACAGCATATAAGGAACAGCTCTATGCATATACTCCTTTTAATCACTGCCATAAATCCCCATGATTTAGGAATTACTGAGGAATTGCTAAATAAAAAACTGCAAGTGAGATTATGTAAAACTGACAGAATTGCAAAGAGTAAATATTTAATAGCAAGGCAGAAAAGGATCCATAGATCTAAGACTTTTTTTAAAAAGTAGACTCTTGCTTTGAAGTGAAATCTTTTTTTCACTCATTCAATGTGTTTAATAAATTCCATATAGGTACCAGAAAGAGTGTTAGGGGATGTAAGTGTTAATGGAGCTTCCATTCCCAAGAGAGAAAGAGGAAATAAATAAATGAGCATGGTCATTTTGGGTAGTGATACACGAATAAAACTATGTGATAATCTGGAGGGGTGGGTTGAGGTAGGAGGCAGAGGAGGTTCAAGAAGAAGGGGATATATGTATATTTAAGGGCTTCCCAGGTGTCACAGTGGTAAAGAATCTTCAGGCAATACGGGAGACATAGGAGACATGGGTTCAATCCTTGGGTCGGGAAGATTCCCTGGAGTAGGAAAAGTCAACCCACTCCAGTTTTCTTGCCTAGAGAATCCAGTGGACAGAGGAGGCTGGTGGGCTACAGTCCCTGGGGTCACAAAGTGTCAGACATAACTGAGCATGCATGCTTGTATACTTGTGGCTGATTCATATTGTTCTATGGCAGTAGTCAATACAATATTGTAAAACAATTACCCTCCAATTAAAATTTTAAAAAATAAATTCTAAATGTAACAATTAATAAAAATAGCATCATTTTAAAAAATAGGGAAATATGACATTAGAGTGAGTGGGCATGAGGGTAGGGTATTTGGCTAGACTTGAAGACCTCTCTAAAGAGGTGATATTTAAATTGAGACAAATGACAAGAAGTAGCAAGCTTTGTAAAGATACGATGGCAGCTTGTTCTAGGCAGAGGGAACAGAGAGTAAAAATGCCCTCAGGCCAAAATATACTTGGTAAACTCATAGATCAGGCTCAAGGCCAGTGTGACTAGCATAATGAGAGGTGGAGCACATAGATGAAGAAGTCAGGCAGGCAGGCAGCAGTCAGTTCATATAGTATCTTAAAGGTGATGATCAGTCATTACATTTATTCTAAGTGCAGCTGGGAGCCTTTTGGAGGGTTTTAAGCCTAGGAACAACGTGTTCTGATTAATGAACTTCAGGGGTCAATCTCTCTGCTGTGCAGAGATTTAATTCTAAGGAACAAGAGTAGGAGTTGGAAGGCCAAGTAGAGGGCTGTGACAGTGGTTCAGGTTTGATATTACTGTGACATAGTAGGCAGTGAAGATGGACAGTGAAGTGGATGGACAGAAGTAAAGTAAAAAATAAAGATAAATATCCAAATCACCCATATACAACAGAAATGCAAAGATGCTAGACACTTCTTTCAGATCCATCCTGGTCCTCCACTACATAGAATACTGGCTGCTATCTTCAAATGAAGACTGAATAAACTGCTTCTGACTTCACTTGGGGCAAGATAGTCTGCTGGGTGTGACACTGGGAATTTCACTGGCTGTGACTGTACTATCATCCCGGAGAGCAGCTCTGGCCTGGCCTCTCTCATCTCTCAAGCTTCCTTATACCAGAATGAGAAGGAAGTGGAGTCAGTCCCACCCATCTGATTTTGGCAAAAAAAATTTCAGAACTTTTATCTTGCTGGTTTCAGCATAGGCCCTTGGACCCCTTAGGAATCCATAATCGTGCAGGATCACTGTCAAGACACCTGCTCATAATCTAGATATTGTTCCTTCACCAAATCATTATTGATGAGTTTATTGGATTCCCCATAGATGTAATCCTTCTGCCCAGCATACAGCCTCATCATATTAAACACTTTCCAGATTTTCTCCTTGGGTACACAGTTCCCCTCCATGAAGGTCATATGCAGGATAAGTATCAGGAGATTGGTCTTGGGTGTGCCCAGGTCATCACTCAGCCTCTTGTCATAGCTAAGGTTGAGTGATTTGACAAGGTCATAGGACTGGCTGGTGGGGTCTACTTCTTTCACTTCAATGCCAGAGACAACCTCCATACACTCACAGACTTTGCTGAGATCACAGGGAAGTTGTCCTTGTGCTCTCTGATGACACTCCTCAGCATTTCTGCTTTGGGAGTGGATTGCTTTGTTACATATTTGACACACAGGAACTGCACCAGTTCAGTCACCTTCTTGTTTAGCTCATGACTGAGCAAGAATTGGGGATCTGGTGGAGCCTCAGAGATGCTGAGGCCCTCCTCTTTTTGGCTTCTGAAATTCTCATCAGACTGACTCAGTAGAGAGGCTGTGGTGGCAGCAGGTGAGAAGCAGGCTCCCTGAGAAGCCTGGCAAGCACTCAGCACCCCAGTGGCAGGCACCTCCTCTGGGGTGCCAGAGATCAAAGGAGTGAGGGAGGAGAAGAGGGGGTGGAGAAAGAGAAATTGGTGGAGGAGAAGGATGTTATGGAGGAGGAAGAGGTGGAGGAGTTGGCCTCTTCCTTCCTAGCCATAGGAGCCTGCACACTTTCAAAGGTCTTTCTAGGCCTTTTGGGGCCTGAAGATCTTCCTCAAGCTTGCAGTGCTCACTTTCCTGATCCAGGGACATGATGACTTGTATTGGAGGTGGCCAACAGGAGGGTGGGACCAGGTCTTCTCTCTAGGGGTGCTCCCACGTGTAATGGGCTCCTGTTTTCTTGGTTGGCCTGAGGCCTCATAAGTGAAGTGCAGCTATGGTTTTTCCAGTAGTCATGTATGGATATGAGAGTTGGACTATAAAGAAAGCTAAGTGCCGAAGAATTGATGCTTTTGAACTATGGTGTTGGAGAAGGCTCTTGGAGTCCCTTAGACTGCAAGGAGATCCAATCAGTCAATCCTAAAGGAAACCAATTGTGAATATTCATTGAAAGGACTGATGCTGAAGTTGAAACTCCAATATTTTGGCCACCTGATACAAAGAACTGACTCATTTAAAAAGACCCTGATACTGGGAAAGATCGAAGGCAGGAGGAGAAGGGGACGACAGAGGATGAGATGGTTGGATGGCATCACCAACTCAATGGACATGAGTTTGAGCAAGCTCTGGGAGTTGGTGGTGGTCAGGGAGGCCTGGTGTGCTGCAGTCCACAGGGTCGTGAAGAGTCTGACATGATCGAGCGACTGAACTGAACTGAACTGAGATAGAAGCCAAACCAGGTGTTACTATCTTAGAAACCAAAAGAACAAAATATGTCACGAAAAAGAAAGTGAGTGCCTTGTCTCATGTTTCTGATAAGTTTAACAAGGACAGAGGAATGACCACTGGAACATGGATGCTAAAGGCAACTGTTTGAACTTGTACAACTCACCCGAAATCAGAGTCTAAAACAAGCCTACAGTGAAAGTAGTTTATTTGGTATTCAGTCCCATGAGCTTGGAATGGAGAACTGGAACGGGTGAACCAGGGAAGGAAGGAAAGTCAATATAAGCATGTATTAACTTGATCATCACTGGAGACACTATCATCTGGGAATCTTCTAAGAAGCTGTAGAACATTCCTTAGAACTGCCTGCCTGTGAGATACAGAGACCATTTATCAATAGGCCCCCATCCCCTACTGCTCCAGGGTTATTTAAGGGTGTCCATTCTCCATACTTTCCGATTTTCTCTAATTCGGCTATTGAGAGATTCTGCCCTCAGTGTAATCAAAGGTGTCAGGACAGAAAGATAGAGATATAAAGCACAGAAGAGAAGTATTGCCAGATTATACCTGAAAGGATCTGGTTGCTAACAGCAATATTTGGAATTTAATGTGAGCATGAAAAGTGTAAGGCAGGGAATAAGAAAGCCTGATAATATTCATTCCTAAAATCATTCAGGACCTTCAAGATAATGGTTTACCTTAATCTTCAAAAACCAATGCTGATGGGTTAGTTGAGCAATTTATAGTCCCTGTTGCTGCAAAAGAGACTGGGGCTGTGATTTATATTTATCAACAGCTCTCTCCCCCACCTATTCTAGATTCCCTTTACCTTTGACCAGTCATACATCAAATCTAGGTTGTTTCCTTTAGTAGTGACTTAGATATAAGCCCTATAGGTTCTGAGTCTTTAGTTGTTTTGCCTTTGCTTGGCTGTGGTTGTTGGATTTGTGAATTTAGAGTTATTGCTGATCATGGAATTAATAAGAAATACTTCTGTGAGTTCCCTGGGTTTTACACATGTTCCCTTCTGCCCTCATAATATGGTAGCAATATTAGGTTCATTAGTAAGTCCTTTCTCTGCCTACCAACTCAGTCACATAGCAAGGCTGAACTGATCAGTTGGTAGCAGTCTTTTCAAGTTCAGTAGAATCTTGGCTGTGTTCCCTGTAGAAGCATCTTTTCCACTTACTTGAGCTCCAGAACGTTGAATCCTACAGAACCTAAGATTACTGGACAAAAATGTACATTCTGCAATTCCACTGTTTGATTTTCAGATCTGTATTTCTCACAGTTCTGGAGACTGGAAGTCTAGGATTATGATGCCAGCTTGGTCGGGTTCTGATGAGAGCCTTTCCCTGAGTTGCAGGCTCTGACTTCTTTTTGTAGTCTCACATGGCAGAACAGGTATGCTCTTTACATCTTTACAAGGGCATGAATTCCCATTCCATCATGTGGGCTCTGTGTTCATGATCTCATCCACACCTAATTACCTCCCCAAACCCATTACCTTCCATATACTTTCAGAATGAAGATTAGGCTTTTTATATTTAAAAAGAGGAAAAGAAAGCACGAAAAAAGAATTTCAATTCACACCTCACACCATATACAAAAATTAAATCAAAATGGGTCATATACTCAAGTGTAAACTCAAAATTCATAAACATTCTATAAGAAAATATAGGAGATAACTTAATATGATTTGTAAATGATTTGGGGTTAGGAAGTAATTTCTTAGCTCTTACACCAGGAAGACAATTTGAAAAAAATAAAAATTGATTTATTGATTTATCAAAATTAAATCATCTTGTCCTCCAAAGACATTGTTAAGAGAATGAAAAGACAAGCCATAGACTGAGAGAGAATATTTTCAAATTATTTGTCTCATAAAGGACTTGTATCTATAAATACGTAAAGAACAGTTAAAATTCAATAAGAATATAAAAAGCACAATTATAAAATAGCCAAAGATTTGATCATACTCATCACCAAAGAATTTATACAGATGGCAAATATGCACATAAAAATGCTCAACATCATTAGTAATTAGGGAAGTATAATTAAAATCTCAATAAACTACTACCACACACCTATTAGCATGCCTAAAATTAAAATTACTCACCATATCAAGTCTTGGCAGGTATATGGAGCAACTGAAACTCTTATACACTCTGGTATATAAGTCTAAAACAGTTTGGCAGGGTCTTAAAAAGTTAATTCTATGGCTATCATACAATACTCATTGAATGCCAAGGTATTTACCCAAGATAAATAAAAGCATATTTCCTTAAAAAAAACTTGTATATAAATATTTGTAGCAGCTTTAATAGCCCAAATTGGAAAAATCTAAATTATTATCAGTAGAGGAAAGGATAAACAAATTGCATATAACCATTCAGTGAAATACTACTCAGCAATACAAAGGAGTATTCTAAAGATATCTTCAACAACACAGATGAACCTCAAAAACAGGATGCTCAGAGAAAGAAGAAAGACATGAATAGTACAATTTAATTTTTACTATGCAAAATTCTAGAAAATTCTAAAATTTGTAGTTGTAATTAATTTGCACTGGCAAAAAGCAGGTCAGATATATCCCAGGAAATGGGTGGCAAAGAAATGCAAGAGAGGGAATTGAAGGGCCAACAGGAAAATTTTGGGGGTGATGAATATATTGATTATTTTGATTTTAGACATGGCTTTAGAGAAGTATCCATGTGTCAAAATTTATTAAACCATGAACTTTCAACAAGTTCACTTTATGTTAATTATAGCTCTATAAAAAGAGGAGTATTTGATATAGGTATGACATGTTGCTGCTGTGTTGTGCAGGTGCTAAACTGTTTGCTCAAAAATAACTGGAGAAATAAAGATGATCCGAAAATATGAGGCCTGTTGCAAGAGATGTCTGATGTAATGGTATCAGAGAATGTAATGTGAACAGAGAAGCCGAAACAGTAATGTAGGTAGAAAAATTGTTAAATAATAATAGCTTCCAATTACATTATATTTATTTCCACTAAACTCTTAGCACTGTAAAAACATATATTACACACATAGATATTAGTATTATTTCCTTATAATAGACCCAATGATAGATAATATTGTATTTGTTATCTTCATTATAAAGATGAGAAAATTGAGAATCAGAGAGTGATAGCTGGTGTATTAGTACAGAGAAACTAGTACAGAGTTTGTACTGTACTAGTACAGTCTGTATCAGACTAGTACAGAGAAACTGAACCAGTAAAATATATGTTTAATTAATATTTAATGTTTACATAATATATAAATAAAAAAGAGATTTATTATAAGAATTTTGTTCACATGATCACAAGAGGTGACAATTTTCAAGGTCTTCAATGTGAGTTGGTGAGCTGGAATCCAGAAAGGCCTATAGTGTGATTCCAGTCTCAAGGACAGATGTCTTGAAACCCAGGAAGAACTGATTGTTAGAGTGAATGCAGGAAAAAGCTGATGCTCCAGTTCAAAGGCAGTCAGACAGAAGGAATTATCTCTTATGAGCAGGAGGGTCAGATTTTTTGTTTTATTCAGGCCTTCAACTGATTGGATGAGGCCCACCCATATTGAGTTCAGTTCAGTCACTTAATCATGTCTGACTCTTTGCAACCCCATGAATCCCAGCACCCCAGGCCTCCCTGTCCATCACCAACTCCCGGAGGTCACTCAGACTCAGGTCCATCGAGTCAGTGATGCCATCCAGCCATCTCATCCTCTGTCGTCCCCTTCTCCTCCTGCTCCCAATCCCTCCCAGCATCAGAGTCTTTTCCAATGAGTCAACTCTTCGCATGAGGTGGCCAAAATACTGGAGTTTCAGCTTTAGCATCATTCCTTCCAAAGAAATCCCAGGGCTGATCTCCTTCAGAGTGGACTGGTTGGATCTCCTTGCAGTCCAAGGGACTCTCAAGAGTCTTCTCCAATACCACAGTTCAAAAGCATCAATTCTTCAGCACTCAGCTTTCTTCACAGTCCAGCTCTCACATCCATACATGACCACAGGAAAAACCATAGCCTTGACTAGACCGATCTTTGTTGGCAAAGTAATGTCTCTGCTTTTGAATATGCTATCTAGGTTGGTCATAACTTTCCTTCCAAGGAGTAAGCGTCTTTTAATTTCATGGCTGCAGTCACCATCTGCAGTGATTTTGGAGCCCGGAAAAAGAAAGTCTGACACTCTTTCCACTGTTTCCCCATCTATTTCCCATGAAGTGATGGGACCAGATGCCATGATCTTCGTTTTCTGAATGTTGAGCTTTAAGCCAACTTTTTCACTCTCCACTTTCACTTTCATCCGCTTGTGCTTCTTCCAGCCCAGCATTTCTCATAATATTCTGCATATAAGTTAAATAAGCAGGGTGACAACATACAGCCTTGACATACTTCTTTTCCTATTTGGAACCAGTCTGTTGTTCCATGTCCAGTTCTAACTGTTGCTTCCTGATGTGCACATAGGTTTCTCAAGAGGCAGGTCAGGTGGTCTGGTATGCCCATCTTTTTCAGAATTTTCCACAGTTTATTGTGATCCACACAGTCAAAGGCTATGACATAGTCAATAAAGCAGAAATAGATATTTTTCTGGAACTCTCTTGCTTTTTCCATGATCCAGCAGATGATGCAATTTGATCTCTGGTTCCTCTGCTGTTTCTAAAACCCGCTTGAACATCTGGAAGTTCACGGTTCATGTATTGCTGAAACCTGGCTTGGAGAATTTTGAGTTTTGAGAGTTTTGCCAAGAGAATTTTGAATTTTGAGAGTTTTGCCAGGAGAACGCACTGGTCATAGCAAACACCCTCTTCCTACAGCACAAGAGAAGACTCTACACATGGACATCACCAGATGGTCAACACTGAAATTAGACTGATTATATTCTTTGCAGCCAAAGATGGAGAAGCTCTATACAGTCAGTAAAAACAAGACCAGGAGCTGACTGTAGCTCAGATCATGAACTCCTTAATGCCAAATTCACTTAAATTGAAGAAAGTAGGGAAAACCACATAGACCATTCAGGTATGACATAAACCAAATCCCTTATGGTTATACAGTGAAAGTGAGAAATAGATTTAAGGGCCTAGATCTGAGAGATAGAGTGCCTGATGAACTATGGATGGAGGTTTGTGACATTGTACAGGAGACAGGGATCAAGACCATCCCCATGGAAAAGAAATGCAAAAAAGCAAAATGGCTGCCTGAGGAGGCCTTACAAATAGCTGTGAAAAGAAGAGAAGTGAAAAACAAAGGAGACAAGGTAAGATATAAACTTCTGAATGCAGAGAATAGCAAAGAATCCAAAAGAATAGCAAGACTTCTAAATCCAAAGAATAGCAAGGAGAGATAAGAAAGCCTTCCTCAATGATCAGTGCAAAGAAATAGAGGAAAACAACAGAATGGGAAAGACGAGATCTTTTCAAGAAAATTAGAGATACCAAGGGAACATTTCATGCAAAGATGGGCTCAATAAAGGACAGAAATGGTATGGAGCTAACAGAAGCAGAAGATATTAAGAGGTGGCAAGAATACACAGAAGAACTGTACAAAAAAGATCTTCACAACCCAGATCATCACGATGGTATGATCACTGACCTAGAGCCAGACATCCTCGAATGTGAAATCAAGTGGGCCTTAGAAAGCATCACTATGAACAAAACTAGTGGAGGTGATGGAATTCCAGTTGAGCTATTTCAAATCGTAAAAGATGATTCTGTGAAAGTGTTGCACTCAATATGCCAGCAAATTTGGAAAACTCAACAGTGGCCACAGGACTGGAAAAGGTCAGTTTTCATTCCAATCCCAAAGAAAGGCAATGCCAAAAAATGCTCAAACTACTACACAATTGCACTCATCTCACACACTAGTAAAGAAATGCCCAAAATTCTGCAAGCCAGGCTTCAGCAATCCATGAACCACCCATATTAGGGGAGGGCAATTTGCTTAACTCAGCCTATCCATTCAAATGTTAATTTCATTCAGAAATCCTCTTGGACAAACTCAGAATAACATTTGATCAAATATCTGAGCAACTTGTGGCTTAGACAAACTGTCACACAAAATTAGCCATCATAGATAGTAAAAACTGAAGCATTTATTAAAGAAGTAAATAATACTTCTGAGAACTATCTGTGAAGGTAAATTTAATTATAGTCAGATACAGACAGCAGCACATAGAGATGAGTAGGATAAAACCTAGCATTGAGAATTCATATTTGAAGAGAACAAATTTTAGTACATGTGTATATGTCGATATGATCCAGAAGAAAGGTAAAAAATTTTATTTCAGATGAAATGATTAAACAGAAAGAAAAGTCTTGGGAAGGGAAGGCACTGAATTGATTCCATAATGAGCTAATAGATTGAGACCTTGTCTTAGAATTGTATCCAAAGCCCATTTAATCTCAGGACACATCCTACCTTTCTGATCTCATCTTTTACCACTCCCATTTCACACATTAAACAATTTCTATTCTAAACACACTGTTATTTGCATTCCTCTGGGACTTTGCTCTGCCTTTAATCTCATATAATAACATCCATCATACAGCTCCCATACGGTGAACTCCATCTCATTCCTCAAAGTGAAAGTGAAAGTGAAGTCGCTCAGTCATGTCTGACTCTTTGAAACCCAGTGGACGGCAGCCACCAGGCTCCTCTGTCCATGGGATTCTCCAGGCAAGAATACTGGAGTGGGTTGCCATTTCCTTCTCCAGGGGATCTTCCCGATGCAGGAATCAAACCCAGGTCTCCCCCGCTGCAGGCAGACGCAAGCAGATGCTTTAACCTCTGAGCCACCAGGAAGCTCAAAACCCAGTTAATTCCTCAAAACCCAGTTAATTCCTCAAAACCCAGTTCAAATATCTGTGCAGCTTACTCCAATGTCCTAACATCAAGTCTGTAACTCCTGTTCTTCTTCCTTCTATAGTACTTCCTATGACCCCTGATAACTCTGATCATAGTATATGGTGATGTTTATTTCTGTTTGTTTCCTTTGTTAGATTGTCAACTCCTTGAAGATTCCTTTTTAAATCTCATTACCAAGCACATAGACTACCATAGTGTTTGTTCTCAAATTTTATTTCAGTGGGTGAAAATATGAATAAAATATAAATGTCTCAGCTGAATCTCAGGGCAAATTTATACACATAAAGAACTTTCAACATTTGATAGTAACTCAGTGAGGATATGCTGAAAGTGAAAGTGAAGTTGCTCAGTCGTGTCCACCTCTTTGCAACCCCATGGGCTATAGCCTACCATGCTCCTCTGTCCATATACCACTTCAAAACTTCTGCAAGCACACAGGCGTATAGAGTGCAAAATGCCCAAGGCCAATAAGACATCATCCCTAGGGTTAACACTAGCACCCAAAACACTCCCTGATCCCTTCAGGCAGTGTACAGTCATTTTCTTTGTCCCTTTGTATCAACTGACTCTTAAAGATGGTATGAGCATCCCTAGGCTATTAGCAATTCTGTGGCGGGAGGGAGTATAGTTTCCCACTGAGCTAAGTAGAAAGATGAAACTAAACAACAGAAGCTAAGGGACCTCAGTTCAGTTCAGTCGCTCAGTCGTGTCCGACTCTTTGTGACCCCATGAATTGCAGCACGCCAGGCCTCCCTGTCCATCACCAACTCCTGGAGGTCACTTGGTCAGGCTAAAGATAGAACCCCCATGTGAGTTCTACGTTCTCTGGCCCTACTTGTACCACATTGAGGACAGAACCCTCCTCATTTCAGCAGAATTGCTACATTTAAGCACTTAACATTAACAAAGCAAGAAATATAAACCATGTTTTCCCCCAGTAATAGGTCTTTTCCATGGGTATCAATTCTCTTATGGAATTTCTCTTCAACAACTAAGAGAACTAGTGATAGATGTTCTTCATATATATATATAAATTCTAAAGCAAGCTGATCCTGGTGCACCATGCCCAATGCAAGTCTAGCACTTCTTATTTGAGATTTATAGCCAATTTTGAATTTGCTGTTGTTGCTGTTTGTTTCCCATCCCATTTCTCTGGGCTAGCAACCCTGTAAATAGTTTACATGTGGGTTCAATTTTTTGGTCTATTTCCTTGTCAAATTCTCAGGCTTTGAGCTTTCTAAAATGGCAGAAGTGATCAGAATTAGACTTGGGCAATGGGAAATGGTGCTTAGCAAGGTGTTCTGGGAACTTTCTCTCCCCTCCTTTTATTCTTCTCCTTTATCATCAAAATTTCTGCAGTTAAAAAGTCCTTGTTATCGACCCATATCCCCTATTATAGGGGGTCTATTTAGCAACTCTTCCTTTGTGTAATGGCCCAATCAGAGCCTGAGTTTATTTCATTTTTGTTTTGGTCAAAACTGACTTTGTATATGCTTATATTTAATGGTTTCCTCTTGGGACTCAAGTAATTCATATTTTATGTGAAATAACTTAATTTTATGATGTGTCTGGTATAAATAGATTTTTTTCTCTCTCTCTCTACTCCTCTAAGACGATGACAATTTGATTTTCCATTTATGGTAACATTAATGTAATCTCCTGGAATTTAAGCACATCATTTGTGTCTAGTTTCTAACAGCAATCTCATTTGCCAAGCATCAGATTTAGTGCAGGTTTTCCTACAGACCCAGCACCACAAACATCAAGGAGAGCTTTAGCTGAGTAACCAATCACAGATAAAGGGGAGCACAAAGTTCTCTGGATGGCCTATCATCTTTGTCATGCTCCCAGCAGATAAAATGCCACCCTCCAACTTCAGAAAGTTATAAACTGCCTCTACATATATATATACACACACACACACACCTATATATACATGTATGTATAAAATCCATACACGTATGTATGGATAAAATCTAGTATATGCCATTATTTATATATCCATATATGTATTTATATGTATAAATATATGTCTTTATATATGTATATATAAATAATTGCATATGTTAGATTTTCATTTTAGATTCTATAAATCTCATTTCAGTAAAGGACCTCTTACCATATTAGTTTGAAAGGCATAATGTTTCTTATATATACACATATAAAAAATACCTAAAAGCTTCCACTGCTTGTCATTAATGATACCCATAAATTCCTTCCCACTGCCAATATTGCTGTCAATCAGGGAAATTAGTGCAAAGAAAAGTGCTGTGCTCAAATAAAGCAGACTTGGCCTGGAAGAGTTCACCCCAGTTCCATTGTTCTTAGGTGCCATGCTGCTTGAATATAATAGCAGTGAAGCTGAATCTCTGACATCGTGCATTTTAACTAGAATATTTTAACATTCTGTTTTACTTTTTATACTTGGGTCTAAGAGAGAAAAAAGGTGATTCTATTTTGCACACAAAAAAAGAATATCACTTTTTAGAAGTCATTACACAAAGAGTTAGTCAAATTTTATAGAATCATATATACCTACAAAAATGTGCCCCAGAAATACATGACCTATGTTAGTTCATAGTTTTAATTCAACTCTTCTTTCCAGCCAAGATCAATCCATTTTCTCCCACTGACTCTATAAAATGCCTCTACCAAATTTCTTTGGGTATTCCTGAGAAATTCAGGCTGGGCACAGGGAATTTTTGAAATCTGATTTAAAATATTTATGGTTTCTTTAATGCAAATATTGGAATATCATCAGAACGCTAATGATACTCTGCACTACATCTTCTTTTCATCTATTCTGACAGTGTAGCTTTAGAGCTTACTCAGTGCCTGGCTGAGCTAAGGACTCACATGAAAGCTGACTGGCTGAGTTTCAAACTAAATAAAACAGAGGTGAGGATCTTAAGGGGTAAAGGGTTGAGAAGGGGCTGGGGACATTATTTAGAGAATGTTTCAACCTAGGGGTTTTCTGACTCACAACTGTGCTCCGAAAACCTTAGAACTCAGTGAGGATCATGCCCTATGCTTGACCTTGAAAACTTTACTGATCACCTACACATTGTGAATCAAGATGAGGCCACAGCAGTCTTTCATGAGCATGCCTTGCCCACAATTACATTATCTGTTAATTGTCATTTTTTGAATGATGCCACCATCAGATTATAAATTCCCTGAAAGTAAGGTCCCATCACTTCATGACAAATAGATGGGGAAAAAGTGGAAGAAGGGACAGCTTTTATTTTCTTGGGCTCCAAAATCACTGAAGATGGTGACTACAGCCATGAAATTAAGAGACACTTGCTCCTTGGAAGGAAAGCTATGACAAACCTAGACAGTGTATTAAAAAGCAGAGATACCACTTTGTCAACAAAAGTCTGTATAGTCAAAGCTATGGTTTTTCCAGTAGTCATGTATGGATTTGATGAATTGATGATGCTTCAATTTGAAGAATTGATGCTTTCAAATTGTAATGCTGAAGAAGACTCTTGAGAGTCCCTTGGACAGCAAGAACATCAAACCAGTCAATCCTGAAGGAAATCAACCCTGAATATTCATTGGAATGATTGTTGCTAAAGCTGGAGCTCCAATACTTTGGCCAACTGATGTGAAGAGCAGAATCATTAGAAAAGAACTTAATGCTGGGAAAGACTGAAGGTGAAAGGAGAAGAGAGTGGCAGAGGATGAGATGGTTAGACTACATCACTGACTCGATGGACATGAATTTGAGCAAACTTTGGGAGATAGAGGAGGATAGCCTGGTGTGCTGCAGTCCATGGGGTCACAAAAAGTTGAACATGATTTAGTGACTGAAAAACAACCACTAGATCCTGGAAGGCAGGATCTTCAATGTTCATTTTTTCATCTTTGAAGCTGAGTATAATATCTGGGATATAATAAGATGATGGAGGGAGAAAGGAAGGAATGAGGGAGGAAAGGAAGGAGGGGAGGGAAAAAAGGAAGAAAGGGATGTCTTGGCTTTGTCAATAAGTGATTCATGTTAATGTTAACCTACAATACTGTATTGAAAAAAATCTTTTGATTCTGACCATAAGAGAAGCTTAATAAAGTGTATAGCAATTTATTCAGGCATAAACAATGACAAGAATAATGAAATTGACAGTCACTCAGTCGTGTCCAACTCTTTGTGACCCCATGGACTATATAGTCCATAGAATTCTTCAGACTAGAATACTGGAGTGGGTAGCCTTTCCCTTCTCTGTGGGATCTTCCCAACCCAGTAATTGAAGCCAGGTTTCCTGCACTGCGGGTGGGTTCTCTACCAGCTGAGCCACAAGGGAAGCCAAGGAAGGAAGGCAGGAATAGCAAAGACCAAACAGAGCCTTTGTGCTAATCTCCTTCAAACACCAAGTCAGACACAGGTTCAAACATGGATGCATAGCTTGGAGAAGCGAATGAAGTCTGGATTTCAGGCCCCACTCAGTCCCTTAGCTACAAGCCTTTGTGCACAGGACAACTTGAAGCCCCATAGATTTATCAAAGAACACTACCTCAAAGACCCATTTTACTGATCTTTATATCTTAGCAGAAAACTGTTCTTTTCAGATAGGAAACTGATTTAATGTTAATAGATCGTCAATGGCTGGTTAAGCTGCTGTGCCTATTGCTATCCTGGGCTTAAGATCTTAAATTCCTAATGTTTTCAATTATAAATATATATTTGTGCTCTAAAGCAAGTTTTCTAAGAAAGCAGTTGAGAAAGGTCAGTAAGGATTCTCCTCTGATTTATCAAATGAGACTTTTTGACAAACCTCCTGGGCAATGGACAGTCAAAATTAAATGCTGGGACACTTCAATAATAAACCAACAAACATTAGCTGAGAATTGACCATAAAATTAGTCATGGTTTAGATTAAATAAAGGAAGTTTGAGAATACTTAAAGGAACAAGCTGACAGTCATGGTGAAGTGTCTTTTCTCATGAATAGCATTCCCAGTGTGCCCTTGTTTCTTGATGTACTATGTTGTACAATTCTGCACTGAAAAACAAAAGTGAAGCTGTTCAGTCGCATCTGACTCTTTGCGACCCCATGAGCCTACCAGGGTCCTCCATCCATGGGATTTTCCAGGCAAGAGTACAGGAGTGGGTTGCCATTTCCTTCCCCAGGAGATCTTCCTGACCCAGCGATTGAACCCAGGTCTCCTGCATTGTAGGCAGACGCTTTACTGTCTGAGCCACCAGGGAGGTCCCAAGGAAAGGTGATAATCTGCACTATTTCTAATCATTTCAGCTACTTATACAGCAGATGCACTCTGTTGCAGATGATATGAGTGAGTTAGCCTAAGTCAAGAGAACTTTAAAGTACTTAACCCACGGTACAAGAAAAAAAAAAATCTTAGAGATGTAGCCCCTGCCACATGGAAGAGTTATTTACATAGCTCAAGGTAGTTCAAGAGTTATTTACATAGTTCGGATGCGGGGAGGCTGGGAACAGGTATCCAGCTACAGATAGAATTCCCAGGTCAAAGAGTCTATGTAACTCTGCAAAATAAATCTAAGCACTGATTTACATAATCCATAGAAAAAGATAACTTTTGTATTGAAATATGTGCCTAGATATTTTTGCAGTAGAGTCAACTTTATTTTTTGTTTAGAAAAGCAAAATAAATATAAAGTAATTTTAGGGATTTTTTTGAAAAGAAAGAAATGTACAAAGGAAATTAAAATACCCATGGCTCCACAATCTAGAGGTAACTGGGATAGCCTCCGCTAATATCATTCTAGGATATTTTCCATCCATCAATATATATTGTTATAATGAAAATGGTTCAAAGTCTATATACTATTCATAATCGGCTCTTTAAAATGGATGATATACCTTGCATAACATTCCAGGTAAATAAATGTTTATCTAGACATCATTGGTTGCTATAGTCATTCTTGCACCATAGTGTATTTTTTCTCATATGTAATATGTGTATATATACACACATCATCATATATTTTGAATCAGTGCACAACTTATTGCTGAACATTCAAATAGTATCCAATTGTTCACCACTATAAAGATCGGTTTAAAAAACACCCTTTGTAGCTCAATCTTTGAGCACAGAATTTGAATATTCTTAGGATAAATATGGAAATGCCAGATCAAATATACTGCCTATTGTAGCAGAGAATTTGTTCTATACACCAAATTCCACAGCCTCTTCTTCCTCCTTGATGCAACCAAACTATATGTTCCTCCCACCACTGCACTTAAGTATGACCAGGAGTTTGAGGTTCAACCAATGATCATCATGCTGTAATGACCCATGGAGACCTCTTACATGTACTTCTTCAAACTCTTTTCCCTTTTCAGTTGTTTGGAATGACATCTGAAGTTGTCATTAAAGTTGTTGGAACTTCTGTTAGCTTGGATGTCCCAGTGACCATGTAGGGAAAGGCTCTGCTCACAGGTTTACTGATTCAACATCGCCTCATGTACAAGGAGAAAACCTCCACCATGCTGGAGTTGTTATGTGTTTGGAGAGTTATTTGATACTGTCACCAATGCCTACATTTTAAAACTTGTATAACATTTATTATCATAAAGATGTCCAAAATAAATAATATCTTCATTTGTTTTACACAATCTGACAATAAAGATTTTATCTTTTGAAAATTCTCTATCAAGTGAAAATACGTCCTTTGTTCTAATCTGTGTCTTTTAATCATTAACAACATTGAATGAGTTTACATATACCCATAAGTAATTTCACTTAAAATAAAATCACGACTCTTCTAATCACTAACTATCCTAAAAGTAGTGGTAGTAGTAATATTGACTTTCAACAAAGTGGAAATTAGGAAATACTGCAAATAGTTCTTCAAACTTTAAAGGAAAATATGAAGATGATTTACTAATTTATTTAAAATCATCTTATTTTAAGGAGTTAAGGTGATGACGTTATTATTCTATATGACTGTGAGTTTAACATAAAACTATAAGTTTGGGAAAATAAATTTCACATATTATTGAAATGTTAATAGTCATTCAGCATTTTATTCAAGGCAGAACAGAAAATCAGAAGTCAGCTACAGCTTTAACAATTGAAATAATGGAAGTTTAAAGCACTATTTGCTAATTGTTCTTTGTTATCTAATGGTCAATAGTTAAAAGTAGTCTACTTGAGCACACACAAATCTCTCAAGTCAACAGAAGAAGCAAAATAAAATGAATTTGCAAAATAATAGCATTTTAACTAATCCCTCCCTGAAGTATTTCCTATAACCTGATGTCTTCCTTTTTTTTAGGGCAGCCAAACACTTTAGCCTCAAGGCAAAAACAAACTGGCTTTGAAACAGACTTTCAAAAGCCTAGCCCTGAGGTTGCTAAAGATTTAGCACACTTAGATGAGGCCAGAGTAAAACTTTCCTCCTATTCCCTGAGACCAGATCCCCTCCTGGTACAAAAGAAAGTCAACAAGGAAGCAAGGACCTGCAGGTTTCTGAGGTCTAGGGGAATCTCATAAACCTTCACTTGGACAGATGTGACAGCATCTTGGTAAATCCAGGAAACAGAAAGCAAAAGAGGCCCATAGCCCTTTTCTAGGGAGTAGAAAGAATCCTAGGTTGGAGATGACTTTATAGAATATCTAGACCAGAGATTACAACTGGCGCATTTATAGGTAGAATAATGACTCCTCAAAGGTGTCCATAATGCTGATCCTTGGAATCTGTAAATATGTTAATTTATATAGCAAAAGAGAAATTACGGGTGTGATTAAAGTTAAGGCCTTTGAAATGGGGAGATTATCCTGGCTTAGCCACATGGGTACAATCTAATCACACAAGTTCTTAAAAGTGGATAGATTTTCACAGCTGTGGTCAGAGAGAGCTGTGACAACAGATAAAAGGCAAGAGAAGCGTGGCACTGCTTGCTTTGAAGACGGAGGAAGGGGCCCATGAGCCAAGGAATGTGGGTGACTCCTAGAAGCTGGAAAAAGCAAGGAAGAATATTTTCCCAAGGGCCTTAAGAAAGGAACACAGCCAGAGAGATCCATGTTAGACTTCTGACCTACTGAACAGTAAGGTCATCAGTTCAGTTCAGTTCAGTCGCTCAGTCGTGTCCAACTCTTTGTGACCCCATGAATCGCAGCACATCAGGCCTCCCTGTCCATCACCAACTCCCGGAGTTCACCCAGACTCATGTCCATCAAGTCAGTGATGCCATCCAGCCATCTCATCCTCTGTCGTCCCCTTCTCCTCCTGCCCCCAATCCCTCCCAGCATCAGAGTCTTTTCCAATGAGTCAACTCTTTGCATGAGGTGGCCAGAGTACTGGAATTTCAACTTCAGCATCATTCCCTTCAAAGAAATCCCAGGGCTGATCTCCTTCAGAATGGACTGGTTGGATCTTCTCGCAGTCCAAGGGACTCTCAAGAGTCTTCTCCAACACCACAGTTCAAAAGCATCAATTCTTCAGTGCTCAGCCTTCTTCATAGTCCAACTCTCACATCCATACATGACCACAGTAAAAACCATAGCCTTAACTAGACGAACCTTTGTTGGCAAAGTAATGTCTCTGCTTTTGAATTATTGAAGCCACTGAGTTTGTGATAATTTGCTAAAAAACCAATAGAAAACTAGTACAGCTGTCCACAGGCTACATATGGCCTATTGTTTGGAAATTTCACATAAAACCTTATTTCCACTTTCTTGAAACCCCAGAATAATTGCGAACATAGGTCTACATTTGCATCCAGAAGCAATCCACTGCAGGTGAATTGTGGCCCCTCTTCCAACAGGGGAAGTTGTTCTTCAGGTGATGCCAGTACCTATTACACACTTACATCAGGTAGATTATCTATTGACCCGTCTAAATACTATAGGTATATGCATATTGACTCAAAATTGCCTAGTATAAATGACCAGACCTTTAGCATTTTGTAAGAACAATAGAATAATTTCAATGTGGCCAAGGAATATCTTGAAGACCGGAAAGTTTATAGGCTGTCCTGCTGAGTTTTTTTATGCCAGAAGAGTGAGGGTCTATAGCTGGGAGTAATAGCTGAAGGAGTCTTGCAGTCAAAGAACAATAAAGGACAATTCAGCAGAGACCTGTGAATGTGAGAACAACTAAAAAGGGCATGAATGGAGACATTTTCACTGTAAACTTAGCACCATTATGGGGTGCTCCCAGGTACAAAAAGTCTTTCTGGGTCCATCATTTCATGTTTGTAGAAAAAAGGCCTCGGCTTCCTACACTTTCCTTGAGTTCCAAAGGGACAATTCAAACAGTTACTAATTAGGGAAGTGAGGGAATGCAGAGATAAAGGAGGAACAGTCAAGAGACAGTAGTCCAGAGATAAGGAAGAATCAGTGGGATTTCCCCGGCAAGAATACTGGAATGGGTTGCCATTTCCTTCTCCAGGGGATCTTCCTGACCCAGGGATTGAACACCAGTCATCCACATTGCAGGCGGATTCTTTACCATCGGCGCCAACAGGAAAGCCCAGTAAATATAGCAAAATCCTTTAAAAAAAAACAATTAGTAAAGTGTATAAAATGCAATCAGGTAGCAGAAGGAGCTGAATTAAACAAAGATTAATGAAAATAACTTTAAGTTCATCCATTATGTCAAAAAAAAAAACACCACATACAAGAATAAAGGTGATGAAATTATACTGTAAACCTTTACACTGAACTGAAAATTCCCATCATGAGACAGCTTTTTCCTATCTTTCATATCCATTTACAAAAGAGAACATAAAAAGTACAAAGCTATAGCCCACTCTTCCTTCCGTCTTTGAGACAAGAAACAGGGCAAAGAATAGAAGCTTCAATTATATTAAATTTAAATTCATCCTATGAAGGGAAGGACTACAGTGTTATTTTAGTATTGGAAACTATGTTTGGTTATTAATTCAAAGGAATTTTTATTTCTGGAATGCTTAAATTTGTGACAGATTTTCTCAGTAAACTTTATTGAGATAATTTAACATCCAATATAATGCATATGAACATTTTATATGTACACGGAGGTAAAGAATCAGCCTGCATTGCAGGAGACACAGGAGATGCAGGTTCGATCCCTGGATCAGGAAGAATCCCCTGGAGAAGGAAATGCCAACCCATTCCAATTTTCTTGCCTGAAAAACCCCATGGACAGAGGAGCCTGGCGGACTACAGTCCAAAGGATCACAGAGTCAGATATGACTCAGCAACAAACACACAATGAAGACAGAGAACATTTCAACTGCCCCCCAATGAAATATAGAACAATTCATAAAGTTCCTTTGTGTCCATTTGAAGTCAGCCTCAGATTCTCATCCCAGGTAATTGGTCTGATTTCTTTCATAAATTAGTTTTGTCTCTTCTAGAGTATCACATAAATAAAATCATACACTATGTGGTGTTTTTTGTCTGGCTTCTTTCAATCAGTATATAGCAGTGCTTTAAAAGTTCACTTATGTTCTTGCATGAATCTGTTCCTTTTCATTGCTGAATAGTATTTCATTTTGTATAAACAGAAGCTAGTTATATGTTCATCTATTGATGGATTTACTTTGAGACTATTATGAATAAGCCTACCATGAACTTTGGGGTGTAGGATTTTATGAATATGTTTTCTTTTCTCTTGGCATGTCTTATGATAAGCATACAATTCATTTTATAAAAAATCACCAGAACATTTTTTGAAGTCATTGTACTGCTTTTGCAAATTACTCTTTTTAACAGCAAACTGTGAGTGTTTCATTTGTTCTACATGCTTCCCAACATTTGGTATTTGTCAGCCTTTAACTTTTAGCCAACTAGTTAGTATAAAGCAGTGTCTTATTGTGGTTTAAATTTACTTTTTCCCTAATGTTGAATGATGTGGCTTATTGTATATTAGAATACTTTTCTTTCTGATTTTTCTGTATAAATTTTGGCCTATTTTTTTATTTGATGATTTTCTTCCTTTTATTGAATTGTAAGGATTCTTTATATATTCCAGCTGGACATCCTTTATCAGATATGTGCCACATATATTTTCTTCCAGTCTACATATTTTTTCGTTTTTTCAATGGAGTCTGTTGAAGAGTACAAGTTTTTATATTGATAATATCCAATTTATCCTGTTTTTCCATTTTCTCCTGTGGTTAGTACAAAAGAAACCTTTTCCAATCTCCAGTTGCAAAGATATTCTTCCATGTTTCTTTCTATAAATTGTATTGTTTTAACTTTTGTGTTTAATTATAATCCGTTTCTAATTAACTTTGGCATAAGATCTGAGATGAAGATCAACGTTCACCTCTTCCATTGTATGATCTTTTGATCCAATATCATTTTTTAAAGTCTATGCTTTTTAAAGTCTGTGTTTGAAGTGAACACCATTGTCAAGTTATCGACTATATAAAACGGTTTCAAGATTCTTTTCTTTCCTTTTGTTGTGTGAATAGCTTTATCTTTATGCAAATATTTAATATTACACTGCCTCAATTATTGTAATTTTAAAGTAAATTTTGAATTCAAGAAATATGAGTCATTCAACTTTGTGCTTTGTTGTCAAAATTATTTTGACTCTTCTAGGCCTTTTGCATTTCTATATAACTTTAGACTTTGTTTTCTAGTTCCTGCTGAAAGGCCTACTGCAATTTTGATAGAGGTTGTTTTGGATTTATTGATCTATTTGGGGAGAATTGGATGTAAAAGATGAAGGTTTGATCACTAGAGGGGGAAGATCCCCTGGAGAAGGAAATGGCAACCCACTAAAGTATTCTTGCCTGGAGAATCCCAGGGACAGAGGAGCCTGGTGGGCTACAGTTTATGGGAGTGCAAAGTTGGACACGACTGAAATAACTTCACATGGATATCTTAATGGTATTGAGTTTTCTACTCTGTGAACATGTTGTTTCTTTCTACTTATTTAGATACCCTTTCATTTTCCTCAGTGATGCTTCATAGCTTTTAGTGTAGAAATCTAAAATTTATTCCTAAATGTTAATTGGTTTTGTTTTAAGATCTAAAATTTATTCCTAAATGTTAATTGGTTTTGATTCTCTTGTAAGTAGCTTATTTTTAATTTTGTAATTTTCATTTCATTGTTGCTAATATATAAAAATGTGTGTATATACTATATATGGCTTTAAATTGCTATGACAGATGTTGCCTCATTAAAATCTATAACACACAGCAAAAAGGAAGGATTTAGATTTCAAATGTGGCCTGTGATAAGGTAATAAACACTAAACGACATCACTCAATATTGCAGGGATCTGTGTGTTAGTCTTGACTTCTTATTAGACTGAAAACTCCCTGCAGGCCATGACTGTGTCGCTCAGAACAACTGAACTGTTGTCTAACATGTGGTAATGCTAAATAAATATTTGAGAAAGAATGAATGAAATGAGTGACAAAACTGAAAGGTACCATCTCAAATTCTGAATGAAAGTACTTGCGCTTTTTCAATTTAAAGCCAGAAGAGCTTGAGCATAAGAACACATGCTGGGGAACAGGCCATTTTTCTATGAGATGCTTTATTTATCCCTACATCTTTCAGACAGGCAGTGGGAATGTGCTCCAGGAAGGAGAGTGGGATGCTGGGTGTCAAGTCTCAAGGGTTTAATTCCCAACTCTGAATCTCACTAGCTTCAAGGCCTTGGGCAAGTCACTTAACCTCTGTTCCAAACAGAAATAATACCACCTCCTCCCAGGAGCACACCAAGGCAAGTTTGATTGATGGCTAAGCTCTTAGAGTCTTTGATGAAATGTGCTGAATGGCTGCCAAGTATTACTACTGCTAATAATAATAATGTTTTTCTAACATAGTCCCACAGAGCAATATAAATCGGTAACAAGGGACAGATTGCTTCAACAAAGCAAATTGTGACCAATTCCTTTTGAAAGAAGGATGATAGGCTTAATTCCACACTGGTATCATTTTCTGTTCTCTGTTCTCTCTTTACTTATAAGGAGAACAAGTTGTCATGTGTCTATGTGAGGTGTTTAGACTTCTTTAGAATGAAGAAATGAAGAGAAAAATTAGAAGCAAGCACAGACACAGTCATATTATGGAAATATCATGTTTCTCGGGTAGGTTGATCATCTATATTAAAAAAAAAAGGGGTGATTAGTAAGACAGAAATGTTGTCATTTGTTATTTCATCAGTTACATGGTTTTACTGTATCCCGAAAGAAAATTAAAGGAGACTCTAATCCATCAATTTACTTTCAGAACATCTATTTCTTGAAACAGCAATATTATTCTACACTACTTAGGCGCTTTTTTCTTTTCCTTTACAATGCCTAACATGATTTTAAAAGAAGATTTATTAGATTTTTTTTCCTGGTTATAAAATAAGGCATGCCTACTCTAGAAAATTTGGACAAAGATGTAAAATATAAATGAATAAAAATTGGGACATTGTGATAGTGTATAATTTGAAATGTGTTCTCTGTTTAAACTGCCAGCGTTCAATCTCATGTCTGTCATTGTTAGTTTGATCAAAGCTCTTAATTCCTGTGGGCTTCAGTTTCTTCATCTTCTAAATGGGACAGTGATGCCTATTTTTCTGGTTGTTGTGATAATTAAATTAAATAGTGCATGTGAAGCACTTAGAAGAGTGCCTAACACAGAGAACATTGTTTGGTAAATTAATATTGTTGTTATATAATTACTCATAATCTCTAAACTAAAAGATAATTTTTTCAGAAGTTCATTCCATGAACATAAACTTTTATACTAAGTATATAGTTTCTTTTGCAAGATTGAAATTTCTCCCGAAATTCGTATGTTGAAATCTAGTTTCCAGTAATATAATATTTAGAGATGAGCCTTTGGGAATGATTAGTCATGAGGGTGGAGATCTTATGAGGGAAACGTGTGCCCTTATAAAAAAGACCCTGGAGAGCTCTCTCATCTTTCTGACATGTGAGGGCACAGAGGGAAGACAGTCTGTCTGTGAACAAACAGTTCCTCATCAGACACTGAATATACTGCTGTCTTGATCCTGAATTTCCCAGCCTCCAGAACTGTGAGAAATAAATATCTGTTGTTTTAGTCAGCAGCCCAAACAGACCAAGATAAGATCATATTGTACTAACTGTTTTTAATCCGCTTCTCATCAGTGAGTATATTACAGGGATTTTCTTATGTCATTACATATTTTTCTATATGTATGGCACAATCATTTAGGGCAACACATTTTTACACTGAAGGGCTTGATTTGTCATATCCTGACGAACCAACCTCTTATTGTCAGATATTTATTGATTCATTGTTCCCAATTTTTGTTTATATTAAGAATACTGCAGTGATCAACATTTCATGCATCTCAGCTATGGGACGGATATCTAGAAATAGAATTTCTGAGGAACAAAGAAAGTCAGAGTATACTTTTAAAGCTTTTGATGTTAAATGATCTCTAGAAGTTTTGAGATACTAATATAAATCATAGCAATTTAATTTGTCCTATTAACTCTTCATAAACATATATTGCTTCTCCCTACATGATATAGCCTAAGATAATCTTTTACTGAAAATCAAGAGGCAAAGAAATAAATGAAGAGAAAAGAATATAGATTAAAAGAGTGTGGATAACTTCTGCACTTTTCTAAGATCAATTTCTATTGAGACAATCTATAAATGTATAAACCTTGGTAAAAACTGACAAATACTCTACACCTCAACTCTATTTGAAAGAACTTGTGTTCAAACTTCTCTTTCTTCCCTCCTTTTTCTTATAAAACATGATATTAACACCATTTTGAAGAGATATTCTGGCATAATTTATATTACATTCATTCAATTTACTTACTTAAAATACGTTAGGTGAAAGCAAAGCTTTTCTTTTACATTTTCCCGAAACATTTACATCTTTTTTTAAAATTAAAAACACGTTATGCTTATTTAAACTGATATACCTAAAAGATAGCTTCTGATATATACTGGGAACCTGATGTCAGTTTGTATGTACTATTCACTAACTCATACTTGTCCAGCAGTTGGCTGCTTCACATTTTTCAGTTCACATTTTTACCTTGCTTTATGTTCTCTGGACTGCTCTCCAAAAGCACAATATAGGTAGGGGAATATTCATGGAATTTAGACAGTAATCCAAAAGGAGTTCAGTTTGGCAGAAGGAGAAAAGAATAGAGGCTCAGTTATTGAAACAAGACCTATCCCTTGAAAATCTAAGTTGGTGCAGCCACTATGGAAAACAGTATGGAGGTTCCTCAAAAAACTAAAACTAGAGTCACCATAGGATCCTCAATCCCATTCCTTGGCATCAGATCAGATCAGTCTCTCAGTCATGTCCGACTCTTTGCGACCCCATGAATCGCAGCACCCCAGGCCTCCTTGTCCATCATCAACTCCCGGAGTTCACCCAGACTCACGTTCATCAAGTCAGTGATGTCATCCAGCCATCTCATCCTCTGTCGTCCCCTTCTCTTCCTGCCCCCAATTCCTCTCAGCATCAGAGTCTTTTCCAATGAGTCAACTCTTCACATGAGGTGGCCCAAGTACTGGAGTTTCAGCTTTAGCATCATTCCTTCCAAAGAAATCCCAAGGCTGATCTCCTTCAGAATGGACTGGTTGGATCTCCTTGCAGTCCAAGGGATTCTCATGAGTCTTCTCCAACACCACAGTTCAAAAGCATCAATTTTTTAGCACTCAGCTTTCTTCACAGTCCAGCTCTCACATCCATACATGACCACTGGAAAAACCATAGCCTTGACTAGACGGACCTTTGTTGGCAAAGTAATGTCTCTGCTTTTTAATATGCTATCTAGGGGGCTTTCCACTTTCATACGTTGGAGAAGGAAATGGCAACCCACTCCAGTATTCTTGCCTGGAGAATCCCAGGGAGGGGAGTCTGGTGGGCTTCTGTCTGTGGGGTCGCACAGGGTTGGACACGACTGAAGCGACTTAGCAGCAGGCAGGGGGGCCAAACTTTCCTTCCAAGGAAAGCGTCTTTTAATTTCATGGCATATATCTGTACAAAATATAATTCAAAAAGATATACGAACCCCTATGTTCATAGAGCACTATTCACAGCACTATTCACAGCCAAGACGTGGAAACAAACTAAACATGCCTCTACAGATAAAAGGATAAAGAAGATATGGTACAAATGTACAGTAGAATAGTATAAGCCATAAAAAATGAAATAGTCCCATTTGCAGTAACATGGATGGACCTAGAGATTATCATATTATGTGAAGTGAGTCAGAAAGAGATTGACAAATACCATATGACATGACTTATGTATGGAATCTAAAATACGACATAAATGAATTAATCTATGAAACAGAAACAGACTCACAGACATGAAGAACAGACTTATGGTTTTCAAAGGGACAAATGGGTGAAGCAGGGATGGACAGAGAATTTGGGATTAGCAGATGCAAACTATTATATACAGAATGAAAAAAAATAGGTCCTATTGTATTGCATAGGGAACTGTATTTAATATCCTGTGATAAGCCAGAATGGGAAAGAATATATATATATATATATATATATATATATATATATATAAAACCTACAACATCTCCTAGATTTAACACCAAAAAAAAAAAAAAAAAGATGTCCTTTTCATCATAGGGAATTGGAATGCAAAAGTAGGAAGTCAAGAGATACCTGGAATAATAGGCACATTTGGTCTTGGCATATAAAATGAAGCAGGGCAAAAGCTAACAGAGTTTTGTCAAGAGAACACACTGGTCACAGCAAATGCATTTTCAAATGACACAAGAGACAACTCTACACATGGACATCACCAGATAGTCAATATCGAAATGAGATTATTATCTTTGCAAATGAAGATGGAGCTCTATACAGTCAGTAAAAACAAGAACCAGAGCTGACTGTGATTGAGAGCATGAGCTGCTTATTGCAAAATTCAGACTTAAATTGAAGAAACTAGGGGAAATCATCAGGCCATTCAGATATGACTGAAATCAAATCCCTTATGATTATACAGTATAGGTGATGAGCAGATTCAAGGGATTAGATCTGGTAGACAGAGTGTCTGAAGAACTGTAGACAGAGGTTTGTAACACTGTATAAGAGGCAGTGACCAGAGCCATTCCCAAGAAAAAGAAATGCAAGAAGGCAAAGTGGTTGTCTGAGAGGGCTTTACAAATAACTAAGGAAAGAAGAGAAGCCAAAGGAAAGGGAGAAAGGGAAAGATATACCCAACTGAATGCAGAGTTCCAGAGCATAGCCATGACAGATAAGAAGACCTTCTTAAGTGAACAGTTCAAAGAAATAGAGAAAAACAATAGAATAGGTAAGAGTAAAGATCTCTTCAAGAAAATTGGAGATATCAAAGGAAAATTTCATGAAAGAATGGGCATGATAAAGGATAGAATTGGTAAGGGCCTAACAAAAGTATAAGAGATTAAGAAGAGGTGGCAAGAATACATAGAAGAACTATACAAAAAAGGTCTTAATGACCTGGATAACCATGATGGTGTGGTCACTAAACTAGAGCAGGCATCCTGGAGTGTGAAGTCAAGTGGGTCTTAGGAAGCATTGCTACAAACAAAGCTAGTGGATATGATGGAATTCCAATTGAGCTATTTCAAATTCTAAAAGATGCTGCTGCTAAAGTGCTGCAATATGTCAAATATGGAAAAGTCAGCAGTGGCCATGAGACTGGTTAAGGTCAGTTTTCACTCTAACCCCAAAGAAGGGCAGTGCCAAAGAATATTCAATATATGTTCAGTTCAGTTCAGTCCGACTCCTTGAGACCCCATAGACTGCAGCACACCAGATTTCCCTGTCCATCACCAACTCCAGGAGCCTACTCAAACTCATGTCCATCAAGTCAGTGATACCATCCAACCATCTCATCCTCTGTCATCCCCTTCTCCTCCCACCTTCAATCTTTCCCAACATCAGGGTCTTTTCCAATGAGTTGGTTCTTAGCATCAGGTGGCCAGGATATTGGAGCTTCAGCTTCAGCATCCGTCCTTCTGATGAATATTCAGGACTAATTTCCTCTAGGAAGGACTGGTTGGATCTCCTTGCAGACCAAGGGACTCTCAAGAGTCTTCTCCAACACCACAGTTCAAAAGCATCAGTTCTTCGGTGCTCAGCTTTCTTTATAGTCCGACTCACATCCATACATGACTACTGGAAAAACTATAGCTTTGACTAGATGGACCTTTGTTGGTAATATATATTAATATATACATAACTGAATCACTTTGATGTACAGTAGAAATTAATACATTGTAAATCAACTGTACCAAAAAATAAAAATAAAAAACTTTCCCCTGATGTTAGTGAATCTAGTACCTATATTTAATAGAAACATTCTTCATGTACAGCCATGAATGATTGGCATCTAAATTCTATATACGAAGCTATAATTTCACTAAAGGATTGTAGCAACATTGATAAATCATGTCACTGGTAAGCTGTGCTTAAACTGCAACTTTAATTATTTACACTGGGTCTACATAGTTCCTGTATGATACCTGTCATAGCACTGTCTTGTCCTGGGTCTGCTAACAGGACCAGGTTGATCATTGATTCCAACAGTGGGTCAGGTAGAACAGCATGGCCGCATCAGTCAACCACTTCATAGAAATGTAAGAGTGATGCAGGATCTAGTAAGAGTAGCAGGGGTAAAGTGTACAGAAAACTATTTTGCCAACTTCCTTATGGAGGGAGGGAGACCCAGGTTCGATCCCTGGGTCAGGAAGATCCCCCTGGAGAAGGAAATGGCAACCCACTCCAGTATTCATGCCTGGAAAATTCCATGGACCGAGGAGCCTGGTGGGCTACAATCCATGGGGTCACAAAGAGTCGGACACGACTGAGCGACTTTGTGTGTGTGTGTGTGTGTGTGTGTGTGTGTGTGTGAGAGGGAAAAGAGGGATCCTTGAGTGAGTAAGCATCCAACCAGTCCATTCTGAAGGAGATCAGCCCTGGGATTTCTTTGGAAGGAATGATTCTAAAGCTGAAACTCCAGTACTTTGGCCATCTCATGTGAAGAGTTGACTCATTGGAAAAGAGTCTGATGCTGGGAGGGATTGGGGGCAAGAGGAGAAGGGGATGAGAGGATGAGATGGCTAGATGGCATTACTGATTCGATGGACTTGAGTCTGAGTGAACTCCGGGAGTTGGTGATGGACAGGGAGGCCTGGAGTGCTGCGATTCATGGGGTCGCAAAGAGCCAGACATGACTAAGCGACTGATCTGATCTGATTTGAACCTCTTAAAAGTAAAAACTGTTTCTCTTATTCTTTCCAACCTTGTCCCTTCATAATTATTATTTGGGTTATAGATACCATGTAGATTCCCTTGATAGCAACAGAAAACCAGAAGATTTTAGATATTTTCATTTTGAATGTATGTGTCCCTGTGAGCAGACACCAATCTCTTTTGACAAGATTACCTTGTGACTTGTCTTATAATGACCTCCCCAGTAAAAAGTAATCTGATCTGGCCATATAAAGGTGATTAAGAGAATTTGGATTTATTCTATTTACCCGATATTTTGGCAACTCACTCCAGTATTCTTGCCTGGAGAATCCCATTAAGGGAGGAGCCTGGTAGGCTACAGACCACAGGGTCACAAAGAGTCAGAAACAACTGAGCGACTTCACTTCACTCATTCACTTAAAGGAAATCTTCAGGCTAAAATTATTTTATTTATTAAAGAATAATTTTATATCACAAGTATAATTACACATAATTATGTAATTTTGACCTGAGTTTATAAATAGCAAGGTTCAATGTCAGATAATGGTATTGTTGGGAGTGATTTCTACTTGGTAGGGATGTTTACCTTTTCAAATACTTTCCCATGAAGAAGATGAAAGAGGTGTCATGGGAGGAACTTTAACTTCCCATTAATCACAACTAGCACCTAACTGTCCCCAAGGAGCCCAAGTAATTCAGGTGACATGCCTGAATAAAGAGAAGTTTCTCCATAGAAAAAGAGACACCAGTCGTACGTGGTCCTACTGGTCATATGTAAATGGGAAATATTTGAGGGTCAGCATGTGTACAACTCTAATACAGATTTGTAATGGTTGCAGCTGAGAAATAAGTACTTTTAGACAAAAAACAGCACCTAAGACTAATTTGTTTTATTGAGCAATAACATAATAGAGGGAGAGTCTAAAGGGAGAATTTAAAAAATAACAATAGCAATTGTGTTAGACAGTTGGGATTGTTGATATGTCTTAATTATTTCCAAAAAGCAGAGATTCCCATTTGTGTTCTAACAATTTTTAAAAAGCTCATCCCATTGACCCAATCAGGTTCAATCTCTGATCAAGACAGTGAAAACTTCAAAAGTTGATGAGACATTGGAGTTGCTTTATATAAATTTTGCAGAATTTCGCATTTTGCTTTTAATAAAATTGCATCTATTTCTCTACGTTTAGAAGTGAAAGTGTTAGTTGCTCAGTCTTGTCTCTTTGTGTCCCTATGGATTGTAGCCCTCTAGGCTCTTCT
Source organism: Tragelaphus eurycerus (assembly GCA_935064755.1). Classification (NCBI taxonomy): domain Eukaryota; kingdom Metazoa; phylum Chordata; class Mammalia; order Artiodactyla; family Bovidae; genus Tragelaphus; species Tragelaphus eurycerus. The sequence goes on from CAKXYN010000042.1 coordinate 14,066,875, forward strand.
GTCCATGGAATTCTCTAGGCAAGAATACTGGAGTGTGTAGCTATTCTTTTCCCCAGGGGATTTTTCCAACCCAGGAATTGAACACAGGTCACTTACACTGCAGGCATATTTTTACCTTTAGAAATAGATGTGGTTTATTAGAAAAAAGCCACCATATAAAACTTTAAACTTATCCTAAGCAGTATCATCAGATCAGATCAGTCACTCAGTCATATCCGACTCTTTGCGACCCCATGAATCGCAGCACACCAGGCCTCCCTGTCCATCACCAACTCCCGGAGGTCACTCAGACTCACGTGCATCAAGTCAGTGATGCCATCCAGCCATCTCATCCTCTGTCGTCCCCTTCTCCTCTTGCCCTCAATCCCTCCCAGTATCAGAGTCTTCTCTAATGAGTCAACTCTTCGCATGAGGTGGCCAAAGTACTGGAGTTTCAGCTTTAGCATCATTCCTTCCAAAGAAATCCCAGGGCTGATCTCCTTCAGAATGGACTGGTTGGATCTCCTTGCAGTCCAAGGGACTCTCAAGAGTCTTCTCCAACACCACAGTTCAAAAGCATCAATTCTTCGGTGCCCACCTTGCCCATCTTCACAGTCCAGCTCTCACATCCATACATGACCACAGGAAAAACCATAGCCTTGACTAGGCGAACCTTTGTTGGCAAAGTAATGTCTCTGCTTTTGAATATGTGATCTAGGTTGGTCATAACTTTCCTTCCAAGGAGTAAGCGTCTTTTAATTGCATGGCTGCAGTCACCATCTGCAGTGTTTTTGGAGCTCCCCAAAATAAAGTCTGACGCTGTTTCCACTGTTTCCCCATCTATTTCCCATGAAGTGATGGGACCAGATGCCATGATCTTTGTTTTCTGAATGTTGAGCTTTAAGCCAACCTTTTCACTCTCCACTTTCACTTTCATCAAGAGGCTTTTTAGTTCCTCTTCACTTTCTGCCATAAGGGTGGTGTCATCTGCATATCTGAGGTTATTGATATTTCTCCCGGCAATCTTGATTCCAACTTGTGTTTCTTCCAGTCCAGCGTTTCTCATGATGTACTCTGTATATAAGTTAAATAAACAGGGTGACAAAATACAGCCTTGATGTACTCCTTGTCCTATTTGGAACCAGTCTGTTGTTCCATGTTCAGTTCTAACTGTTGCTTCCTGCCCTGCATATTTCTATACAATTTTTTTCCCTGGTGACTCAGGAAAGAATCCACCTGCAATGCAGGAGACCCAGATTTGATCCCTGGGTCAAGAAGATCCCCTGGAGAAGGAAATTGCAAGCCACTCCGCTATTCTTGCCTGGGGATTTCATGGACAGAGGAGCCTGGTGGGCTACAGTCCATGGGGGTCACAAGAGTTAGATACGACCTATCAACTAAGCCGCCACCATAGAGTGTCTTACAGTTTTCAAAGCACTTTCAAAAACATTTAAAATATGTTAACATGTGAATTGAATTCTTACTAAAATATTCTGACAAAGTTATTTTGAAAAATCCCATGAATTTGTTTTCTACCTTGAATTTAAAACTCTAGTTTATAAAGGAAAATAAGTCTTAGAGATGCACAAGAAAAAATAAAATAAATATCAGCTCTAAATGGCCAATGTAATTTTTTGTCCATCCTAGAAACATTGCAAAGTTGAGTAAACAGTAAACCTGCCTTTCACTACATTATTTACATTTAATTACTGGGGCAGAATGTTAGAAAAGTCTTTGAGATTTGATGAACAATTCCTTATCCATCCAGCCCCCTAGTTTTTTTAATATTTAAGGCAATTCATTAAAAGCCAAGTCTGAAGTGTTAGCCTGGCCTAATGTCCCCATGAGAGAATGTCTTAAGTAGACTCTTGCCTATATAAGAGTCTGCCCCATTCTTTCACTGACTTAGGCCTTCTCATGCGATTTTCTGACCAGCTACTTGGAAGAAGAACAGGAGATAATTCCAGGTTCTCTTTTTGAAGCTTCCTGCCTATGGAAATGGAGAAGGAAATGGCAACCCACTCCAGTATTCTTGCCTGGAAAATCCCAGGGATAGAGGAGCTTGGCGGGCTGCAGTCCATAGGGTCGCAGAGTCAGACACAACTGAGAAACCGAATACATATGCAGACCTATGGAAAGTCTATGTTCTGGTCTATACCCTCTGGGTGCCAAGCTTCTTGTCCAGGAAGCTTGTGCAGAGGTGTCCTGTGGAGCCCAGCTCACTGGGACCATGTTCAGTTCAGTTCTCAGTCGCGTCTGACTCTTTGTGACCCCATGAACTGCAGCACACCAAGCTTCGCTGTCCATAACCAAGAGCTTGCTCAAACTCATGTCCATCAAGTCAGTGATGCTCTCCAACCATCTCATCCTCTGTCATCCCCATCTCTGCCTCCTTCAATCCTTCCCAGCATCAGGGTCTTTTCTAATGAGTCAGTTCTTCGCATCAGGTGGCCAAAGTATTGGAGTTTCATCTTCAGCATCAGTCCTTCCAATGCATATTCAGCACTGATTTCCTTTCATGTGGCGAGGTATAAATATGTCATGAAGAACTAGGAAAATGCACACAGAGGCCATGTTCTCCAGCTTAGCTTGTATCAGTAAGAAAGTTAATGTGTTGATCTTCATCTGCTTCCTATGTTATTATTTCTGTTCAAGAGACAAAAGGAATGATACACAGTCTATTAACCTTGAAAGATGAAAACAAGAACTGACATTTAGGACTGTCCTGGTGGTTCAGTTGTTTAAGAATCCATCTGCCAATGCAAAGGACATAGGTTTGATCCCTGGTCTGGGAATATCCCACATGCCAAGGAGCAACAATGCCCAGCACCACAACTACTGAGCCTGCACTCTAGGACCCAGGAGCTGCAACTATTAAGCCTGGGCATAGTAATAAAGACCCAGCGCTGCCTAAAATAATAATAGTAAAAATAAAGAACGTATGTTTACCAAAATAACACACAGTCATCTTTGCTTCTGATGGTGCAGCCAGGAGACTTGCTTACGTAGTACTCTGTAGATTCAGGTCTTGTAGAATTGTATCCTGCTGTTTTGAGGCAGTGTATCTGTTGCCATTTTTCCAGTGGGTCAGCTGGTTATTAGCTGGGACAGACAGACCCCAGTGATTTGGTCATAAAGGCTTTCATGGACATGAGGCTGCTGCTGCCCAAGAATTACACAGGGCCATCATGTTGTAGTTGAGGCCCAGAAAAGGATTAGAAGATTGTGGGGGAGGAGATTATTTTGCTATATATCATTGTGCAAGCTCTTTAGGCACAGGTTGTATGGAATGATTTTAGCTTTATTGTATTTTTTTTTTTTTCCCAAAAAGGCCTTCAAGCTAGGGCTATAGATATCAGGCTTCCCAGGTGGCGCTAGTGGTAATGAACCTGCCTGCCATTGCAGAAGACATAAGAAACTCGGGTTCAGTCCCTGGATTGGGAAGATCCCCTGGAGGAGGGCATGGCAACCCACTCCAGTATTCTTGCCTGGAGAATCCCATGGACAGAAGAACCTGGTGAACTACAGTCCGTAGGGTCTCAACAAGTCAGACAAGACTGAAGTGACTTAGAACATACATAGATTTCAGAGCAGTTAAGTTCGGTTTGGGTAACAGAGCTTCACAGCAGGCATAGGTAAGAATCAGTCAATGTTTTTCCCGGTCTGCATTTAGTTGTCAAGGGGGTAATGTGTGGAAGGCTTACTCCCTGCATTCACATGGTTTGTCTCAGAAAAACTCTCCCCAACCCATTGTCTTCAGGTAACTATATTCGGACTCATGGGGATAGTGATTGCATCAGGGAATAGCCCCCCAGTAGAGGAGCCCTTTTTAAATGAGAGATCGACCATCTTTGCTTGAGGTAGAGAGGCTACCTAACGAAGTTTATTCAAACATAAAAGCTAAGGCAAATAGAAAAGTCCAGGCTGGGAATACTCTTATCTTTAAGAACAAAGTTTGTTTGGGTGACAAGGAAGAGTTGAATTGGATTTTAAAAGCTATCAGAACATGATCTTCTGGAAAATGAAAGAGAAATAAAGAATGTTTGGTTAAGAGGAAGAGAGAGATTTTCTTAGGAGCAAGGTTAAGCTTTTACAGAAGAGGGTAGAACAATATGAGCAGAAAAACAAGACCTTGGAGGTCAGTCTGGGCAAATAAGTAATGGGAGAGGTACGCACCCAGGTTTAGCTGTCCTTACAGACAGGATTAGAGAAGAGTGTACTAGCTGTTCCTTGCTCAGAAATGATGATTGGGGTTCAAGGAAAACAACCAGAGGAAGAGCAATAAGATCTCCAGAAGCTCACTAGAATGATTCTCTCAGAAGGAGCCTGGATCCAGGAAACCGGGGAGAGGCATACCCTTAAAACTGTGAGTAGTTTCTCTCTGAAGACTTGAATCAACTGTCAACTAGCAGTTTTATAAAAGTTAGATCTGTAACAGAAGAAAGGATTGAAGTGAAGTGAATTGCTCAGCCGTGTCTGACTCTTTGTGACCCCATGCACTGTAGCCTACCAGGCTCTTCCATCCATGGGATTTTCCAGGCAAGAATACTGGAGTGGGTTGCCATTTCCTTCTCCAGGAGATCTTCCCAACCCAGGAACTGAAGCCAGGTCTCCTGCATTATAGGCAGATGCTTTACCGTCTGAGCCACCAGGGAAGAGTCATGATTAAGGCATTAGCAGGTGCATCAGTGACCTCAGGAGATATTCTCTCTCTTGAGGTAAAATGACTGGGAAATATATGAATAAGTGAAAGTAGTGGGAAGATAACACAATGCCTCCTGATATGTATCATGTAACAATCTCAGAAATTTATCTATGAGTTAATTTCACATTTATAATAATCTCACAAGAAAGGGAATGCTAAAAATTCCATTTCACACATAAAGAAACTGAGACACAGTAACTTAAAGGATTTGCCCAATAATTCTCCAAGCCAGGCTTCAGCAATATGTGAACTGTGAACTTCCTGATGTTCAAGCTGGTTTTAGAAGAGGCAGAGGAACCAGAGATCAAATTGCCAACATCCGCTGGATCATCGAAAAAGCAAGAGAGTTACAGAAAAACATCTATTTCTGCTTTATTGACTATGCCAAAGCCTTTGACTGTGTAGATCACAATAAACTGTGGAAAATTCTGAGAGAGATGGGAATACCAGACCACCTGATCTGCCTCTTGAGAAATCTGTATGCAGGTCAGGAAGCAACAGTTAGAACTGGTCATGGAACAACAGACTGGTTCCAAATAGGAAAAGGAGTACATCAAGGCTGTATATTGTCACCATGTTTATTTAACTTATATGCAGAGAACATCATGAGAAATGCTGGACTGGAAGAAACACAAGTTGGAGTCAAGATTGCTGGGAGAAATATCAATAACCTCAGATATGCAGATGACACCACCCTTATGGCAGAAAGTGAAGAGGAACTAAAAAGCCTCTTGATGAAAGTGAAAGTGGAGAGTGAAAAGGTTGGCTTAAAGCTCAACATTCAGAAAACGAAGATCATGGCATCTGGTCCCATCACTACATGGGAAATAGATGGAGAAACAGTGGAAACAGTGTCAGACTTTATATTTCTGGGCTCCAAAATCACTGCAGATGATGATTGCAGCCATGAAATTAAAAGACACTTACTCCTTGGAAGGAAAGTTATGACCAACCTAGATAGCATATTCAAAAGCAGAGACATTACTTTGCCAACAAAGGTTCGCCTAGTCAAGGCTATGGTCTTTCCTGTGGTCATGTATGGATGTGAGAGCTGGACTGTGAAGAAGGCTGAGCACCGAAGAATTGATGCTTTTGAACTGTGGTGTTGGAGAAGACTCTTGAGAGTCCCTTGGACTGCAAGGAGATCCAACCAGTCCATTCTGAAGGAGATCAGCCCTGGGATTTCTTTGGAAGGAATGATGCTAAAGCTGAAACACCAGTATTTTGGCCACCTGATGCGAAGAGTTGACTCACTGGAGAAGACTCTGATGCTGGGAGGGATTGGAGGCAGGAGGAGAAGGGGACGACAGAGGATGAGATGGCTGGATGGCATCACTGACTTGATGGATGTGAGTCTGAGTGACCTCCGGGAGTTGGTGATGGACAGGGAGGCCTGGCGTGCTGCAGTTCATGAGGTCACAAAGAGTCGGACACGACTGAGCGACTGATCTGATCTGATCTGATCTGATATAGCTACCAAATAATGTAGCTGGAATTCAGACTGGTAGTTTAGCTCCAGACTCTGGACTCTTGATCATACTAATTTACTGTGTCTTATACTGAAGTTAGTGTGGGTTCAAGGGTCATCAACCTTGATGAAAAAAATCCTTTCCAGGTGGGATTATTCAATGTGAGGATGGAGTGAAGGAAATAGACACATTGGCTTGAAGAAGGTATACTTTTGTAAGACTTTTGTTCATTGTAGTGAACTTTTGTTCATTTGATTCATGCTTCTTAAAGGACAAGCATACGGGTGTTTAAGGAACAAAACTAAACCTAGAGGAGTATGTTAGAAAAACAAATATCTGAAAAGAAAAGTGGAAGAGTCAGCAAACAGAGTGAGCTTTTTAGGTGTCAGAGAAAGAGATGGACAATGTAACTTAATTGTGAAAACGTAACCGAGTCTCCATAAAATGATGAAGAAGATAAAGACAATGCAAGAGACATGTTCCAGTGTACCCCAAAAAGTTGTGATGGAAGAAGAAAATATTTTTGTTGACATTAAAGTTTCTGAGTTATTCAAGATCTGATGAGATGAAGAACTGAGGAAAATTCAGGCTCTAGGGGAAAAAAAATTGTTTCGCCTGACTGGGCCTCAAGGGGCACAGATTCTCCTTCAGCTTTGTTTAGTAATCTGCTAGAGGTGAGCCAAAACTAGTGAAATCCAGCAGGCAAAATTCATAGGCCTTAGTTCCATTATCAGCAGCAATAAGGAATACTAGCTCATGAAACTAGATGGATATGGCAGTGAAAATACTTTCTATGATATTGTAATGATGGACATAAGCCAGGATGCTCTTCTCCAAACCCATAGAATGTACAGAACCAAGAGTGAATCCTAAGGGCAACTATGGACTTTGGGTGATTTTGATGAGTCAACATAGATCATCCTTGATAAAAAGTATGTTTTTGTAGTGAGTGGTGTTTTTAATGGGACGTTGTTTCTATTCAGTCGCTCAGGCATATCCGACTCTTTGTGAATCCATGGACTGCAGCATTCCAGGCTTCCCTGTCCTTCACTATCTTCCAAAGCTTGCTCAAATTCATGTCCACTGAATCAGTGATGCCATCCAATCATTGCATCCTCTGTCATCCCCTTCTCCTCCTGCCTTCAATCTTTACCAGAATCAGAGTCTTTTCTAGTGAGTCGGCTCTTCACAGCAGGTAGCCAAAGTATTGGAGCTTCAGTTTCAGCATTTATCCTTCCAATTAATATTTAAGACTGGTTTCCACTAGGATTGACTGGTTTGATCTCCTTGCAGTCCAAGGTACTCTCAATAGTCTTCTCCAACACCACAATACAAAAGCATCAATTCTTCAGCATTCAGCCTTTTTTATGGTCCAACTCTCACATCCATTTGCAAAAACCATAGCTTTGACTAGATGGACCTTTGTTGGCAAAGCACTGTCTCTGCTTTTTAATACACTGTCTAGGTATGTTGTGGGGTCTCAGAGAGTCGGACACGACTGAAAAGACTTTGCAGCAGCAGGTATGTTGTAGCTTTTCTTCCACGAAGCAAGCATCTTGTAATTTTGTGACTGCAGTCACCATCTGAGTTGATTTTGGAGCCCCAAGAAAATAAAGTCTGTCATGGTTTCTATTGTTTCTCCAGCTATTTGCCACAAAGTGATGGGACCAGATGCCATGATCTTAGTTTTTTGAATGTTGTTTTAAACCAGCTTTTTCATTCTCCTCTTTCACTTTCATCAAGAGGCTCTTTAGTTCCTTTTCACTTTCTGCCATAATGGTGGTGTCATCTGCATATCTGAGATTATTGATATTTCTCCAAGAAATCTTGATTCCAGCTTGTGCTTCATCCACCCCAGCATTTCACATGATATACTCTGCATATAAGTTAAATAAGCAGGGTGACAATATACAATCTTGACATACTCCTTTCCCAATTTGGAACCATTCTGTTATTCCATGTCTGGTTCTAACTGTTGTTTCTGTACCTGCATACAGGTTTCTCAGGAGGCAGGTAAAATGGTCTGGTATTCCATCTCTTGAAGAATTTTCCAGTTTGTTGTGATGCCCACAGTTAAAGTTTTTAGCATAGTCAATGAAACAGAAGTAGATGTTTTTCTAGAATTCTCTTCCTTTTTCTATGATACAATAGTGAAAATGAAGTCGCTCAGTCGTGTCCAACTCTTTACGATGACTTGGACTGAGCCCACCAGGCTCCTCGGTCCATGGGATTTTCCAGGCATGAATACTGGAATGGGTTGTCATTTCCTACTCCAGGGGATCTTCCCAACCCAGGGATCAAATTCATGTCCCCTGAATTATAGGTGAATTCTTTACCTTCTGAGCTACCAGGGAAGCCATCTTGCTGCATGACAGACCAGTAAATTGAGAGACGAGGTGCTGGGGCAAGGAATACTGACTATTTTGGAAAGTCAACAGACCAAGAAGATGGAGGACTAATGTCCCAAGGAACCAGAGATCAAATTGCCAACATCTGTTGGATCATGAAAAAAGCAAGAGAGTTCCAGAAGAACATCTACTTCTGCTCTATTTGCTATGCCAAAGCCTTTGACTGTGTGGATCACAACAAACTGTGGAAAATTCTTCAAGAGATGGGAATACCAGACCACCTTACCTGCTTCCTGAGAAATCTGTATACAGGTCAAGAAGTGACAGCTAGAACCAGACAAGGAACAACAGCCTGGGCTCCAAATTGGGAAAGGAGTACATCAAGGATGTATATTGTCACCCTGCTTATTTAACTTATATGCAGAGTATATCATGTGAAATGCTGGGGTGGATGAAGCACAAGCTGGAATCAAGATTTCTTGGAGAAATATCAATAATCTCAGCTATGCAGGTGACACCACCCTTATGGCAGAAAGGGAAGAAGAACTAAAGAGCCTCTTGATGAAAGTGAAAGAGAGTGAAAAAGTTTGCTTAAAACTCAACATTCAGAAAACGAAGATCATGGCCTCTGGTCCCATCACTTCATGGCAAATAGATGAGGAAACAATGGAAACAGTGACAGACTTTATTTGGGGGGCTCCAAAATTACCTCAGATGGTGACTGCAGTCATGAAGTTAAAAGACACTAACTCCTTGAAAGAAAAGCTGTGACCAACCTAGACGACATATTAAAAAGCAGAGATATTACTTTTCTGACAAAGGTCCACCTGGTCAAAGCTATGGTTTTTCCAGCAGTCATGTATGGATGTGAGTGAAAGTGAAAGTGAAAGTGAAGTCGCTGAGTCGTGTCCAACTCTTTGTGACCCCGTGGACTGTAGCCCACCAGGCTCCTCTGTCCATGGGATTCTCCAGGCAAGAATACTGGAGTGGGTTGTCATTTCCTTCTCCAGGGGATCTTCCTGACCCAGGGATCAAATCCAGGTCTCCTGCATTGCAGGCAGATGCTTTAACCTCTGAGCCAGAGTTAGACTATAAAGAAAGCTTAGAGATGAAGAATTGATGCTTTTGAGCTGTGGTGTTGGAGAAGACTCTTGAGAGCCCCTTGGACTGCAAGGAGATCCCACCAGTCCATCCTAAAGGAAATCAGTCCTGAATATTCATTGGAGGGACTGATGCTGAAGCTGAAGCTCCAATACTTTGGCTACCTAATGGGAAGAATTGAGTCATTGGAAAAGACCCTGATGCTGGGAAAGATTGAAGGTGGGAGGAGAAGGGGATGACAGAGAATGAGATGGTTGGATGGCATCACCAATTTGATGGACATGAGTCTGAGCAAGTTCTTGAAGTTGGTGATGGAGAGAAAATGATGCAGATGGTGCTGCTGCAGTCCATTGGGTCACAAAGAGTCTGACATGACTAAGTGACTAAACTGAACTGAGTGTCCCAAATAACCATCTTACCTAAGTTAGAGTTTGGACTTCTTTTATACTAAAAAGAAGGGACTGTGGCTAGTTGTTGCAAACTGCTTACTGCTGGAATCCTTTGTTTAAGCCACTGTCCACATAGGTCTGGTCACAGTGCTGCTACAAACTTCCAACAAGATGAATATTATTCTCTCTTCTGAAGCATTTTAATGAATCAGTGTTATACCATTAAAGGTCAGAGGCTGGAGAATTGGCTAGTCTGTATATTTCAGACTATAGGAAACATTCTACTAGGAAAGGTGGAGAACTTACAACTAAGCACAGGCAACAGCACAAAGGATAGAGCTAGAGGAACAGATCCAATATGGAGTCAGGTTTGTTCTGTTACACATCCACCCTACAATATGATAAATATCTATATTCAGCTCAGAATAGAGAGTTCTTGTCATTGACTTCATGTTAATAAACCCTAAGTTCCATATGGTACAGGACTTACTAGCAACTAAGTCACAGAGTTTCCTCTGATAACTCACATGGTCTAGATTTTTTCCAAGTGCCATGTACTTATGTGTACCTAGTCAGTCAGTCATGTCTGACTCTCTGTGACTTCTGGACTGTAGCTTTCCAGGCTCCTCTATCCATGGGATTTTTCAGGCAGGAATACTGGAGTGGGTTGCCATTTCTTCCTCCAGGGATCTTTTGGACCTAGGGATCATTGCCTGCATTGCAGGCAGATTCTTTACCTGCTGAGTCATCAGGGAAGCTTGTATAGGGCCTCAAATGCCTGGAAATTTGCTTGTGTTTCAAACTTTCATGAGTGTAGGACTAGTGCCAGGATGTTCTTTAGACTTAATTTTGAACAGTGAGAGGCACTGATGTGAAGTGGAAAGTGGACGACAAACTTGAAAGCAGGGAGCTCAGACCTGTGGTGGCTGCTCATGGCCTCTGAGTGTTCTTTGGTAATTACCTACTTGGCTGATCCTGGAATTATTTTTTGTGACTTCCCTTCCCTTTGAGATTTCCTGAGAGTGGCCTTCTGACTTTAGATCCTAGGATTTTCTGGTCCAGAAGGTCCATCATGAGGCAAATTTATGGGAACTGGACCTGAATGAGGTCTGCAGTTATCTAACTCTATATGCAGTTGGGTACATGCACCTCTAACATCTCTGGTGTGAAGCATTAGGGAGTGCACTGTGGGCATCTATCTAAGCCAGGTCTTTGATAGAACTTTATCAGTAGCATTTGTTCTCAATGGGTAGTTTTAAACTTAGCAAAGAAAGTATTACCATAACACAAGGTGATTCTCTTCAATGAGAAAACATTGCAAGCATCAAGCTTTTCTATAGTCTTACTAAGAATATCTGTTCAGTTTTCTGAGTGCTGACTAGATACATTACTCTTCAAATGCTTTTTGATTACAAGTCATAGTAAGAAATGCATTTTACACTATGACCCTGTACATGTAGAGAAAACAATTTTCATAAACTCATTTTTTTATTAAGTGTGCAGTCTCTGATATTGTCTATTCTATTTCATGTTTTAAAAATGATGATCATGGCCCCTAAACAAATTTCCTGACCTAGTAATAAATCACAAGGTACAGCTGAAAAATGCTCAGCTAGAGCATAATATGCTCAAGCACTAGAAAAGAACAAACTTTGAGAACAAATTATAGATAAATGTTATATAAAAGAAAATATTGTTCTGATTTTATTTGAATATTTGTAGTGATTTGCTCAGTCCTCCAAAAGAGCAAACATTCTATAAAATTCAGATGTGAGTTTCCTTAGGGAGCTGATGACAGTCAAAGTATAGTGTTATAAGGTGCATCTAGTTATATGGATATGTACTATCCATGTGTACATATGTACATAGTACATATGTATTATCTAGTTACATGGATACTCAATATGCCAGCAAATTTGGAAAACTCAACAGTGACCACAAGACTGGAAAAGGTCAGTTTTCATTTCAATCCCAAAGAAAGGCAATGCCAAAAAATGCTCAAACTACCACACAATTGCGTTCATCTTACACACTAGCAAAGTAATGTTCAAAATTCTTGAAGCCAACCTTCAACAGTATGTGAACCATGAACTTCCAGATGTTCAAGCTGGATTTAGAAAAGGCAGAGGAACCATAGATTAAATTGCCAACATCCATTGGATCATTGAAAGAGCAAGACAGTTCCAGAAAAATATCTACTTGTGCTTTATTGGCTATGCCAAGGCCTTTGACTGTGGATCAGAACAAACTCAGGAAAATTCTTCAAGAGATGGGAATACCAGACCACCTTACCTGCCTTCTGAGAAGTCTATATGCAGGTCAAGAAGTAACAGCTAGAGCTGGACAAGGAACAATAGACTGGGCTCCAAATTGGGAAAGGAGAACATCAAGGATGTATATTGTCACCCTGCTTATTTAACTTATATGCAGGGTACATCATGTGAAATGCCAGGCTAGATGAAGCACAAGCTGGAATCAAGATTTCTGGGAGAAATATCAATAACCTCAGATATGCAGATGGTACCATCCTTATGGCAGAAAGTGAAGAACTAAGGAGCCTCTTGATGAAAGTGAAGAGAGTGAAAAAGTTTGCTTAAAACTCAACATTCAGAAAACTAAGATCATGGCATCTGGTCCCCAGTTCAGTTCAGTTCAGTTCAGTTGCTCAGTTGTGTCCGACTCTTTGCAACCCCATGAATCGCAGGACGCCAGGCCTCCCTGTCCATCACCAACTCCCGGAATTCACCCAGACTCACGTCCATCGAGTCAGTGATGCCATCCAGCCATCTTATCCTCTGTCGTCCCCTTCTCCTCCTGCCCTCAATCCCTCCCAGCATCAGAGTCTTCTCCAATGAGTCAACTCTTCACATGAGGTGGCCAAAGTACTGGAGTTCCAGCTTTAGCATCACTCCTTCCAAAGAAATCCCAAGGCTGATCTCCTTCAGAATGGACTGGTTGGATCTCCTTGCAGTCCAAGGGACTCTCAAGAGTCTTCTCCAACACCACAGTTCAAAAGCATCAATTCTTCAGTGCTCAGCCTTCTTCACAGTCCAGCTCTCACATCCATACATGACCACAGGAAAAACTATAGCCTTGACTAGACAAACCTTTGTTGGCAAAGTAATGTCTCTGCTTTTGAATATGCTATCTAGGTTGGTCATAACTTTCCTTCCAAGGAGTAAGCGTCTTTTAATTTCTTGGCTGCAGTCACCATCTGCAGTGATTTTGGAGCCCCCCAAAATAAAGTCTGACACTGTTTCCACTGTTTCCCCATCTATTTCCCATGAAGTGATGGGACCAGATGCCATGATCTTCGTTTTCTGAATGCTGAGCTTTAAACCAACTTTTTCACTCTCCACTTTCACTTTCATCAAGAGGCTTTTTAGTTCCTCTTCAGTTTCTGCCATAAGGGTGGTGTCATGTGCATATCTGAGGCTATTGATATTTCTCCCAGCAATCTTGGTCCCATCACTTCATGGCAAATAGATGAGGAAACAGTGGAAACAGTGACAGACTTTATTTGGGGAGCTCCAAAATCACCTCAGATGGTGACTGCAGCCATGAAGTTAAAAGACACTTGCTCCTTGAAAGAAAAGCTATGACCAACCTAGACGACATATTAAAAAGCAGAGATATTACTTTTCTGACAAAGGTCCACCTGGTCAAAGCTATGGTTTTTCCAGCAGTCATGTATGGATGTGAGAGTTGGACTATAAAGAAAGCTGAGTGCCAAAGAATTGATGCTTTTGAACTGCGGTGTTGGAGAAGACTCTTGAGAGTCCGTTGGACTGCAAGGAGATCCCACCAGTCTGTCCTAAGGGAAATCAGTCCTGAAGTCTGTCCTAAGGGAAATCAGTCCTGAATACTCATTGGAAGGACTAATGCTAAAGCTGAAACTCCAGTACTTTGGCCACCTCATGTGAAGAGTTGACTCATTGGAAAAGACCCGGATGCTGGGAGGGATTAGGGGCAGGAGGAAAAGGGGATGATAGAGGATGAGATGGCTGGATGGCCTCACCAATTCAATGAACATGAATTTGTGTAAACTCCGGGAGCTGGTGTTGGACAGGGAGGCCTGGCGTGCTGCAATCCATGGGGTCAAAAGAGTTGGACACGACTGAGTGACTGAACCTAACTGAGTTACATGGAAAGTATTGTGTAATAGTTGCAGATCAACATCTTTCTTCAATTGGATCATATGCTCCTTGAGCAGGAACCATATCTTCTATTTCTCTCATATCCTCCATCCACATTTAATATGTAGCAGACATGGTCCCTGCCCTCAAGGATTTATACTGTCTACTTGAAGAGACATACTAAACTGTCCTTATTAAAAGCTTTTTTCATTTAACCAAGCCAATTTTTAAAAAATATTTTATTTGCTCATTTATTTTTGGCTGTGTTGAATCTTTGGTACTGCATATGTTTTCCTGTAGTGGCAAGCAGGGGCTACTCTCTAGATGTGGTGAGAGGGCTTCTCATTGCAGTGGCTTCTCTTATTGTGGAGTACAAGCTCTAGGGCTTCAGTAACTGTGGTCTGTGGGCTCAGCAGTTGCAGCTTCTAGGCTCCAGGGTGTGGGCTTCTTAGTTGTGACTCATGGGCTTTGTTGCCCCTCACATATGGGATCTTCCCTGACCAGGAATTGAACTGGTGCCCCCTGCATTGCAAAGGTTGAAATGATTCTCAATCACTGCACCTCCAGAGAAGCCCCAAGCCAATTACTTTTATAGATGCATAGTTGAAATTCTGAGAGTAATGCAGAAGTAGTTGAAATCAAGGGCAATTAGCACCAATTTCTGGAATAGGTAAATTCTGAATTGATTTTTAAAAGATTGATAGATAACTGGTGGTGGGGGTGGGCAGAGAGCTCTGTAGAGACTTTGCTTTCTGGGTGTCAACACAAGACCTGTTTAAGAAAAGCAATTTCACTGTGAAGGCCTCAGACAATCTTTCCCCTAAATGTGTGCTTTGAACCAATTATAATTCAATGCCAGAGAGAACCAGAGCTGACACTTACCTGACTGGTACAGCATCACTAATCTTTGCAGATGAAGGACAAAATAAAGATTGGTGTGTACTTTGCAGGGCTAATAGATAGAGAGCAGTGGTGTGGGATGGCCTTTAATGAATTATCTAAATAATTGGTTAGTTTGGGCTATAGCAAAGGAAACGAAAACTGAAAACACCATATCCCCAACTAGCTTGATCCTGAGAATCATAAGTGATGATTGATGAGAGTTTATATTCTAAGGTCCCTTCCCAGTAATAGGTGACCTTTTGGTCTAGAGTAGGCCCCAAGTTTGGATATCACTAGCAAAGAGTAAGTAAGCAGGGCTAAACTAATAAGTATAGACCAATAATTATCATTCAAAAAAATAGCTACTTTAAAAATTTTTAATTTTTATGGTGGCTCAGAATCTACTTGCAATGCAGAAGGCCCAGATTCAATCCCTGAGTCAGGAAGATCCCCTGAAGAAGGGACTGGCCACCCACTTCAGTATTCATGCCTAGAGGATTCCTTGGACAGAGGAGCCTACAGTCCATGGAGTCACAAAGAGTCTGATATGACTGAGCGACTAACACTTTCACTTTTCACAGTCTATTTACTATGTTGTGTTAGTTTCCGGTGTACCATAGCGTGATTCAGTTACACATATACAAGTATCTATTCTTTTTCAAATTCTTTTCCCATTTAGGTTATTAGAGAGTATTAAACAGAGTACCCTGTGCTATACAACAGGTCCTTGTTGGTTAACCATTTTAAATATACCTTTGTGTACATGTCAACCCCCTAAGCATTTATGGTGTATTGGACATTGCTTCTAGGCTATGTAATTTAACCTAGACACAAACTCAATAAAAGAACAATGATCTCCAGTTTCATAGATGACTTTATTCAACTCACACAGCTGGTAAGTTGAAGATCCCAGATCTGTCACTTCCATCCCTGAGTCCCTGATCACCAGGTCTGCTACCTCCAGAGAGGGGAAATTCTCCATAGTTTAGCCTCACATTTAGGATCTTGGGCTCTGGAGTCTAATGGGCCTGATACACAATCCCAGTTTAGCAATTAACCAGCTCTGTGGTCTTCACTGGCTGTATTAAGTTGTTGGATCATAGTTAACAGCAGTTTTCTCATCTGTAAAATAGAGATATTAACAGACTCTACTGCTGCTAGGGTTGTGAAGGGCAACTGCTTAAAATGTATTAGAAAAAGAAAGCTGATTCCATGGAAAGTATGATGCCTTAGGCAATGTTCAGTAAACGTGAATTCAGTGTATGTGGAAACGATAACACGTGTTGCTATTGTTTTTTAATCTTTTCTAGGAAACCTCAAAGACTTTTACAAGCTTCCCTTAGGTGCACTTCCCCTATATTTCTCTGATGAGAGTTTACCATTTTCTCTTGAGAATAAAAGATACTCATCCAAGAAAACAAATGTTGCCTCAGTTCTGCTTTTCAAAACATTAAGAAAGCATACTAAATTACCCCTCCTTTTACCATATGCCAGAAGATTTTTTTTCTTACCCTCCCAACTAAAAGTAATGTGTCTTAAGTCCTAACAGATTCACAGGCTTAACTCCTATGACTAATATTAGGCAGGCTCACCCAGGATTTATTAGGGATCAATGTGACCAATGAGTTTGGCAGCTGGTAGTTATCCTCCTTACTTCTAATGCTGTAAAAATAACATTGTTGCCATCATTACATCATTTCAGTGTCTCCAAATATGTTCATCAGTCTGACCGCTGCCGAATGTTTTCATAAAAAAAAAAAAAAAATCTTTCTGCTTCTCAGAAGGTTAGCTGACATCTAAGTTCTGGCAAGTTACCAAAACACAAATCTTTGTCTCATTCCTCACCTCCCACCACTCAGCTGATTGAACAAGTAATAGTCAAAATATTGGGGGAGATTGGTGATGCCCACAAGAACATCGAGTTTCTCCTACTGATTAATTCCTTACTGTTCCAAATGAGCAATGCAATATTGTCCCAAGTGCTAAAACTGCCAGTAATGGTCTTACTTTTGTCTTATAGGCACCACGTCTGAAGCTTAATGGCAGTGCTAATCCTGATTTATACCTCCAAATGCCAAATCTGGAAGGAAAGGTCAAAGTGGTCAGTGGGTTCCCCTATGGTGAGCTCTAAAACAAAACACGGGGTAACACGACCAGAAGAGGCAAATGTAGAATGGCTTAATCTCACCCTCATTTACTCAGACAGTCTACTTACAGCTCATCTGTCACCCAAGATCACAGTGAGCCTTCCTGGGTGGCTGCTGTCTTAGTCCCTGAAATATTTGGTTCATGCCTTCCCATTGGAGCCAAGTGTCTCTTAAAAAAAAAAAAAAAATCGTACAGCTCGTGTTCTTAAGACCTTAAGATTACCTCCCTCTTAAAACCGTGCCAACCAGGAGGGGCTCCTCTTGTCTCAATTCCCTCGTTTCACAAAAGTTCTCTCTCTCGTTAATCTTTTACATTCAAAACATTTTTGGCATACTAGACCTGCATTTAATTAGTACAGACACTTGGAAGACCTGGTGTCCTGGCCTTACAAGGAAAGGAAGGAAGTAAGAAATGTCTCAGCCCCAAATATCTGAAACTCTGAAACCAAACAGCTTATCCCTGTCAACTCTCAGCTATTGAGGTTAGAGGGTGGAAGCAACGCTGGGTTTTTAAACCATTTGGAAGCAACTCCTATTCAGATCACTGCTCTACTTTGTGTGAACAGGAGAGTTATCAGACGCTGACACCAGGAACCAAAGCCACCACAGCTTTCAAAGTTTGAGCGGTGAAAGAGGTACTTTTCAACCCCAGCACTACGCAGTCTAGCTTACTCTGGCCATTTTGTCTCCATCGTCCCCCTAACCCGATGCCCACCAGCAGCTTCAGTGTTTGGTGCTCTCTTTTGTCATCCCATGCTGCCCCTATACCCAATCTGCTCACTACCTCACGCATGTCACAGGGTAAGAAATGGACCCTGGAAACTTCCCTGGTGGTCCAGGGGCTAAGACTCCAAGCTCCCAATGCAGGGCATCCGGGTTTGACCCCTGGTCAGGGCACTAGATCCCACGTGCTGCAACTAAAGATTCTACATACTACAAAGAAGACCCCACTTGCCCCAACTAAGACCTGAGGCAGCCAAATAAATAAATATTTTTTAAAAACTATGCCTTCTCTCAGGAAAGCAGAGAGTTTTCAAATACCAACTGTTTCTGTACGATTTCGTTATTCTCACAGAGGTGCAAACTGGCAAATTTGCAGTGTTCATGAATATCTTACTGATTCAGTAACATAAAATGGCCCTTCCCTCTTCCTGAGCTTCCCAGGTAGTGCTAGTGGTAAAGAACCTACCTGCCAATGCAGGAGACATGAGAGAATTGGGTTCGATCCCTGAGTTGGGAAGATCCCCTGGAGGAGGAAATGGCAACCCACTACAGTATTCTTGCCTAGAGAAGCTCATGGACAGAGGAGCCTGGCAGGCGGTGGTCCATAGGGTCGCAAAGACTTAGCACACATGCATGCCCTCTTTCTGCCTCACTGTTTAGATAAGATCATCGCCATTTCTTTCTTATACTTTATTTTTTTTAAAGTCTGTCTTAAATTTTATTACTTATTTATCTTTATTTCTATTTCTTGGCCAGGCCGCACAACATATGGGGTCTTATTTCCCTGACTAGGGATTGAACCTCTGCCCCCCTTCACTGACAGCATGAAGTCTTAACCACTGGACAACCAAGGAAGTTCCTCTCATTATACTTTAAGGTAAGGAAGACAAAAAGCCACAGATACTACTTTGTTTTCCAAGGGATTTAAAAACACAATGTTCCAAAAACAGTACTTCTGTCAAAGTACTTTGTTCTTCTATTAAAGACCACATAGATATTAGTTTGGAAAAGGCAATGGCACCCCCACTCTAGTACTCTTGCCTGGAAAATCCCATGGATGGAGGAGCCTGGTAGGCTGCAGTCCATGGGGTCGCTAGAGTCGGACACAACTGAGCGACTTCACTTTCACTTTTCACTTTCATTCATTGGAGAAGGAAATGCAACCCACTCTAGTATTCTTGCCTGGAGAATCACAGGGACGGGGAGCCAAGTGGGCTGCCGTCTATGGGGTTGCACAGAGTCGGACACGACTGAAGCGACTTAGCAGCAGCAGCAGCAGGTATTAGTTAAAGTTTTCTGTAAGTATAACACATTTTAGTAATCCACTTAGGCTACATTATTCTCTGCTTCTGAAGACTTACAGCTATTGACTGACTGCAATTTAGTTATTCTCCTGCTGTTAATAACCTAGAAACATTTGCACTGTTAGAACCAGATACATACACAATTTCTTCTACTTCTCCCTTTAAACCTGCTTGCTTTTGAATCATTATTTGCAAATATTTTATTGTATCTAATTTTACTCTTTTCTTTTTTCTGGGGGAAGTAAGCTTCCAATTTCCCTAGCTGTTTCTTCTATGGCTGATGTGTGACAATTCTTGTGTGGTTCCTCACTAGAGCGTTCTTGTTCAAAGTCTCCTGTGTTGGCAAACCCTTTCTTCTTCAATTCCTTTCTCTTACTGCCTTTTAGAATTCTGCATACATTTGCAGGCACTCCATGACAAATATATCATAAAGATATAGAAAATAAAATTATTTTACACTAAATTCATCTAAGCAACTTGACTGTGATTTTCATACATCTATATGGTTCTGGCTTCATCTCTTGACTAAATCTTATGCACTTTCCTTGTCTTCCCAACAGACAAAGGATTCTTTGTTCATGTAGTAAATTCTGGCATGGCTTGACATGACTTCCGAGTGATCTGGATACAACAGGACGTTTTGATGTTGCCCGAGAATAATCAGAATAAAAACCATGCTCTGGGTGTGCATCAGTGTGTGCGTATGTGTGGGTACACACAAGAGACACATATATATGTACGCATGGTCGGTAGTCAAGGAATGAAGCCCCTGACCAGGGAGGCCATCCCTGGAAAGAAAGTTCACACCAGAAATGCATTTGGAATCTTGATATGTGGGAATCTTCAGGCAGAGGAGGGGGGAAGGGAGATAATAAGCAGGACTTACTGGTCTCTCTGCCTTCAGTCTTTGTCCTCCTTCCATTCTCCTCCACACTGTAGCTGCCAGAAAATAGAAATCTGATCATGATAATCCCTTACTTAAAAGTCTTTAATAGCTCTCTGCTAACCCACAAGATAAAGTCCAGACTCCTTAGCATGATATATAAAGCCCTTCATTATCTGGTTCCGGCCTTCATGGTCAGCTTTATCTCTCCCCGCTCCCCACCAAGTGAGAGTCATACAGCTTGTCTATGTTCCCAGAGCCTGCTATGTAAACCAGGGTCTTTTCTTTATTTAGGGCCACTGAGAATTCTGTGACCCCCAAGAGGCATTGGGAACTTTACTCCCCCAAGCTCTTCGTTTCTTTAAGCATGGGCTTAAATATGAGCTCAGCACCTTGCTTATTGAAAAAGATCACTTGATAGAATTATGTTGATGTAGGGTGCTGTTTAAAAATACATCCATTCAATTTTACTTGCTAAGACTGCTTGGTCCCATTAAGTACTCCCTGAAAGTCTAAAATGCACTCGGATTTAGGAGGGTATCATTTATTATTAGTTTGTTGTGCTCTGCTCAGCTCCCATTAAAGTAAATCACCTAAACATTCTACTTCTTCAAGCCTTACTCTGTGTGTGTTTGAACATATGCTTGGAAAATTCCCCTCAGCAACTCATCTCGACTGTCATGAAAATTAGAAACTCTGGTGAAAGACTGCACTTATTTTTGAGGTATTCTGGTAAATACAAAGAGGGGCACAGCAACCCACTCCAGGATTCTTTCCTGAGAATCCCATGGACAGAGGAGCCTGGTGGGGTCCAGTCCATGGGGTCTCGGAGTCAGACACAATTGAAGCAACTTAGCACGCATGTACACATTGGTGAATATGACTGTATCCTGCCCAACCATTAAGCAGCTACGTGACCTGGCCTATTTCAGTTCTGCCCACCTTGAACTCAAGCCCTGGTTGTGGGATGCTGAGCAAGTTCTTAAACTTCTCAGGGGACATGGCTACCTTGTGGCTGCTTTATCCACTATGTAGCATCACCAAGTCCATTGCAATCACTCCTTCTTACCAATTTCTTTGGGCTTCTCCAGGTGGCGCTAGTGGTAAAGAACCCTCCTGTCAGTGCAGGCAATGTAAGAGACCTGAGTTCAATCCTTGGGTCAGGAAGATCCCTTGGAGGAGGGCATGGCAACCCACTCCAGTATTCTTGCTTGGAGAATACTACGGACAGAGAAGCCTGGCAGGCTGCAGTCCATAGTTTCGCAGAGTCAGACAGGACTGTGGTGACTTATCATGCATGCATGCACTCATTTTTTTACTGAAAAGACTATTACTGGGCACTTTTAATCCCCAAGTTCAATGTCAAAATTCAGCCCTTATCCTGCTGCATTTCCTTATGCCGTTTAAGATGGGTGATCCCTCTTTCCTTGACACTCTCCTTGCCTTGGCTTCTTTTCTTACACAGCTGGCAGTACCTTCTCTTGTATCTTAATGAGCCCCTTTCTTCATTCTGCCCTTTTCATGTTGGTATTCCCCAGGGTTGAGTTCCAAACCCACTGCTTTTTCACTTTCAGTTTGTGAGCCGTCTATTCCTGTGGTTTCACCCTCACCCAAGTTCTACAATTCCCAGATCTTCATCTCAACCCTAGATCTGCCTCTAGACATTTATCCAAACTCCTCTGGTTGACTCTGCCTGGATTTCCCACTGACAACTCAACCTTAAAAAGTCTGGAATAAGGACTTCTCTGGGGGGAGTATAGTGAATGGGGGTCCACAGTGCAGAGGATACAGGTTCAATCTCTGTTCCAGGAAGATTTCACATGCCAAAGGACAACTGGGTGCCCTAGAGCCCACGCTCTGCAATAAAGAGTAGCCCCTGCTTGCTGCAACCAGAGAAAGCCCACTCACAGCAATGAAGACCCATTTATTTTTGGTCAAAAAATAAGTTTAAAAAAATTTTTAAAGTCTGCAGTAAACTTCTTCATCATCCTTTTCAAACAGTCTTTTCCCAATAATTTCTGTCTAAATTGATAGTACCACTTACCCAGAGCTGTGAAATCTGAAAGTTATTTATCACTTCTTCATCCTAATGTCCATATTTAATCTGTTTGTATATGTTTGCCAACTCTGCCTCTAACATTTCCTTTATCTCTATTATATCATGTAGGCATTGGTGAGTATTCTCCTTTTTTATTACCTCCTAACTAGTATTCCTGCTGTTAGCCTTGTCCCTTTCAGGCTACAGTCTCTAGAGTTCAAATCTACTTAGAATTCTTCCATCTCTTCTATAGAATTAAATCCAAGAGTCTTAACATCTCCTATGAGGCCTTTCTTGATCTGGGTCATGACTGTTCCTTCAGGGTCTTATCATTTACACACTTTCTTTTATATTACATTTAAGAAAACCAAAATCCAGCCGGTCCAGATGATAGTGTTTCTCCTCTCTGTACTTTTGCTAACTTTTTCCTTTTCAGTCCTCTTTGTCTGACTATAGCAGGGAGTGATAGTCACCAAAGTTCAATATACTCCTTTGCCCTTGTATTTGAGTTGGGATATGGGACTAGTTCTGATCAATAACTGGGAGTGGAGGTGAGGTGTATTATTTATCAGTCAAGGAAGTTAAGTATAAGCGCACTTTGTCTTCTTCCAGCTATGCAAGAGAACTCAAACATGTGGAATTGTAGTCTGGAAGCGGTCATAATCCCCAAGTCATGGTCAGAGCAGAGGCACTGTGAAAAGATGTATAATCTACCTCAATTTGTGGTATAATTAAGAACTCAATCTTTGCTGCATTAAGCCATTAAAGTTTTGTGTTTAATGATGTAGTTATATTGCTTATCCCAGGGAGACTAAAAGATTTTGCCTTCAAGATTATATTCAGGAATAACTAATTCAGAAAACCTTCCCTATTCTTACCCAGACTGGGTCACCTGTATCTTCTCTGTGATTCCCGAATTGTGACCTTAATTCTCTCCTGGTACTTGTCTGGTGGGGCTTCCCGGATGGCTCCGTGGTAAAGAATCCACTTGCCAATGCAGGAGACGTGGTTTCAATCCTTGGGTCAGGAAGATCCCCTGGAGAAAGAAATGGCAACCCACTCCAGTATTCTTGCCTGGAAAATCCTATGGACAGAGGAGCCTGGTGGCTACGGTCCATGGGATCTCAAGAGTCAGACATGACTGAGCAACTGAGCACACACACATACTTGCTTGGCTAGAGAAAGTGTCTGATGATATGTCTACCATTTCTTCCTTAACAATAAGCTGTGC
The DNA here is from genome assembly GCA_935064755.1 of Tragelaphus eurycerus. Classification (NCBI taxonomy): domain Eukaryota; kingdom Metazoa; phylum Chordata; class Mammalia; order Artiodactyla; family Bovidae; genus Tragelaphus; species Tragelaphus eurycerus. The sequence goes on from CAKXYN010000042.1 coordinate 14,090,210, forward strand.
TCTCTTTCAGGGCAAGGCTATGTCTGTTCTATTATTTTGGTTTGTTTTACAGATTAATTAATGTATGAATAATATCTTGAACTCTACCCAAGCAAAGAAAGTATTCAATAAGTGATAAATAAATAAACTCACATTATTGTCATATTGTCATTATTATTTCCTCAGCACCTATCATGATGTCTGGTACACAGTAAGTGCTCAATACAAGTAGGAGCAAAACAGCTTTATGATATAATTCTTGCCTACGTAAAACTGGACTAATGCTTTCTCTACTTCTCTGGGTTTTGCAAAAAACAGGATTAACTGTTCTTTGCTAAACACAACTTCATGTAAGTCATTTTTATTCCAACTTATGCAGACGAAAGTGGCATTCCACTTATTCTTCTTTGTTTAGCTCTTTTCTTTAAGGAAGTCTTGGTCTTCATCTTTAGTCATTATTGTCCTTAGCATGGGACTTCCATCGTGGCTTAGACAGTTAAGAATCTGCCTGTAATGCACTAGACCTGGGTTTGATCCCTGGGTCAGGAAGATCCCCCAGAGAAGAGAATGGCTATCCACTCTAATATATTAAGCTTAAGTTTGGGGGGTTTGCTACAAAAGAGATATTATACTGAAATAAAGATCACTGAAGATCAACTATGAATATGTTTCCAATTTTAAATTTTTAAATAATATTTACATAATTTTAGAATAAACTCTTTGAAAAATATATAGTATAAATATAACTACTTCTAAACTGTATACACATATGCATCATAAAACCTGGTATTAAGGCAAAAGAACATAGCATGTTATATCCATTTTTCATTGCTGCTGTAACAAATTACCACAAGTTTAATGACTTAATATAAATTTTTTTTCTCATACTTCTGGAGGTCAGAAGCCTGTCATAGGTTTCAAGAGGCTGAAATCAAGATCTGACAGGACTGCATTTCTTTCTGGAGGATCTAGAGAATAATTATTTTCCTTTCCTTTCCTAGCTTCTAGAGGCTACTTGCATTTTTTCAGCTCACAGTCCCTTCAGCCCAGATGGCACTAGTGGTAAAGAATCCATCTCCCAAATTAGGAGACATAAAAGATGTGGGTAAGATCCCTGGTTCAGAAAGAACCCCCAGAGGAAGGTAAGGCAGCCCCCTCCAGTATTCTTGCCTAGAGAATCTCATGGACAGAGGAGCCTGGAGGGCTACAGAGTCAGGCATGACTGAAGCGACTGAGCCTGCGTGCGAGCCCTTCCTCATACCATCCCAACATCTTGTTCATCACAGTCTCTACTACCAACTAATCCTCCTGACCTCCTCTTAGAAGGATCCTTGTGATGACATTGGACCTACTCAGATAATTGGGGTTAATCTCCCCATCTGAAAATCCTTAATTCAATCACATTTGCAAAATCCCTTTTACTACATAAGGCAATATAGTCACAGGTTTCAGGTGTTAGAACCTGGACATCTGTACTGTACAGTTTAACCCACCACGTACTTTAAATGTGTTGTATCTGATCATGTTAATTGGAAATGTAAAGTGTAAAGGAGAACAATTATTTGTTCATATAAATATTAAGTGTAAAATTTTAAAATAAAATAGTGGAAGAAAATAGAAGAAACTACAGTTTTAGTTTAAGTAAATGGTTGATTTAGATGGATTGGCCAAAAAGTTTGTTCAGGTTTTCCCATAAGATCTTACAGAAAGACTTGAACAAACGTTTGGCCAACCCAATATATTTAAAATGGTTTCCAGTGGCCTTAATGAAGTTATTGTTTTAAAGTGAGTTAACCATATGTCAGATCAGATCAGATCAGATCAGTCGCTCAGTCGTGTCCGACTCTTTGTGACCCCATGAACTGCAGCACGCCAGGCTTCCCTATCCATCACCAGCTCTCGGAGGTCACTCAGACTCACATTCATCGAGTCAGTGATGCTATCCAGCCATCTCATCCTCTGTCGTCCCCTTCTCCTCCTGCCCACAATCCCTCCCAGCATCAGTCTTCTCCAATGAGTCAACTCTTCGCATGAGGTGGCCAAAATACTGGAGTTTCAGCTTTAGCATCATTCCTTCCAAAGAAATCCCAGGTCTGATCTCCTTCAGAATGGACCAGTTGGATCTTCTTGCAGTCCAAGGGACTCTCAAGAATCTTCTCCAACACCACAGTTCAAAAGCATCAATTCTTCGGCGCTCAGCCTTCTTCACAGTCCAGCTCTCACATCCATACATGACCACAGGAAAGACCATAGCCTTGACTAGGCGAACCTTTGTTGGCAAAGTAATGTCTCTGCTTTTGAATATGCTATCTAGGTTGGGCATAACTTTCCTTCCAAGGAGTAAGTGTCTTTTAATTTCATGGCTGCAGTCACCATCTGCAGTGATTTTGGAGCCCAGAAAAATAAAGTCTGACACTTTTTCCACTGTTTCTCCATCTATTTCCCATGTAGTGATGGGACCAGATGCCATGATCTTCGTTTTCTGAATGTTGAGCTTTAAGCCAACCTTTTCACTCTCCACTTTCACTTTCATCAAGAGGCTTTTGACTTCCTCTTCACTTTCTGCCATAAGGGTGGTGTCATCTGCATATCTGAGGTTATTGATATTTCTCCCGGCAATCTTGATTCCAGCTTGTGTTTCCTCCAGTCCAGCATTTCTCATGATGTACTCTGCATATAAGTTAAATAAACATGGTGACAATATACAGCCTTGACGTACTCCTTTTCCTATTTGGAACCAGTCTGTTGTTCCATGACCAGTTCTAACTGTTGCTTCCTATCCTGCATACAGATTTCTCAAGAGGCAGATCAAGTGGTCTGCTATTCCCATCTCTCTCAGAATTTTCCATAGTTTATTGTGATCTACACAGTCAAAGGCTTTGGCATAGTCAATAAAGCAGAAATAGATGTTTTTCTGGAACTCTCTTGCTTTTTTGATGATCCAGCGGATGTTGGCAATTTGATCTCTGGTTCCTCTGCCTTTTCTAAATCCAGCTTGAACATCAGGAAGTTCAGGGTTCACATATTGCTGAAGCCTGGCCTGGAGAATTTTGAGCATTACTTTACTAGCGTGTGAGATGAGTGCAATTGTGCGGTAGTTTGAGCACTCTTTGGCATGCATACAATACTGGAGCTTGCTTATTCACTTTCCTTATCCAAAAATAAGATTATACTTTATTAATAATGGCATGTTCAGTTCCCCTCTTCTCCCCTAGACTGTAGGTTCCATGAAAAGTGCCATTGTGACCTACTCCCTCTGTCTACCCTATACCCATTCAGTGTGAAGGTTCAATAAGTTGTCTTATGCTTGACACAAGACAGGCTTCCTCTAACAACTATCACACTCTTTATCACTAGCAGAACCCTAATTTTGTTCACTTTTTCTTTTGTCATATATTCAAGGAAAGAGTGCCTTTCTATGCACCCCCTCTTTAAGGGGGTATATTTTAATTAGGGTAAGACAGCCATGGTAATATTACGACCCATCCCACTGACAATTAATTTAGGAATGGGCATATGATACTTTGGCATGACTATGCCAAAGCCTTTGACTGTGTGGATCATAATAAACTGTGGAAAATTCTGAAAGAGTCGAGCATACCAGACCACCTGACCTACCTCTTGAGAAACCTGTATGCAGGTCAGGAAGCAACAGTTAGAACTGAATATGGAACAGACTAGTTCCAAAAAGAAAAGGAGTACGTCAAGGCTATATATTGTCACCCTGCTTATTTAACTTATATGCAGAGTACATCATGAGAAACGCTGGGCTGGAGGAAGCACAAACTGGAATCAAGATTGCTGGGAGGAATATCAATAACCTCAGATATGCAGATGATACCACCCTTATGGCAGAAAATGATAAGGAACTAAAGAACCTCTTGATGAAAGTGAAAGAGGAGAGTGAAAAAGTTAGCTTAAAGCTCAACATTCAGAAAACTAAGATCGTGGCATCCGGTCCCATCACTTCTTGGGAAATAGATGGGGAAACAATGGAAACAGTGTCAGACTTTATTTTTCTGGGCTCCAAAATCACTGCAGATGAAGATTGCAGCCATAAAATTAAAAGATGCTTACTCCTTGGAAGGAAAGGTATGACCAACCTAGACAGCATATTAAAAAGCAGAGGCATTACTTTGCCAACAAAGATTCATCTAGTCAAGGCTATGGTTGTTCCAATGGTTATGTATGGATGTGAGAGTTGGACTACAAAGAAAGCTGAGTGCCAAAGAATTGATGTTTTTGAACTGTAGTGTTGGAGAAGACTCTTGAGAGTCCCTTGGACTGCAAGGAGATCCAACCAGTCCATCCTAAAGGAGATGAGTCCTGGGTGTTCATTGGAAGGACTGATGTTGAAGCTGAAACTCCAATACTTTGGCCACCTGATGCAAAGAGCTGACTCATTGGAAAAGACCCTGATGCTGGAAGGGATGGGGGACAGGAGGAAAAGGGGACGACAGAGGATAAGATGGTTGGATGGCATCACCAACTCGATGGACATGGGTTTGGGTGGACTCCGGAAGTTGGTGATGGACAGGGAGGCCTGGTGTGCTATGGTTCATGGGGTCACAAAGAGTCAGACACAACTGAGCAACTGAACTGAACTGATGTGATACTTACAAAGCATGGGAACTCTGGCAAGTACCTTCTGGTAAAGAGATTTTTCCTTCCTGACAAAGAGATGTACAAGGAGGGGCTGCCATTTTTCTGAATATGTGATTGTGTGAGGTCATGGGCCCTAGCATGATGGCAGTTCCTTGTAACTATGCAGTCATGAGGCAAGGACTCACCCAGGAAGAAAGGTAACCTACTGAGGATGGTAGAGCAGGAAAACAGAAAGAAAAGAGGCTCTCATTATATGTTTGACTCTTTTACAACCCCTTGGATGTAGCCATCAGTCTCCTTTGTCCACAGATTTCCCAGACAAGAATATTGAAGTGGGTTGTCATTTCCTTCTCCAGAGGAGCTTCCTGACCCAGGGATCAAACTTGGGTCTCCTACATTGCAGGCAGATTCTTTACCGCTGAACCACCAGGGAAGGTCCCTCTGTTCTTTAAATAAAGGTAAGCTTTTGTTAAGTGCAATAGCAACTTACACATTTATTGATACATTGAATTATACAGTGATTATTGAATCCAATGCTAGAATCCCCCTGAGATATTTCTTTCATTATACAGTGATACAAAAAGTATGTTTCACCTAAGGACATGTTCTTTCTTATAAACAAAGAGAAGAAAACTTTAGAGACAAATTTTAGGCAGAAACACAGCAATTATTTTGACTTTTATGGTTGGCAGACTTGTATCCTCTTTTTCAATTCTGTTTTGGTTTTTCTCTATTTCATTATTTTTTTTATTGTAAAATATCTAAGTAAATACTGGAAAAGGCAACGTGTGGTACACACTTAAGATTTTAATATGTAAAGTAATACTTTGTGTGTGTGCTTAGTAGCTCAGTTGTGTCTGATTCTTTGTAACCCCATGGATTGTAGCCCACCATGCTCCTCTGTCCATGGGGATTCTCCACGCAAAAATACTGAAGTGGGTTGCCATGCCCTTCCCCAGAAGATCTTCCCAACCCAGGGATCAAACTCAGGTCTCCTGCATTGTCAGTGAGTTCTTTACTGTCTGAGCCACCAGGGAAGCCTATGAACATTGGAGTGAGTGCCTGCGTGTTTATGTACAAGCTCTGTCGCTTCAGTCCAGTCTGACTCTTTGCAATCCCTGGACTGTAGCCCACCAGGTTCCTCTGTTCATGGGGTTCTCCAGGTGAGAATACTGGAGTGTGTTGCCACTTCTTTCTCCAGTAGGAGTGAATAGCCTATCCCCTCTCCAAGGGATCTTCCAGACCCAGGAACTGAACTGGGGTCTCCTGCTTTGCAGGTGGACGCCTTACCAGCTGAGATAACAGTTCTATTAATGTTGTTTTATGTGGCTTCATGGCTAAAGCAAACATGACACAAACTGTATATGGTTTATAAGAGCTGGAACAGAAAGCTCTCTTTTTAATGCCCTCCAAAAGCTTTCTTTAGTTCGGACTTTTAAAAAGTGCCACTTTTTGATTGCAAAAGTAATATTTATTCAGCAAATCTGAAACAGCAAAAATACAACACCAAGACACTTAAAAGAATAATCACATATACTTTACCAGGCAGTAATTTGTATCACTTTGTGTCTATCTTCCTAATTTATACATATATCAGATCAGATCAGATCAGTCGTTCAGTCGTGTCCGACTCTTTGTGACCCCATGAATCGCAGCACACCAGGCCTCCCTGTCCATCACCAACTCCCGGAGTTCACCCAGACTCACGTCCATCGAGTCAGTGATGCCATCCAGCCATCTCATCCTCTGTCGTCCCCTTCTGCTCCTGCCCCCAATCCCTCCCAGCATCAGAGTCTTCTCCAATGAGTCACTCTTAGCATGAGGTGGCCAAAGTACTGCAGTTTCAGCTTTAGCATCATTCCTTCCAAAGAAATCCCAGGGCTGATCTCCTTCAGAATGGACTGGTTGGATCTCCTTGCAGTCCAAGGGACTCTCAAGAGTCTTCTCCAACACCACAGTTCAAAAGCATCAATTCTTCGGCGCTCAGCCTTCTTCACAGTCCAGCTCTCACATCCATACATGACCACAGGAAAGACCATAGCTTGACTAGGCGAACCTTTGTTGGCAAAGTAACGTCTCTGCTTTTGAATATGCTATCTAGGTTGGTCATAACTTTCCTTCCAAGGAGTAAGTGTCTTTTAATTTCATGGCTGCCAGTCACCATCTGCAGTGATTTTGGAGCTCAGAAAAATAAAGTCTGACACTGTTTCCACTGTTTCCCCATCTATTTCCCATGAAGTGATGGGACCGGATGCCATGATCTTCATTTTCTGAATGTTGAGCTTTAAGCCAACCTTTTCACTCTCCACTTTCACTTTCATCAAGAGGCTTTTTAGTTCCTCTTCACTTTCTGCCATAAGGGTGGTGCCATCTGCATATCTGAGGTTATTGATATTTCTCCCGGCAATCTTGATTCCAGCTTGTGTTTCTTCCAGTCCAGCATTTCTCATGATGTACTCTGCATATAAGTTAAATAAACATGGTGACAATATACAGCCTTGACGTACTCCTTTTCCTATTTGGAACCAGTCTGTTGTTCCATGACCAGTTCTAACTGTTGCTTCCTGACCTGCATACAGATTTCTCAAGAGGCAGATCAGGTGGTCTGGTATTTCCATCTCTTGAAAAATTATCCACAGTTTATTGTGATCCACACAGTCAAAGGCTTTGGCACACTCAATAAAGCAGAAATAGATGCTTTTCTGGAACTCTCTTGCTTTTTCTATGATCCAGCGGATGTTGGCAATTTGATCTCTGGTTCCTCTGCCTTTTCTAAAACCAGCTTGAACATCAGGAAGTTCACGGTTCACATATTGCTGAAGCCTGGCTTGGAGAATTTTGAGCATTACTTTACTAGCTTGTGAGATGAGTGCAATTGTGCGGTAGTTTGAGCATTCTTTGGCATTGCCCTTCTTTGGGATTGGAATGAAAACTGACCTTTTCCAGTCCTGTGGCCACTGCTGAGTTTTCCAAATTTGCTGGCATATTGAGTGCAGCACTTTCACAGCATCATCTTTCAGGATTTGGAATAGCTCAACTGGAATTCCATCACCTCCACTAGCTTTGTTCGTAGTGGTGCTTTCTAAGGCCCACTTGACTTCACATTCCAGATGTCTGGCTCTAGGTCAGTGATCACACCATCGTGATTATCTGGGTCATGAAGATCTTTTTGTACAGTTCTTCTGTGTATTCTTGCCACCTCTTCTTAATATCTTCTGCTTCTGTTAGGTCCATACCATTTCTGTCCTTTACCGAGCCCATCTTTGCATGAAATGTTCCCCTGATATCTCTGATTTTCTTGAAGAGATCCCTAGTCTTTCCCATTCTGTTGTTTTCCTCTATTTCTTTGCATTGATCGCTAAAGAAGGCTTTCTTATCTCTTCTTGCTATTCTTTGGAACTCTGCATTCAGATGTTTATATCTTTCCTTTTCTCCTTTGCTTTTCGCTTCTCTTCTTTCCACAGCTATTTGTAAGGCCACCTCAGACAGCCATTTTGCTTTTTTGCATTTCTTTTCCATGGGAATGGTCTTGATCCCTGTCTCCTGTACAATGTCACCCACCTCATTCCATAGTGCATCAGGCACTCTATCTATCAGATCTAGGCCCTTAAATCTATTTCTCACTTCCACTGTATAATCATAAGGGATTTGATTTAGGTCATACCTGAATGGTCTAGTGGTTTTCCCTACTTTCTTCAATTTCAGTCTGAATTTGGCAATAAGGAGTTCATGGTGTGAGCCACAGTCAGCTCCTGGTCTTGTCTTTGCTGATTGTATATAGCTTCTCCATCTTTGGCTGCAAAGAATATAATCAGTCTGATTTTGGTGTTGACCATCTGGTGATGTCCATGTGTAGAGTCTTCTCTTGTGTGGTTGGAAGAGAGTGTTTGTTATGACCAGTGCATTTTCTTGGCAAAACTCTATTAGTCTTTGCCCTGCTTCATTCCGTATTCCAAGGCCAAATTTGCCTGTTACTCCAGGTGTTTCTTGACTTCCTACTTTTGCATTCCAGTCCCCTATAATGAAAAGGACATCTTTTTTGGGTGTTAGTTCTAAAAGGTCTTGTAGGTCTTCATAGAACCATTCAACTTCAGCTTCTTCAGCGTTACTGGTTGGGGCATAGACTTGGATTACTGTGATATTGAATGGTTTGCCTTGGAAACAAACAGAGATCATTCTGTCGTTTTTGAGATTGCATCCAAGTATTGCATTTCGGACTCTTTTGTTGACCATGATGGCCACTCCATTTCTTCTGAGGGATTCCTTGCCCGCAGTAGTAGATATAATGGTCCTCTGAGTTAAATTCACCCATTCCAGTCCATTTCAGTTCGCTGATTCTTGCCATCTCTTGTTTGACCACTTCCAATTTGCCTTGATTCATGGACCTGACATGGGGTGCCTGGTGCACCTGATCACCTCGGGGCTCGGTGTTTACCACCCCCCACCCCACCTATGGGCTTCCTTGATGGCTCAGAGGGTAAAGCATCTACCTGTAATGTGGGAGACCTGAGTTCAATCCCTGGGTCAGGAAGCTTCCCTGGAGAAGAAAATGGCAACCCACTCCAGTATTCTTGCCTGGAGAATCCCATGGATGGAGGAGCCTGGTATGCTACTGTCCACGGGGTCGCAAAGAGTCCGACACGACTGAGCGACTTCACTTTCACTTTCACTTTCATGCAATATTGCTCTTTACAGCATCAGACCTTCCTTCTATCACCAGTCACATCCACAGCTGGGTGTTCTTTTTGCTTTGGCTCCATCCCTTCATTCTTTCTGGAGTTATTTCTCCACTGATCTCCAGTAGCATATTGGGCACCTACTGACCTGGGGAGTTTCTCTTTCAGTATCCTATCATTTTGCCTTTTCATACTATTCATGGGGTTCTCAAGGCAAGAATACTGAAGTGGTTTGCCATTTCCTTCTCCAGTGGACCACATTCTGTCAGATCTCTCCACCATGACCCGCCCGTCTTGGGTTGCCCCACGGGCACGGCTTAGTATCCTTGAGTTAGACAAGGCTGTGGTCCTAGTGTGATTAGATTGACTAGTTTTCTGTGAGTATGGTTTCAGTGTATTTGTCCTCTGATGCCCTCTTGCAACACCTACCGTCTTACTTGGGTTTCTCTTACCTTGGGAGTGGGGTATCTCTTCACGGCTGCTCCAGCAAAGCGCAGCCATTGCTCCTTACCTTGGACGACGGGTATCTCCTCACCGATGCCCTTCCTGACCTTCAACGTGGGATAGCTCCTCTAGGCCCTCCTGCGCCTGCGCAGCCACGGCTCCTTGGACGCGGGGTTGGTCCTCCCGGCCACCGCCCCTGGCCTTGGGTGTGGGATTGCTCCTCTCTGCCAGCCGCTGCCCTTGGCCTCGGGCATGGGGGTGTGGGGTAATTCCTCCCGGCCACCGCCCCTGACCTCAGACGCAGGGTAACATATGTTATATGGGTAATATAACATATGTACACACACATATATATATATTCTTTTTAATAAAGTGTGTGAATTTTTTTTTATGTTCCACACCTAATTTTTTTTCACTTTAAACATACTTGGATAATGTATTTTTTAATTACTACTTTTCTATTTTTGTAATAATTTTTAACCAGCTCCTTATATTATACTGAATTTTTGTTAATGTCTTTAGAAGATTAAATTTGTAAAAGAGACCATGTATTGTCAATCCTTAAGAAGCAGAGAAAGTAATAATCTACAAAAGCGTGGAGACCTAACTCTTAACTGGGTCATCCAGAAATAAAACTGAAGGAATTAACACCTACTAAGGCAATGACATTGCAACAACTAACTTCTTTGTATGAACTGATTAAATCTTATTGTAAAATATTCTTTTCTCAAAGAGAAAGACTACAGAGATGTAAATAAATACCTTTGCAACATCGTTAGACCACCATAGGCATTTTATCTCATTAAAATGAATGAAGGCTCTATTTAAAATACATCCTCATATTTTCTAACCAGACTTAAGTAAAGAGATGAGGATCAAATAAATCTTATTCAAAGTGCTCTTCAGTGTAAGGAATCTCCTACTGGGAACTAATCTTCAAACCAGGCATATTTGATAAATCTGGAAGGTACATTCACCGTTAGAGGCAGGTACAGAGGCAATCTTGCCTAAACTACAGTTATAGCTGGTGCTCAGTAGGAAGAATAAATATTTGGTTTTATGCCCCATTACTCCTACATAGTAATGTCCCTACATCCTTTACTGCCTCTGATAACCTTTCCAGAAGAATTTTTGAGTATGTGTTGTGGGTGAGACAGGAACTCTGAAAGTAATCTCCAGAAATCCTAGTTTTTGCTAAATGTGTATGTGGTGGTGGCGGGGTTGGGGGAGAAGAAATCAGAAGTAGCAACAAATGAAATACAGGACGAATTTTATTAGATCCCCACTTTCTTGAAGTCTGACAATTTATTTCCCTTGGTGAGAAGAGAAAAGAAAGGAAGAAAGAATATTTGATGGCGCAATATATCACAAATCATTGCCCTACTCTGCCACATGTAAACTGCTTTAATCATTCCTCACATTGCCAGATTAGAGAACAACAAAATCAGATGTAAAACTCTTTATTCTCAGAATTCAAGTGTAAGTTGACCAAATCTCATGTTCAGACCAAATAGTTTCTTACTTTGAGTCTGGAATACTAATAGTAATGTCATTTAGAAGTTATTTATATTAACATCTAAAAATTCAGTGGCTTTCATACAATTGTTTGCCTTCATGTATTTTAGATAAACTGGTGGCAGATATTCCAATACAAAGAATACAGATGGAGAAACAGAGTTTATGTATCTGAGAGCCTAATGTCATTGACTTCTTAGAACTAGATTTTAAAGTTACAACTATTCATTTCTTATTCAGCACCCCTTCTTAGGCTAAATTTTAAGAAACTTCTGCTTCACAAAATATAACATTTTAGTTTTTCCATACAAATGCTGGGGTTTGGATGGGTCCACAAAATGGTACCTTTTTGTTTGTCCAATTCCTGAATCCAGAGTCACTGTATCTGGTTGGGCATATTGGGAATTTCAAATTCCATGAGAAGTTAATCACGCTCATGCAGACCACACACACTATGCAGACTAAAACTCGTGTTATCTTCAGACAGTCACACCCAGAAGAGAGAGAAAGAAGGAAGGACAAAGATAGGCATGCCTAACTATTCCAGGTCCACCATCCAGAGCACTTCCTTTCTCCTTAAGAAAGAATGAATGAGTCATGGAGAGAAGTGTAGAATATTACATTACAGAGAAACACAAAAGTGAAGTGTAAGTTTTAGTCACTCAGTTGTATCTGACTCTTTGAGACCCCATGGACTATAGCCCACCAAGCTCCTCTGTCCATGGGATTTCCCAGGCAAGAGTACTGGAGTGAAATTTCCTTCTCCAAGGGATCTTCCTGACCCAGGGTTCAAACCCGAATCTCTTCCATGTCTTGCCCTACAGGCAGATTCTTTACCGTCTCAGCCACCAAGGAAGCCCCAGTTCAGCTCGGTCGCTCAGTCGTGTCCGACTCTTTGCAATCCCATGAATCGCAGCACGCCAGGCCTCCCTGTCCATCACCAACTCCCGGAGTTCACCCAACTCATGTCCATCGAGTCGGTGATGTCATGCAAGCATCTCATCCTCTGTCGTCCCCTTCTCCTAGTGCCCGCAATCTATCAAGGGTAAAAGAGGATACTCCCAACCTCATGTGAAAATTATTTTTCATAAAACATTTTGAAGATTATGATATTCAATAAATCATGTAAGGGAGTTCTAGGCAAAGGTGAGGGACTTCCCTGGTGGTTCAGTGGCTGAGACTCCATGCTTCCAATGCAGCGGGTCTGGGTTCAATTCCTGGTCAGGGAACTAGATCCCACATGCCACACCTAAGACCTGGTGTGACCAAAGAAATAAAATATTAAATAAAATATTTTATTTTGCTATTTTTAAAACGTTTTTTTTAAAAAAAGCAAAAGTGAAAATATCAACGGACACAAATGAATTCTATATTCTATCAACAGTCAATGAACTGAGTCAAAGTCGTGACTGGAACATTTCCTATGGCCATTTATGAAAGCAAAATGGGGGAAGGTTTTTATATCATTGTTAGTAGTTAAGTCTAACAAAAGTAGTGACTACAAGAGAAATGATATATAGTAAAAAAACAACAAACAAACAAAAAAATCTTTCTTTCTATGTTGAGAATTGCAAAACTTTACCAGGAAACCCTGGCTCGACTTTGATGTTCAGACATAACTCTATTAGCCTAGAAGCTTCGTGTGTCTCTTCTTCATTACTATTTACATTTAAAAATCTTATCTATATAAATAAACAGTTTCTCCATGTCTGTAATGACATTAAAGGGGAAGGGCTAAAAAGACTTGCATCAACTTTAGAGAGTGTATTTGTTATGATTGGATGTGAAAGCTGTGTGTAAGGAGGCAACTGCCTCGGGGTGGGGGGTTGAGGGGTGTATGGGCTCCTGACAGGAACTACAAAGGCCCAGACAGTCCCTCTCAGAATATCATGAGGCTGCCTCCCAGGAAGACCTAAGGATGGTTTCAGTGTGAATTCTCAAAGACCAAAAGGACAGACATGGTGAATTGCAACCACTGATATGAAATGGAACAGCTTCTCTCATGGGCAGTTTTAGAGAGAGCATTCCAGGGTCAGAAGAACTGGGGTTTATTTATTTATTTTGGTTAGATTTGTTTCCTTTGTTTAGGCAGTCTGAAATAATTTCTATAAAGAGGATACAAAAATAAGTGAATTGATTAACCAATCACTTTAGACTGGTCCAAAGGGATTCAGGTTTAGTGCTGAAGTAGAGCACAGAGACAATTTTAACAGAAGCTTCAAATTCCTCAAGCAGATGAAGACAGTGCTCCCTCCTCCACTCTAGGCGCAGAAACTCACTCCTTGAATTGCTGGTCCTCAGGCCAGCAACTGCCTCTCCTCCTTCCCTGAAGCGCCAGGCAAAGAACTGACCTTTTCCTGGAGTATTGCTTTCATTCCCTTTACTCTGTGAGTCAGACATACAAGAGTTCAGTTTCTGACTTTGCTGCTTAGTAACTGTGGGACCAAGAAACTGTGTCTCTTACATTCTCTGAGTTCAATGAGCATCCAAAGCATAGCACTATTGTGAAGATTTCAGGAAAACTTCATGTAAAGCATGAAAGCTTTACTTAGAACATAGTGGACGGAGGAGACTGGTGGGCTGCCATCTATGGGGTCGCACAGAGTCGGACACGACTGAAGCGACTTAGCAGCTAGCAGTGAATAACAGTTTAAAAATATTATTAAAGTGTCTGCCTGCAATGTGGGAGACCCAGGTTCGATCCCTGGGTTGGGAAGATCCCCCTGGCGAAGGAAATGGCAACCCATTCCAGTACTCTTGCCTGGAAAATCCCATGGACGGAGGAGCCTGGTAAGTTACGGTCCATGGGGTCGCAAAGAGTCAGACACGACTGAGCGACTTCACTTTCACTTTCAAATATGAACCACAGTACTAAGTAAGCTTTGTGGATCCCCACTAAAGATTACTAAGAAGTTGTCCATCTTTGAAGAAGAGCAGATAAGCAAAGTGGCTAATCATAACATTATGGAAGAAATTTAAGCTTGATAGCTAGATCTTTAACCCTGAGATAGTCAGTCTGGTCTGGTTTACTACTTAATTCCCATAATTTTGAGCAGTGAGTAGCCATCATTATACAGATAATACTCAGTAAGCACTTTTTAAAAAATAAATGCATGAATGAATTGATGCCTGAGTTATTGGACAAATGAATTATAGAGAAATGTACATGGTACTATGGACACACCAATAAAGGATCAATTCATTCTTCAGGACAAGTGAGGTTAAAATATTGAGTTTTGTTTGGGAAAAGGAGATTAAAAGGAGAAGCCTCTTGTTCATTGGTTAAAAATATGAGTTGAAATAGTGCCATTTGCAACAACAGGGATGGGTCTAGACATTGTCATACTGAGTGAAGTAAGTGAGACAGAGAAGAAGAATATCATATGACATCCCTTAAAATGCAAAAATCTAAAAAGAAATGATAAAAATAAACTTATTTACAAAACAGAAACAGACTCACAGACTTAGAGAATGAACTTATGGGTACCAAGGGGGAAAAATTGGGGGAAAGGATAGTTAGGGAGTTTTGGATGAACATGTACACACTGTTATATTTAAAATGGGTAACCAACAAGGACCTAAGGTATAGCACAGGGAACTCTGTTCAATGTAATCTGGCAACCTGGATGAGTGGGGTGTTCAGAGGAGAATGTATTCATGCATATGTATGACTGAGACTCTTTGCTGTCCACCTGAAACTATTATAACAACTCAAATACAAAATAAAAAGTTAAAAATATATATTGGTTGGGAAGGAAAATATTTCTCAGGTAGGCCTTTAAGCTTGAGTAGAAAATGTCCAGGTTGTTCAGTTAAGGTAGGATGTTTGAATGTGAAGATATTATAGGATCAAAAGTTTAAAGGTAAGAAAATGAAATGGCATTTTAGAGGACTCAATGAAACATAGGCATATGGGGCAAAGATGGGAAAAGAGAAGAGGAAGCAGAGGTAGATTTTAAACATACTGTGAGGTTCAGCTGTGGATTCTAAGGCATTTGGACTTCATCCTATAAGCAATGGGGAACTATCATCAATAGTTCGTAAGAAAGGGAGACACATCTTATGTGCTTTTGTGTCTAAAAGTTTCTGACTTCCACCGTGGTTTGCCCCTGCCAATTCCGTATCCTAAATGAAAAGGCTGTCATTTATCCTGTCTGTATAAGTCCTGCTGCAGGCATCTATACGTGAGGCGATTTTCCATTTTATCTAATGCCATCAGCTTTGAAGTAAGCATGCTTTCTTTCAAGTTGCTCAGTATGCTTAATTCCGTGGTTACCTGATAAAGTACTCACTGTTATAAAGTTTAGAGCTTATGTCTTAACATTATAGATAAATCAAAAGAAGAGAGATCATAGTTTCAGATTGGAGTTCATCAAGAAAAGGTTTCTCCAAGAGTCAAAGTTTAGGTACTGAATATAATGCAGTGGAGCCATTTTATACACATTATTAAATAGAAAAATATATATATCTGAGAAGAAAATCCAATTTAAAGACTTCAGAGATCTGATATCTCCTTAAAATAGTGCTGGCTACAATACACTCTTTCACTGAAGAAATATTTATTTGCCTCATGAATCTTGGTCCTGTGAGGGAAAATGGCAGTTGCTGAAATATAATTTAGAGCTGCGGAAAAAAGCAAGTTGACCAAAAAAATTGGGATCTTAGGGAAAAGAATGTAGAGATCTTAGGGAAAATAATACAAAGAACAAAGTCAGATGTCCAGGATTTTAGACTAATTGCCCATGTTGGAAAACAGGAGTACAAAATTATCCTTCAGAATTTTCGAAGTAAAACTTGATCTTGTGTTTAATACACAAAGCCCCCTTGGCCCTAACACATCTTTCCTATATCCGCATTTACAGGACAAGAGAGTTCAAGCTGTTTATGACAGGAATGTCTACCTTTGGGCTTTTTAAACCAGGTTCAAACCAATCCCAATCTCTTTCTTAGGTCTTAAAATAAGATCAAACAGTGCAAAATTCCCTGACTAGTATTTAAGCCCAGTTGCCTCTGTCCAGATGCCTCTTATAATCCAGTCAGGCAGAACACCTCACCCTGCTGTTCCCGCTGCTTTTCTGTGTGTCCTTTGATTGTAAGTAATTATCTCCAGCTGTCCCTGCACCCAGGCCTCCTTTAACTCCTCAGTGTCTGGCCTTTGAATCATACTGTAGGAAACTTAGGCTCTGGAGTATCATGGCATGAAATGCTCAAGCACCGGATGTGAAAATAAAGAGATGCTGGCATCTAGATCATGCTGTGTCTTGAGGATCTTCCCCAAGGTCCTCAAGTCCTTTGCATGGACCAAGAGTAAGAAGAGACATTTCTAAGGAAGTCTTCCCAAATTCAAGTCCAATATTGCTTCCCAGATTATGTGTCTAAGTCCATCTACCTTTACATTAATAGGAAAACAAACAAACAAACAAACACTCAAGGACTCTTTTCTTGTTCCTTGATAATCTTCCTTAATTCTTTAGAAAAATGATTATTTATTGTTTGTCAATCACTACTTGAGGCTGAAGTACTTTCATCTTTTATTGAGAGGCAAAAAGATATAACATGTCCATAGGAACAAATGGGTAGATTTGTTTGCATGTATACTTAGGGCTCGGGGAAGGCAATGGCACCCCACCCCAGTGCTCTTGCCTGGAGAGTCCCATGGATGGAGGAGCCTGGTGGGCTCCAGTCCATGGGGTCGCTAGGAGTCGGACACGACTGAGCGACTTCACTTTGACTTTTCACTTTCATGCATTGGAGAAGGAAATGGCAACCCACTCCAGTATTCTTGCCTGGAGAATCCCAGGGACAAAGGAGCCTGGTGGGCTGCTGTCTATGGGATCGCACAGAGTCGGACACGACTGAAGTGACTTAGCATAGCATACTTAGGGCTTCCCTGGTGGCTCAGTAGGTAAAGAATCTGCCTGCAATGCAAAAACCAGGGTTCAATCCCTTAGTAGGAAGATCCCCTGGAGAAGGAAATGGCTACCCATTCCAGTATTCTTGTCTTAGAAATCCCATGGACAAAGGAGCCTAGAGGGCCTCAGTCCATGTGGCTGCAAGAGTTGGATGTGATTTAGTGACTAAACCACTAACCATACTTAGGAGGAAGGTGAAAATCTCATGTTTCCAAATTGTTGCACTTGAAATTATCTGTCCAAGTCAACAGATGCCTGATTTTTCAACTTTACTTTTTATTTAATTTTTACTTTTTATTTTATGACTCCTGGGTCTTCACTGCCATGCAGCTTTCTCTAGTTGCAATGCGCAAGGGCTATTCTTCATTGTGGTGCATGGGCTTCTTATTGAGGTAGTTTGTCTTGTTGTGAAGCACAGGTTCTAGGCACACAGGCTTCAGTAGTTATGACACATGGACTTAATTGCTTTACAGCATGTGGAATCTTCCTGGCCCAGGGATCAAATCCTTGTTCCTGCATTGGCAGGTGGATTCTTATCCATGGTACCACCAGGGATGTCCTGATTTTTCAACTTTATATTAAAGAAATTTGAAAGAATTTGATGAGAGTTCTTGGCTATAAATATTTAACACTTGATGAGCAGAGTGCTTTGGGAAAAAACCTTCGAACCCTGACGGACCTGATGGGTGTCCTGAGAAATTTCCTGTGGCTTTTGCTCCTTCTGGATAGAGACTTATGGCAGGAGGAGAAAAAAAGACATTTTTACCAAATCTAGATTACTTAATATGTAGTGGAGTTATCTACTATAACTGACTATTCACAAGTTTGCATTCTACTCTTTTCAATGTAAACACATGATTAAGAAATTGGGTTTAAGAATAAAAGTTCCTTTTTGGCGTCAGGCACTATAAGATTTTCCATCTGAATCTCACAATAGATGTCAATTTCATCCCTCTAGAATTACACAAGTAAGTACATAGTTGTTCTTTGAATGGGGACTAACTCTTGAATAAGAAATGCATCGTACAGAGGAAGGTTCTTGGCAGGTTGGATTCAGATGTATTCTTTGACACCAAGTGGCAGGATTAAACAGGAATTATCAGAGTTGATAATTTAGAGTTGATAAGGTCACAGTAAGGTTTCCCCAGTGGCTCAGCGGTAAAGAATCTGCTGGCAATGCAGAAGCTTCAGGAGATGCAGGTTCGATACCTGGATGGGGAAGATTCCCTGGAGGAGGATCTTCCAGTGGAAGATTATCCAGTTATTCTACTCATGGCAACCCACTCCAGTATTCTTGCCTGGAGAATCCCGTGGACTTAGGAGCCTGGCAGGCTGCAGTCTATAGGGTTGCAAAGGGCTGGACACAACTGAAGCGACTTAGCATGTATGCACACAAGGTCATGGTATTGACCTTAGCAAGGATCAGAAGGCCTGAATTCAGAGGACTCTCCATCACTGCCTGTGAGAGAGATGGTTGGTACCATTTTTTTGAAATGCAGGCTGGAAATCTGTAACAAAAATCCTTAAAAATTATCCAGCTATTCCATTCTAGGAGTTTGGCCCATGGAAATATTGAGTCACGTCTGCAACAAAGCATATACAAAAGGATATACAAAAGTATTCTTTGAGTGTTACAGCACTCAGTGTTACAACAAAAATGTAAGCATCCAACAATGTAGAGTGGATCAAATAAATAGTAGTGCATTTTTGAAGTTGTAATACTGAGTTGCCAATAAACATCATCATGGAGAAGTATATTTACAACATGAAGAAATATTAACATTCTATTTTAATGGAAGGTCAAATCATGAATAAGTGTGCAGTATGATTCCAATATAAGAGATTATGTCTGTACTTAGGTTACCAGCCTAATGACTAAAGGTGCTGGCTCTGATTTCAATTTGCCCTGGTGTTGCTTACCTCCACACTGAGGTTGATGACCTTGGGAAAGCTGGTTCGGCGCTTCAGGCTCAGGTTTCTCATTGGTAAATGGAGATAAGAATAGCATGTACCCTCCCCAGTATTTATCAAGGCCAGGTGGACTTGGACTTCCTAGGTAGCTCAGATGGTAAAGAATCTGCCTGCGATGTTGGAGACCCGGGTTCTGTCTCTGGGTCAAGAAGATCTCCTGGAGTAGGAAATAGCAACTCATTCCAGTATTCTTGCCTGAAGAATTCCACAGACAGAGGAGCCTGACGAGCTACAATCCATGGGGTCACAAAGAGTCGGACCTGACAAGCGACTAACACACCAGTGGACTTAATCCAAGTGAAATACTTAGGAAAGCTCTGGCTCATAAAAGGATTCAATAAAGTTAAGTTATTATTATAATAATTATTAATAGTATTATCTATATTTTTACATAATTTATATATGAGAAACATTAGGGAAGTAGGTAAAAATTAATTTTTCCTTTGTGTGTCTTTAAAATTTTCAATTGGCTTGTTTTTATTTTGAAATCACACACACACACACACTCATATACATATGATAAACATTATTTGTAAGAAGGAAAACCTGAATATGAATCATGGTATATCTTTCTGAAGTCAGCTTTTCTGACTTTCAACATAAACCACTTTCCAGGATTGTTGTGACAGCAGATGAGTCTCTGTATCTTTTTAGTTATAATTTCTTAGGTTCTATGATCTAGGTTAAGTGCTTTACACATATTTTCCTGTGAAATCCTCACCCAAAGCTGGAAAACACACACAATAAGGATAAGTACCCCTTATCTTTATTTTCAAATAAGAACTGAAAGGTTACAGAAACATGTCAATAAAAGCAATTTATCCAAGTAGATACTGAAATTAGAGATCAGTCTGGGTGTAAAACCCTTATTTTTATGAAGACATTTTTCTGGGTTTGATCTTCCTCAGTCACTGGGACATTAACTCAATAGTTAATTTTAAGGTAATAGAATATAGTTTCCAGATTCAGAACAGTTTTCCACCTGTCAGGGAGAAAATGTTTCGGTCCATGGGTTCTCCTGTAATGTACTTTTCTTAACAATGTAAGGTACAGAAATATGTTTCTACTGTAGATCAAAAGGAACCTGTTCATTCAGATCATGGTCCATGCTGCCCATCACATAGTAACAGCTCTCCATATTTCATCCTGCATGCTGCTCCCATTGAAAAATGATAGCCCGTGGTCTGAACATATTTGTGTATCAGTCCCCAATAATAAGGGTAATAAGCAAGGCTGTGTGATTAACCTCATATCAGTTACTAGGGGCAGATGGAAGTCATTACTCTAAATTATCGGGCTCCCCATATCTTGTGGATAAGGTAGATTCTCTCTGGCCTTTATTAGGAGTGGATTTCTTTAATTTACATTGCCTGGGAAAATGTATTAAAGAAGGTTATATTTATGTATCTGAAAAAGGCATTTTAAAACATGAAAATTAGCTGCAGGGTTAATGAGGAAACTTCCAGTGGCTCAGAAAGGCCATATGGTATCACAAGAGAGAAGTCTTAAAGGAAAGTCACGGTTTATTCCTAAAAGGCCTACATCTGATTTACTGTGTCTCCTTGGACAAGTCACTTAACTTACCATTGTCTCTTTCTCCAGCTATAATAATATTCCTACCTCAAATCTCAGAGGAGTATTTCAAAGATCAAGGCAGGAGACCCAGGTTCGATCCTGGGTCGGGAATATCCTCTGGAGAAGGAAATGGCAACCCACTCCAGTATTCTTGCCTGGAAAATTCCATGGACAAAGGAGCCTGGTAGGCTATAGTCCATGGGGTCGCAAAGAGCCAGACATGACTGAGCGACTTCATTTTTACTAAACACAGACTAGAATTTTATTACTTCTTGGAAAGGGCTTTTTAAAAAGCACCTTCAAAGATAAGGTTGAAACCAACTTAAATACAGAAGTGATTGTGGTGATGGCATTCTACATCACATCTCATCTCCCATCTTATAGCACGGAAAAACTTTAAGTCCAATTAGATCATACTGCTCTTTTAGAGACTGCTCATGATTAACTCAACTTCAAGTGTTTCTCTGGATAAAAAAAAAAAAACAAACACACAAAAAAATGAAAAGGAAACTCCTATGTGGGTTTTTGCCAGTCTCTGTTCACAGAAGCATTTTTATAGAAATACTAGAGGTTTTATTAACTTATATTTAGGATGTGTGATAATAACAACTACAAAAAAATAGTAGTGCTATTTATACTATTCCTACAGTCTCCTGGAATTAAAGCACAGCATATAATTCCTGCAGTAGGTGTTACCTTTGGCATTCAATAGAAAAAACGTGTTGAAATTCTGAAGTGTTATGTAAGTGTTGATTATTAGTAGCAGTACACCATGAGAGAAAATTTAAAAGGCAGGACTTGAGGTATTTTTCACTTTCTTTTTTGCTCACATTTAGATTTTCATGAAAACATAAGATTTTGTACTTTCCCCCTTCATAATGATTCCTTTTTCTTTACAAGTGAAAACTAGATGGCTGTCCTAGTACTTTTAACATTGGTTTTATTGGTGACAGAGAAGCACATACTATGTTCTCAGTGACTATAAAAATCAAACATCAAAAATCATATGCAACATGCTACATCACATGTGAACCTTGAAGGTATTAGATGAATTGAAAGATGCCAGGTACAAAAGAACACATATTGCATGATTCCATTTATGTGAATTTCAAGAATAGGAAAAGTCATAAAGACAGAAAGTAGATAGTGGTTGCCAGCATTGGGGAGCATATGGGAAGAATGGAATGACTATTAAGTATACAAAGTTTCTTCTTAGTGTGATAAAAATTATTTGGAATTAGTGATGATATTAGCATCAGTTCAGTTTAGTTCAGTTGTTCAGTTATGTCCAACTGTTTGCGACCCCATGGACTATATCGTGCCAGGCTTCCCTGTCCATCATGAACTTCTGGAACTTGGCTCAAACTCATGTCCATCAAGTCTGTGATGCCATCCAACCATCTCATCTTCTGTTGTCCCCTTCTCCCGCCTTCAATCTTTCCCAGAATCAGGGTCTTTTCCAATGAGTCAATTCTTCACATCAAGCAGCCAAAGTATTGGAGCTTCAGCTTCAGTATCAGTCCTTCAAATGAATATTCAGGACTGATTTCCTTTAGGATTGACTGATTTGATCTCCTTGCCATCCAAAGGACTCTCAAGAGTCTTCTCCAACACCACAGTTCAAAAGGATCAATTTCTTGGCACTCAGCCTTCTTTATGGTTCAACTCTCACATCCATACATGACTACTGGAAAAACCATAGCTTTGACTAGACAGACCTTTGTTGGCAAAGTAATGTCTCTGCTGTTTAATATGCTGTCTTCATTGGCCATAGATTTTCTTTCAAAGAGCAAGCATCTTTTAATTTCATGGCTGTAGTCACCATCTGCAGTGATTTTGAAGCCCAAGAAAATAAAGTCTCTGTTTCCGTTGCTTTCCTGTTTTCACTGTTTCCATCTATTTGCCATGAGGTGATGGTACCAGATGCCATGATCTTAGTTTTTTGATGTTGGGTTTTAAGCCAACTTTTTCGCTCTCTTCTTTCACTTTCATCAAGAGGCTCTTTAGTTTCTCTTCACTTTCTGCCATAAGGGTGGTGTCATCTGCATATCTGAGATTATTGATATTTCTCCCTGCAATCTTGATTCTAGTTTGTGCTTCATCCAGCCTGGCATTTCACATGATGTACTCTGCATATAAGTTAAATAAGCCAGGTGACCGTATACAGTCTTGACATACCCCTTTCCTGGTTTTGAACCAACCCATTGTTCCATGTCTGGTTCTAACTGTTGCTTCTTGAGCTGCGTACAGATTTCTCAGAAGGTAGATAAGTGGTCTGGTATTCCCATCTCTTCAGGAATTTCCACAGCTTGTTGTGATCCACACAGTCAAAGGGTTCAGCATAGTCAATGAAACAGAAGTAAATGTTTTTCTGAAATTCTCTTGCTTTTTCAATGATCCAATGGATGTTAGCAATTTAAAACCACTGAATTGTACACTGTAAAACAGTTAATTTTACGGTATCTCAATAAAAAATTATACACAGTGAGAAATGGATAACTATTTATTTATTTAATTTTATGTCTGCTAAATCTGATAGGGTCAAGAAAGTATTTTTTGATCTTTAAATATAATACTTTGTTGTTGCAGAAATTATGTTATCGTCCTATATACCTTTGGTAAAGAACCATTATCTTTTGGGAACACTGTTGTTGTACTTGATTTTTTTCTCCTGAAAAGTCCACTCACACATACCCTATATGATTTCATATCCCTTATGGTGATTTAGGGAAACTGAAACCTGGGTTTCAGTTCTCTTCTCCATGAAATATGCCCTGTACTCTGGGACCTGATAGAAACAGTCTGGAGCTCATGAGTGTGACTCAGATTAGGACAGAAATTACTATATACTCACCAAATGCTGTGTCTGTCACAGTCTGAATCCAACCCAAAGGCAAAAGCAATACAATCATTTGAATAGGGGACATTTATTGTAAAGAATTATTAAATTATGATAGAGAAGTGACTGCAATGGTGTGAAGAGATGTAATGATTACATCATTATAAAGATGTAACGGACATTCTAGAGCTGAAGGAGAAAGTCCCAGGAAGGATCATCTTAGAATTCCAAGCCTGGGCTTCAGACTGCATCAGGGCTGTGTGGCTGCAGTCAACTAGATGGCAAAGACATCCACCAGTTTGCCCAGTTCAGAGCTGGTTCAGTCACAGACAAACAGGAAAAATGCTCTAGGGTACAGAGGACCTGGGGCTTCCCTGGTGGCTCAGATGGTAAAGAATCCACCTGCAGTGCAGGAGATCTGGGTTTGATCCCTGTGCTGGAAAGATCCCCTGGAGAAAGGAATGGCTACCCATTCTAATATTCTTGCCTGGAGAATCCCATGGACAGAGGAGTCCATGGGATTGCTAAGAGTCAGACAGGACTGAGAAACTAACAGTCAGAGGAGCAGAGGCCCCTGGGCAGGAGTTCAGAGAGAGTTAGATGTGATACCAGTGAGGCCTGGAGGGGCGGCACTCATTGAGGAAGGATGCTGATGAGTCATCTGTCTTATGCTGAAGCAGCAAGGTGGTTGAGAGACTATGTGGTCTAGGTGGGCAACTGAGACACAGCACTGCTGGATGTCACCAAACACAGCACCAAGGGACTGTACATAAGGGGTAAGAGAAAGCAAAGATCATTAAACCAGACCAGGAAGAGGAGCTCCCTTCCCCTTTGAAGCAACACCTATTGACAAAGCTTCTCACAGAACTCACTATGCAGAAGAAATGTTTAAGGAATCTGTTCCAACATTGCAATGCAGGACCTAACATGACAACATGGAGGTGAAAGTCAGTAAACTGATAGCTGGTGCACTGTTCCTTTTTCCTCTTTCACATACAGTGTAGCCATATTACTCGATGAAAGTGAAAGAGGAGAGTGAAAAAGTTGGCTTAAAGCTCAACATTCAGAAAACTAAGATCATGGCATCTGGTCCCATCATGTCATGGCAAATAGATGGGAAAACAGTGGAAACAGTGACAGACTTTATTTTTGGGGGCTCCAAAATCTCTGCATTGGTGACTGCAGCCATGAAATTTAAAGACGCTTGCTCTTTGGAAGAAAAGCTATGACCAACCTAGACAGCATATTAAAAAGCAGAGACATTACTTTGCCAACAAAGGTCCATCTAGTCAAGGCTATGGTTTTTCCAGTAGTCATGTATGAATGTGAGAGCTGGACTATAAAGAAAGCTGAAAGATGAAGAAGTGATGTTTTTGAACCATGGTGTTGGATAAGACTCTTGAGAGTCCCTTGGACTGCAAGGAGATCTAGCCAGTCCATCCTAAAGAAAATCAGGCCTGAATGTTCATTGGAAGGACTGATGCTAAAGCTGAAACTCCAATACTTTGGCCACCCGATGGGAAGAACTGACTCATTTGAAAATACCCTGATGCTGGGAAAAACTAAAGGCAGGAGGAGGAGAAGGGGACGACAGAGGATGAGATAGTTGGATGGCATCACCAACTCAATGCACATGAGTTTGAGTAAACTCCAGGAGTTGATGATGGACAGGGAGGCCTGGTTTGCTGCAGTCCACGGGGTCACAAAGAGTCAGACACGACTGAGCAACTGAACTGAACTGTAGTCATATTTATCAGCTCCTTCTGCAGTTAAGTGGGGTGACTGATGTAAATTCATAGCCATTAAGACGTGCATAGAAGTGATAGTGATCTACCTCTAGATCTTGCCCCTACAAATCAGGTTTATTTATAAAACGGGCACCTATAAAACTGGACCAAAGAATTCTAACTCCTCAGAGGGTAGCAGATCCACAAGGTGGGAATACCCTGGATTCCTAAGTCATCCTTTGGAGGAGAGACCCTGAGAGAATCACCTGATCTAGATCATTGACAATGAAGCTGTTGTGTGAATTAAAAGCAAATTCTGATGTTGCTCAGCCATCAGAATTTTGCAGTTGTTGGTAAAGATTGCAGTTTTTGACTAATTGGAAAATGGGTCATTTTTGAAGTTGGCTGCTACCATTAACAATAATCTAAAATATGCAACCATGTCTCAATTGTCAGACAGTGGGCAATGAGGAATGAGGTGACAGAAGCTGGGAAGCTGGCATTCCATGTGATGCAATGGTAAAATATTTGAAAAACTGTGCCTGCAATAATTTGGAAGATTGACCAATCTATTCTAGTTGAAATATAGGCTTATGAGGAGACTATTAGGTTGAGAAGAAACAGCTTTTTAATGTGTTGGTTTATTTGGTTGCCTTTAGCAAAATATCCAGGGAAGGCAATGGCACCCCACCCCAGTACTCTTGCCTGCAAAATCCCATGGATGGAGGGGCCTGGTGGGCTGCAGTCCATGGGGTCGCTGAGAGTCGGACACGACTGAGCGACTTCATTTTCACTTTTCACTTTCATGCACTGGAGGAGGAAATGGCAACCCACTCCAGTGTTCTTGCCTGGAGAATCCCAGGAACGGGGGAGCCTGGTGGGCTGCCGTCTATGGGATCGCGCAGAGTCGGACACGACTGAAGCGACTTAGCAGCAGCAGCAGCAGCAGCAAAATATCAGAAGAGCTGAGTTCAAAAAGAAACTGAGAAATTTGCGATCAACAATGAAAAGTAGAAGAAAATGATCAGAAATGTGGGCTTTTTGTCTGGAAAATCTGTTTCTAGACCTTAAATAATAATGTGTAAGATAGAGGTTTTGAAAGACAGAGTCTTATTAATGCTCATCCTGTGGCAAATAATTTCTACATTTTTTTTTTAGATCGTCTCAGGTAGCCACCATTAAGTTCAGACAGAGAGGAGAAGAAGGAGGCAGAGAGAGAAAAATATGGATTAGAAAGCAGAAATTTGAGGCATGCGTGAAAGTTATATACAGGAAAGAACTTCAGGTATGATTGGACACAGTGAACTGACCAGAAGAAAATAAATCAGAAAACTATCAAGGAAATAGGCTGAGAATGCATCTCACCTCTCGAAGACATGTATTTCAATATTCTCTTCAGAGGCAGCCATAGAAAATGATGGCTTCAAGGCTAAGGTGCTTTGAGGATAGAGTCAGAGGTCACAGAGAATGATGGACAGAGGAATTTCTTCCAGAAAATATACTGAGAGTCTATTGAAAGATGATCCCTGCTACAAGGATAGAGGATCTTCATACCGTCTATCCAACGGACTTTCAGAATTGCTATGGACCACCAACTGCTGTATTTCCCATTCTTCTTTTTGCCAGTGGGTCATTGTGGCAATCCTACGCACGCTTCCCCTTCAGGTCTTGTGGTGAGAGTGTAGAAAACGGATTATTTGAGTCCTTGTGCCACTGGATCACAGGGATCCACATCTGAACCTGACAGAGATGAGATGGCTTATCCTTCAGAAACTCTAGAATTTGAGCTGAATGACAGAACTGGGTGTGACTTTAAGTGACTGCCCATTAGGAGGGGATGTTTTAGCAAACCTGTGAGAGAAAGACTGAAATGGGTATTTGTTAATCAGATGGGTAAACTTTAGTAGACTTTGGAACCAATCTCTGCTTCCCTTCCTTTGTATGTGTAAACCCAGACTGGTGACATGTTACCTTTCTAAGTTTTGGCTGACAGTATGTAAGCAGAAGTCCACACACTACTTGTCAGCCTCTTCTACATTCTCATTTGTCCTTTCCTAGCAGTGGGTCTTCCCTGGTGGTTCAGTGATAAAAAAATCTGCCTGCTAATAATGCAGGAGACATGGGTTCAATCCCTGATTCAGGAATATCCCCTGGAGAAGGAAATGGCAACCACTCTGGTATTCTTGTCTGGGAAATCCCATGGACAGAAGAGCCTGGGGGGCTACAGCCCATGGGGTCGCAAAAGAGTCGGACATGACTAGTGACTGAAAACAACAACAGCAGCTGAAAGCATAGGATGCTCCAGCCCTAGAGGCGGTGGAGCCATAAGAGGAAAGGAGTCTTTGAGTCATTATTTAGAAAAAAATTGACAAAATAATCTCTGGACCCAGGACTCTCATGTGGAATCATCGCTTGAGTGAGAAACACACTTTTATTTCAGTGTAACCTGTTGAAATTACAGCAGTTGTTACAGCAGTTAGCTTTGCTGGACAGATGCTCATAATCTGCTTGAATTAAGGCATGGAGTCAGGGCCCTGCGTCTGTCTATGAAAATGTAGTGATGTCTTAGGTGTGGTTGCAGTTGGGGGATGGGAGAACAGATCACCAAAGTCTGGTGAGCAATGCAGTTGAGAAAACAGAGCAGGGATTAGATGTCAGAAAAAAGGAACAAAAAGAACCAGGTGAGCAATGGTGATGGTGAATTTTTAGGTCAAACAGCTACCTAAGCAGACTTTTGAGTATTTAAACACACTTTAGTTTTGATGAAATGATGTCTGGCACTTGGCTTAACTAATCCTGTCACCTCAGAGTGGCCATTCTCCTTACTGTCTACACTAGAATTCTCAAGAGTGTCCAAGATGCTTTTAATAATTAGCCCAGAACAACAGACAGAAACCATGGTAGTCCTGGGGAAATGAGATGCACGGTCATACTTCTCCTACCTACAGTCTGTGTAGCGTTAAGATAGAATAAGTGAAAGAAGGAAAATCAAATAAAGAAAAACTCTTAAATGGGAAAGTTGGCAGATTCTTATTATTGTTATGGTCCCAGTGAATAAGTTTTAAAAATACATTTATTTATGTGGTTGTGCCAGGTCCTTGTTGGGGCATGTGGGATCTTTAGTTGCAGCCTGTGAGATCTAGTTCTTTGACTAGGAATCAAACCCATACCCCTTGCATTGGGAGCTTGGAGTCTTAGCCCCTGGACTGCCAGGGAAGTCCGCTGGTGAAGAGCTTTAAATCAGCTAGTAAATGAAACACTCTACCATCTTATCCTTAACAGATTTCTAAGTATCCATTTTTCAGGAGGACCTTTTTTAAAAACTGGGAGTTTCCTACAAATCCCGTCCACAGGGTATTATTAAGACAAGTCCAGATTTCCTCTGCCACCCTTAAAAGAGGCCTTTAACTCTGCTCCTCCCCAACATACATCTCTGTACACATCAAGCAGCAACTTCCTCGTGGTAGGGAGCAATTCATTTTCATGTTGACCTCATGACGAGATGCCTGCAGTGCATCTACAGCTGAGTGCAAAGTGCAGATTAGAAAGTAAAGCCCCTGTTCCCTTCATGCATTAACACAGCCTCCATTAAGTTGCTCAATCAGGGGGCTGCTCCTGGGGCCTAGGGAGCTTTCCTTCCCCAGGGGTTCTTGTCTCCTGGGGCCCATTTTCAGAGGGGGGCCAGCCCAGCACAAGTCCATTTTTATTGTATTTCCACACGTGTCTCTCTGACATTTGCTATCCATGTTTCCTTTCCCATCCCTGAAGCCAGCCTCAATTTAGAAAACTAAATATTAAAATAATTAAATGGACATTTTAGCCTAACCAATGTCTTAGCTATACACTGGATAAATTGTTATAAAAAAAAGACTACACAGAAAGTAAATTTCTATACACAAATGTTAATACTGGAAAGAAACAATAGGAAATTGTGTGACCCGGTTTCTCTCTGTTGGGAAGAAGGCAAGTTATAAACATGAGGTTTCTAAAGAGCCTGAGGGCAGAGGCTCCACGAATATGATTGTCCTTCCCATCAGTTCACAGAAAGCTCATATAATATGTCCCAGGAATTGTTAGATGAAAATGGATTTAATACACATCAAGTCTTTAGAATAAAAGGAATAGATGATAAACATGATGTGTCAGAATAGTTATTAGCTATTCTTCTAATGGTAGACTGTTACCTAGATAACAAATATTAGTTGGTTTTATAATAATTGGGCTTCCCTGATAGTGCAGTTGGTAAAGAATCCACCTACAATGTAGGAGACCTGGGTTTGATCCCTGGATTGGGAAGATCCCCTGGAAAAGGGAAAGGCTACCCACTCCAATATTTTAGCCTGGAGAATTCCATGGACTGTATAGTCCATGGGGGTTGCAAAGAGTCGGACATGACTGAGTGACTTTCACTTTATAATAATTAATATTGATTAGACTATTTGGTGGTGGTTTAGTCCCTAAGTCGTGCTGGACTCTTGCAATCCCATGGACTGAAGCCCCTCAGGCTCTTCTGTCCATGAGATTTCCCAGGCAAGGATACTGGAGTGGCTTGCCATTTCCTTCTGCATTAGAATGTATACACTGTATACAATATTAAGGGAATTCCCAGGTGGCTCAGTGGGTTAATGCAGAGCAGGAGACGCAGGATCAGTCTCTGGGTGGGAAGATTCGCTGCATGGCAACTCACTCCAGTTTTCTTGCCTGGAAAACTCCATGGATGAGGAGTCTGAAGGACTACAGTCTATGGGATTGTGAAGAGTCAGACACGACTGAAGTGACTGAGCATGCATGCATGCAATATTAATGTATTAGGAAAATTTACTAAACTATTATTTAAAGGTTGAAGGATTAGTAAATTTTATGCTTAAAAATAAAAATGAAGGAGAGGGCTTCCCTGGTGGCCCAGTGACTAAAACTCTAAGCTCCCAATGCAGGGGAAAGTGAGTTACTCAGTTGTGTCTGACTCTTTGTGACCCCATAGACTATACAGTCCGTGGAATTCTCCAGGCCAGAATACTGGAGTGGGTAGCCTTTCCCTTCTCCAGGGGATCTTCCCAACCCAGGGATCAAACCCAGGTCTCCCGCATTACACACAGATTCTTTACCAGCTAAGCTGCAAAGGAAGCAGGGCACCTGGGTTCAATTCTTGGTCAGGGAACTAGACATCATGTACTGCAACTAAGAGTTCGCATGCTGCAAGTCAAGATCCCACTGCAACTAAAAGATAATGCATGCCCGAAGAAGATCAAAGACCCTGCGAACCGCAACTAAGACCCGGTACAGCAAAAATAAATAATTTTTTTTTTTTTTAAGATGAAAGAGAGAGAGAAATACAGAGACAGAGGAAGAAAGAAACCTTTATCTGTGTGTTTGTTTGGGGTAAGGAGAGTCATCTAGGGGAAAATCAAAGCGGAGATAAGGGTGGTGATGACAACAGGATACGGGACTCAAGTTTGGAAAATTTCTCACCATTTTGTAGAATTGATAAGTTTTTTTCCATATCATCACTCACTACATCAGTACCTATAGGTGAGCAGCACATCAAGATAAAATGCATTTCCCAGAAGTGGGAGGGAATAGTGGTTAAGGGCTCTGATATCTGCCTGCCTCTGTGTGTGTATGTGTGTGTATGATAGTATACTTTAATTTTTATAAACACTTTCAGGAAGTAGAAGTTGTTTCTAAAACTGGGATAGGTATCCTTAGCAGTTGGTGAGTTCACTCTCCACTGGAGAGTGCGGTTCACAGACACACATATTCTTGACAACCCTGGGGATAGAAGATGTGCGGTTGGATAATGTTGTTAAAATATTCTGCCCAATTTCTCTCTTTCTGGCATTTCACTCTCAGCTTTTTCTCCTACCCTGACTTCTCTGCTATTGGAACAACTTTACTGTTAGCTTGTCTTTAGTTCAGTGGATGCCAAAAGCAGAATGTAAAGAGAGAAGGCAATCCTTTGCTGGCTTTTCTAGTTGATAGCTTAAATCTTGGAGGGACATAAAGACTGGGACCTAGAAAAAGCTAAGTGAGATATAAATATGGTAGACAGACAAAAATGCCAAGGAATGAGGAGATGTGGAGAGAAAAGGAATGCACAGCTGTTGTGTGATCCTGTGTCCCTCCTCGACCTCAAGCCAGATCCTGAGTGGGGGTGATACCCTTGGAAAGGGTCGAGGATTTGGTTCAAGGGATGTGTTTAAGTCTGAGGGAGAGCGAAATCTCTTCTTTGTTGTGCTGGAATAGCAGTGACAGAAGGTAGAAGGGATGTGAGTGAGGCAAACAACTTGGACTTCCTTGGATTTACAATATGTTGTAGTCTTTTTAATATACCCAATGCATAGCTAGGTAATTATATTAAAAGTTACTGTTCAATTTTTTTTTAGGATTCAGTTTGAGAATGGAGCAGTTTGCTTGGACCAATGACGAAGGCCAGAAAGACGGACTTTTGAAGCAGACAGTGGCATAGACAGGGACACCACGGATTAGATACCTTCCCCACTCCAAATTTAGACATAAAATGCCACCCACCCCAGTACTCTTGCCTGGAAAATCCCATGGACAGAGAGGCCTGGTAGGTTGCAGTCCATGGGGTCGCTAAGAGTTGGACATGTCTGAGCGATGTCACTTTCATGCATGGGAGAAGGAAATGGCAACCCACTCCAGTGTTCTTGCCTGGAGAATCTCAGGGATGGGGGGAGCCTGGTGGGCTGCCGTCTATGGGGTCACACAGAGTCAGACACGACTGAAGTGACTTAGCAGCAGCACAGAGATAATGGGCTTCCCAGGTGGCACTAGTGGTAGATAAGCCACCTGCCAATGCAGGAGACATAAAAGACACGGGTTGTATCCCTGGGTTGGGAAGATCCCCTGGAGGAGGTCGTGGTAACCCACTCCAGTATTCTTGCCTGGAGAATCCCCATGGACAGAAGGACTTGGTGGGCTACAGTCTTTGGGGTCACAGAGTTGGGCACAACTGAAGTGACTTAGCAGGCAGGCACAGAGATGAAATGAATCCAACATTGACAGAAGCACCAGCTTCATGGGAGTG